>CM044397.1:11380000-11980000 GCA_024322285.1 Musa beccarii
TCATCCCAATACTTAGCTTTACTTTTTTTAGCCAATTGAGTTGTGTAAGTTTCTTTTTTTTTGTCAAAGGATGACTTACTACTATGTTGTGGTTGAGGACCAAGCTCATGCTCATTATATTACACAAGAATTTTAGCTTGATTCCTTGTTTAAATAACACTCGACACATTCTGATCATAATTCTCGCCAAGTCTAGGAAAATAATGAACTGTCTATTTGGAAAGGTTTAGGCAGCTTGTCTTGTTTCAGTTCTATATAGCAAGTTTTAGTAGATTGAGCTGCAAGCAATTTAAACCATAACAGAGCCTTCAGATAGTCCATACCAGCTTTGATAACATCAGCAACTGCGTCTTCGGCTGATTTGGCATATCCATCAGCACCATAAATGAGAGCAACCGCATCACAGTCTGAAGCAATATATCTGAACAGTATGCCAAGAATGATCATTAGTCGTAGTTACTGCTGCAATATCTCTATTTCAGATCGGATAAACATTGTTTTCGGCTCAAAAGATGAAAAGAGCGAGGGAGATGTTTCATATTGATATTATATTTCATTAAGCAGATAGGAAAGTTATGATGGGATCAATAGAGTAGGTCAGTGACTATAGATTTCAGGAACTCACCCATTAAAGCCCCACAAGCCTCTGGCTGTCTTCGACAATAGATTGTAGTCAGCACAGGTGGGTACTCCGTTGACGCGATTGTATGAGCACATGACACAAGTGGCCCGACCTTGTTTGATGCAGCTTCTGAAAGGAGGCTGATAAGTATCTTCCATGTCCTGAGCCGTAACCTGAGCAGCAAATGAGCCGCTGATGATTTCCTGACATATGATCGATCTAGTTGTCCAGGAAGGAAGGCGCCATTCTTAGAGTAACTTACCCGAGCATCGAAAGTGTAGCGACTGTTCCCCTTCCAATTATCCATGTCGTAAGCTGTGTAATGTTTGCAGCAAGCTGAAGCCTTCAGCTGCCCGGACCTTCTCCCTCTGAAGGAATCACCCTGTAGTCCTCTCACGAAGTAGACAGCATACTTGCTCGCCGTCATGGGATCCTCGCCGGGAGTCTCTTGGCCTCTGCCCCACCTTGGGTCTCTGAATATATTGACGTTCGGCGACCAGAATGTTAATCCTTCCGCCTGTCCCACGTTGTAGATTGCTCGAGCCTCCATCCCAATAGCCTTCAAATATCAGAGGCAGATGTAGGCACTACGTTCGCAACCAACTGATGTATCTGTGTCAACCTACATGGCATACCTGTCCGATGCGATACCATAGCCGGGGGTTGAAGGAAGCTGCGGTAAGTATGACTTGGGGAAAGCTTGTAGCGGACCGAATGGTGCCGTTGAAGTGGATACCTCGTCCCCAGAGTGACAGGCCATGCAATGCCTCCGACCACCACTTGTAGCTCGGCACGCCCAGCCGAGGAATTGCAGGGGCTACATCACCCAACTGTGGTACCTTCTCCTCCAAGGTCAAGCGTGAAACGAGATCACTCACTCTCTTATCAATCGGCAGCGTCGTCTTACAGAACGCGTAGTATGGGGTCGATGGGTTTGTAGGATCACATGCAAATGGAGGAGTTGATGAGAAGACTATGAGTGGTTGTACTAGCAGCAGCAACAGCAGTAGAGCACTAAGAACATGGAGTTCTCTATCAGCTCCCATTCTCTCAGCTAAGCGTTCCTGCTGCTATGGAGGAGAGGCGAAGACGACGACGATATAAATAGATTCAGGGCTGTGAGTGGAGTGTCACTTATGCGAGCAATTGACCAGCTGAAATCTCAACCGGCCATGGGACATATGTTATCTTAATCGAGGACTCTTCCTTCGAGTGAAAGGGACAAAGATGTAATGCCACAACCTGATCACGTTTAGTGGTAATAATCTGACAAAACCCGCAGCTTTTTGTGCTGGGTTGGTGCTTCCCTCCATGCTCGAACCTTGAATAGAATATCTTCACCATCGTTAAGGACGATAAGTTTGCATGTTGCATACTGGTATTTCATATCGGGCAATCCATAACAGATGAAGAGAACAAAGGTTTGGGTGTACAAGCCGATTCTGTAATCGTTTTGCTGATAACAGTGAATTGGCAATCTAAGATCAAACTCCACTTCATGGACAGTGTATTGGCATGATGTGTGCAACAGTAAGCTGGGTGTACATTCCGTATAACTCAAGACAAGCTGACCACGAAAACTAATCTTCTAGATCCGCATGTGGAATAATACATGTTTCCGATTGCTTCGTTGGTTGAGACACTTGATGTCCGGACCATGGCCTACCACTTTGCTGTTGCAGCAGCATCAATCACGTAGAACTGGAGCAGAAAAAAAGTACACTTCGGGGAGCCTTCCATCGTTCAGCACTCGCCAAATTTTCCTTGTCATCATTACAACTAAATCGACAAGGAAACTGCAATCTTCATCCTCTCACAATTGCAGCCACATTGGCGTGAAGAGAATCTGTGATCCTGGACTTTGCTGCACAAGTAGTAAATAGACTAAGACTGGCTGATGAGCAATGGAAATAAAGTTAATGGATGGGAAGGCACGACTTATTGGACCGCCCAGGACTTGGTGGGAGGGAGAGATAAAGCTACATGTCACGCGTGAAGATTCTTCTCCATGGACGAACTTCTAAGTTACTCCAGTTCCAGATTACTTAGCTATGCACGACATGGTTTTTCTCTTTGTCTAAGTTGCTAAAGCACTTCATGTGACCAGCTAACGTTATCTTCTGAGGAAAGGGACCAACTAGCTTTTCCTTGTTCTATTTTGTGCTTCATGTTCCCATTTGCAGTATCTGCATATAGTGCATGCTTGCCTTGCAGGTTAAATTTGCCTCTGGTATGCTGAAGTACCTATCATTCTTTAACAAACAACAAGCATCTCTCATGCCTTAATTTAATGGCCATCCAATGAATACATGTGTTAGAAGAGATCAGTGAGCATTTGAGTTGCTATGCTATATTATATGCCTCACTGTCATCATATGCAAAGACTAGTGGTTACATGCGGATGCAAGCAATTACACTGTCAAGTAGAGACACCCCAAACAATTTTAAAATACTCAGCATCTCACTGCACTTCTGAATAGAAAGATCAGCACTCAGGAAGAATGATGATTTAGGCATTTTATATTTTCTTTAATCAGACTCCTTGTAACACTAAATAGTAATTAGTTTTTCTTGAAATGGATCATCTAAAGCAGCATATTTTTCTCTACTGTATGGCCAACCAATACAAGTCATAAGACTTTTTTTTTCTGAATTTTAAATTCACAAAAGCTTATAGAAACAAAGGTATATTGATTATAATTAATGATAATTATGCGTCCTATTCATCTATATAGATACACAGAAAGAGGTCCACGATTATACTGCCATGATAGCAAGTAGGTAAATAGGCCAAGATGATAAGACAGTTTCATAGTATTCTATAAATATGTCCATATATTTGCTAAAATTTAGTTGGATTTACACTATTCCAACGAATAGGATTATGGTTGTCAGGGCAGATTTTAGATGTGAGATATGTGGATGATTCGGAATCATTTGAGGTCTAACATTGGTACTTGCCGTAAAACTTAGCACTCGAATTTCTTGCAAAACTACATATAGGAATGTCAACAAAAGTTATCTGAAGTTTAAGTCAATTGAGTTAGGAAGATTTGGAAAAGTGAGTACAATGCCAACCAGAGAGAGAGAGAGAGAGAGAGAGAGAGAGAGTTCAAGTGGTATACTTGAGACTTGTTTCTAACAATTAGAAGTAAATGGGTGTTTTATTCATGCATTGATTGCACAGGATCATCAAACTTTGCTCAAATATGGACAGTTGACGTGAATCGTTAAACGTTATAATTAGTACCGTTAGTGTTCCTTTATGTCACGTTCTTCGAGTCAGCATGATTAGGTTCGGCCCTGGATACGTTTGGATTGTCTCGATTGGTGTTCGAGCAGAAGTTAGCGTCAGGTCGGATGAAGCTGATCATTCGCCTGCTCGGAGATGGTTCCTTCTTCCGTTAATCGGCTCGCGACGTGCCATCCGATTTCTATACATAGGTCAGGTCGGGGGTTTCCTGACTCGACCACTCCGAAGCTTAAGTTAACTTTACGTGTGAGGAGTTAATGGTTTGAAAAAAGGCCCCCCCTGACAACATCAGCCTAGGCTTTTATACAGAAAGGAGTTCTGATCCTTGAGGCGCCGCCCTGGACTTCCTGTGGCAGCGCTGTATTTGGACGATGCCCGCATTGGTACGGGCACATGCTCGGAGATGCTATCGAGGTGCCGTTCTGAGTTTTCTGAGATAGCATTGTGATCCGAATGACGTCCTTATTAGTATAGGCGTGTGCTCGAAGATGTCGTCGGGACGGCGTTGCGCTCCGGACGATGCATGCACTGGTTCGGGCAGGTGCTCGGAGGCATTATCGAGGCGCCATCCCAAGCTTTCTGGGATGGTATTGTGATCCGGACGACGCCCGCACTAGTATGGGCACATGCTTTGGTACGGTCGAAGGTTGCCACGCTGCATTAGCGTGATCTGCCACTTTGGCCTTTATGATGATATGGTGATGGCGCGCCACCTAGGAGAGGGTGGCATCGACTTGCGCCCCATCATTCTTTCCCCTGTTGAATCTCGAATTTTAATGATGAAGTCAATTGATAGGTTATTTAGTCTAATTCATATTATTGAGAAAAGTATGCATGATTAATTACGATAGCAATAAAGACATAAAGCAAATTGCCATAGTCAAGTACGTTAGGAGTCCGAGAATCCATCGGAAGTTTGAAGGTTCATCGAAAGTGCTACCGAAACTAGCCGAGAATAAATCGAGGACTTGCCTAAGGATTATCGAAAGTTCGTCGAAAAATTCATGGAAGGTTCGTGGAGCTTATCGAGAAAGTTTGGAAGCTTGCTAAAAAGACTCGTCGGAACTTGCATTAAGTCCGGGAGCCTGCTGGGAGTCCGTCGGAAGATTATCCGAGGGTTCGTCGGAAGTCCACTAGAAGTTCACCGGAAGAAGACTCAACGTTGCTGGATTATATTTTGTTTAGAATATATTTTCAATTTCATAGTTAGCATGTAATTAGGGTCTCTGGGATATTAGATGGATAAGGAACTATAGATACATAGTAACTAAGGACAGATAGGTTCAAAGGATTGGATTCCCCTGTATCGTCTGGGGGCTACGGCATAGTGGCCTAGTACGTTCGCAGTCAATGAATTTGGTGAATTATTATAGAGATACTAATTCACTAAGTCTGGAGTTCTGACAAGTATGACTCACGACCAGCTCGATATTGGGCCTAGAGGGTCACACATATATGGTAGGTGTTACGACGAGTAGAGGTTCGGATATGAGACATCCGCAAGAGCCCCTAACTTATTGGATATCCATTAAGCCCCTGAATTATTGGATCCTAAGATGAGATCCAATAATTGCTAATAAGAGATTATTGGATAGAGACCCACTAATCCAAGAGGCTTGGGTAATTGGATGGAGATCCAATACCCAACAGGGCAAGATCCATTAGGGTTTACAGGGGGCCTCTATAAATAGGAGGGAACTAAAGCTCTAGAGGCTGAGGGTTTTCTTTTGGTAGCCACCTTCTATTCTTCTCTCCCCAGAGAGGTGCATCGTCATAGTCCCTGCCGTATAGATACCATTAGAGAGGAGGACTCTTGACCTCCTTCATCCTTCCTATAGATTTGTAGGGATTTAGGGATATACGATCTCCCTAGGTATTTTCTTTAACACATGCAGTTTTCACAGATTTATTTTGACGCACCGATCTTCGCACGATGACGGAAACTTTCTACGAAAAATCTGAGGTGTTTTGCTTTTGTTTTTCCGCTGCATATGAGATGTCGCTCCCTAGAAGGATTTCCCAATAGTTGGCCCCTATGAGTGAAAGTACTATAGGTTAGAAGCAAAACCTTATTGCTCGAGTGTTTGTTAAGAAGGTTAACGGGCGAACATTCTTGCAACATCAGATGCTTTCTCTAGTGCCAAAATGATAAGGAAAAATATCATTAATACCTTGGTCAGCCCAATTTAATTTAAACCTAGATGCGCAGGGTTGTCCATGGTATCTCTAAAGTAGAAATATCAAGCTCTCGAAGTGCCACCTATAGGAAGATCAAGGTTGGGAGAGTTTTCTCAACCTGATCCATTCGAGGCTCAAGTTAGTAACCTGTATGAGTACATAAGCGAGTAATCAAAAGAAGCAAATCCCCACCTTTTCATCATGTTGAAGATGAATTTTTATACTTGATTATAAAGGAGCAGAATATATATCATGAAATATTCTATAGAAAGGTAGTTTCTAACTGCCTCCAATGATTTCCATTGATCTCTTGTCCATGTGAGCAAATGAGTTTAGGGCCTCCCTTGCGTTCTCTTTCCACTCCATACACCAAGTGATGATTATGTGTCAGATAATGATTCACTAACTATGTACTCATATCATTGATGATTATAATTTTGTCCAAGACAGACTGGAGGATCATAGAGAACTTTGTCACATAAGTTTTAGGCTGATCATTCATAGGTACTTATAATAGGCATGTGTCGTTCCTTTTGTATTACATGCTAAATGAGTTGTGATCCTAAAAGAAATTTATTATAATATTCAATAACATTGTTAAGTAGGATAATCTTAAATAGGCAAAAAGCATATCAAGTGAGAAAAACATAAATTAAAAATATAATTATCTAAATATTGAGTGCATATAAGGATTATAAGTAAAGTAGATTGCAATCACAAAAGTCATAAGCAAGAGAAGAAATATAAATAGATTTATAATAGTTTGATTTTCTTAATTTATGTCTACTCTCGATTCCTTTTCTCTCGAATCCATAGATATTGATTACTGATTTTGCTTTTAACAAGTAAAGATAAATAATCATTTATAATTTTTTTTCTTTTTCAGGCTTAGGAGAAAACCTTTATACTCACTTCTATACAAGAGATTTCTCACCTCTATACTTAGTATTATAACCACAATCAAGAGAAAGGAGGAGATTCAAAAAAAAATCAAAGAGAGAGTTAAAATATTTCCTAATCTCATGAATAAATGTTTCATCAATCAAGCCCACCCCAGTGAGATATTTATAGCTCCAAAAAGCTTTCAAAATAAAGTTAAATTTAAGTTCATGATATTTTAGGGTATGAGTAGTATTATCATTGACTTCGGATGGTACTACTATCATAATATTTGAAATGAAACTGCAATACTAGACTCTTACAGTACTATGAATATAATTTTTGATACAAAGTAACAATACTAGACATCAACAGTACTATCGTTGTAATTTTTAATATGACATCACGAAACATTACAGACTTGGATAATTTTAAGTCATGTGTTTGGCCTTCAAATAACTTAAATTCAGCCCAACTTCAAACCTAATAATTTTTATAAGAAGTGAGCTCTATTTTAACATTAATACCGATTCAAATTAACCCAAAGTTATCTTAACCAAGACCTTAACTTATTAATCACTCATTTGATATATTTTTGAAACTTTCAATATGTTACACACTCTTTCGATATGTCCAATCTTTTGGCACTTCGTTGGCCTGCGGAGATCAGGCGATGATGCTGATTTCATGCTCCTTATCTCCAACAATTAAGAAGTGGGATCCTTTGTCCAACACCCTTGTGCCATCGTCCATCACTCGGCTGAGATGCTCGCAGGCGCTCAGAGAAAACTCCACTTTGGTGCTCTCTCCGGCCTCCAGGTGCACGCTCTGGAAACCCACCAGCTGCTTCACCGGCCTACCCTGTTCTGTCGATGGCCAGCGAAAGAAGAGCAACACAGGGTGCCGTCCGGCCATGGGACCATGGTTCTTGACACCGACCGTAGCAGAGATTTTAAGTTCTCCGCATGTGTTGAAGCCTAGGCTTGCGATGTCATAACTGAGAGTGTTTGGATCATTCCGTTGAGCCTGGGGAGACAATGAGTTGTTCAGGTAGATCGAAGTTGCGGTTCCAGCTTCGAATTCATACGAATGTCTGGAGTAGCTGAGGCCATAACCAAAATGGTAGACGGGCTTGCCGGTGTAGAATCTGTAGGTGCGTCCCGGATAGCCCGTGGCAGGGTCGGCCCTCATCCTCATGTCAGTCATCGGCACCTTTGTGAAGTCTTGTGGATACCAAGTGACCGGCAATTTCCCCCCTGCGCCCACCAGGTCGATCAAGTAAGTAGCGTGAAGTAACCCTTTCCACTATAAAGATACGAAGTCTTGCGAGTTAGCATGGACATTAGCATGTTACATAGCTAAAAAATCTTGAGACGTTTCACCTGGATTGTGCTCTCCAAAGATGATGCTTGAGATCGCCGATCCACCTGCTTCACCGGGATAACCTGCCCACAAGATAGCTCCTATTCTCCGGTCGTTCTTTGCGAACGTAATGTCCAGCGGGCCACCGGATAGCAGCACCAGGATGATGGGCTTCTTTGCTGCTTTGGCAACCATGGATATGAGAGGCCGCTGCTTTCCTGGGAGACCCAAATCCGTCCTATCAAGGGCTTCTCTCTCCTGATCCAGATCCAACCCCATGAACATGATGACATAGTCCACTGATCTCGCCAATCGGACAGCTTCGTGGATCCCAGTGACATTGCCAGCAACGTTACACCCTACTGCGAATAGAGTATTGCTGACGGAGCTCTGCAATGCCGCAAGTGGGGTGATAACCTCGCAAGGAGGGCCATTATAGTTACCCAGAAGGCTCCCAGGGGCGTCAGAGTTTGGGCCAATCACACCAAGAGATGTAACTTTTGATCTCGATAGAGGAAGGGTATTGTGAGTGTTCTTTAAGAGAACGATGCCTTCTTGTGCTGCTTGGAGAGCCAAGTTTTTGTGCTCCGTCGAGCAGATTCGGCTGGGGGGGATATCCCCTGAAGGTAACTGTTGTGGATTTCCATTGAAAAGTCCAAGCCTCATTCTCAAGGAGAAGGCATTGAATAAGGCTCTGTCTATGTCACCTACAGATACATTCCCCTTTTGGATTGCAGATGCTACGTGCTGACTCATAACCTTACCGCAATTTATATCCAATCCTGCAAATTTTTTCGACATGATTGGTACTTCTTTCGACATGGGACAAGCTAAAAGACAATTGTTCACCTTCACAACACAGAATTAGTAAGAGAAATAATTGATGAAATTACTTCTTGATGTATATTATTTACTAGTAATATTATCTTAACCGATAAGAGTTTAAATAGAATTAATTATAAACTTAAACTATGGAGGTAAGTCTTAGAAACTAAATATTTTAAATTAAGTAGGTATATAAAATATAATCTTAGTGATTATAGAAATAGACAAAAGTGTATAGCTGAATTAGATGGGCAAAAACTTATTCTAAGGAAAAACCTTACGTATCTTAAATTAATTATTTAAGAGAGATCGATAAAGATATTATTCATTGAATAAAAAATAGAATGATTAAAATGAAGTGAGGCGTTATGAGCCTTATGTGATCATTGGATACCTCTAATATTAAAAGAAAATTTTCATAAGATAGTTGTGAGATCAATAATGCTTTATGGATAGTTAACAAATAAAATATAAAATAATTTGTGTTGTTGAAATAAAAATATTGAGATAGATATATGAAATTACTAGAAAAGATAGAAAAAATAATTTTATTTGTAAACAATTAGGAATTTCTTTAATAGAAAATAAGGTGAGAGAAAATCGTTTAAGATGACATGGGGCATGTGCTTAGAAGATTAATATTAGTAGTATGAGAAAAGATTGAAGAAGACCTAAAAAAATCTTAATAAAAACTATAAATAAAGATTTAAATAAGCTAAACTTAACTCATATCAATGATAATAAAAGATTCATTGTAATTAATCCTAAATAATTGAGATTTATGATAATAATAATAATAATAATAATAATAATATTATTATTATTATTGATTATTATTATTATTGCTACATAGATTAATATATATAAGGCTGAATTAGTAAGAGAAATAAAAGGATCATGGATTTGCTACATTAAGCCTTTGGCCCTTAGAAATTCGTGTTGCTTGCTTATGTTGTGTCAGTTGTAGAAGCTGTAAATAATAAAAGCCATGCATAGTCCTTCTCACCAGATTTGAGAGCAAAACTAACAGCCTCTTCGAGCGTATTGGCGTAGTGAGTCGCACCATAAATGTAATCAACTGCAGCACAGTCCGAAGCAATGTATCTGAGGAAGAAGAGAGATGTTTCGTATTGTCGTTATGTTTCACTAAACACATACGTTGGATCAAAACAATGGGAAAGTGATGTGAATTGAAGGGACAATAACCAGCTCAGGCTAATGGGAAATCCATACGAGCTTACCCATCGAGGCCCCACGCGTTCCTGGCTTGCAGGGTCAAAAGATTGAAATCAGCACAGGTGGGTACTCCATTGACGCGATTGTAGGAGCACATCACGCAAGTGCCTCGACCTTCTTGGACGCAGCTTCTGAAAGGAGGCTGAAAGGTATCTTCCATGTCCTGAGCGGTCACCTGAGCGGCACCAAACGAGCCACTGAGATGCTCGCTCCTCAAATATGATCCATCGTTTAGTTGTGTTGTGTAAAGAAGTAACTATTAAGATTTAAAGCATTATCTTTTTTCGAAGAATTTTATTTTTAAAGTAAATTAATTAGATAAAAAAAATTAGAGATAAGAATCTCTTAATTTAAATTATTATTTTATACTTATAAATAGATGACATTTACTCAAGTCAAAAAGTAGGTTAAGATTTTATAAATATTTTATTTTTTTTATTTTTACTCTTAATTTATCCTTATTGTTTTATTTGATTTGATTCTAGACTAATAATATTGATTGTGCTTACATCTCATCTCTAACTTCTTTCACCAGAACACATCATTCTTACAGTAGTAAACTTACCCGAGCATCGAAAGTATAGCGAACGTTGCCGTTCCAATCATCCAAATCATAAGCCGTGAAGTGTTTGCAGCAAGCTGAAGCCATCAGCTGGCCGGGCCTTTCCCCTGTGGGGGAATCGCCCTGTAGTCCTCTCACAAAGGCGACGGCATACTTGCTTGCTGTCGTGGGATCCTCGCCGGGAGTCTCCTGGCCTCTGCCCCACCTGGGATCTCTGAATATATTCACGTTTGGCGACCAAAACGTTAATCCATCTGCTTGTCCCGCGTTGTACATTGCTCGAGCCTCCACCGCGATAGCCTTCAAACATCAGAAGAGGATGCATGCAACCTCTTACATTAGTCTCCCTCTTTCCTAGAGATATACTCGCATATCAAACTGCTTAAGATTAAGCTATTCCAAGTCCTTCGGTTTCCATCAAACTTAGCATAAAACAACCACGAACACTACGATGGAGGAATTTGGAGCATGCACTACCTGTCCGATACGATACCATAGGTCGGGGTTGAAGGATGCTGCGGTAAGTATGACTTGGGGGAAGCTGGTAGCTCCCGGAATGGTGTGGGGGTCGAAGTGGATACCATGTCCCCAGGAGGACACACCGTGCAATGCCTCCGACCACCAGTTGTACTTCGGCACGCCGAGCCGGGGGATTGCAGGAGTTTCATCATCCAGTTGTTGTATCTTCTCGTCCAAGGTCAAGCGATAAATGAGATCACTCGCCCTCTCGTCGATGGGCAGCGTCGTCTGACAGAATTTGAAGTCTCGCGTCGATGGGTTTGCCGGATCGCATGCAAAGGGAGGAGTGGCTAAAACGACTAAAACCGGTTGTGCGAGCAGCAGCAGCAGCAGCAGTGCGCTGGAAGAGATGAGACTCCGAGTTCCCATCCTCTCGGCTGCTATGGGTCGGGAAGCGAAGACAACGATGATATATTTATAGAAGCGATTGACCAAAGTCTGCTCATTTGAAATGAATATTCAACGGAAAATTAGGATATAATATTGCAATCCTCCTTATTCTTTTTCTAATTTGAGAAACCTATACATCTTTATTTTTCTTAATACTTTAACAGGCAAGACATTCTTATTATCCTGATAAGAAATGCATTCACTAAAAACAAAACCAATTTGGAATAAACATCAAACTGGTTTTTCACATATATCCAGATTAAAAATGGGAGAATTTATTTTGGTATTTAAATGGAATTAAAAATATTTAAATAACTAAAATACTAAATCTATGTTGTGAAACTCCTCAATTTATTTTTGCATTTATCATTGATCACTTTAGTCATGTTATTAATATTAATCAGTACTGGACTAAGGTGGAAAAACTCTATTTTTAATACTTTTTTTCCTTAAAACCGCCTCCCATTTTTTTTCCTGCTTCTTATTTCAGCAGCAGAAATCCAATAGTGGAGAATTCAACTAAAGGAGAAGGGTTAAAAAAAAAAGGGAAAATAAAGGAAAGAAAAATAAGGGCAGAAGAAAATAAAGAGAAATGAAGAGGTAGGTATGGATATGGGTGATCTTCCCTTGATTTTTATTTATTAATTATAATTTTCTATTTATTCTATTTAATTTCAAAATTTTCTGCATGTTGTTGTTGATACATGATTTAACATATATTTTCATGTTGTGTATGTTGTTGCGTTTGATTAGTTAGATTGCACATTAAGTTTATGATAAATATTATATTAGAACATGTTATATGATATTCCGTTGAGTATCACTAATAGTATTGATACATAGATTTTTTAATAAATAATATTTATTTATTTAGTATATTAATATTTGTTATCTTCTTGTAATTGAAGAATAACTGACTGACTTATTTGGCAACAGCCATACTCTTTATCTACCTATATGAGAAAAAAAATCAAAAAAATCAAAAAAATTATTTTACATAATTTTAGAGAAGTTATCTCTCAAGAATACATATGCTTTTGGTGCATCATTGCAATACAATCAAATTAATTTCACATTCCATCATTTTGAAATTGGTGGAAACGAGCTTCAGGTCGGATTGCTACAATAGGAGGCCAAATGCTAAAGAAGTCTAATAGTACATCCTTTGTGATTTCTAATGTAGCAAAGAATTATGAAACCATTACGAATGATAGTTCTAAATATGGTATTAAGTTATTGTTTTCACTTATGATTATAATTTTATTCAATACATATTAGAGAACGTATGCTGTCAAGTAAGTTTTAGGTTGACTATTCATAGGTACTTACACTAAATAGGCATGTGTTATTTCTCTTGTATTATCTCCTACATGACTTGTGACTTAAAAAGTTATACAATAATATTCAACAATATTGCTAAGAAGGATAATTATATCAAGGAGAGAGTTCAATATAAAATAAAAATAAATTATTACAAATGATGGATAATGTATTAAAAAATACTAAACAAAATTCATAAATCATATCAAACTAGATATACATATTTGACGTGTCATTATGGACAATTAAGATGTTTAATTCTTTCGGTATCACTCGCGATGAATGATAAAGATAAATCATATTATACTCCTAATAACTAATAAAGTGGTGCCTCACAATTCATAACGATGACACATCTCCTATGTCATATGGAGGAGATCGAATAACTATGACGTCTAATGATTTGTTGATCCCTTAGGCCATGAAGACCAAACCACTAGTTTGACTAGCATAATTAGCCCATGTTATGACATATATAGAGAGCCATGTCACTCCGATCTAGCAACTAGGTTGGGCTACCGGGCTAGCCTACTCGGGTTGACATGTGTTGGCTAGGATCAATCAAGAGGTGATCAAATTTCATCGTAAGGAGGTTACGTTGTTTTTCTTGGTTGCAAGTACTTGTGTTTGTGTGATAGCATTAGGATCTTAATGAAACTAAGTGTGGAGAGGGAGGGGGTAGTGAATAAGTACGTAACTAATTTTAAAATTTAATTAAAAAAATATATTGAAAACATAATTAACTAAATATTAAGTGTGTTGAATCTCAGATTTTGATGATGGAACTAATTAATTATATTTTAGTTATCTAACTACGTTTTAAGTCACATATGTCTACTCTTGATCAGGATTAGACAATTGACGTAGGAAGAATCAGCATTGCATCGGAGGAGAACACGTTAGGATATTGGACGTCGAACCGGAGGTCCAGTCGATAACCGACAAAAGGCTTCAGACAAAAAAATCGGACATCGAGCCAAGAAGAGCAGAGTTGTGCCAAAGAGATCGGAGTTGCAGATGTCAACTACCGATTGGGTAACAGGCCGCAAGAGAGGATGATGTGTCGAAGAAACGGACGAAGCGCCAATGGACTAATGATGTATTGGGTGACATTTTAATTCACATTGTAATAATAATTACCTAGATCGAAGTATGATTAGGTCTAATTAGGTTATAATTAGGCCAACCCAGTTTGGAGCCAATTAGACCCATACCCGGACAGGTTTGGACCGGACTGAAGGCCTAAATAGGGTTGTTGAATCCTATCTGACAGTGGCACAGTCAAACTGGGGTGATGGTACCGCCCAAGGCTTGGTCTCCTAGGTTGTCTAGGTGATGGTACTGCCCAATGTTAATGTACCTAGGCAGGGTGCTGCCCATCATTGGTAGTGGTACCGTCAGTACCCTTGAAATTCAGGATGATTCAAATTTGGGCTCCAAATTTGAATCACTTTAAGGTCTATAAGTACCTCTCTCATCCATGGTTAGACTAAATACAAAAATCGAGAAAGAAAAAGAGAAAACTCTATTGTAACAGTGTCGAAATCCTCCCTCTAAATCTTATGTATGATCTATGGTAAGAGAGGGTGAGAGGTCTTGTAAGGGTTATCTCCTGAGCCCGTCAAAAGGAGAAAGTACTGTAAGGGAGTTAGTCTTCACCCATTGGAAGAAAAACAACTAGTGGAAGCCGATGGCCTCAAGTGAAGAGGAATCGGGAGTGGATATATGTTGGATGACCGAATCACTATAAAAATCAGTTTGCATTTCTGTTCTTGTTATTTACATTTATGCAAATATTTCCATATTACTTGATCACTTCCCTTCCTCTTCTCTAAATGCTTTCAAGTTAAATACACTTTAATTGAAATCAGATTTCATCGAAATGAATATTTTATCATATGGGGTTTTCTAAAATCGCTCAAACTTGTCGTATTTTACCGCTGCACTAATTTACCCCTCCTCTTAGTGTCGAACTGATCCTAACAGCTGGTATCAAAGCCTGATATTTCTCATTTGGATTCACACCTAAGAGAAATGGCTCTTTTCAGATTTCAAGAGGGTTTCTCTATCATTCGGCCTCTCTTGTTTAGAAGTAAATGGGTGTTTTATTCATGAATCGATTGCACAAGATCATCAAACTTTACTCAAACATAGAGAGTTGACGTGAATTGTTAAACATTATAATTAGTACTGTTAGTGTACCTTTAAGCTGTGTCCGTCGAGTCAGCATAATTAGGTTTGGGCCCGGATGTGTTTGGATCACCTCGGCTGGTGTTCGAGCAGAAGTCGACGTCGGGTTGGGTGAAGCTTATCGTTTGCCTGCTCGAGGATGGTTCCTTCTTCCGTTGATTGGCTCGCGATGTGTCCTCTGATTCCTACACACAAGTCGGGTCCGTGGTTTTCCGACTCGACTACTCCGAAGTTAAGTTAGCTTTACGTGTGGGGAGTTAAGGGTTCAAAAAAAGGTCCCCCTTTGACAACATCGGCCTAGGCCTTTTATAAAAAAGGAGTCCCGATCCTCAAGGCATCGTCCCGGACTTCCCATGGTGGCACTGTATCTAGATGATGCCCGCATTGGTATGGGCACGTGCTTGGACACGCTATCAAGGTGCCATTCTGAGTTTTCTAGGATGGTGTTGTGATCCGGACGGTGCCCGTATTAGTACGAGCGTGTGCTCGAAGATGTCATCGGGATGGCGCTGTGCTTCAGATAGCACCCACACTAGTTCGATCACGTGCCCTGTGCTCCAGACAGCGCTTGCACTAGTTCAAGTAGGTGCTAAGAGGCATCGACGAGGTGCTGTCTTAAGCTTTCTGGGATGGCGCTATTATCCGGACGGTGCCCACACTAGTACGGGCGCATGCTCTGGTACGGTTGAAGGTTGCCGCGTTGTGCTGGTGTGATTTGCCACTTTGGCCTCTATGAGGATGTGACGGTGGGGTGCCACCCAAGGGAGGGTGACGTTGACATGCGCCCCATCATTCTTCCCCCTATTGAATCTCAAATTTTGATGATGAAATCAATTGATAGGTTATTTGATCTAATCTATATTATTGAGAAAAATATGCAGGATTAACTACGATAGCAATGAAGACATAAAGCAAATTGTCGAAGTCAAGTACGTTGGGAGTCCGAGAGTCTATCGGAAGTTTGAAGGTTCGTCGAAAGTGCTACTAGAACTGGTCGAGAAAAAATTGGGGACTTGCCAAAGAATTGTCGGAAGTTCGCTAGAAGATTCATCAAAGGTTCACGGAGCTCATTGAGAAAGTTTGGAAGCTTGCCAAAAAGGCTCATTAGAACTCGTCGTAAAGTCCGGGAGCTTATTGTGAGTCTACTAAAAGATTATCCAAGGGTTCGTCAGAAGTCCGTCAGAAGTTCGCCGAAAGAAGACTCGACATTGCCAGATTATATTTTTCTTAGAATATATTTTCAATTTCATAGTTAGCATGTAATTTAGGTTAGGATTAGGTGATAATCCTTTAACCTTGATTGGGGCCAACTAGGCCCGTAATTTAAGTGGATTGGGCCGGATTCAAGGCTCATCCAATATTGCTGTACCTGTTTAGCGGTGGCACCACCAGACTTGGGTGGTAGCACTGTCCTGGGAACAACTTCCCAAGTGCTCTGGGAGGTGGTATCGTTGATAATTATTACCTGTCAGCGGTGGTATCGTTTAACAAGCGATGGTACCACCCTTCCACAGAGCCCGAGACTTTGTCAGGAGTAGTACTTCCAGACTGAGCAATGGTTCCACCTAGTACACTAACAGAACCAGGGTTAACTGGTAGTGGTACCGCCAGCACCTAAAAATCCAGAATATCTCTTTTTGACTCCAATTCTAAAGCCAATTGAGCCTATAAATACCCATTACTTCTCAATTGGCTAAGTACATTGAGAAGTGTTAAGAACTGAGTAAAAAAACTCTAGCAAAATTACCTTCGAAAGTTAGAGTGTTCACCTCCCGAATTTACAATTGTAAAATTCTATAAAAGAGTATGAGCCACCTGCAAGTTTTGTAAAAAAGGGTGTTTGGTCCTTCCCCTTTGAGAATGTTGATAGTAGAAGTCAAAAACCTCATCAGAGGAGGTTTCGGAAGTAGACGTAGGTCATTTGACCAAACCACTATAAATCACTATGTACTTCTCTTGGTGTGAGTTTTTAATTATTGTATTTCAATTTTACTTGGCTTGAATCTTTCAATCTCCTCATCTCTACTCTCTTTTGTATAATTCGCTTTATCGAAATCGCTTTCGATAGACAAAACTTCTCAACATATAACGCTTTTCGGAGTCGATTTTAAATTATCATTTTTATCCGCTACACTAATTCACGCCCCCCCCTCTCCCCTCTCTCTTAGTGTCATTCTAGATCTTAATTGTAACATCCCTCGTAGTTCCTCATTTCTAAATTTTATATAGGAGTTAATTGTAATATTACCACCCATCTTAAATTCTATAGATGAGCCCAAATAAACCTTAAAACTTATTTATAAAATATAAGGATTTGTTTGTAAAAATTCTAAGGACCTATTTATAAATATAAGAAATGTTTAATAATTTTTTAGCATTAAATAGTTTTATATTAAAAGCTTATTGCTAGGGACCAAAGTGTGAATGTTAGAAATTGAAATATGATTTGTGAAAGATTCACATTAAGATAAAAAAAATGGAAAACATGTGTCATTAGCTAACCTAAGGATGGGTCACATGTGTTTATTCAATGGATGACACCTAAGCTTTAATTTTGCATGCTTAGCTATCACATCCTGGATTTTTTTTTTTTCAGGATTATATCTTTCCACACGTACAGAGCCAAATAAGTAAACATCACTTTATTCATCATCATAAACATTTATTACAGTCTATTTATTTCCTCAATTCATAAGTAAAAAGTAAACATAGTGATGTTAATTCCGAGAATTATTCAAGTGGCTCTACCTAACGGTAGAGAAAGGTCCGCTCTCCATTGGGATCCGATTCGGTGCTAGTGGAAGGTGCTCTGAAAATCAAAAACAAAGAAAATTCAGCAACGCTGAGTAGGAACCCCAAAAGTCAATTCAAAATAAGTGCATAATCAAAAATCCATCATCCCATTGGCGTATATCAAATACCCGAAGGAGCACTCTCCCAACAGCGGATGGAGAGGCTTTATCCTACGGGATGAGTTTGTGATTCTCCCAATAGCGGATGGAGACAAACTCATATCACACTCCCAACAGCAGATGGAGTGGCGTCCCTCACCCGCCAAAGTGGGGACGCGTTCCTCCCAACAGTGGATGGAGGAACCGTCCAACCGTCACGTCTGACGACACGCTAATCCCCGAAGGGAATCGCCCTTCCTGCTCTTGGCAGGGAAATATAATCTTATGTCTATTCGGGATGAAACCACATTCAAAACATCTCTTTTCAATAATATCAATATCAATAATACCAAATAGCCCACAATTGACTTGAACCCTAGTTAAATCGGTCTAATCAAACTCGATTCATTAGGACCTAAGCTGGGACCGATCTCTAATCCTCATTTAACGTGTCCGGAACCACCCTAGACTAGTATAATTTGGACTAGATTAGGTTCAATTTAGGTTAAACTGACTTGAAAGGTTAAATCAATTCGGAACCACCCCGAATTGATCTAGACTAATCAAGTCTGGTTTAGTTCAATCAATAATTGGGCTTAAATTCAATAATTACATAATATTGGACTAGATTGAGCCGACCCAAATATCGGTTATGTGCATTGTACATGACTGTACATGCATCATGCCAGGTTGGGCCAACCTCACCCATGACTGCCCACATTAGGTTGGGTTGGGTTAACCTGTAGGCTAGGGCCCGACCCATGGGTGGGGCCTGGCCTGCAGGCTGTTTTAACCCAATCCTATCCAATTTCATAATTTTGAATTATAACAATATATATTCACTACTGATAATAATACATCAAAACATAACAACATATTAAATAAATGATAGGATAAGCTTCAACATAAGGAAACAATATTTTTAATTCAATAAGAACTAGAAATCATATGAATAATTTCGACATGATCAAATAATAACATTTTAAATCTAAAAAGGATAAAAATTTTAAATAACATATTCTAATAGAAACTTTAACATCTAAAGGATTAAGAATATCATTTTTTTGAATTACTCATATTATATTTAAATATGAATAAGATTAGAAGGTAACTGTAATAAAATGGAATAACATTCTTAGAAATCCGATATCATAAAACATATACAATTTCATAATGTTTAAAAATGAAAACTTTTAAAAAGGTACCAAAGGGTAAAATATTTTAATTCAAACTAATATCAATCAAAATTTTCAACATAAAATCTAAACAAAAACTTTAATTTCAAGATAAGTAGGGAGAACCTACCTCTTTTTAACAAGATGAAATTCCTCGTTCCTCCCGCTGTTGAGTTCTGCTCGAGGAACGAAGGAGAGAAATCCCTCCTTAAATAGGAGGAGGTGAACCTCCATTAAAGGAAAATTTTCTAAATTTTCGTATTTATTTAATATAAATTATTTTCATTTAATATACTGACAAATATGATCTCATCTTATTTGGAATGCTTAATAAGTATTTCCTAATTCATAATAGCAAACAAGGAAATAGGATTATCTTTCCCTATTTTATACTAGCATGTAAGGAAATAATATTTAAATCTTAAATCAAATATTTGATTTGATTACATTATCTTTCCCTATTTATACTAGCATGTAAGGAAATATATTTAAATCTTAAATCAAATATTTGATTTGATTACATTTCTTTCCCTATTTATACTAGCATGTAAGGAAATATATTTAAATCTTAAATCAAATATTTGATTTGATTACATTAGCACTTTTCTATCTCTATATTAACCAAACCTAAGCAATTAGAGGAGAAAACCTGCTGCAACTAACGTGGATTTGAGAAAAGAAAGGAAGAGGAAATTGAAGTAGGAAAAGAAGTTTTGCATTAGCTTGAAGTTTTGCATCATTTCTCCATATTTGGGACTCAAACTTTTGTAAGGCAAGTGTTCTAACCCCATCCTAAAGTAAGTTTGATCTTTATTTTCATCTTAATTCTGAAAATTTTAGAAGATTGAAGCTTCATATATGATATTTCTGTAGTTTATGCATCAAATAGTGCATCTGAAAATTTTCCCAGATTCTGACCTTGCTATCTTTTTCTAACTATAATTTTCTATACTGAACTATGATTTAAGCAAAATTAAATCCATCCGAAATTAGACTTGTATATCTTTCTTTTGAGACTAATATTAATGAATTTAGAGTTCAAATGCCTACCTAAACCTTTATTTGAATTAATCGAATCTGTAAAATAGTGATTATAAGTTCTAACCCTTGGGTATTCTATTTCTTGTAACTCACTGTGAACAAATTCAATTCTTATAAACCTTTATTTATTAAAAAATAGATTCATAAATATTTCTGTGCATATCTAATTTAAAAGATTTGGAGTAGAGATGCTAGCTGAAACATTTGTTTTAGTCGACCCTATGAATTGGGTAAAACAAATACCATTAATTATGACCTTTAGTTGCTAAAATTTTTATAACTTTCTGTTGAGTACTCTGATTTATATATATATTAATTTATTAGAAACTAGACTCGGATATCTTTCTTTTGAACTAATTTTGATTAATTTAGAGTATAATTGATTATCCAAATAATTTATATAATATATCTTTTAAATTCTACTTTACTCAAGCTTTTGTCGATGCTGTCTATTCTTGTTTCATCTTTCTGGGAATTAATTTTAGCTTAAATCATTTCTTCGATTGAGCTTTATATTATTATTTCAAATTATATATTCTTACTTTTATTTTCTTTCAAATTTGAATACATTTGTAAAAGAATATGTTTGCATCGTATTGTTTCGTAAAGGCATATGTATGTTTCATTGTTCCACATATGCTTACGATATGTGCTAGTTTTATTGTTCACATTATCCTTTTGTACTCTGATGTCTATGGGATTATCTGGACCTTTGCCAGAAATGGTAAATGGATTATTTGGACCTTTGATAGAAATTGTAAAGGGATTATTTGGACCTTTGCCAGAAATGGTAAATGATATATGTTTAGAGCCCACGATGCTTTGTCGACCCCCTCTAACTTCATCCAGATGTAGATGTATGACACTCCTAGACATGGGAGATTCTATTTGAGATTTCACTATACCCTCGGTGATTCTGATATGATATCCAAAGCATTGCTTATGTATTTATATGTGCGCTTTAGATGAGAATGAAATAAATGTACGTCGGATATATCATTTGAGCTTCTGTTTCTTATTTATAATTCCGATATACTCTGAGATATCTCATATGCCATTATTATGCTTTGAAATCTATTCCGAATCATTTCATATGTCATTTGATATGTTCTGAAATATTTCATTTGCTCTTGATATGCTTCGAAACCATTCATACGTCATTGATATATTCTGAAATATTTCCTTTGCCCTTGATATGCTTCGAAATAGTTCATACATTATTGATATATTCTGAAATATTTCATATTTGTTGATATGCTCCGAAATATCCTATGTATCATTTGAAATGCTCCAAAATACTATTTATGTCATCTGATATGCTCTAATTACTTTTTACTCCATTTGTTATGAATCAAATAGATTTGAATAAAAAGACATTTGTGATTCAGTATCTGATACGATGATATATACGTTTTCTTGTATCTTGTTGCACTTTGATACCAAGTTTATTGAAAACTATTCTTTTTCCCCATGGATATATTAGTCATTTGCTGAGCTTTGTTATGCTCACCCCATTGTTATTTTCAGGTTAGCTTATCAGTCTCTGAGATATTTAAATTGGGTTGAGGAAGGGAAAGCTAGAAGATTTTAGGCTGACCTTTAGTGGTTGATATGTTTTTGTTGTATAAGTACATTTTATGTTTAGTGAAATATTGATAGTAAATCTGAACGTATATGTTTTGTAAAAGTTAAGGGACCTCTCATGTTAGGATTTGAAATGTTAAGTTTAAATTATATAATGATATGAACTTGTGGTAAAGGTTGGTTTTAAGATTATATGGATTCCCAAACTTATGGATTTATGATATGAATATTATTTAGTTGAGTTGGTTTTAGATTTTATGAATCAATGAATGAAGTGGAGTATGATTTATGAACTGTACAGGTTTATAAATTATGAATTTATGGGTTTGAATATTGATTTGAATGTTTCTTAGTATCCTCAAATTATTAGATTAGATCCTGGATTGAATTGTTAATGAATTATAATTAGTTCGATTCGATCATCTCCTATGGTTGCGATCATCGTATGTTGATTTTGATTGCTCTTCTTCCACTTCTTCAAAAATAGTTTAGGGCAATTTTGATTGCTCTTCTTCCACTTCTTCAAAAATAGTTTAGGGCAATTTTGATTGCTCTTCTTCTTAGGGCAATTTTGATTGCTCTTCTTCCACTTCTTCAAAAATAGTTTAGGGCAAACCTTCTAGCACTTCTCCGATGTATATCATGTAATTTTTAGAAATTATAAAAAAATTATTTCTTTTAGAAACTGATGAGGTTTGATCGCTCCCGGGGTTCTTCTTTACTTTTAGGTGCTTGCCTTTTGCTTTATTTGTCTTCTTATTATGGGTTTAATTCTTCCTATCGATTGTCACTGCCATCACACTCACTGTTGTGATGTTGTGACTTTTGAAGAGTCTTAGCTTTGTGTTTATTTGGGCATGGAGACCAGTGACATATTTTATCACTGTCAAGTGATCATTGAGAAAAAAATTTGAGTGCTACTGTTTGTTGTCGAGACTCAGTGGTGTATTCTAACGCAGATTAGTCACTTTAGTGTAGGTAATGTCACTTCCTTTATCTTTCTTTAAGATATCTCATAGGATAAACTTCTTCTTGTATGAGCATTTTGGATCATATTTATAACATATCTTCATCGTTGTTAGTTCCAAATATGCTTTCCACCATGTGAGCGCATGTCCAATCAACTTGAGTCATATAAACATCATCCTATCCTTATTATTATAGTTATATAGATCAAAATAAGTATAAGTTTATCTATCTATGAGTCTAATACCTTAGTATTGATTTAGCCATCATAAGAGGGAATGTTGATGTGAGCCTCAACATGAAAGGGTCCTTGTGTTTCGTGCAACGAAATCTTTTTCATGGCTATGATCTTGGATGGAGATGACTCTCACCTATGCAATGACATTCCTTAGTTATCCTTCGCTATATAATTAGTTTGGGCCTACATCTAGCCTATTACGAACTCTATCTGCTAGGCTAGTACTGTTATCTAGACAATAATATTAGCCAAGGCTATTAGGTTATCGGTCGCCATCCTAACGATATTTCTTCCTCCAAGTGATCATGAACTGAACTCCAACTTCTATAGTTTTTTATCTGATTCTTTGTATCTTTATCTCATGATCTATATGGAGTTCGAGTTCGATGATCTATCAACTCAATACCACCTTTTGGATGAAAGTTTTGGCAAAGGAAAGATTTATCATAGAAAGATCAAGCATAAAAAAAAACCTCTATTATTAATAAAGTCAAAATGCTTACTACAAGACTTGGAATAATGAAATAAAAATATAATAGGAAGCTTATCTATGTGTAAGAATGCAAGTTATTTTTGATAACACTTGGATGCTTTCGATAGTTTACGAAACATTGCAAGTTTCAATCTCCTCTCTCGCTATTGAAATCTCCTTCTAAGGTTTTGATAGTAGGCAATAAGCTTTAGGAACTTTTTATAATAGTTGGATCAAGTTTTGATATGGAGCTTTAACTGTCATAACTTGAGGAAGAATATAGTGATAGTAAGAAGGGGCTGCATTATGCATAATTCCTCCCTGCTCTCTTCTTTTTTTTATTTTCAAGTTGGAGTAACTATAGTCGATTAGGCTCTTGCTGAGAACTTCTTTGGTTATCTTAGATAGGGGCACACCCCTTGTTTCATAAGAAGAGTGATGCCGTAAATCCTTAGGGTTTAAATATTTTTTTTAGGGTACACGTAGCTAGTACTTTCCCTATAAGACTATCACAATCTCTTGCTTGGTGGCGACCCTTATTTGGATGAAGGATGTCATAATTCGAGTCCTATTACGATATTGATTGAGATGAGTGAACTATAAAAATTTGGACTTTGCTTGGCCAAATAAAATTAGATAGTGTTTAGATCATCCTCGACCACTAGTGTCAATATGTTATGATAAATTTTTGATCACTAGTATAAAAAATTTAAAGTCTAACCTAACATCCAATGTCAAGCCTTTTAGTAAACTATAGTATTGAAAAGTAGTAAGTTTTTTATACACAACTATATTAGGATATGCCAAGCAAAAGTTTTTTATGCTTAATTTAAAAAATGAGTTTATAAAAATATAATATATACCAAAGAAGATCAATAATGCACCTAAGACTTGATTTTTGATAATGATAAAGAGTGACCATTTAATATGCATGACAATTGCATAGGATTACTAAAATCATAAAAAGTTTATCAAATATAACCGGATGTTCGTGTCAAACGAATAAGATATTTGAATTTATGAAATGTGACAGACCTCCTTATTAATAATGTTATATATTGATGCTAAACTTTGCTCATAATTATTTAGTCTTATGCTTGTATACAAAAATTCAATTCGTAATATCATGATTTTGCATTTATTTGCATATAAATTTATTAATATTCGATATGAGAGAGTGTGCTTCAATGTCTTAAATGGGCCCCAGCACAATCGGCCCAACCCGGCCCATTTTCAACACTCGATTCATTATGCGGCCCAATCCCTGTCGTTTTGAACTCACTGAGTCGTGGAATCGGCTTCCCCCCAGTGAGTCCAGTCGGCGTCGGAAAGCCGACCTAACCCGCTTGAAATATACCCCTTGCCCCCCTTTTCTTCCTTGTATATCGTCGCTTGAAATCGATTTCCTTCGCCCGCCTCCTCCTCCTACGCCGCTGCCGCATCCGCCGTAGCGCGTTTTCCTCTCGCCGTCGAGAAAGTGGTCGCCATCATTTGGGCGACGTGTTCAAGGTACATGCAATACCTTCTCACCATCCCCGAATTAGGGTTCTTCTTTTGCTGCTCCTCTTTTTAGATTACTTTCGTTCGAAACGCTTTCTTTATACTCTTTTCGGTTCCTGTGTTCATTATTTGTGGTTTCTTGCTTCATTGACTGGTCACTATAGATGTTGTTAAAGAATCTTTGCAGATGCGTCCAATTTCTTGGTCTTGATTGGTGGCCCTAAACAATTCTAGTGCCGATCGATCGTGTCCCTTGCTCAAATCGGTTACGTGATGCAGCTCCTAGTTGTGGCTGTTGCATTTTAGGATTTAAAGAGGGAGAAATGGTGTGTTTGGGTTTATTCTGTTCAAGTTCTTTCTTTTACACCTCCTTTTAGTTATATAATATAATATGAAAGGTTATCAACTTTACATGGGGGAGACCAAAGTGATTTAAGCTGTCAGTTGTTTATGATGTTTTTGTTAGCGGGAAAAATATGCAAATGCGAGCACGCAAAGTATATACATGTACTGGTTGGATCTCAAAAATGTTTCGATGCTACAAAAAGTATGCATATGAACTCCTCTGTCAAATATGTCTATATGATTTCTTCTACCTTATTTAAAACACTCAACATCTTTCACTTGTCAACAAACTTTTAAAATTATCCAGAAAATTCTCAAGGTTGATTTTGACCTATGACTTGAATTATAGTATGGTGTTATGAGTTTCAATGTTCTATGCCTGATTAATGGCTAAACAGTAAGCCTGCAATTCTACATAAGAAGATGCACCATCTTGAGATGTGAGGTGTAAGAACTATTGGTTTCCCTTCTGACTTCTGATTAAAAGGCAACAGTTACATTTCAGTCACCATGGCTTTTGTTTGGTGATTTGAGAATTGTAGAATGTTTATAACTAGGAGATACATACAATGTAAAAAGGACATCAGAAAGTCATGGGTTATTAATTTACAAGGATGTGAGGTCTTAGTGCTGCATTCTGCTGCTAGAGACCTACCATGTCTTCGATGCTATGCAGTTTAGAACTGACATTGGAGCAACAAGATATAGCAACATACTCTGGGTTGACGACTTTCCATAATAATTAAGGGAACACAAAGAGATCACATCCCATGATTTAAGTGATTTTACTGTAAGTATCGCTGGATCACATTAATTCATTTGGCCTTCGTTACCTAAGGAGGCCTAGCAGAACAGGTTGACCCATATCTTATGATCATTAAAAGAACAAAATCAAATCACATCCCACCATTGAAGAGGTTTCATTTTAAAAATGGGTGGATTTGATGTTTAAATACCTTGAGTTGGAAGTGTCATATGAATCATGCAAGATCAAATGGATCTTCTGATGGATTTCATATACAAATGTTTTCAGTATGTTGTTCCACCTCCATAACATATGGTCATGGTTCAGAGAGCCTGCCAACCTAGTGCCTTATTGATATGGAATGGTGCCCACTACTAGTGCTGTGTTGACCTGCACAATAATTGGTCTATAATTTCAAGGAACAAAGTTGTTCCTTGATGTAGGTTATAATCTTGTTATGGTTGTATGTTAATGAAATGGATCAATTTTTATTGTCTCAATGAAGTCAAGAAAAAGAATGATAATTTGGTTTTAGAAGTCCTAGGGTTCACCTTACCGAGCAATACCGATTTATCGAACGGCTGTCGGTATTGTATCAATCCATAGCAATGTACCGTATTGTCACAAACGGTCATTGCGCACTCACAACATCTTCATCAATGAATCATTTGTCGCTTTTGTGTGCTTATACAGATGCTTAGTAGTATGTTTTGCCTTGGTTTTGTATGTTTTTGCTTGAAAATTATAAGCAAGAACAGATTGTAGCGTTACTGAGCGATCGCTCACCACACTGAGCAAAATTGCCCCAAAATGGCTTCATTTTCGTGTGTCGTGATTTGTTTTCTGTAGACTGTGGTGCAGTACAAAACGTCAGCCATCTTAGTACCTTAGAACCCCCCAAGTGACACCTGGTTGGATAGGGGTTTGGGGTAGTGTTGGATTTTATAAGTTCAAATGTTAAGTTGACGGGAACTTGCTATCGTGCCAACACCTGGTGAACAGTCGTTTGCGAACTTACAACTGTTCGTTTTGGCTTCTAAAGTTCTTGTTTTCTCCTTCCTTTATTTTTTTCTCTTGCACATTGAGTGTTTACTAAATTACTTGTAAAGCTACCTTCTTCGTGAGACGTCAGGACTTGTCTACTACTCGTTTTCAAACTAATCATTTTTTTCTTTTTATAGGTCCTACGGGACTTGAGCGAGGTTGTAACTAGGCTGATCTTTTATGGACTAATAACGCAAGGGCATCTCATGACTTAAGCAATCCCAGCTAAGTTCGTGACATTGACACAAGGGTGCTTCACGACTTAAGCAACTCCAGCTAAGTCTGTAACTTTGCTGCAAGGGTGTCTCACGATTTAGGCAACTTAAGCTAAGTCTGTAACAATATGTCGGTATGGCGGGGCATACTAATGACATAGAAAATTGGTCAAAAATAGCTCCAAAATTTTTTTAAAAATAAAAAAAGTTAGATTAGGGTTTTTAAGTTGGAAATAAATATAAATTTAGTATAATTTTAGCAAAAATAATCTAAATTAGGAAAAAATAATGATATAATTTTTTTGGGCTTTGAGGAGTAGCTCTATGGTATGTTTTATACTGTCCTTTCATTGTTATTGAATTATCTATAAAGAAATAATTTGAATTATTAGATTATTTTTTAAACAACTTAAACTTTAAGATTCAAATGAATCAAGTAATTAATTGATGGATATACCTGGTTCTACCACAAAAAAGGATGGGACTCCACACGCGGTGGATCGGGATCCTCAATCTTATGTATCTGTATATCAATTTGTTATATTTGTCAAATTCAATCATGAAATTGATCCCACGATATAATATACTGATACACCATATGTCATTGATGCATCAACGAGGTAATGATCGTAGTTTGATTCAACGAGGTAATGATCGTAGTTTGATTGTTATGAACTGTATGTGTCCGAGGCGACTCCTGAGGCAAGAATGATAGTGACATATTTTGGTGCGGAGCATGGAGAATATCAAAACTTTTACTTTCGCCACTAATCTGTTGTTTTGTATCATAAGATCGATCATCATACTGTTGCTTAGAGAAAAATAATCAACTATCATTGTATTGTTGTTGGCCATAAGATTCTTTGTAATCCGACGACTGTGAATATGATGAGCTTTACTTTGTGTCTAAGTCGTGTAGGCTCTATCGCATCTGGTCAAAATCATTCATATCTTGACCAGCACCTCGTCGAGATCGATGATTTGAATCTAGGTGGCATATGTAAAATATTACTCCTTGATCCATGCACCACCCTCAAAGTGTGTAGATGAGACTATCAACTCCTAAACATCACCACCAACATCGGTCAAGGCATTGTTGTCCACATCGTTGCCATGTCTCTGGATCGAGCAGGTTGCTGAATACGATTGAGAAGGTATCTCACCACCTAATTTAATTCTTTCCAACGATGTAGCTGATGCTACTGCCTTCTCCTTGCCTTTGCCTTTGCACGTTAGACGGACGTTTGTGACGATTGGGTGCCTCTAGTTCTTTGAGCAGTCTGACTCGATGTTGTCTATCTCCTTCCGTCACATTATAATTGAGGGGTATCTTCCTCCTGTTGGCTATATGCTACCTCTTTTTCTATTGCCTTAGCCATAAATCGCGAAGGACACAAAGGATCTCCCGCCTCATCAAGTGTAAGATCCTCTTGGTTCTCCATTGCTTCGACTCATTTTAACATTGGCTGTGAATCTTCATTGTAGTATTGGAGGTTAATGGGAACAATCTCTTGTTTCTCTGGCTCCTTGTCCAGCTCGGTATTACGCAACCTTAGTCGTATTGTCACGGACAAATTGTAAACGACTTGTTCAGTGAAATGCTTATCCGTGTCTGTGTCCCTTTTGGTTTGTTATAGCTTGTAAAGCATGTAAAGGGCTTGCCAAAGGCTAAATGTCCCATTTAAGTGAGTTTGGCGCCATTGTAGAGCTTTCATACATAAAGTTTCGTCAGTGAATACTTGTACTCGAATTCGGTCAGTAGTGGACCAATTTTATACCTTTGTTGTGCAAACCGATTCGAGCTTGTGATATCCATGGTTGGAATTTATTGGCTATAAAGTGTTTGCTAAAAGAGTGGCTTCAGATCCGTGTGTAAGCGCTTTCTGGCCCGTCTTCTCTTTTGTAGGTCCTAATGGATTGTTGGAGATTTCGGAGAGGCTGACCTTTGCGGTGATACGCATTGGTGCCGCACGGCTTAGGCAAAACCAGCTAAGTCCGTGACAGATGGTACCAGAGCGGGACAAGCCCACTTACAAACACTTAGCATGCAAATGTGGGGGACCTAGCGAGGCACCACGAGTACAACAAGCTAAGAAAAATTGCGGAGCGCACAAAGGTTGGGATGGCTGAGTTCGAGCAGTGGCTCGACGTTAGCACCCAATCTTGATGGTGCTCGAGGCAAGCGGAGTGCTTGGCAAAGGATGAGACCGTGCAAGGTGGAGTGGGTTGTTCAATGATCGAAAGAGTTGTAAACTCAAGGAATTCGATACTCATGTAAGGCCTTGCATGCGGACGATGGATTGTTCGCGGCCATCCCAAAGCGCACCGAGGTAGTCGCGCGCCATGGAGCATCAAACTTTCTCTTCGGCGTGATGCAGGATACTTTCGTAAGAGGGTGAAGTGCAAAGCAGAGTTCAGGATGTTGCTAGACCCAAAGGGGTCATTTCGGAGTGATTGGTGAAGTGTCACAATCAGCAAAGTGCATTTTGCAAAGCGCGCACCGAGCACGCAGTTCGTGCTCAAGAGAGGTGGAGTAGTCCAAGGGGATGGTGGTCTCCATAACTTCCAGAGGGAAGGATGCAAAGAGAGAAGTTGCTCCAACGGGACAGATATCCAGGAGGGATAAGTCCCGGTTCTCCATAGGGATAATCTTATGCAATGAGCCGCATCGATTGAGGAGAACCTCAAGACAAAGCTCGATGGTTCGAGCAAGCGGCGTGGAGTTGTCGCATGATCTCGCAAGAGGCAATGCGTTGGTGGACGCATAGCGAGATCAAGTGGGGGAGCGACCCAAGGCAACACAGAGTAAAGGCACACTTGGAGCCGATAGGGAGATTGGACTCAACAGAGGGCTGACCCGTGGAATGGTGGGCGTGAGGGTCACCATTAACGCAATGCAAATCGAGAAGCGGAACAACTTGGGGGTAACTTGTTGATGTACCCAAGCCGCATGAAGGGAGTTGGCAAAGAAGATAGAACGTGGAGCGGAGGCGTGAAGCTTTCCTTAGACAGAAGTCAAGGACATGGACTCTTGTAGAGACAGGAGTAGGATTATGTCGTTCCAGGGGTTCTTTATTTTGATGGAGCAGACTCATCTTGCATGGTGCCAAAGACGAAGGGAGCTTTGTGGCACATGCACCTTATCTCAATGAAGCATTTGGTGGAGGAACTAAGGCGACACAGTTTGCAGAGGCAAAGTTAGTGTCAAAAGACCTTGGCACGGGGCAAGAGGATGCGCAGAGACGGTTACTCTTGAAGAATATGTACGCAGTGTTGTCATTCGAGTTGCCACGAGGAAAGCGGCGCAAATGGAGGGTTGTGGCTTTGGTAGGGGCAGAGTCCGGGATGATCCGCATAACGGTGCACCTATTTCGGCCAAGTCGTGGGACTTTGAGAGAGGCGCTAGGCGATGGATCCTGCCCTAGAGCTAGGCTTCGTCCGAGTGTGACCCGAGAGTGGATGGACGAAGGTCGTTTGCGCCAAAGGAGCGAACAGAATGGCGAAGGCCTGTGATGTGTTGGTAGAGTCCACACATGGAGATATCGCAGCGATTCGAGTTCATATACCAGGATCGATCGAATGCAAGGAGATGTCACCAGCGACGACATACGATGCAATGGATCGTGGTGGAATGGTTCGTGGCAAGTCGACACACACGGTGAGTCCCGTCGGGGGGACTAGATCATGCAGAGGTATGATCGGGAGCGCGACAGAGCACCAAATCGGTGAACAACACACGGCAAGAAGAGCTATGGATTAAAGCAAAGTTGAATGCCATGGTATCGCAGAGGCGGGCCTTCCGTGCGTGCACCGAATATTGCATATCAATAGAAGCCTTGACACGTCATCACCTACAATGGGGAAATTTGACACTATCAAGGAAGAAGAAGTTCAGATGCAAGTACCAGGGAGTCCCATGTGGGACCGGATCACGCAGAGGTATGATCGAGCGGCCAAGAGTGGAACTACTTGAGCTCACATTCGCTAAGGGAGCCCTGGCAAGTCGAGGACAAGGACAAGGCCGAGTAAGTGAGCGTTGCGACCAATGAAGCTAAGGAGAACAGAAGCGATGCAAACTCTGCAACATGATGGCAGAGGCCATAATGGGAGTTGCAGTCTGTCTTTCCATCGACCAAGTAGAACTGCTCAGAGAACACAGAGGTGTTGAAGCGGATGGTCGTAAAAAGGCGAGGAAGCAATGACGAGTCCAGAGGGACTCACTACCCAAGATCACCATCGGTTAGAAGGAAGGTGGACTCGGAGGAGTGTCGCAGAGGCAGATCTACCGATCACGAAGAAGGGATGCAGATCTGAGACAATCGGATGAAGTAGTGCCATGGGCATTGTAGTGTCATGGTACCGCAGAGGCGGGACTTCCGAGGAGTCATCAATCCTCGCTTGCTCTCATGAGGAGAGCGCTGTCGTAAATCGCTATATGGGCCATGGAGGAGGAGAATGCTTTGGGCAAACCCATGTACCAAGACAAGGTCAAGGGCTGAGGCCGAGAATTTCGTAAGACCGGTGTCATGCACTTTCCATCAAGATAGCCGTGAGTGAAGGACTTGGTCGATGCAAGAGTGCATGACCAAGGATCGGAGTAGGTAGTACGCGGTGCTGTACCTTTGCTACTCAGAGGAGTCGGCGACAGAAATGATGGAGAAGGCGGTACAATCCCAAAGGTGATCAAATCTATCGAAGACTTACTCCAAGTTGGAGTGATAACGTCTTGCATTCCAGAAGTTCAAGGGCAATGAAAAGGCGAATCATAGTAGTCGACTGGCCGCAAGGATCGCAAACACTTCAAGTGCTTTAAGTGTGAGCTAAGAGCAAAGCGAAGTCTAGTAACCACCTTCGGCTGAAGTACAACCTCGAGGAGGCGGGCGAAGTCAAGTAACCTTTCGCTTCTCAACTCTCAAGAGAATGGCTAAACCGAGTACTCCGGCTCTCTTAGTTATCTGGCGAGAGGAGCTCGCACAAATTTCAAGACCCTTCAAGAGACTAATGGAAGATAACAGCTTGTCAAGCCCTCACCAACGGTGATCGTGCACGAGAGTAGATCGTCCGCCATTTCCCAATTGAATGCCAATCGAAAGCGGAAGTGATGCGAGCCTACTTGGGCAAGACAACTAAGTGGAAGAAGATTCGATGGGCAAATTTTGCGGAGGAAGGACTCGAAAACTTTAAAGGTTGAGGCGATGCTCGTTAAAGCTCCAAAGAAGCATCTATCCGATTCAAGAGACAAGAAGAATTCAAGATCGACGATATCAAAGATGGTCTTTTCCTTCATCGATGAATCCGCAAGACTCAAAGAAGGATCAAGATAACTTCGCCAACCCCACACCGAGTCGAGTTATTGGCGAGTTGAAGCAGCATGGCGGATTAAAGTTCGACGACTCAACAACAACAAGCGGAGAACAATTGGGAGCTAAGGGGCGCATCGCAGCAGGAGCAGAAGATCGAAGATCCAACAAAGAAAAGAAGTTGCAGTGTCAGCAAAGGCTTCGATGAGGACGTCGAAGGAATAAGTGGGGGAGAATGTCACGGACAAATTGTAAACGGCTTGTTCAGTGAAATGCTTATGCCTGTCCGTGTCCCTTTTGGTTTGTTATAGCTTGTAAAGCATGTAAAGGGCTTGCCAAAGGCTAAATGCCCCATTTGAGTGAGTTTGGCAGCCATTGTAGGCTTGTACATAAAGTTTGCGTCGAGTGAATACTTGTACTTGAATTCGGTCTGTAGTGGACCAATTTTATACCTTTGTTGTGCAATCGTTTTGAGCTTGTGATATCCATGGTTAGAATTTGCATTGGCTATAAAGTGTTTGCTAAAAGAGTGGCTTGCGGATCCCGTGTGAAGCGCTTTCTCTGTCCCGTCTTCTCTTTCGTAGGTCCTAAGGGATTGTAGGAGATTTCGGAGAGGCTGACCTTTGCGGTGATACGCATTGGTGCCGCACGGCTTAGGCAAAACTAGCTAAGTCCGTGACAGTATGTTGTAGTGGACATATACCAACTTCTCCAACCGTCTATACGATAGTCTGTTGTGGACTTTTGTATAAATCAATATGAACATTGGCCAATTACTTTTGTAACCATTAGATGCTATTGTCTGTGGAAGTACACAGATGACAACCTTCCTTAAATTTGGTACATCCCTTCCAAATTATAGGCACCACTTGACTACAAAAATATATGAATAGGATTTTATTAGCATAACAAATAATTATTATAAAAAATAGTTTCTAATCAACATGTGTGTAACTTTTTCTCACCAAGATCCATGTTGTAACAACACGATACAGCTTCAATGTTGGGGAATGAATCGATTGTTTTCTAGAATAATTAACCCTCTATAATAGCATTGGTTGCGTCGGCAATGTTTGGCAAGAGTCGATATTTAACATTTCTTAGTGCTGACAATAAATTTGATCGTGTTCCAAGATTATACTAAAAATGAATGGTCGGATTTAGATTATACACTACAAGACAAATAATTTCGTTACTAAGAATTTTTTAATATTAAAAAATTATGAATTAAATTACATTGAATATGAATTTACTTGTATTATAGATGTCTTGGTTCATTGAACTTTGGTTCTATGATCGATGATCTATAAGTATTGGTTGACCTTAAAATAATCTGTGAATGCTTTTTTGACCTCCTCTCTTGTTGTAATCAGCATATGTCTAATATAAGGCATTTGGGAACGCTTGTCCATATCGATCTTATGGAGGACAACTTAAAGTGGTTCCACTTCTATTCACGGTATCCCAAAATCTAAAAGAAAGAAGTGTTTTTCATCATTTTTTTATTACTCGATCTCGAATACTTAGAATCATACCATTCTTGCGAGGTGATCATTGCCTTGAGGCCCTATTTCTTTTGTTGCACTGACTCGTAAGACAATGAAATTTGTATCAAATCGGGTGACTCCAGATCGGAGTATCTCATCACCTATATACTTTTACATCTAAGAGTGAACCTAATGATGAATATATATACTTTATGATCAATTGTGCCTGAGCTATTGACTGATGGTAGCTCGTCAATATCCTTCAGCATTAGATCCATGCAATGAGCTGCACTTGGAGTCCAAAACAATTTTTTTTTCTATCAATTATAAACCGGCCTTCTTGAAATTGGCTCGATTGTCGGTAACTATCTGGACAATGTTCTATGGTCTGATCTCCTTTGTTATGGTGTCCATTGGGTTTTTAGTATAGTTTGCATTAATTGACTTGTGAAAAATCACTCATTTGTTATAATACACAAAAAAAATAAATGATATTCAGTCTTGTTAGCCTTGTCCAACTGTCACATATCAGTGTCACCCTATATTCCTCCTAGTGTCTCTTGAAAGATTTGATTAAATCCTTCACTACTGTCAACTGCTCATTTAAATATACTTTATAGATCTCCTTCAATGTTGAAGGTTGGATTCCTATGCTAGTCTTTTGAATAGAGGAGATCATGCTCTGATAATATGGACCTTTGGTTATGTTTGTTGGAATCGTATGGAAGTTGAACCATTTTGCAATTATCTTCCTATTATCCCACTTCTTTTCTTTTGTATATACATCATCAATTTGTGTCTGCTTCGCTATTTGTGGAGGATAGTTTTACAGATCAATATCAATAATATCTAGCATTAACCTCCTGTGAAGTCCTCTTATAAAACCACATATTCCACCCTACTTTATGTTGGCAATCTAACTCAATTGAGGAGGGACAGTTGGCTTCATCATGTTGGCCAACCTTTAGATTCCTTATGGCATAGTTCATTGCCACAATCATGCTCTCATTAAATCATAGCTTAGTCAGGTCGTCGATGCATCATTGCTTCCTTGTACATGTATTAATGCTCCAATGATGCACGAATATCAGCTCTAAGATCTAGGTTGATATCATCACTGCGACCCTCATATTCATCATAAACTGATTCCTACATAACCCTATAGTTTTTTTCCTTAGCTCTTGCCTTCTTTTTCATTGTACCTTCTCTTGCTTGTTATAATTTGTCTTGAAATGATTTATGGACCTCCATCAGAATACTTTTGCATTTTGCAACATCGGGATATTAGCCGGCCAAATGTATCTTTATGCGAGTGATTCTTCCACCCTTGCCAATGTAGTTAAAATAAATACATTGCTAATGATAATAGTTTTTATCTATCTTTCGGGCATAATACTAAATGTCATCATGTGCCTATTCTTTTGGTTGCATATTCCTACTAAAATTGAATGAAACAAGCAAGCTGTGATTATGCCTAATTTGAAATACTTTGTCACTATTAAAATGTCAATCAATATTTTTGGCATTAAATACGTAGAAATGACTCAAAATCATTAAATACACTAATTACAGCAATTAAAAAAACTTAATTAAGCCCTAATTAGCTTTATTTTATCACTATAAATATGTCAAACATCCTAAGAAGCATTAAATATGTAAACTTGATCTAATACAGGTCAAATTACGATGAAATCATTATTAAATATACTAATCGCACCATTGACATAGTTATTTACTCCCTAATTTGTTCTCTTTCATCACTATAAACATATCAAACATTCTGATAGTCATTAAAAACATTTAATTGATTCAATATGTGTCAAAATTTGATATTATCTTAATTAAATATACCAATCACAACATTAACATAGTTAATTAATCCCTAAGTAGTCCCCTTTCATCACTATAAACATGTCAAACACCTAGTAAGTATTAAAAACAATGAATTGACCTAAAATGTGTTAAATTTTGATTAAATCATCATTGAAACCACTAATCACTACATTAAATAATTTAATTAAAATCTAATTAAACTTATTATACCATCACAAACATGTAAATCACCTTAATATACATGAAATACAAAGATTTGACTCAATAAGTGTCTAATTTAAAAAAAAAACATTAAACACACTAATTACAACATTAAAGATCTTTATTACTTCCTAATTAGCATTATTCTATTATCAAATCATGTCAAGAAACATATTAGACATTAATAACATAGAATAGGCTTAATTATCTCATAAATCAATAAAAATTTAGAAGGAGAATATATACCTCTTGATTCGATTGTTTTTCCTCTTAATTCGCCCAAATTAACCCCCAAATTTGATCCAATCTATAAGTATAAACTATAGTTTTGTTGAGTTTAAGAGAGTGAAAATATGAGAATGAAGGAGAAATATGAATGAGAAAGAGTTTAAGAGAATGAAATAGGTTGAAAGAGGAGGGAGTAAAGGGTTTAAAAACTCTTTCCTTTGGTTCAGACAGTGAAATTGATCGTTTAAAATAAAGCAATCTTAACCTTTGATCAATAATGATTGAAATCCAACTGTTACTGACTGGTGCTGGTCGGTAACGATTGGATTTTGATTATTACCAATCAGTACATACCCTGTATCATCCGATACGAGGTCATGTAATATGTTCCATTCGGTATGGGCATTGTACCATGGTACGTCAATCCTAATCTGAACCCTTAGTTTTTTTAAAATTATTTGGGGATAATTCTTGTGCATGACAACCAAAATTATTTTCATTTTTTTACAATGTTTCTTCACCCTTTTCTCGTGAATCTAACATATGTTCCTTGAAGTATAAAAGAATATATAAAGTATGTTCATTGGTTCTTGACAAAATCTATTAGTGACATATTGTTGCTTAAATTGTTTTTTAATGAAAAGCTAATAATAGTTTATTTACATAGTTCATTTTATTTTTCCTTCTAGAGCAGTGGTCCTAACTTGTGTTTGCTAATGTAACGGTGGGTAGTTTTTAAACAATGTAAGCAATTGCTTATGAAGAAACAACTTTAGTTGGAAAGAGTTTGTGACAACTGTTAAAAGTTATGAAAAAGCTACAAAGTAGTTTAACAGGAAAATATATTGATTCAACCTTGTGTTAGCCGATTAGACATCAGGACATTTGTTTGCTTGCACAAGCTGCCACAGATTTTAGGATATGTACTCATTGATGTATTTTGGTTGTTTGTATCAGATGAATATGCTTGATCTGATGGGTTACATTCTTGAATAATCTTGAAGCATGTTGCCATGTTGTACTTTATTAAATAGTAATATTTTTAAGCATTCTGCTTTTGATATTCTTCTACCATTTGTAATTTCATTACAATTGAGGATGGCTAGGACTTGAGTTTGGAAGTACTTTTATACACACACTCACATATATGTATGTATGTATGTATATATATATATATATATATATAGTAACAAACAGGGAGCTCCTGTCTTTGAGATTGCTCAATTATCTAGTAACAAACTAGTGATAGCAACCTTTAAATGGGTTGAAGTTTTGTGGTCCAGTGGATATTGCATGTCCTAACTGAGTTTTTTGTAGCTGATTAGTTCTTGAGCATGATGGAGCATGGTCTAGTTCTTTCATTTCCATAACTACTAAGATATTTTTGGAGAAGCCTCTAGAATGTTTATTCCTGTCTCTTGAAACAAATGTGGATAATCATGTGGTTTTTTCTTTTAGATCTCAAACTATTAAGTTTGATTCTTGTCATCTCATGACTAACAAATTGGAGGGGTGTTTATTGGCTTAAGTTTGTATGGTCCTTCCATCAGAAGTTCTTCGCATAGTATCACACTTACCTCGCAGTTCTTGTCAGGTGAAACAATCTAGCATTTTGCCCAACATCAGAGTTCAAAATGTTTGCTGCTCCTGGTGACAATGCCTTGGTAATTTCAGGTCCAAGGCCAGGAACAGAATGGGCTACTGTTCCACACAGCTCACTTCAAGTTCAAGCCCCTGGCCCTGGTGGAAAACAACGTACCTCTAGTCTGGAGTCACCAATAATGCTGCTTGCAGGACACCAGAGTGCGATATATACCATGAAGTTCAACCCAGCAGGAACTGTAATAGCATCCGGCTCCCATGACAAAGATATATTCTTGTGGTATGTTCATGGAGACTGCAAAAATTTTATGGTCTTGAGAGGGCATAAAAATGCTGTTCTGGACCTCCAATGGACCACAGATGGGACCCAGATAATTTCAGCCAGCCCTGACAAGACTCTAAGAGCATGGGATGTGGAAACTGGGAAACAGGTTAAGAAAATGGCTGAGCATTCATCATTTGTGAACTCATGCTGCCCTTCACGAAGGGGTCCACCTCTCGTTGTGAGTGGCTCTGATGATGGAACAGCAAAACTCTGGGACTTGCGTCAAAGAGGTGCAATCCAGACATTCCCAGACAAGTATCAGATCACTGCTGTAAGCTTCTCCGATGCTGCAGATAAGATATTTACTGGAGGATTGGATAACGATGTGAAAGTGTGGGATCTCCGCAGAAATGAGGTAACTATGACACTCCAAGGCCATAGTGACATGATGACAGGTATGCAGCTAAGTCCTGATGGGTCATACCTGTTGACTAATGGCATGGATTGCACGCTTCGGGTCTGGGATATGCGCCCATATGCTCCTCAGAACAGGTGCATTAAGATTTTTACAGGGCACCAGCATAACTTTGAGAAGAACTTGCTGAAGTGTGGCTGGTCTCCAGATGGGAGCAAGGTCACTGCTGGGAGTGCAGACCGAATGGTGTATGTCTGGGACACAACATCCCGCCGCATTTTGTACAAGCTCCCTGGGCACAATGGCTCTGTAAACGAGACCATGTTCCATCCAACTGAGCCAATCATAGGTTCTTGCGGTAGCGACAAGCAGATTTATCTAGGAGAGATCTGAAGCACTTGGGTCTCCACTTGCTGAAATCTTGGAGACGAGTTGGCCAAAGATATTAGCATATGGTGGTCTATGCAAGGAATTGTACTAGTTAGGTTGCTGCTTACATATTGGCTGCTAACACTTCCATTTTGCGGCTAGCTTGTCATTTACGGTTATTGCCTTAGTCTCTTGGGTTTGTACTGGTTGTTATTGGTGTTGATTCTCGGATCAAGTTCTTTGGACTGCTAATGCTAGCGGTAGCAACATCCCATGACTTGTTTGGAGAACGTGTGCCTTTTTCTTCTCTTCTTTTCCTTCTCTAGTCTGATATTAAAGGCAATATAGCATGAACAGGTAGTCTAATTACTTGTTACCGCTTGATTTTTGAATGAATATGTTGCTGCTTGACTGGTGCTGGGGGAATGATTTGTTTTGTGCTGAAACATTTTTCTTGCCTCATCAATTGTCACGTGCCAAAAACGCATAAGTTGTGATATATTTTTTCACAGCCTAAAAGAAACTAAATAACGTTTTATTCTTGTCTCTTGAAGAAAAAAAAATGTTTTGGTGCAAATCGGGGAGAAAACATTAGAGGTATGGTTTCTTAAATCACCTATGGTCCCCATACCCTGTAGAATGTCCGAACATGATGGTACGCTTACCTCCTTGCTCTGGCGGTTCAAGGGCCTTCGAAAAATTTGTTTTTGGTCCAAATCGGGCCCAAAAATTAAGAGGTGAGACTTCTTAAGATCACTCTCGGGCACCGTACCCCGGCAGATTGCGGAAGGTCCGAGCACGCTCGGTAACCTTACCTCATTGTTCTGGCAGGTGAAGTGCCTCCGAAAAAAAATTTTCGGGTCCAAATCAGGCCCAAAAATTAAGAGGTGAGAGCTCTTACTATTGCCGCGGTCACCATACTCCAGCAGATTTGAGAAGGTCTAGACACGCCCGGTACGCTTACCTCATTGCTCTGGCAGATGAAGTGCCTCCGAAAAATTTGTTTCGGTCCAAATCGGGCCCCAAAGTTAAGAGGTGAAACTTCTTATTACGACCCATGGTCGCCATACTCCAGCAGCTCGGAGAAGGGCCCAAGCCCTCTCGCTATTCTTACCACGTTCAGAATCTGTTGCCTTCTTACCACTGGCGGTCACCGGACTCAAGTTTTGTTCCCAGCTGACGAGAAGTGGAAGACGAAGAGGCGAGAGACGAAGGGATGGTTGCCTCTGTAAGCATAAAAATCTTTAATCATGCTTCTGTAATGCGGAAAAATTTTAATGCCAGGATCGAAATCAAAGAACAATAGATCTGTTTTACGATGTGTACCTTTGATGCCATCCGCAAAGAAAGAAGGAAAGATCTGAATACCTTCCTTAGATCCAACGCTCGAATACCTTCCTTAGATCCAACGCTCCGCCTAATCAAGCAAGGAGAACTAGACTCCTTCTTCTCTCTTCCTATCCTTTCGGGACCACTGTAATTGATGGCTCAGGAAGATTGAGAGGGAGACTATAATCTCTCAATCTATGTCTGTGAAATATTTTCTTTTATGCAACTCCTAGATGCATCTGTGTTGCTAATCTTTACGCAACTCTTAGATGCTTCGTGTTGCTTTCTCACACACGACACACAAAGTCCCCGAGGTCTGTCTATTTATAAAGAGAGCAGAGGGTCTAGGATAGGATAAGTTATTGGGGAGTTCCTTCCATCAAAGGCATCCCCTAAGGTATCCTCCAAAATATGGACTTCTTTCTATTGGCGAATCGAATCGATATCGTAATCCAATTAGTTACATCATATATCTTATCCGATTATAACGGGCCACATAATCTAACATTCTCGCCACTTGGCCCATTAATTGATAAGATATAAAAGATATTCAAAATCAAAAATAAACAAAATAAAATTTGTTTAAAAATAATTTTACCTAATTGGATTCTGATAATTTTGAAAAGCATTTTATACATGGCCATGAATTTTAAAACAAGCCAATAAGTCCAATAAACAAAATAATACTATATTAAGTCCAACCATCAATGCGAGTCATAATGGCGGTTGTATATCATCAATGTTATACTCCCTTCTATGTACTACAACATTATTAGTCTTTCCTAATATAGTCCATAATGACCCCTCGTAATTTGTCTTGTCAAGACAATCTCGTTATCACATTCAACCATAATATGTACATACATAATTGTGAACATGATAGCGTAAAACAAATAACTTTAAGTACGTAAGCAAAAATGTCAATTACAATGTCCACTCAAATATGCATCACCATATCCTTTATGGGTTGCTCACAAACCCAATCATAAGAACATGTTCTTTCAAAACACCTTAGGTCGTAAGTCCTAAGTAAATGGATCAAAGAATCGACAGTGGAACTCAAGTAATTAATTGACATTAGATGTTTCTCGACTCGCCTTCTCTAACTATCAAGTACTTTCTACCATAATGCATAGAAATGCAATAGTACTTATCATTCTTAGAGAAGAAAACCATCTGCGATGTCACAAAATATCGCCAACGACTTGGCAATCGAGTCCGACCACACCAAGTCTTGAGATAAAATTTCGAGCTTTGAAGTTTGATTAGTGGCCTCAAAGCATACCACAAAATCAACTTTCATTATTAATAATGATATAATAAATTGCCCCTCTAATAGATAAAGATATTTACCATAAGGTGGACTTCGTTATTGAGGCAATTTATAAAATCACTTTGAAAAATACCATTATTTCAAGTCGATATAATTTCATACATGTGAGCATATAATCCTTCGCCCCTTCCGGATATCTTATTACTTTTCTTTATCCTTTAATATTTTTCACTTTTGGATAATCTTGCAAAAATCGATATCTATTCTCGATATAGGCTCGAGCATAGACTTTCAATCACGCATATATAAAGAATATTTTCTTTATCTTATTCTTTTCAAGTCATTTCAAAGCACTCAATTTTGACTAAAATTTTACTTTTATGATTTGTTGAACAAAGTTGTATATTAAATCATCTCAAGACCTGGTTAATATATCCTTTCTAAGACAAGCGTCTTAATAATCATTGAGATATATCCTCGAGTATCTCAATACTAATAATATAAAATGTCTCATTCATATCAACCGCCTTAAATTCTTAGTGATAATTTCTTGGTTTAGTATAATAAACCAAGGAAGCAATGCAAAATATTATCCATATATGATTAATATAATAAACTTGTTCCCACTTCGATCCTCGATGGATATAAATATCGACTTGACAATGATTTTTCTTAAATCAAGAAATCAATGATATTAGGAAACTTTATATATCATTTCTAGAAGCTTGTTTAAGATCATAAATAGATTCAGCCCGAATTTGCATACCAAATTATATATTTCTTTCATTTTCTCCAGAAGCTCATGCGCAATCAGCTCTTCATATAAAACTAGATCCTTAATCAAAAATTTGTTTTCATATCATTACGATGTAACTCAAACTCATAATGAGTCACTAATGTCATGATCGATTCTTAACGAGTTCATTTAAAAATTAAATCCCGACTCGTACCAAAGACAATGATACATTCTTTATGAGTAAAATCTTCAAACCATATTTAAACCAACTAAGAAATCAAGGCCATAGAATCTCCACCATGCTTTATCGAGATAAGATGTTTGTGCCTCAAGCTTCCTTCGTCTTTCGCACCATGCAAGATGAGTTGCTCCATTTATATAACAAACCCATGGAACAATGATCCGATTCTTTCGCAAGAGTCCATGTCCTCGAATTAAGCCTCCGCTCCATGTTCACTCCTTCACGCGATTTGGGTACTTCACCAAGTCTTCCCAAGTTGTTACGCTCTCGATTAGATTTGGATTAACTGGCCCGCCCACCATTGTATCACCCCTGGTTGAGTCGAATCACGGCGGCTCTTAGTGTGCCTTCACTTTGTGTTGCCCTGGGTTGACCCACTTGATCATAATCGCCCCACAATACGCCACTTGCGAGATCATACGATGACTCCTCATCGCTTCACTCGATCCTCGATGTCTTGAGGTACTCTCAAGCGATTCATTGCACCGCATTCACATCGAGAGCGGGACTTATCCCTCACGGATATACGCCTCGTTGAGCAACATCTCTCTTCGCATCCTTCCTTAGGAAGTTTTGGAGACCACCATCCCTTGGACTATCCGCCACTTTGAACAAAATCTTTGCAAATGCACTTTGCTAGATTTAACACTTCACCAATCAATGTCGACCGCACTCCCTGTGGTTAGCAACATTCTATAAGCACTTACATTTCAATATAGTATCCTGTGCCGAAGAGAGTTTATGCTAATATTATTTTGATCCATCGTTCACCTTTATTAAATTATTTAATGCGACAACTCTTTCGATCGAAAGTGAGCAACAATATCTCGAATAATAAAGCCTTGCCTCGAGCATCAAGTTTGGGTGTATCGAGCCAGCGCCGAACTACCATCCCGAGCCTTTCATGCGCTCCGCAATTTTCTTAGCTTGTTATACTTGGTGCCTCGCTAGGTCCCCACGAGATGCTAAGTGTTTTAAGTGAGCTTGTCGCTCGATACCAAGCGTCACGACTTATTTGGTTTTTTGCGCGCGGCACCAATGCAGATCACCGCAAAGGTCACCTACCCAAATTCTCCGCAATCCCTTAGGACTCGCAAAAGAGAAGACGGTGAGTAGAAAGCGCTCACCGGATCCACAAGCCACTCTTTTAGTAAACACTTTATAGCAATGCACATTCCAACAATGGATATCACAAGCTCTTTTTACAACAAAGGCATAAAATTGGTCCACTACGGACCGAATTCTATTACAAGTATTCCTCGACGCTGTACTTTATGTAACAATGGTTCAAACTCACTCAAATAGGGCATTTTGCCTTTTGTGCAAGCCCTTTAAAGCTTTACAAGTGACAACCAACCAAAGGGACACGACAAGCACAAGCATTACAATCGAACAAGCCGTTTACAATTTTGTCCGTGACAATAGGGATAATCTTATGCAATGAATAATCGATCGAGGAGAACTCAAGACAAAGCTCGATGGTTCGATGGAGTTGTCGATTACTCGCAAGAGGCAACGTTGGTGGATTTAAGCGAGATCAAGTGGGGGCGACCCATAACGAGTAAAGGCACACTTGGAGCCGATAGGGAGATTGGACTCTCAGAGGGTGATTCGTGGAATGGTGGGCGTGAGGGTCACCATTAACGCAATGCAAATCGAGAATAACAACTTGGGGTAACTTGTTGATGTACCAAGCCGCTGAAGGAGTTGGCAAAGAAGATAGAACGTGGAGCGGAGGCGTGAAGCTTTTCCTTATAAGTCAAGGACATGGACTCTTGTAGAGACAGGAGTAGGATTATGTCGTTCCAGGGGTTCTTTATTTTGATGGAGCAGACTCATCTTGCATGGTGCCAAAGACAAAGGGAGCTTTGTGGCACATGCACCTTATCTCAATGAAGCATTTGGTGGAGGAACTAAGGCGACACAGTTTGCAGAGGCAAAGTTAGTGTCAAAAGACCTTGGCATGGGGCAAGAGGATGCAGAGACAATTTGCTCTTCAAGAATATGTCAATTGTTGTCATTCGAGTTGCCATGAGGAAAGGGGTAGCTGGAGGTTGTCTTTGGTAGGGGCGAGTCCGGGATCCGCATAATGGTGCACTATTTATAATCTGGGGACTTTAGAGGAGCTGCTAGGCGATGGCTGTCCTAGAGCTAGGCTTCGTCGAGTGTGACCCGAGATGGATGGACGAAGGTCGGTTATAAGGAAACAGAATCGAAGTTGGCGAAGGCCTTGTGATGTGTTGGTAGAGTCCACACATGGAGATATCGCAGTTCGAGTTCATACCACAGGGATCAGAATGCAAAGAGATGTCACCAGGCGACGACATGATGCAGCGGATCGTGGTGGAATGGTTCGTGGCAAGTCGACACACACGGTGAGTCCCATGGGGGGGACTAGATCATGCAGAGGTATGATCGGGAGCGCGACTAGGAGCACCAAATCGGTGAACAACACGACGGCAAGAAGAGCTATGGATTAAAGCAGTGAATGCCATGGTACCGCAGAGCGGGCCTTTGCGTGCATCGAATGTTATGAATAGAAGCCTTGGACATATTTTACACTATCAAGGAAGAAGAAGTTAGATGCAAGTACCAGGAGTCCCATTTGGGACTGGATCATGCAGAGGTATGATCGGAGCGGTGAAGAGTGGAACTACTTGAGCTCACATTCGCTAAGGGAGCTCGGCAAGTCGAGGACAAGGCCGAGTAAGTGGCGTTAATCCATGAAGCTAAGGAGAACGAAGCGTGCAAACTTCAACATGATGGCAGAGGCCATAATGGGAGTTGCATCTGTCTTTCCATCGACCAAGTAGAATCGCTTTCAGAGAACACAGAGGTGTTGAAGCGGATGGTCGAAAAAGGGCGAGGAAGCAAATGACGAGTCCAGAGGGACTCACTACCCAAGATCGCCATCTAGAAGGAAGGTGGACTCAGAGGAGTGCCGTAGAGGCGAATCTACCAATCACGAAGAAGGGATGCAGATGCGAGACAACGGATAGTAGTGCCATGGGCATTGTAGTGTCATATCAGCAGAGGCGGGACTTCCGAGGAGTCATCAATCCTTGCTCTTATAGAGGAGAGCTTGTCGCATATGGGCCATGGAGGAGGAGAATGCTTTGCAAACTCCATGTACCAAGACTTTCAAGGGCGGAGGCCGAGAATTTCGTAAGACCGGTGTCACAGACTTTCCATCAAGATATGAGTGAAGGACTTTGGTCGATGCAAGAGTGCATGACCAAGGATCGGAGTAGGTAGTACGCGCGGTTATGTACCTTTGCTACTCGGAGAGGTTCGGCGACGAAATGATGGAGAAGGCGGTATAATCCCAAAGGCGATCAAATCTATCAAGACTTACTCAAGTTGGAGTGATAACGTCTTGCATTCCGAAGTTCAAGGGCAATAAAAGGCGAATCATAGTAGCGACTCAAAGAAGGATCGCAAACACTTCAAGTGCTTTGGAAGTGTGAGCTAAAAGCAAAGTAAGTCTAGTAACCGACTTGACGCCGCAGTACAACCTCGAGGAGGCGAGGCGAAGTCAAGTAACCTTTGCCTTTCAACTCTCAAGAGAATGGCGGAAACCGAGTACTCAGCTCTCTTAGTTATTTCAAGACCCTTCGAAGAGACTAATGGAAGATAACGGTTGTCATGTACCCTCATAACGGTGATCTTCTTCGAGAGTAGATCGTCCGCCATTTCCCAATTGAATGCCAATCAAAGCGGAAGTGATGCGAGCCTACTTGGGCAAGACAACTAAGTGGGAAGAAGATTCGATGGGCAAATTTTGCGGAGGAAGGACTCGAAAACTTTAAAGGTTGAGGCGATGCTCGTTAAAGCTCCAAAGAAGCATCTATTCGATTCAAGAGACAAGAAGAATTTCAAGACCGACGCATATCAAAGATGGTCTTTTCCTTCATCGATGAATCCGCAAGACTCAAAGAAGGATCAAGATAACTTCGCCAACCCCACACCGAGTCGAGTTATTGGCGAGTTGAAGCAAAGCATGGCGGATTAAAGTTCGACGACTCAACAACAACAAGCGGAGAACAATTGGGAGCTAAGAGCGATCGTAGCAGAAGTAAGATCGAAGATCCAACAAAGAAAAGAAGTTGCGATGTCAAGCAAAGGCTTCGATGAGGGACGTCGAAGGAATAAGTGGGGAGAATGTCACGGACAAATTTAACGGCTTGTTCAAATGAAATGCTTATGCGTGTCCGTGTCCCTTTTGGTTTGTTATAGTCAGTAAAAGCATGTAAAGGGCTTGCCAAAGGCTAAATGCCCATTTGAGTGAGTTTAGCAACCATTGAGGCTTGTACATAAAGTTTCGTCGAGTGAATACTTGTACTTGAATTTGGTCTCAGTAGTGGACCAATTTTATACCTTTGTTGTGCAATCGTTTTGAGCTTGTGATATCCATGGTTAGAATTTGCATTGGCTATAAAGTGTTTGCTAAAAGAGTGGCTTCATGATCCCGTGTAAGCGCTTTTCTGTCGTCTTCTCTTTCGTAGGTCCTAAGGGATTGTAGGAGATTTTGAGAGGTGACATTTGGCGGTGTGATACGCATTGGTGCCGCACGGCTTAGGCAAAACTAGCTAAGTCCATGACAAAAGATGTTGTAGTGGACATATACAAACTTCTCCAACCGCCATACGATAGTAATTGTGGACTTTGTATAAATCAATATGAACATTGGCCAATTACTTTTGTAACCATTAGATGCTATTGTCTCATGAAGTACACAGATGACAACCTTCCTTAAATTTGGTACATCCCTTCCAAATTATAGGCACCACTTGACTACAAAAATATATGAATAGGATTTTATTAGCATAACAAATAATTATTATAAAAAATAGTTTCTAATCAACATGTGTGTAACTTTTTCTCACCAAGATCCATGTTGTAACAACACGATACAGCTTCAATGTTGGGGAATGAATCGATTGTTTTCTAGAATAATTAACCCTCTATAATAGCATTGGTTGCGTCGGCAATGTTTGGCAAGAGTCGATATTTAACATTTCTTAGTGCTGACAATAAATTTGATCGTGTTCCAAGATTATACTAAAAATGAATGGTCGGATTTAGATTATACACTACAAGACAAATAATTTCGTTACTAAGAATTTTTTAATATTAAAAAATTATGAATTAAATTACATTGAATATGAATTTACTTGTATTATAGATGTCTTGGTTCATTGAACTTTGGTTCTATGATCGATGATCTATAAGTATTGGTTGACCTTAAAATAATCTGTGAATGCTTTTTTGACCTCCTCTCTTGTTGTAATCAAGCATATGTCTAATATAAGGCATTTGGGGCGCTTGTCCATATCGATCTTATGGAGGACAACTTAAAGTGGTTCCACTTCTATTCACAGTATCCCAAAATCTAAAAGAAAGAAGTGTTTTTCATCATTTTTTATTACTCGATCTCGAATACTTAGAATCAGACCATTCTTGCGAGGTGATCATTGCCTTGAGGCCCTATTTCTTTGTTGCACTGACTCGTAAGACAATGAAATTTGTATCAAATCGAGTGACTCCAGACCGGAGTATCTCATCACCTATATACTTTTACATCTAAGAGTGAACCTAATGATGAATATATATGCTTTATGATCAATTGTGCCTGAGCTATTGACTAATGGTAGCTCGTCAATATCCTTCAGCATTAGATCCATGCAATGAGCTGCACTTGGAGTCCAAAACAATTTTTTTTTCTATCAATTATAAACCGGCCTTCTTGAAATTGGCTCGATTGTCGGTAACTATCTGGACAATGTTCTATGGTCTGATCTCCTTTGTTATGGTGTCCATTGGGTTTTTAGTATAGTTTGCATTAATTGACTTGTGAAAAATCACTCATTTGTTATAATACACAAAAAAAATAAATGATATTCAATCTTGTTAGCCCTGTCCAACTGTCACATATCAGTGTCACCCTATATTCCTCCTAGTGTCTCTTGAAAGATTTGATTAAATCCTTCACTACTGTCAACTGCTCATTTAAATACACTTTATAGATCTCCTTCAATGTTGAAGGTTGGATTCCTATGCTAGTCTTTTGAATATAGGAGATCATGCTCTGATAATATGGACCTTTGGTTATGTTTGTTGGAATCGTATGGAAGTTGAACCATTTTGCAATTATCTTCCTATTATCCCACTTCTTTTCTTTTGTATATACATCATCAATTTGTAATCGCTTCGCTATTTGTGGAGGATAGTTTTACAGATCAATATCAATAATATCTAGCATTAACCTCCTGTGAAAGTCCTCTTATAAAACCACATATTCCACCCTACTTTATGTTGGCAATCTAACTCAATTGAGGAGGGACAGTTGGCTTCATCATGTTGGCCAACCTTTAGATTCCTTATGGCATAGTTCATTGCCACAATCATGCTCTCATTAAATCATAGCTTAGTCAGGTCGTCGATGCATCATTGCTTCCTTGTACATGTATTAATGCTCCAATGATGCACGAATATCAGCTCTAAGATCCAGGTTGATATCATCACTGCGACCCTCATATTCATCATAAACTGATTCCTACATAACCCTATAGTTTTTTTCCTTAGCTCTTGCCTTCTTTTTCATTGTACCTTCTCTTGCTTGTTATAATTTGTCTTGAAATGATTTATGGACCTCCATCAGAATACTTTTGCATTTTGCAACATCGGGATATTAGCCGGCCAAATGTATCTTTATGCGAGTGATTCTTCCACCCTTGCCAATGTAGTTAAAATAAATACATTGCTAATGATAATAGTTTTTATCTATCTTTCGGGCATAATACTAAATGTCATCATGTGCCTATTCTTTTGGTTGCATATTCCTACTAAAATTGAATGAAACAAGCAAGCTGTGATTATGCCTAATTTGAAATACTTTGTCACTATTAAAATGTCAATCAATATTTTTGGCATTAAATACGTAGAAATGACTCAAAATCATTAAATACACTAATTACAGCAATTAAAAAAACTTAATTAAGCCCTAATTAGCTTTATTTTATCACTATAAATATGTCAAACATCCTAAGAAGCATTAAATATGTAAACTTGATCTAATACAGGTCAAATTACGATGAAATCATTATTAAATATACTAATCGCACCATTGACATAGTTATTTACTCCCTAATTTGTTCTCTTTCATCACTATAAACATATCAAACATTCTGATAGTCATTAAAAACATTTAATTGATTCAATATGTGTCAAAATTTGATATTATCTTAATTAAATATACCAATCACAACATTAACATAGTTAATTAATCCCTAAGTAGTCCCCTTTCATCACTATAAACATGTCAAACACCTAGTAAGTATTAAAAACAATGAATTGACCTAAAATGTGTTAAATTTTGATTAAATCATCATTGAAACCACTAATCACTACATTAAATAATTTAATTAAAATCTAATTAAACTTATTATACCATCACAAACATGTAAATCACCTTAATATACATGAAATACAAAGATTTGACTCAATAAGTGTCTAATTTAAAAAAAAAACATTAAACACACTAATTACAACATTAAAGATCTTTATTACTTCCTAATTAGCATTATTCTATTATCAAATCATGTCAAGCAACATATTAGACATTAATAACATAGAATAGGCTTAATTATCTCATAAATCAATAAAAATTTAGAAGGAGAATATATACCTCTTGATTCGATTGTTTTTCCTCTTAATTCGCCCAAATTAACCCCCAAATTTGATCCAATCTATAAGTATAAACTATAGTTTTGTTGAGTTTAAGAGAGTGAAAATATGAGAATGAAGGAGAAATATGAATGAGAAAGAGTTTAAGAGAATGAAATAGGTTGAAAGAGGAGGGAGTAAAGGGTTTAAAAACTCTTTCCTTTGGTTCAGACAGTGAAATTGATCGTTTAAAATAAAGCAATCTTAACCTTTGATCAATAATGATTGAAATCCAACTGTTACTGACTGGTGCTGGTCGGTAACGATTGGATTTTGATTATTACCAATCAGTACATACCCTGTATCATCCGATACGAGGTCATGTAATATGTTCCATTCGGTATGGGCATTATACCATGGTACGTCAATCCTAATCTGAACCCTTAGTTTTTTTAAAATTATTTGGGGATAATTCTTGTGCATGACAACCAAAATTATTTTCATTTTTTTACAATGTTTCTTCACCCTTTTCTCGTGAATCTAACATATGTTCCTTGAAGTATAAAAGAATATATAAAGTATGTTCATTGGTTCTTGACAAAATCTATTAGTGACATATTGTTGCTTAAATTGTTTTTTAATGAAAAGCTAATAATAGTTTATTTACATAGTTCATTTTATTTTTCCTTCTAGAGCAGTGGTCCTAACTTGTGTTTGCTAATGTAACGGTGGGTAGTTTTTAAACAATGTAAGCAATTGCTTATGAAGAAACAACTTTAGTTGGAAAGAGTTTGTGACAACTGTTAAAAGTTATGAAAAAGCTACAAAGTAGTTTAACAGGAAAATATATTGATTCAACCTTGTGTTAGCTTGATTAGACATCAGGACATTTGTTTGCTTGCACAAGCTGCCACAGATTTTAGGATATGTACTCATTGATGTATTTTGGTTGTTTGTATCAGATGAATATGCTTGATCTGATGGGTTACATTCTTGAATAATCTTGAAGCATGTTGCCATGTTGTACTTTATTAAATAGTAATATTTTTAAGCATTCTGCTTTTGATATTCTTCTACCATTTGTAATTTCATTACAATTGAGGATGGCTAGGACTTGAGTTTGGAAGTACTTTTATACACACACTCACATATATATGTATGTATATATATATATATATATATATATATATATATATATATATATATATATATATATATATATATATATATATAGTAACAAACAGGGAGCTCCTGTCTTTGAGATTGCTCAATTATCTAGTAACAAACTAGTGATAGCAACCTTTAAATGGGTTGAAGTTTTGTGGTCCAGTGGATATTGCATGTCCTAACTGAGTTTTTTGTAGCTGATTAGTTCTTGAGCATGATGGAGCATGGTCTAGTTCTTTCATTTCCATAACTACTAAGATATTTTTGGAGAAGCCTCTAGAATGTTTATTCCTGTCTCTTGAAACAAATGTGGATAATCATGTGTTTTTTTCTTTTAGATCTCAAACTATTAAGTTTGATTCTTGTCATCTCATGACTAACAAATTGGAGGGGTGTTTATTGGCTTAAGTTTGTATGGTCCTTCCATCAGAAGTTCTTCGCATAGTATCACACTTACCTCGCAGTTCTTGTCAGGTGAAACAATCTAGCATTTTGCCCAACATCAGAGTTCAAAATGTTTGCTGCTCCTGGTGACAATGCCTTGGTAATTTCAGGTCCAAGGCCAGGAACAGAATGGGCTACTGTTCCACACAGCTCACTTCAAGTTCAAGCCCCTGGCCCTGGTGGAAAACAACGTACCTCTAGTCTGGAGTCACCAATAATGCTGCTTGCAGGACACCAGAGTGCGATATACACCATGAAGTTCAACCCAGCAGGAACTGTAATAGCATCCGGCTCCCATGACAAAGATATATTCTTGTGGTATGTTCATGGAGACTGCAAAAATTTCATGGTCTTGAGAGGGCATAAAAATGCTGTTCTGGACCTCCAGTGGACCACAGATGGGACCCAGATAATTTCAGCCAGCCCTGACAAGACTCTAAGAGCATGGGATGTGGAAACTGGGAAACAGGTTAAGAAAATGGCTGAGCATTCATCATTTGTGAACTCATGCTGCCCTTCACGAAGGGGTCCACCTCTCGTTGTGAGTGGCTCTGATGATGGAACAGCAAAACTCTGGGACTTGCGTCAAAGAGGTGCAATCCAGACATTCCCAGACAAGTATCAGATCACTGCTGTAAGCTTCTCCGATGCTGCAGATAAGATATTTACTGGAGGATTGGATAACGATGTGAAAGTGTGGGATCTCCGCAGAAATGAGGTAACTATGACACTCCAAGGCCATAGTGACATGATGACAGGTATGCAGCTAAGTCCTGATGGGTCATACCTGTTGACTAATGGCATGGATTGCACACTTCGGGTCTGGGATATGCGCCCATATGCTCCTCAGAACAGGTGCATTAAGATTTTTACAGGGCACCAGCATAACTTTGAGAAGAACTTGCTGAAGTGTGGCTGGTCTCCAGATCAGAAGCAAGGTCACTGCTGGGAGTGCAGACCGAATGGTGTATGTCTGGGACACAACATCCCGCCGCATTTTGTACAAGCTCCCTGGGCACAATGGCTCTGTAAATGAGACCATGTTCCATCCAACCGAGCCAATCATAGGTTCTTGCGGTAGCGACAAGCAGATTTATCTAGGAGAGATCTGAAGCACTTGGGTCTCCACTTGCTGAAATCTTGGAGACGAGTTGGCCAAAGATATTAGCATATGGTGGTCTATGCAAGGAATTGTACTAGTTAGGTTGCTGCTTACATATTGGCTGCTAACACTTCCATTTTGCGGCTAGCTTGTCATTTACGGTTATTGCCTTAGTCTCTTGGGTTTGTACTGGTTGTTATTGGTGTTGATTCTCGGATCAAGTTCTTTGGACTGCTAATGCTAGCGGTAGCAACATCCCATGACTTGTTTGGAGAACGTGTGCGTTTTTCTTCTCTTCTTTTCCTTCTCTAGTCTGATATTAAAGGCAATATAGCATGAACAGGTAGTCTAATTACTTGTTACCGCTTGATTTTTGGACGAATATGTTGCTGCTTGACTGGTGCTGGGGGAATGATTTGTTTTGTGCTGAAACATTTTTCTTGCCTCATCAATTGTCACACGTGCCAAAAACGCAAAAGTTGTGATATATTTTTTCACAGCCTAAAAGAAACTAAATAACGTTTTATTCCTGTCTCTTGAAAAATAAAAAATGTTTTGGTGCAAATCGGGGAGAAAACATTAGAGGTACGGTTTCTTAAAGCACTTAAGGTCCGAACGTGATGGTACGCTTACCTCCTTGCTCTGGCGGGTCAAGGGCCTTCGAAAAATTTGTTTTTGGTCCAAATCGGGCCCAAAAATTAAGAGGTGAGACTTCTTAAGATCACTCTCGGGCACCATACCCCGGCAGATTGCGGAAGGTCCGAGCACGCTCGGTCACCTTACCTCTTTGTTCTGGCAGATAAAGTGCCTCCGAAAAAAAAATTTCGGGTCCAAATCAGGCCCAAAAACTAAGGGGTGAGAGTTCTTAGTATTGCCGCGGTCACCATACTCCAGCAGATTGGAGAAGGTCTAAACACGCCCGGTACGCTTACCTCATCGCTCTGGCAGATGAAGTGCCTCCGAAAAATTTGTTTCGGTCCAAATCGGGCCCCAAAGTTAAGAAGTGAAACTTCTTCTTATTACGACTCTTGGTCGCCATACTCCAGCAGCTCGGAGAAGGGCCCAAAACCCTCTCGCTATTCTTACCACGGTCAGAATCTGTTGCCTACTTACCACTGGCGGTCACCGGACTCAAGTTTTGTTCCCAGCTGACGAGAAGTGGAAGACGAAGAGGCGAGGGACGAAGGGATGGTTGCCTCCTCCTACGACCGTCAATGGACCTTCCCTGATGTCTCTCCTCGATACCACCACCACGACAACGGCGGTAGTTACGATGATAGCCCGCCAAAGATGCGGAACGAAGTGGTGTTCGAGTTCCACGCTGCATTCAACTTTTGGCGACAGATTCTCCCCGGCGGCGCTGGTGGCGAGAGCGCATAGCTGGTGGCGAGGTAAGTTTGCTTATTCTTCTTTCTTTAATCTCTGTTGCTTCTTTTGATGTTTCAGTGGTATCTGTTGGGGCAGTGATTGATGCTCGTGAAGTGTTTGTGTCGAGCTCACCGAGATCCTCCCATGAAACATCCCTCTAAAGGAAGCTATAATCATAATCTTACGTTTAGTTCTTTCCCTTAGCGGAGGAGGTAAATGATAACAGATAAGATTTTCTCAACTGCTCGAAGAAATTTCGTTGCTTTGTTGAGAAAAATCCTCCCTCCTAAATGTGTATAGATAGATCTCGAAGTGTATTGGTTGTAACAATGCATTTCACAATTGTATTTTCATTCTTTCATGATATCAGAGTCTCTTGCCTAAGAGCAAGCGCTGTTCTCGCTGTCCGATGACAACAATTGATCATTACCAAGTTCGACGAGTGGGGTTGACCTCAGTTGTTCAGCATTAAGGCGCAACATCCAAGGAGTTTTCTTTCCTCTATTACGATCGATTTTTTGCTCTTCCTCCGGCGGCATTCCCTACCCCCAGATCTCGTGGAACTTCGGCGAGGCTCTCCCTCTTCTTCCTTACCAACAACCACCGCCTCCTCTCGGCTGTTGCACAAAAGTAGGCCGAGCGCTCGCCACCTCCTCTCGCCTCTCTTCATGGTCACCGTCCATCGCAGACTCACCTTGTTTCAGATTGCTGCCTCTCCTCCGTCAACAATCGTTCTCTTCTTCCTTTGGTGGCTGTTCTCTACCACCGTCGATCTTCCTCGTCGGCGGACTTCAAACGAGTCAAGCGTCCACCTCTTCTCTCCTGATCTATCTTGTCGCAGTCAACAGCCTCCTCCTCCCTACATCGGCATCTTCTCCGATGCTGCCCCAAGCGCTCATCTCAGCACCGAGCACCGCGTTGGTCGCCTCGCCCTCGGTGCCCACCGCACCCTCCTCTCCCTGCTTCTGGAACATGTTCGAGCAATGGGCACCAATTTCCACGAGCGTTGCAGGTGAAGCAGCCCCGACTCCGTTGCACTCCACCTGGTCGAACCCGCAGTCGCCGGTGGCACAGGAGTCGCGTCCGGTCGCATCGAACAAGCACCCCATGCAAGCCTAGAAGTGGCCGGACTAGCCGGAAAGGACCGATGGGCTAATAGAGATTTCCTCGTTCCTCGCTGTCCAATGATAGGGATTACTCTGATCTCCTCGGCGACATAAACAGTCTTACAGCTACTGTCGCTCATCTCCGACTATAGAGGATCGTGGACTTTATATCGTTGCTATCACCCTTTCAACCACCGAACCAGGCTGAATGCTGTGATCTACACCGATCGCAGTCGTCATCACCTGTTTTGCACCAAACAGTCGTCCTCCTCCTCTGCCTTCCAGTCAGTCCCTCTCGACCGAGCAGGGCACTGGGTAGCCAAGCAGGGGACCAATTGTAGTAGTTGAATCAGTTGTCTCTGCTAGCTTTCAGCGATGGCAACGAAAGTCTGAGCTTTCGGCCTCCATCTTTGGACACTGAATATATTAAGTTCTTCTCAATAGCAGCGACGAAGCTTCCCGTGCAGACTTCTTCCTCTTCTGATCTGTCTCACTAGTGACGAGAGAGAGTAGTCACAGCCCTTTGTTGCTGCTCTCTGAACGCGCTCCAGGAGGCGATCGAGGCCTACCTCATTCATCGTTCTGCTCCAAAAATCGACAACCCTGCTTCACCTATTGCCTCCATATCTCTGGCAGTGCTCCCACCACTACTATTGCAACGTTGATATGTCAAATCAATCTGCTTTCCTCTTCGACAAAGTTCCGAAGGAGTTCCCGTTAGAGATAGTCCTAGGAAATTTATCAAAGGGTAATTTCGTAACCCAATAAAGATAATAATAAATCAGAAAAATAAAAGAGACAGGGACACCAAATTTACGTGGTTCGATCAATTGACCTACGTCCATGGACGGAGAAACAAAACTCTACTATAAAAGGGACAATTACAAATGCCTTAAGAAAATGTTCCCAGGTCATAAAACACTCAAAACTACTAAACTAGAAAGAGCTCAAAATATTTTAACTAAGTGTGGGCTTAATAGAAATTAAACCTAAAACAAGCTATTAGGTTTTTCTTGTGGTGTCTTTTGACTTCAAAACTCAAACCCTTATTTATAGTTGCAATAGGAAATAACAAGCTTGATTTTCCCGATGTGGAACTTGCCAAACCAACAAATCTCCACCTTGGTATATTCCAACATTGACAATTAGCAAATTTGTTTCACCTTCTTCATAAAAGCCTCAACGGGCAATCACCAATAATGAACACCAACCAAGTCTAAGCACTGCTTGAACTTGTAAACTGGAAGAGACTTCGTAAGCATATCAGTTAGATTGTCCTTCGTATGAATTTTCTGAACAATGACCTTTCCCTCGGCAATGGTATCCTTCCTTTTGAAGACCCATTTGCATCTAACAATTTTCTTACCTGAAGGCGGCTTCACAAGATCCCAAGTTCTATTCTAATGGAGAGATTCAATTTCTTCATTCATTGCAATTAATCACTTAGCGAAATCATTACAAGAAACTAAATCTGAGTAGGTAGTAGGCTCACCAACTTCACATATTTCTTCTGCAACAGACAAAGCATATGCAACCAAATTTACATATCTTTATAGTGGTTGAATACCTCTATGTGGCCTATCCTTGGCTATGGAATATTGCTCTTCCTCTGGATCATCTTCGTCAGTAAACTCGGGACCATCTATTAGCATTCTCTGAGTAGAAGAGTTCGACTGAAAAGAATCAGAACTACCAATCTCAAGCTCCACCTGCTTCTGCGCACTATCATTTGTACAACTAGTAGATTCCTCTTTAGAATATAACATAGATAATTCATCAAAAGTAACATCTATACTGATTACAAATTTTGGGGATTTGAGATCATGACATCATAATCTGTATCCTTTCACCCCAGAAGCATACCCAAAGAAAATGTACTTTTTAGCTCGAGGCTCCAAATTTCCTTCATTTACATGCATGTATGCTGGACACCCAAAAATTTTTAAATCAGAGTAATCAGCAGGAGTACCTGACCAAACTTCCTCTTGAGTTTTAAAATTAAGTGTTGCAGAAGGAGCATGGTTGACAACGTAATAGGCCATATTAATCGTCTCTGTCCAAAAGTCCTTTGTCAACCTTACATGTGAGATCATACACCTTACTCTCTCCAAGAGTATTCTGTTTGTACATTCGGCCACACCATTTTGCTGAGACGTCATCTTAACAGTGTGATGCCGAACAATTCTTTCATTTTTGCAGAATTCATCAAAGTCACCTTCACAAAATTCCATGCCATTATCTATTCGAAGCCACTTAATCTATTTACCTGTTTGTTTCTCAATCAAAGCCTTCTATTATTTAAAGGTTAGAAAAAATATCTTTTTTATGATTTAAAAAATAAACCCAAGCTTTTCTGGAATAATCATCAATGAAAGTTAACATATACCCGGCACCACCCTTAGACTGAACACAAGCTAGACCCCAAAGGTCTGAATGAATATAGTCAAGAGTACCTTTCGTTTTGTGAATTGTCAGAGAATTGAAGTTGACTCTTTTCTACTTTCCAAAAATACAGTGGTCACAAAAATCCAGTAGCCCAGTACTCTGTCCGCAAAGAAGACCTATTTTGCTCAATATGCTCAAACATTTTTCGCTCATATGACCCAAACGCATATGTCATAATTTGGTGATGTTAGAATCAGACAATGATAATGACGAGACTGCAACCGAGCCTGTGACAGTAGTTCCCTATAAAATATACAAGCTACCAGACCTACAAGCTTTCATAACAACAAGAGCACCTCTAGAAACTTTTATAACTCGACCTTCAGCTACGTATTTACACCCAAGAGCCTCTAGGATGCCTAAAGAGATGAGATTCTTTTTCAAATCAGGAACATGTCTAATATTAGTGAGCATCCTTACAATACCATCATGCATTTTAATTCGGATTGTACCTTTACCAACAACATCACACGCAACATTATTGCCCATCAAAACAATTCCACCATTACAAGATTCATATATAGAAAATAAATCCTTATTGGGGCACATGTGATAAGAACACTTCGAATCTAAAATTCATTCATTTTTAGACCTTGTCCTATCATTAGTAGCAAAGAAAATATTTCCAACATTCTCATTAGCTGCAACACTAGCTTCAGCGGACTCAGAAGTTTTCTCAACAAGTTTTCCCTTTACTTTAATTTATTTTTTTAATTTAAAGCAATCAACCTTAATATGTCCTATTTTATGACAATATCTGTACTCCAAATTTCTGTCTAGATTTAGATCTACATTTAGATCTAGATTTAGATCTAGATTTAGATCTACTACTGTCAAATTTTCTTTTATTCGTTCTACCCCTAACAACCAGATTCTCAACCTGATTTCCACTACTTTCCCCAATGATATCCCTATCTATCTACTCCTTAGATTTTAATGTAGATTTAATTTCGTGATACGAAATTATTTCTTTTCCATAAATCATAATATCACGTAAATACTTAAAGGATTGGTGAAGAGAACATAAAAGTAACAAGGCCTTATCCTCGTCATTAATTTTCACATATATATTCTCTAAATCCATAACTAAAGAATCAAATTTATCAAGATATGAGAGTATAGATGTACCTTCAATCATCCGAAGCATATACAAACTCTGCTTTAAGTAGAAACGATTCTTCACTGTCCTCTTCATATACAAGGCTTAAAATTTATCCCACATGCTCTTAGCCGTAGTCTCCGTAGCTACCTCCCGTAAAACCTCGTCAGAGAGATTTAGAATAATGCTTGATCGGGCCTTCTTATCCATACTCATAAAATCTTCCTTTGACGTACCCCCTCAGATTTTCTCAGCTCCCTGTAGTGTCAAATCAACTCCGTCTTGAACCAGAATGGCCTCCATCTTGAGCTGCCACATGCCGAAGTTGACATTTTTGTCAAATTTCTTAACAACGATCTTTGTTATTGTCATCATTGCCAAAAGATCCTGAAACCAGGCTCTGATACCAGTTTGTTAGAGCTAGCCCTAAGAAATTTACCAAAGGGTAATTTGGCAACCCAATAAAGACAATAATAAAGCAGAAAAATAAAAGAGATAAGGATACAAAATTTATGTGAGTCGTTCAATTGACCTACATCTACGGACGGAGGATGAACAAAACTCTACTATAAAAGGGACAATTACAAATTTCTTAGGAAAATATTCCTGGGCCATAAAACACTCAAAACTACTAAACAAGAAAAAGCCTAAAGTATTTTAACTAAGTGTGGGCTCAATAGAAATTAAACCCAAAGCAAACTATTAGGCTTTTCTTGTGGTGCCTTTTGGCTTCAAAACCTAAGCTCTTATTTATAACTGCAATAAGAAATAACAAGCTTGATTTTCTCGATGTGGGACTTGCCAAACCAACAGTTCCTTCCTCAAGTTTCTCCTCGACATCAATCGCTTCCTCAAAATTGACAGCTTGCCCACTATCAACAAGATGCAGGCAAATAACACAGGAAACAATTGATAGGTGATGGAGAGGATGCTAAGGCCGCACAAGGAGAAGATCTGCAACTTCCTCCTCTTCTTGGATATCTGCCCCATCAGAATATCTTCATCATCTACTTCTGATATTCCAGTTACTGTTTCTGCAGGGAATCATAGTGCTTCTTCACATACAGGACTTATCTCCATCAATGTTGTCACACTAATCCCTTTCAAGTTATCAAACGGTGATAACTACGCATCTTGGTGAGTCCAGTTTACTAACCTCCTATTTGGATACGACTTACTAAGTTACGTTGATGACTCTCTCAATTGTCCACTAGCAATGATGAACATCCGTAGAGACCCTAGTCTAGTATCAAATCCAGCTCATAAACTATGGTTACATTAAGACCGTCTCATCCTCCAAGCTATTCAAGCTTTAGTTGTTGGATCCGTCGCACTATTGATATCTTCATGTGTGACTACTGTAGAAGTATGATACAAGTTGCAGTAGTCCGATAGACTTGACCATGGTAAATCACTTTATGTTTTCATCCCATCGTAGTTATACATGCACACTTATCTCGTCAACATATATATTATAACAAATATTTCACCAATTGACTTTAACATCAAAATCCGAGATTCAATAATCTCTCCCTTTTTGATGATGACAATCAATTGATGATGGAGTTACTCTTAACTCCCCCTATCTATGTGCCATAGATAGTAAAAACTTATCAACACGATAAGTTTAACTTATCATTCAACATATGAAAGTAAAACTTCATGGTTTACTTAATGTTGACAATGTCGATGTATGAACATTCATCATTAAGTCAAAAGATGTTAAATAAATAGGTATCAAATGATATCATGAAGTATACACAATAAAAAATTGATATCAAGATCCTAAATAAGCATTTCAAGCATATAACTTGCAATAACTTGTAAAGCATGGCAAATGCATATAACTTTCAACGCATTGTCACGGACTTAGCTGGTTTTGCCTAAGCCGTGCGGCACCAATGCGTATCACCGCAAAGGTCAGCCTCCCCGAAATCTCCTACAATCCCTTAGGACCAACGAAAGAGAAGACGGGACAGAGAAAGCGCTTCACACGGGATCCGCAAGCCACTCTTTTAGCAAACACTTTATAGCCAATGCAAATTCTAACCATGGATATTACAAGCTCAGAACGGTTGCACAACAAAGGCATAAAATTGGTCCACTACAGACCGAATTCTAATACAAGTATGCACTCGATGCAAGCTTTATGTATAAGCCTACAATGGCTTACAAACTCGCTCAAATGGGGCATTTTGCCTTTGGCAAGCCCTTTACAAGCTTTACAAGTGACAACCAACCAAAAGGGACACGGACATGCATAAGCATTACACCGAACAAGCCGTTTACAATTTTATCCGTGACAGCATGACAATTGCATTCACTTGTCACATATTTCTCCCCCTTTGTCATCAACAAAAAGGAAAAGAGGGATTCATATACGAGTGAAAACCGAAAATATTATGGGTGCGTCATCCAAAGATATGTAAAAAAAGATATCCGAAAAAAAATATCACAAATGAAGGAAAAGAAATCATTCAGAAAGCCGAATGTTATTCCACAGTGCCCAAGAAAATGTACTAAAGATAATACAACATAGATGTCAAAGTTGCATAAAAGTTTACAACGTTCAAAAAGAAAATATAACAAACTACTCCTCTGGAGGAATGCCAAAGTGCCTATACATGTGATCTATCTTTTGGTTCATCTTTCGCATTTCCTTCAAAATTTCAATTTGCTGCAATTTAACTTCATTTAATTCTCTCATGATCGGATCGTCAGAAGGTGGAGCTGAAGTTGGCACTGATGGAGCTGTATCAACGGGATCAGGAGGAGGAGATTCACTTCCCCTAAAGACTAGTGTTTCAGGATATTCTACTGGTGGGGGATGTATATCACTTCTCCTAGGTTGTCTAACTCCTATTCCATACTCAAATGTACACCTAATTCTCCTAAGTAGTTTTATATCAATGATGTTAAATTTATCCACTTGTACTACTTCTTCAATAGGTGGAATATTAATGTTACGGGCATGCAAGAATCTAGTTATCAATCCTCCATATGGTAACATTAACCCTTTAGAAATGACTTCTATCATGTGTTGCCGGATTAGGTAATCAAAATAATAATGCTATCTGGTTATGATCCAATATATGGTACCCAACTCAGCTAAACTGATATCATCGTCCATCAACAACAACTATGATGGCAATGAAGATATCATCATCAGTGACGGTAAAGCAATTTCTATTACTCATACTGGTTCCACAATGCTTAATTCACATTCTACAAGTTTTATACTCGATGATGTTCTCTTTGCACCTAACATTAAGCAAAACCTCATTTGCGTTTCTTAATTATACAAACACAATAATACTTCTATTAAATTCTTTCCTGGTTCTTTTCTTGTCAAAAATTTGAACATGGAGGCATCCTTATTCTAAGGCCAGAATAGAGGCAATATTTTTGAATGGTCATCAACCCCACAAATAACCTAGCCCACTGTTCACTCTTCGGTTGCAGCTTCAATTGATATGTGGCATCGTCGTCTTGGTTATCCCTCGTCTCTTATGCAACAAAAATTATTTTCTCGTTATTCTCTTCCTAGTTTTAAATCAAGTAACTTTATACCTCATTGTGATGCTTGTCTTAACAATAAAAGTCATAGACAGCACTTTGGTACATCCTCCATATCTTGTTCTAAACCATTTGAAATTATTTATACAGATGTTTGAGGCTCTGCTCCCACCATTTCTTTTGACAAATTCAAATTTTATATTATTTTTGTAGATTATTTTAGTAAGTACACATGGTTGTACCCTCTTCATCATAAATTTGAAGTTTCCATAATCTTTACCAACTTTAAAAAGTTGGTTGAGAACTACTTTTAATCTACCATAAAAAACAATCTACTCTGATGGTGGAGATGAATATCAAGCCTTGACATCTTGTCTCTCAGCTTATTGTATACAACATCTTAAGTCACCCTCATATACTCATCAACCAGTTAGCTCTGTTGAATGCAAATATCGACTTATAGTTGAAACCGATCTCACACTGCTATATCAGGCCTCTATGCCTCCAACCTTTTGGTTAGTAGCCTTTCAAACTATAGTCTATATTATCAATCGTATGCTTACTCTAGTCTTATAATATCAATCCCCATTTGAAATACTATTTCATAAATCTCCAAACCTTCATAAACTTAAAGTATTTGGTTATCTATGTTATCCTTGGTTGTCTATGTTATCAATGGTTACGTCTCTATACAACTCGTAAGTTAACATCACGATTTAAGCCTTGTGTCTTCATCGGATACTCTCTTGAACATAATGCTTTCCGATGTTATAACCCTCAAACCCAACAAGTTTTTATATCACATCATGTTATTTTTGTGGAGTCTACCTTTCCTTTTCACAATCATGAGTTTCCTACCGTGAAAGTCACTCTACCAAATATTCATCACTAAAATATACCTCCGATCCTATCAGACAAGACCCCTATGACACCATCCAGTTCTTCCCCTCAAGATCCACACTTTACTACTACTCCAGTTCAGCAGTTGTATATTCTTTCCATTACTTCTCCACTCCCTTCTTCTCAAGTTCTGCCCATTAATAAGGCCATACATTCAAAAACACAATCATTATCTTTATCTCCTTCTAGACCTAGTGATATTGAAGTACCTCAGCCTGACCTGGCTCATGTACGTGACTCTCTATCACCTCTACCAATAATACAACCTCATAATCCCATAGCATCCAAATATCCAATGACAACACACTCTAAGAGTGGTATTTTTAAACCACATCAAATCCTTGACTTACATACTATCACAGAATCCTCACTTAAGACCATTGAGCTCACCACATTCACTCAAGCTAAAAAATCTCCACACTAGCTTACAGCCATGTGTAAAGAGTATAATGCCCTCCTCCTTTACTCTACTTGGACTCTTGTACCCCTTCATCATATACAAAACATCATTGGGTATAAGTGGGTCTTTTGAATTAAGCAGAACCCTAATGGATCCGTTGTCAGATACAAAGCACGACTAGTCGTCAAAGGGTTTCATCAATAACCTAGTGTTGATTTCACTTACATATTTAGTCCCGTTGTTAAACCTATAATAATCCGACTTATCTTGAGTTTGGCCATCACTAAAGGCTGACAATTATGACAATTAGATATTAATAATATCTTTTTACATGAGACTCTAACTAAAGACGTCTTTATGCAACAACCTCCTGGTTTCCTCCATCCTTAGTATCCAATGCATGTTTGCAAATTACAAAAAATTATTTATGGACTTCATCAGGCTCCAAGAGCCTGGTACAATGAACTTGGCTCATTTTTTACTTCAACTAACTTTATCAACTCCAAGTCTGATATTTTGTTATTTTTACGATAACAAAATGGAGGCACAATATATCTTCTGATATATATAGATAATATTATTGTCATGGGTAATAATCCTATAGAGATCTAGGCAATCATCAAGCAATTAGCATATCAATTTTTCCTTAAAGATCTAGGCACATTGAGCTACTTTTTTATAGTAGAAGCAATATACACACCTTCAGGTCTCTTTCTATCACAAAGAAAATACATTCAAGATTTATTATCAAAGACAAATATGCAGGACGCAAAAAAGGTTACAACTCCTCTCTCTACTGAATCACTCAAATTATGTGATGGCAGACCTGCTACGAAACTTACTCAATATCGACAAGTAATTGGCTCCTTACAGTACTTAGCTTTCACCCTTTCCAGACATCTCATTTATAGTCAACAAGTTATTACAATTTATGCATCGATCATCTACTATGCATTGGTCTGCAGTTAAACGAATCTTGCGATATCTTAAAGGGACCCTCAATCATGGTCTCTTTCTCCGCAAACACTCTCCACTTCATCTTCATGCTTTTGTCGATGCTGATTGGGTATGAAATTTTGATGATAAAACATCTACGTCGGGGTATATTAGCTTCCTTAGAGCTAATCCAATCAGTAGGAGTTCTAAGAAGCAAAAGACAGTCGCACGGTCAACAACTGAAGCTGAACACCGTGTCATCGCCACTGTTGCTACAGAATTCAATTGGGTCACAAATCTGCTTAAGGAACTTAACATCAACTCCACTCTTACTCCTACAATCTACTATGATAATGTCGAAGCTACCTACCTATACGCCAATCCAGTGTTCCACTCCCGCATAAAACATATTGCTATCGACTTTCACTTTATGTGAGATCAAGTTATCCGACATCAACTATGAGTTTCTCACGTACACACGACTGATCAACTAGTAGACTCATTCATGAAACCTCATGCTCGTAAATTATTTTCTTTACATCGGTCCAAGATTGGCATCCTTGACAGGAGCACCGTCTTGCGGGGGCATGATGTTAAAAATCTAGATAGGAAGAAGGGATAGAGATTACAAACAGAGGAAGAGTAGGAGAAGAGTAACTTTCTATTTTTCTCTCAAAAGACTCTTTACAATTTCACAAAATCTATACTTTCATGAACCAACATATGGGGTTTATATAGTCCCCAAAGATACATCATATTTATTGTATTCAGAATGAATCATTCTCTTTCAAGGAACCTCTTCAAGAACCAATGATCATTTTGACTTGTCCTTCCATAGACTTCTAATCCATCTTTTCTTCTTGATGGATTAAATCTCCTTCTTAATGCAGTGAACCTTTTTCTTGAATTAATTAGTCTCTATTGGATATTGGAATAAGTTTATTTCCAACATTATCCCCCCTTAAACTTGTTCCATCTGTCATCCCAAGTTTCCTTCGAAGTTGTTGAAATATTTCAAATTTGAGAGGTTTTGTAAGAATGTCAGCCACTTGTTCACTTGTCTTGACATGATGTAGCTCCACTTCTTTATTTTTGATATGATCTCTTATAAAATGAAATCTTGTGTCAATATGCTTCGATCTTTCATGGTAGATTGGATTCTTGGCTAAGGTAATAGCTAATTTGATGTCAACATAAATCTTGGTTGACTTCTCCTGTGGGATATGAAGTTCTTGGAGTAATCTTCTTATCCAGATTGCATGACAAACACAAGAAGATGCTGTTATATACTCTGCTTCACAACTTGATAGAGCTACGATCTGCTGCTTTTTTGAAGACCAAGTAAATGTAGTTTCACCAAAATAAAAGATAAATCCAGTTGTACTTTTTCGATCATCGTAGCTTCCGGCCCAATCACTGTCACTATATCCAATAAGCTCTAGCCTTTTAGATGATGAGTAAAACATCCCATACTTAATTGTTCCTTTGACATATCGTAAAATTCTTTTGGCGACGTTTAAATGAGATGTCTTAGGAGTTTCCATATATCTACTAATTAAACCAACTCCAAATAATATGTCAGGTCGAGTGCATGTCAAATACCTTAAACATCCATCTAAACTTTTGTAATAAGTTGGATTAATGTATTTACCTTCACCTTCCTTAGTCAACTTGGTGCCAAATTCAATAGGTGTATCTGTAGGGAGACAATCTTCCATAGAAAACTTCTTTAGAATCTCCTTTGCATAATTTTCTTGTGAGATAAAAAATCCTCCATTGTCTTGTATAACTTCGATACCAAGAAAATAAGTCATTAGGCCCAAGTCAGTCATCTCAAATTCCTTCTTCATGGAGTATTTAAAATCTTCAATCATGGAGCTACTATTGCTTGTAAATATTAAATCATCTACATACAGGCATATAAATAAGATATCTCCATCATAGTTAAATTTTATATAGAGAGCATGCTCATGTGGGCATTTAGAAAAACTATTTTGAATAAAATATGCATCTATCCGAGAATTTCATACTCGTGGTGCTTGTTTAAGCCCATAAAGAGCTCTCTTTAACTTGTATACTTTGTCTTCTTACTCATGAATAATAAAACCAGGAGGTTGTTGAATATATACCTCTTCTTCAAGAACTCCATTAAGAAATACTGATTTGACATCCATTTGTAAAATTTTCCATTTCATTTGAGCTGTTAAAGAGATAAGTAATCTTACTATTTCCAATCGAGCAACTGGTACAAATACTTCTTCGTAGTCAATCCCATATTGTTGTTTGTATCCCTTTACAATCAATCGTGCTTTGTATTTCTCTATCTTCCCTTGTGCATTTCTTTTTGTTTTGAAGATCCACTTAACACCGATCGCTTGGTGGTCTTCTGGAAGTGTAGTAAGCTCCCATGTATCATTTTTGTTAATTGCATGAATCTCTTCATTCATTGCTTGTCGCCATTTTTCTTCATTACAAGCTTCTTCGAAGGTTAATGGATCATATCCTGCAAAAAAGACAAAATAAAAAAAGTTCATCATTGTTAGTATCAATCCTTCGAGTCACATTATAGAGCTCCTGAACTGGTCTTGTCCTTATAATCGGACTTCTTGAATCATGTGACCTAGCTGATCTAGGTGATGATTTCGGTAAAGCCTCTTCGGTGTTTCCTTGTATTATATCATCTTCTTCTGAAGCTATGGCTTTCTTATGTTGCTCATCACTTTTCCAGTTCCAAATCTGTTGTTCATCAAACTCAACATCTCTTGACATCACAACTTTATTTGTGATAGGATTGTAGAGTTTGTAACCACTAGAATTTTCAGTATAACCTAACAAAATACATTTTTGACCTTTATCCTCCAGTTTTGTTCTCTTTTCCTCTGGTATCTTAGCAAATGCAATACTTCCAAAAATCTCAAATGATCGACTCTTGGTTTCGTAAGCTCCATGCTTCTTCTGGTGTAACATTTCCAATTCGCTTTGTTGGAAACCTGTTAAGCAAATAAACTGCAGAGGCAACAGCTTCTCCCCAAAATTCTTTAGGAATTCTTCTTTCTTTTAACATGCATCGGACCATATTAAGTATAGTCCTATTTTTTCTTTCTGAGACACCATTTTGTTAAGGTGAGTATGGCATAGTGAATTGATGTAAAATTTCATTGTTTTTACAAAAGCTTTCGAATTCATTTGATGTATATTCACCACCTCTATCTGTTCTTAAACATTTAATCCTACAACTACTTTGTCTTTCAACCAACTCCTTAAATTCTTTGAATTTACTGAAAACTTCTTTCTTTTCTTTTAATATATAAACCCAAGTTTTTCCACTATGATCATCAGTGAATGTAAGAAAATACATGTTTCCTCCAAGTGATACTGGACTGATATGACCACAAACATTTGAGTGTATCAAATCAAGCTGATGCCATGCTCTTCTTGTTCTTCTGACTTTGAAAGGCTTTCTTTCTTGCTTACCCATAACACATACTTCACATAGTTTTGATGGGTGATCAATTCTTGGCATTCCTGTCACCATATTATACTTCTCTAGAAGTTTCAAAGCCTCAAAATTTAAATGAGCATATCTAAGATGCCATAGTGTAGAAATATCATCAATATCAGTCTTAAAACAATTTGATCGATCAAAAATACATAAATACAGAGGAAACATTCTGTTCTTTGTAATTTTCACATGTGATATCAATATTCTATTCTTGTCACGAATTGAAAGAGTCATATCTTTCATCTCAATATTATAACCTTTTTCAAGTAATTGTCCCAAACTTAAAATATTATTTTTCATATCAGGAACATAATAAACATCTGAAATATATAACTCTTTACCATTATTTAGTTCAAGGAGAATTTGACCTTTGCCTCTTACTGGTCTCTGAGACATATCACCAAATGTAATATTTCCAGAATAACTTGTATCTATTTCTGAAAATAAATCTTTAATACCACACATATGATTTGAAGCTCCAGTATCTAAATACCATGTCATAGATTGATCTTCTTTCAGTAAAACTTGATTTTCATTCTTTTCTTTCTCAACAAAATTTGCCTTATCACCTTGGTTGTTAGGATTGTAATAACATTCAAAAGAGTAATGCCCGTACCTTTTGCAAATATAGCATTGTATTTCAGACCTTTTAAAATTTCTGCCACGTCCATGGCCTTGGCCACGTCCTCGACTATAACCTCGGCCTCTTTGGCTAAAATTTTCTCCACCACCTTCATTGTTTGGAGATTCCTGATTGGTCTGATTTATGCCTCATCTTCCTCTTTGTCCACGACCTCTTCGTCTTTGAAATTTTGATTTACCTCTGTTTTCAAGAGTAAGCTTGGTTTGTAGTGCTTGCTCCAAAATTTTATCTCCTCTTCTTTTTGTAATCCTTTGTTCATGAACTTGAAGAGAACCCATAAGTTGTTCTAAAGATATTTTTTCCAAATCTTTAGATTCTTCAATCGCAACAGCAATAAAATCAAATTTTGAATCTAAAGATCTCAATATTTTTTCTATTACTCTTTGATCACTTATTTGTTCACCATTTCATCTCATTTGATGAACAATAGAGATGATCTTTGAGAAGTAATCAGAAATTATTTCAGAAGTACCTTGTTGTAATTTTTCAAAGTCGGCTCGTAAAACTTGTAAACGAAGTTTCTTTGCCTTATCAACACCACCAAATGCTTTTTGAAGCATTTCCCAAGCCTCCTTTGAAGTATTTGCTGGAGCGATGATCTCGAACATTGTATCATCAAGTCCTTGGTAGATCGTGAACAAAGCCTTTTTCTCTTTCTTCCTTCTATCTTTGAGTTGTTTTCTTGCTTCTGCATTCATTGCTCCTTCTTCTGCTGGACTTGGCTCAAAAAATTCATCTTCTACAAACTCCCATACATCTTAGGAACCTAGAAGAACCTTCATTTGGATGCACCATATATCATAATTTTCTTTTGTCAATCTAGCGATCTGAATTTGGATGGTACTTGGGGAAGAGGTCATTGCTCGACCTATGCTCTGATACCAAATGTTGAAAATCTAGATAGGAAGAAGGGATAGAGATTACAAACAGAGGAAGAGTAGGAGAAGAGTAACTTTCTATTTTTCTCTCAAAAGACTCTTTACAATTTCACAAAATCTATACTTTGAACCAACATATGGGGTTTATATAGTCCCCAAAGATATATCATATTTATTGTATTCAGAATGAATCATTCTCTTTCAAGGAACCTCTTCAAGAACCAATGATCATTTTGACTTGTCTTTCCATAGACTTCTAATCCATCTTTTCTTTTTGATGGATTAAATCTCCTTCTTAATGCAGTGAACCTTTTTCTTGAATTAATTAATCTCTATTAGATATTGGAATAAGTTTATTTCCAACACATGATAGCAGATAAGATTTCCTCAACTGCATGAGAAAATCTCATTGTTTTGTTGAGAAAAATCCTCCATCCTAAATGTATATAAATAGATCTCAAAATGGATTGATTGCAACGGTGCATTTCACAATTGTATTTCTATTCTATCAGTAAATGCCCTTGCTTTCACAGACCATGATACCATTTCTGCTATAGCAGAGGCCACGGAGAGCTGGCCGTTAGTTTGGAATCAGGATCCTTCCAGGTGTCTGAGATAAGCACACTGTGCATTTCTAGGTAATAATACTTCGCCACTTCTTGATGGCGAGCCTTGGTACAACAATAAAGTTGTGTGACAAAGGTTTGAGGCAGGGAAATAGCCTCTGCAAGCAATTGTAGGTGTAAAGCTGGGTACAATGAGCATCCTCAAGGCCAATATTAGTGGGAGCTGAGTTCATTGTGTTCGCCCTTTCATATTCTTCTACTTCTTATGCATAAATCTTTTTTGGAAATGTATATGTTCTTATCTTCCACTTTTAGTGGCTTATGTGATACTTCTTTTATCCTCTTTGGAATCAATCCTTGGGGTTTGGTTAACTGCAATACTTACCATGGGAAGGAAGGGAAGAGTCTGAGACCGAAGAACCAGTTTTGTGTTCTTGCATATTATTGTAGCTCTGAACCTTCATTTGGTGAACTTGCTGGCCAGTATAAGAGATGGCTGGTAACCTTATGCTGAACAGATGTTATTGAAGTTTAGAGGGGCAACCCACAAAGAGCCATCGGTGTTGCTTGATGCGATGCAGCAATAGTTTGTGCAGGAACTTCTCATGGTAAGACTCCAAATTGATGGTGCAGACAAAATATGGTGAGCTTGGTGCCAGAATGCTTGGCTTTGAAGATGCTGGTAGAGCTATTAGAAGCGGCTGCAACTTTGTGCTGCTGAGCCTCTGATTGTTAACAAGCCAGCAAAATGATTCAGATAATAAAAATGTTCTGGAATCCCATGAAGCGAATTTGTTGTTTCCTCTTGGGATGCATTTATATTCCATCTTTCCCAATTCTATTTGTTCCCAAAACACGTTGTCAACAGCAACTCTCCTCTGGTTTGCATGCTTCAGCTTTCAAGTGTTACAATTGTAAAGGAGAACTTGGATAAAAGCAAGTGACGTACGGAAAATGATCCGAATGAGACCTACAACTACTGGTTTTGGACAAGCCGAAGCTTTGAGAGCTGCGTCAGCACCAGTTCTTGTTGAGCAAAACGCAGAAGCAACGAGTGAAGTGTGCACTAACGAAATCCGTCAGCTGGATGACAAAAGGTCTGAGGTAAGCTGCTTTGGGTCATGGAGATCACACCAAAAGGTCTTCTCCGAGGTGGATCTTAGAAAGAGAGGAAGCTGCAAAGTGCTTTTACTGTGCTCGTCTTTCTTTCCTTCTCTTGGGATGTGTAAGAGACAGATTTGACTGTGAAAAGAAATGCAAACATGCGCATGGAGCTGATGCGCTGCCTGCACGATCTTCAAAAGCAAGCTCAAATATGATCTGCTGCAGGTTGGATTCGTCCTGGTTTTGGCTTCCAATGGATCTTCTCCCGCTTTAGCCTTTTACTAGCAAATTTGAAGGTGAGGGCGTGACCTTTTTCTAGAAGTACTGAGATCAACAAAGATATTCTCTTCTACAAAAAAAAAAGTGGAACAATGTAATGGAGCATTTTGCATGTCTCGGTTCCTAAAAAGCAAAAGAACAACAAGTAGGTCCCAGGAGAGCAAAGAAGAACACAGAAAAATAGAACAGGCGATGCACGGAATAAAAGAAGACGACTTCCAGTATGCATCATTGCCATTCTTAAACGCGAGAGATATTATTAGGTCAGTGGTGAAGGAAGGAACCGATGTACGTACCAATGAGACCCCCCAGCTCATGATGCTTCCCAACCCTAGTTAACCTGCCTACCTCCGCTGACTCTGGCTCTTCTTATACTCTTCATCGTGGTTAAGGGAGATGCCGTGTATCAGAAACCCACTGCTGCTGAAACTAGATAGACTCGGATGTGATCCGAGAAGATCGTGGAGAAGTCCGGTGGTGGAGCTACAGTGATGCGAACCCATCAAGAGACGAGAAGTATCGACGTGAAATAGTTGATTCTACAGCAAAAGCTCACCTTACATCAAAAAAGAAAGAATCTGTGGAAAGAGGCAACAGATGAATCCTGCTTCCGTCCTCCTTGTCTCTTCGCATGTCGATGAGCCATGCAGGCGAGTGAGACAAGAATCCAGAAAGGCCGGTAAGTTTGGCACGTCTTTCTTAAAGTTGAACCTAACAAGGCAGTGATGTAAGATGCGCTTCTCTTTGTTCCCATGCACTTGAATTGCTCGTCCATCACCTCAAACAAAGAGGCTTGATCGAATGATCGAGCTAGCCTGCGGGGTCGATACTGGCTTGCAGTTGCAGGTATCACTCTTCTGTCTCGTTTCTCTTGAGATGCATAGTGATCCCGGTGAACAATTGATCGGATAGAGGAAATCCATGAAGGTTCCCAGTTTTGTTAGACTGTAAGTTCATGAACCACAGTAGGTTTTTAAGCTTCTCCTCAGCAAGGTTTCAACCTCTCTCTCTTCTCTCTCTCTCTCTCTCTCTCTCATCTGCATTAAATAGATGAAAGAAAAGAAATCAGGACTGGGAATAATATATCCTTTTGGGAAACTGTGGCAGCTCAGATGGGCAGCCAAAGATACATGCACTGTGATGAGATCTCATCCTCACATCGACGAGACTGCATGCCGCAGGCCGCAGATTGGTGAACAATGACATGAATGGAACAAGTGGTTGCCATTCTCAGTGACAATGAAGTATGTGTATGTACGTTGTTGGCATATCTGTTTCAAGCCTTGGAGCCATCTCTCCCAAAAGATCATTGTTCTTGGCAGGAAAAGCTGTCATCCCTAGCTCAGATTCTTATCATGTTCTTGATTCCACTAGTAATCGTGTGAAGAATTTGAGTTCAACTTTGACCTGCGGATGGAGAAGTGTGTGATCAATTGCACAGGGGAAGGCATGCACTCGGTAGGATGACATTTAACATGATTTCATCAACATCTCAAGGAAACAAAGCATGTCTAAGAAACTAATGCGATGATTCAAGAACAATCAAATTAAGTTTCTCAAAATTGGATTGGACCGAACAAGTTTGAGGCATTAATTAATTCAATGGCCAAGTTGATGGAACGAACATGATTGCATTGCTTTTCAATCTTCAGAATGTCTGGTTCAAACGTGTCCACAGCCATCGGCTTCTAAGATTGCATCCACACACATCGGCTTCGTTGAGGATTCCTCCCAAGGCATATAATTCTTCCGTCTCTATTGCCAATAATTGACTCACCACCACCACCACCACCACCACCACCACCACCACCACCACCGCCGCCGCCGCTACTGCTACTGCACATTCAATGTTGCGTCTCTCCCACGTCTGCGTATTTGCTAATTTGTTTACAAGTAATCTTGTAATGTAAACAACTCAAGTACATGTAATTATATTAGATGCATAACAATAGTTTACAATTCAAGATTCCTTAGTAAAAGAAATCTTGGCACCATGACTCAATTTACGAGTTAGCTTACGGAGAGCGGTGAGGAGGGTTCGGATGTCTGACGCCTTCTTCCGACGGGATCAAACTCGTAACGTGAGTCGTCCGAGCGCGGTGAGAAACCTGGTAACCAATGGTAATGCCACACGTGCCGGTCAACTAACACAAGGGGCGACCACTCCCACGGTAACGTGGCAACTTATCATTGGCTCTTTGTCGGCGAATTAGGGGTTAAAAAGGATACTAATCACGGGATTAACAAAGCCAAAGGTCCCGTGAGAGGCTTATATAAGCCAGCCGTCGGCCTCTCCTCTCTTCCCCAAGAGAGTGGCCTTCACCGGAAGCCAAGCCCAGTCTCCTCCACCCCCTCTCCGCCACCTTCGGTGAGGCTGAGCGAGCCCCCTTCGAGGAGAAAAGGGTTTGCCTTTCTAATCTCTTCTTTCTCCTTCTCTGTTATCCTCTGTCATCTCAAAGACCGCAAACCAGAGGTTTCAGAGCAGAGATCCAGGAGCCCTTTTCTTCTTTCTTTTCATGTCTTCTTTTCTTTTAATCTTGATCGACAAAAAAGGGTTCTTTTTTCATACCCTTCAGGATCTTCTACTCTTCTCTGAAAGAGAGTATATTGCTGTATCTCTTTGCTTCTTCGAGTGACCCTCGAGAACCAGGTCGGGTTTTAGCATTCTCTCCTTCTTGCTTCTTGTCTTCTGTCCATTTCTGCTTTTTCTTACTTGTTTTGCTTAGATTCATGGCTGCAGCCATAGATTTGTACAGTAGCAGGTCAGTCCTTCCTGCAGACCCCTTCAATGAGGAGCTCATGAAAGCACTCGAACCTTTTATAACAAGTGTTTCCACCTCCTCTTCTCCACCCCCACCCTCCTCTAACTCTACCCACTACCACTCTTCCTTTGCCCCATCCTACGCTCATCAAAATCCCTCCTTTGATCACTACTCTCATCAAAATCGCACCTTTGCTTCCCACCTTCATCAAGACCCCATTGCGGATGGTTGCTTCCTGTCGCCGTCGAGCGCCAGGATCGCTCGAAGCTTCCACAACTTAGAGGACCAGGGGCTCATCGGCTCGGCCGGGCTTACCCGCCTCAACCCCGCCCAAATCCAGCAGATCCAAGCTCAGATCCAACTCCAGCAGCAGCAACAGAGACCCCTTGCGGCAAGGCAATCGCTGCCGAATCGCCACCACCGTCAAGCTGCTGGCCTTTTCGCGCCGAGGCCCCATCCCATGAAGCACGCCGGCTCACCACCTCTGCCGAAGCCCACGAAGCTCTACCGCGGAGTGAGGCAGCGCCACTGGGGGAAGTGGGTGGCCGAGATCAGGCTACCCAAGAACCGGACTCGCCTTTGGCTTGGGACCTTCGACACCGCCGAGGAGGCGGCCATGGCATACGACCAGGCGGCCTACAGGCTCCGCGGGGCCCTTGCGAGGCTCAACTTTCCCGACCTTCGGGCCACCGCCGCCGGCTCCCTCCACTCTTCCGTTGATGCCAAGCTCCAAGCTATTTGCCACGGCTTGGCCAGTTCGTCGAAACAGAGCGCCGCGCTGCTGCCCACCGACGCCCCTAATCCAGACTTCAATGCGGCAATTGCCGGCGGCGATTCGTGTCCTACGATGGCGGAAGAGGATGCCATGTCGAAGGATGAACCGTGCTGCTTGGGCTCAGAGGACCGCAAGGCAGAGATCTCATCGGAGGGTGAAGACTCCTTGGGGTCGCCGCCGGTGTCCGAGATGCAGCGTTTGGACTTCACGGAGGTGCCTTGGGATGAAACAGAGAGCTTCGTGTTGCGGAAGTATCCTTCATGGGAGATCGACTGGGACGCCATCCTCTCATCCAGCGACTAGCATCTTTTAGTTTGATTACTGGTGCTCGTCTTATGCGGCGGCTCTTGCAAATGGGATTTTAGACATTTGCTTGCTTAGCAGCCGTAGGCGCTCCCATGTCCGACCCTCCTGGTTTGCTGGTTGTTTTTTGTTTTTGGCATGGCCATGGAGTATGAATGTTGTATTGTTGCAAACATAGTACTGTGATGATTGATGATCCTGCAGTGCAATCAATCTCACTCGAGCCATAATTTTCTCGGTAGCAGAAGTCACCGCTGATTAGTTTTTATTTTCAGACATCCGTGCGCAAGTACTGCGTAGATGCTCTGCAAGATGACACCAGTAATAAACCTAGTAGTTTTGTCAGACTCGATAAAGCGCCTTTGGTGGGAACTTTGTTCACCGGTGTTCAAGATCAATTTGGGCTGCTGGCTAACCTTGGTGTTCTAAAGATAGGTTTGCTTAATCAGGATAACCTAACATCTGGGAAACAGAGCAAGTCCTGACTTGGATCAACCTAACAATGCTTTTTACACAGCTTTGTCACGATATTTGTGGAAAAGTGTGCATCTCCTCCCTCTCCCCAGATGATGTATACTTGTGTGGCAAGAATGATCTGTCAGAAAAACAAGATCAAATATTGCTATCATCTGACTTAAAGACATGCATCACAAGTTCATCAAGTTAAGACAAGTACCCCCAAACAGTATGGATCCCTGTAATCTGCATCCTTATGTGCTGAGTTAGGTTTTAGGACTGGGCTTCCCATGCCAATGCACAATTATACATGTGTTCACTGCAGCTGTAGCTGTGACCATGGCTACTTCACACACGATACCCAACGCAAGATGTGCAAAAGGCATCTAGAATCCTTTTGTCTTTGTCCGGATGAAAAGGACCCCACTCACCTTGTTCTTTGCTGGGGAGGTGTGTTCCACCAAAACCACCCACCCAATCCCAGCCTATGCCTCTGTTGTCTTTCTTCCCTCCTTGCACATCCAAAGAATCCTCCTTGCTTTTCAAAGGATTGTTTGGACCTGCAGGAATCCACAAAAAAGAAAAAGGAGCCATCCTGCTAAACAAGCAGCAAAAGCCTACTAATTTCCTATCCTTTTCTTCTATGTGCTTCATTGACGATGTCGACTCACAGATGTGAATGCTTCAAAACAGGGGAACAGACTTAAACAGTGGAACAGATAAGGTGGAGAAGTAAAGCAACGGACTTTGATACATGGTGCTTTTCATATTGATAGAATATATTCATTTCAAAAAAATAACAATGACAATTATCACTCGGGTTGAGATTGTGGATTCTCATGTCTCCTTTTTGCTTTCTTCCTTTCACATCAGAATAAACATCAAGAAGAGCATATGAAGCACAAAATCTCACAAGCAGGAATGTAGGGCTTACCTATATGCAGATGCATTCACTAACCATTATTATACATGTAGCTAAGGATACTCATGGAGGACTCGGCTGCATGTAATACTTCAAACACAAATAAGAGGGACCATGACCAAGTTCAAGTTTAGTATGGATGAGAATGATACTGGATTCAAAGAGACTCTAACTCATGGTAGATTCCCTCTCATGAGCCATGTCACAGGAATAAGCCTGCACAAGCTTTTGGGAATTCCATAACAGATTGAATGATGATTTGCCACTTAATTTTCACATCCAAGTATCTGCAACAGCACAATTTAACCTAGCTCAGGTACTCGGTTTCCTTGCCAAACCTACAACATCCTGCATCCATTTCATTCTTCTATTGAATTTATAAACTATCAAAACAACTACAAACGCTGGTGGGGTTCCACAAGAATCGAGGCTCTTCAGCTGAAGTGACTCGTTCAGACTAGTGTCACAACAAGTAGAGTCATGGACCACACTTGCAAACAACTTGTTGATACCATCTGCTACTAAATAATATTCCAGGAAAAAGATTTAGCAATTATACTCAAATTAATCAGTTGCGATTCCTATGAACTCCACATCATCTGTAGTTCTCCATCACAACGACTATCAGGGAAAGTTGTTTTCGACTGCCCACAGATGGTCTTTCATCAGCATAGACTTGTGTTCACGCACAAATTGACAATCTTTAAGCACAGCATGATACTGTGTACACCAAAACACTTGGGGTGCAGAGGGATGGTAAAGAAAGAAGTACCTGAACTTACCCATCAAACAACTCAGTTACTTGTAGATGGAATTGTGGGTGCACACAATCTTGGATCTCTGCAACAAATTCCCCTTTTAACTTTTAATCAGCACGACTGGAGTTTACACCAGAAAGATAATCAGCTGAATTTGCCAATCTCCATCTTCTTCTTGATTGCTCTTTGGCCATGATAGATAAATGAATCTAATATTCCAGAAACAGTAAAAATACCTGAAAGCCGAAAAGACATATGTAACTTTACTTCAAGTTGTTGAAGATCTCTAGGGAAGGTCTAAGATTCATAATATTCAAAATACAACTTTCTGAGCTTATTAGTAGATCTTATCTTTTATTTTTGGCCCAGCAAGCAGTAAAGAGGACACACAACTGTTTATAAAGAATAAAGCAAACACATGGAATGCAATTGCCTCAAAGAAATAAAATAAATAAAAGCTGAAGGAACAAATTAATTATATATTGCATCTAAAGGCACATACATGATAGATACATAGCCGTCCTAAATGACTTGTGCAAACCCAGAAGTTGTAAATAGAGTAATAGTAGCTGGAAAGGTGTTCAAAATGACAGTTACATATAGTTATTTAGGAATCATTTGAAACACTGGTTGGATCAGTATGTACCTACCAACATTTGCTGATCCAATCAAGCACCGTAATCAGAATACATAACTTGATACCACTTGTTATTCCATTACTTTCAATTATGTTTTAGTGATACAGAATGGTATAGGTCAAAATTCTACTTGATATCTCAGTAGCATGTTGGTCCAACAATTTGTCGAAACTAATAGGACCGGTGTTTATCTCCAAGGAGAAACCCCAATGGCTATTAAACCGCAGTGTGCACAGTTAAGAGGTCAGGAGTTCATGTTTCTTAAATGTCAAGTACACATTAAGTAATGTTTGAATGGAGGGAATAATTTTTTTGAAAAAATGGGCCAGTATGTAAAACCATGGTATTAGGTTCAGTGAAGGTGTAACCTCAATAGAAAGCACCATTAAGTATTAAACAGCATCAATTCGTAGGGTGCATGTTTTCTTGGTTGTTTTATAAACACAAAAAGTAGTAGATAACATACCTAGACTGACTAATTTCCTCGATCATAATTAATTCACTCATAAGCAAACAAAAAGTGAACTTCATTAAACTCAATTGTATATGAAAAACATATGTAGTGCCACATTTAACCAATCAAACTAGAGTTAACTGGTTTGCAAAAAAAACTTCACCAAGAAGATAATATTGATAAGAATAATAGGAAGTAATACCTCCAACAATTGCGCAAACATTAGTCAAGAAGTGTAAGAAAGATACATGTCCCTCCGTGAAGGTAACCTGTAAAGTGCATTCTTGTAAGATCTCACCAAGATACATATTCAACATTTGATTTACAAGTTGGGATAAACTCTATAAAAAGTATCATCTGTTGGATATAAAAAGACTCAGAACAGCTGACAGATATTATGTTATTCTCATAATCTGGATTAAACCAGAGTTAAACAGAAAACGTTTCTTATAATAATGAACAAAAAGATAAACTAAAAACAAAAAATGGAATCATTGTCAAATGTAACAGTATCAACTGGATAAAAATATGAAAATTGTGAATTGATGACTATGGCTCAGAAAAAATCATGCTGTTCGAGAAGCTTACAGGAAGAGAATAAATGCAGTAAAGGTGGTTATGCTGAGGATAGAGGAATTTACAAATAAAGCAATGTGCATAGAAGCATCACCTTAATTGGGGAAAGATCATAGAAGAAAAACACTCCAGGGACAGATTGTAGCCGACCAGTATCATCACTCTTGAAATGCTCTGTCACCGAAAACTGCACAACAATATGCAGAAACATCATAAAAAATCATTTGATATAAAAAAACTGAAGATACAATGTTTGCTATAAACAGTCAAACTTACCTGGTTGGACTGGATGGTACGGCCATTTATGTCAGTGTAAACAGTAGGGACAACCTACAAAAGAAGAAATGAGCATCCAGAATTTGTAAAAACTAATATTCATCAGTATTATAGCATTACAATGAGAAAATACAACACATAAGCATTTAGGCATAGTAGTGTGAAACAGCGACATAACAAATGGGATGTAGAGTGTGCAGTCTCATGAGCTTATATAGGAAACATCATGATACTACAAACCTTGATGAAGTATTGGTACATTCCGTTTGGTGTGTGTTGCACCCACTGAACTCTGATATTTTCAACAAGCAGGTAGATGTTATATCACATCTTAAAAAATCAAAAAGAGATTGCACAATAGCATGTAAAATTACACGACTGGAAAAATGAAGGAAGTTACCCATCAAGAGGGTTGACAACACCAGGAAAATATTCTCCAAAAGCTAATTTGTTGATTTTGTGGCTAATCTGGAATTACAAAGATGGAAGCAGAATGTGTTAGCATGAAGATATTAGTTCAGAACCAACAGCGAGAAGCTTCTAACAAGCTTAAGAATTAAAATTAGAGTTATACAGGATTGCTTACATTAAAACTATCTTTTTGGAATGGTAGCAGGTCGTGCACATGCATATTTGACTGCTGGAAGCTTTTACCAGGGGCAAAATGAAAATTTCCACCCACCTTTTTGACTTCCAAGAAACCATAGACGTTGCATCCTTCACCCTCTTCATTTTTTATCTTTTCAAGGAAACCTTCTCTTTTGCACTACGATAACATATGAGTTGTTAGAATTGCAAAATGTTCCTTTTTCTTTACTCAGAATTTTCTTACGTCAAGGTTTCAAATAACAGTTACTATGGTGCATACTGCACTGATCAGAGCAAGGACTGTGGGATGGACCATATGGTACATAACTGATCAGTATTATACTTTTATTTGTATTGAATGAAGTCAGGCAGTACAAGTGCTTGCTTCATATAAATTAACTTCGGTACCATATCATACAAGATAAACTTTCAATTCTTGGCAAAATTTAAAATGAGCTTAGTTAAGATGCTAAATGCAATTCCAGACCAATCATTTCATGAGATGAACTGGTAATTGCTCATGTTTGGAACAGTCCTCCAGGAGAATCTGAACAGCGCAAGAGAAGCATGGTGTAGTCAATCATCTTCATTGAAGCTTTGCAAAATCATCACATTAAGAATTTGGGAGGAGTTGTCAATACTAAGTTTTCAAATGAAGATCTACAGCAGCACATTTTGCTAATCACCTCTGGTAGCTGTGGGGAACAATAGAATTGGATTTATGTCGCAGCTAAAGGTTCATGGCTGCCAAAAGAAACCTAGTGGCATTTGAAAGACAATAACCAGAAAAGCTGACAACAATTGAACAATAATTATAGATGAACTGGGGCAATTCTTTAAGTCTTAGCATCATCACCTATATGATTTCATCAGCTAAGTGATTTAGCAGAAGAAGAAAAGTAGAAAATAGTAGCAGGACCAATGTGCCATGTTATAATAACTGCATTGGCAAAGTACAAACATCTACAAATTTAGTTTTATAAGACTATGTGCATAATTACATAGGCAAACCTGCCAAAGAAGTTCAAGTATGTCTAGTCTTTGCCACCCAAAAAAAAAAAAAGAATACATCTTCATAATAAGATATCTACTCTTTAGATTAATATAGTAGAAGAACAGAGAACTAGGTATTCTAAAAACTTAATTATAAAATAACTTAAAATACAAAGTTGCAGTTACAAGAAAAACTTTTCATTTCCACGTCAACCTGACTGGGAACAGACTGAAAACATTCCGGAAAACATTATTTCTATGGAGAGATTATGTATGAAGGTAGGCTTCAAATACCAGTAGATATATTATTGATGATTTACAAGGAATAAGAAAATGCCTATCTTTTTAGTCAAAAAGTTTCTCCTCCAATCTGATGCTTTATGGATCTGAATCCTGCGAAATTAAGGATGCTAAGATGGGAATATTGAGTTGGATGTACGAAATTACCAGGAAAGATAGAAAAAGAAATATTTTTATCCGTGAACAATTTATTGTAGTCTCAACAGAGAATAAGATGAGAGAGACCTGTTCAAATGGTATGAACATACATTAAGGACACCTATATATGCGATATGGTGTAGTTAGAAGATGTAGAACTAATATTAGTAGCAAGGTTTGTTGTGCCGCCCAAGTTGATACGATACGTGACTCGCTAGAGTTCCCATCAACATGCACCGGTGTACCATGTGTTGATACACCAGTACACACCGATATGTACCATACCAACAAATCTCCAAGATGAGTCCAGTACCCGAAATGACAAACCCTGATTAGTAGTACAAGGAGAGATAGAGGGAGACCTAAAAAAATTTATTTAAAAACTATAATTAAATATTCAAATACTCTTAATTTAGCTAAAAATATAATTTTTTTCATAGGCCAAGAGCTCAATAGCAGGAAAAAAAAAACCTTGTAGTCAACCCAAATAGTAGGAAATTTATGACCTTATTGTGTAATTGTTGTTGTTGTGCATCTTCTCCAAACTCCATCTTGATTCTTGCCAAACATTTTCCTCATTTCATTCCATGGTTCATTATCTCTTGCAAACCTCACAATGAGTCCTAATCCTAACAATATCATTTGGTCGTATCAATCAGTTGGTAATTTAAGCTTCCATAACATGTTGCAAAGACAACTTGAGTAGATATTTATGAATAGAAAGATGAACCAATTCATGCCTATCAGCAGAAGGGAGCAGTCCTGCTACCACTTGGTCCATAATACTGAGGTAATATTACTGATATCGATAAATTCTAAATATCTATTGCCTCCTGTCAGACAAGAATTGGTTACCTTCTCAACTTTTAAAGAGACCAAAATGTAGAATCAGGGCAAAGTCATCAAAGAGAACTGCCTTCAAAATTTTTGTTGTTTAGAAGATGGGTTTTGCAACCAAAACCGGTGTTCCTTGTCAAATTATTCTCAAGAAGCTTTACACATCATATCGGTCAGCACTTCATATTGAATCTTGCTGCATCTTAGATAATTATCATTTAGTTTTCCCAGTGAAAGCTGTGTCTTGCTAACTACATTCAGCTAGTAACATCAGTATTACTTTACCCTGCAGTAAGATAGGTTTAGGCATGTCTAACTTAAGGAACTCTGTGTGCAACTGGATGTTAAAAATAACATGCCACAAAAAAAAAAACACTCAGGTGAACAGAATTAACAGTTTGAGTACACTGTAGTCAGTAAAAGGCTGAGTGGAACATCATAACAAAGGATTAAAAACTTAAGAGTGGCAAATGCAGTTAGCTCAGAAAGAAAACTGAGAATATATTATATCAATTCCCATGGTTAACACTGCTTATCATAAACTGAAGAATTCTTATAGCAACTAAGAACTTGAGATATAAAATTTCTCAAAATCAAAGTCAACAAATCAAAATATCCAAGAACACGTTCATATGTACCTGGTCAACCAAATCGGGGTTTGACAGCCCCCAACCTTTCTTTCTATAGGCTTCTCGAACTTCTTCACATGAGTTGCAACAATCCTCATCAGACTATGAAACATGAAGATGTAAATTGATCAATCATTTGTGAATAACTTATACAACTGCATTTCAAAAATACTATGCATAATAAGTTAAAATTGAGGTTGAATTTGTAAAATAAGTAAAAATGTATTGAATTTTGTAAAATAAGTTAATGTATAATAAAAAATTGGTTGCTTGCTAGATTAAGCATGTAGAGTAATATATTGAAGAGAGATGATCTGATTATAACAATATCAGTTTTTCTCCATACTAATAAAACAAAAACAACAGAGTTGCTACTAACACTTTCAACCTTTAGTTCAAATTTTTTTGGATAGTTATGACTCGTATATGTTACTGTATCATGGATGATTACATCTTCAATTAATCTCTTGAAGCAAAACATATAAAAATATAACTATCAATGATGTTTGGCCAGATACAAACTTAATAGAGAACTCCAACATTTCAAACAAAGGCAAAGGAACAACAACCTGTTCTTATTTTTTATAAACTAAAAGTAACGCATAGGACCTAGACAAACTGTACCAACAGCTAAATAAACTATATATACAGAAAAGAAAGCTCTTGAAGCAAAAAAGCCTTGTCGTCAAACCAGAGTAAAACTATTTTAAAAACGGCGCACATATTGTTATCTTGAACATTAGTTTTCTTGTATTATCATAGATTTATTCTGCCGGAAGTGCTACAAGAAATCACTGTGAAGTAATCACCACAATTCAGTCATTGAAGCTGTTATATAACTGTCATCTTATTATATAATGGTGATTCAACATGTACTTTTAAGCCTAAAAAAGAGCTAATTACAGAGACTATTGTGCTTGTTTCAACCCTCCGATCTTTTTCACTGTTTTGCAGCAGCATGTAAATATTCTAGATCTACCAGATCTCCTAGCACATTATCCATAATATCCTGGTGTTATAGCTTCCATAAGGCCCTAAGAACAATTTCTGGAAAATGCAAAGGACCATCATTAGCTTGATTTTTAATTATGCCCTGTGATGGGGTACCAAACCATTCATCAATGCTGATTTCTGCAGTGAATGTATGAATTTTGGTCATATACAATCTTTTTCTTCCACATCTTCAAAAGAGACGAACTATGATAAACACCAAAAAAGCAAGTTGTTGTCTCTTTCAAGGTTATGACAAATATCATTAGGTAGTTCATAAAACAGAATAGGAAATTTGGCGTTCTTCACATTTACCAACTAGAGCTTGCCTCATTGGATGACTAAATCTAGATTAACTAGTTGATTAGGGACTACAAAGACATTTACATTGTATCTAAAGCCACTAGCATAATTGTCTTCTACTTAAATTCAAAAGGTACTTGTCAGTAAGCATAGTTCCAATCAGCACTGTCCTGCAAAATTATGCAATAAAGATGCCCAATCCTACCATGCTGACCGGCACTGCCATTGGCAAGTCCTGACCCACTTCAATTGATTTCTTGGCTAGACTGCAAAATTACTTATGGAATTGCCAAAGTTGATAAACCTGCTCAATTTTCAACCAATTGTCGAACAGCAAATTAGAAAGGAAAACAGAGGGAAAGGAGGGAAAAGAGAGGAGGAGATTATAGTAGTGCTATGTGATTCAGATGGTGCAAGCCATATTTGGTACGTCTAGCTGACAGGCCTGGAACAGGTTGAGAATAGGAGAAGAAAAAATAACTTACCTGCCAACCACCACAGCTTATGATGAGGCTTAGCAAAATCTAGAACAGCCAATGATGGGTGAATCAACAGATTCATATATGACCACTTTGACAACATTACTGTGTCATACTTCTCTCTTATATTTCAGATGCTCTTTGTAGTATCAAATAAGTTATTGAACTTCTTATAGTCAGAATAATCAACCTCCACAACCTTTACCAGAACTCACTTGACAAACAATCAACAACAAAATTAGGGCCTGTACCAAGTTTTCACAAACTATCACTGTTATTTTTAGTTATCAAGCTTCATTAGCTACTCAAATTGAAAATTGGGTTTGAGAACCCTATATATATTATATACATGCACAGAAACGCATGTACACAGACACATGCATAAGATAACAAGGGCATCATCATGAACCTAGTTTTATTAATCTATGGAGAAGCCAGATGACCTAATGAGAACTTGTTATATATTATTCTCCAATAGCAATCCTTAATACTAGTGCATACAAAGCAGGCTCCACAGTTCTAAAAGTGCCAAATATGGTTAATAGGACTCAGAATCAAATAAGTTAATTAGTTGGACCTAAACCATGTCATCTCTCAGCACTAATGAACCATTAAAATTAGGCTCCATAATAAGTTTTCATAAACAATCACTGCCAAGTTTTCTAGACACTAACGTTCATTAGATGTTCTATTTTACTGGACCTGTAAGCCCTGCCTTGGATAGGATCGGGGGTTATGGATGTGCAAAAAATTGTTCATCAAGTATTAAAAACATCTAGTTACTTGTTCTACAACTGAAAAAGTTGAATAGCGGCAATTACTTTCTGTGAATCTATCAAATGAAAAGAAAATTTTGTAGCAGAAAATATAGTTGCAAAACATAAAGGACCAAAGACGTTTCAGGATAGTCACAAAGGCTTAAAAAGAGCAAACATACCGCTTCTGCACCATAGCAAGAACCACAATATGTCTCATTATGTTCAAGTCTTCCACCATGTCTTTGCAAAGGCTTTTCAATCTGTAACAAATGATGGCATCGCATTTCATGCATACGGCATACCAACTCATACCATACCAGCTTACAGCAGGAAAGGTAAATATGTGATGCATCATGGCAACATGCTCAAAAACAAATTTGATTTCCTCTCAATTTACTCTAAAATGAGAAGAAGTCATCCATGGCAACTTATAATAAATACAGGCAATAGAAAACAATTATCGGTCAAAGACAATTTGACAAATAATCTTTCTCGGGATATTTAGTGCTTAAGCTAACAAATTAGATTGACTAGCAATCTGCTAGAGGTATATCATCACTGTGAAACTACATGAACCCAAACAAAACATTTTATAGGTGCTCATTTTAAATCCTATCAGTTGGTTCAGCAGTCAAATTCAAGATACTGGTTCAATGCAGTCAAAATCTTTCTGCATCAACCAATTCAATCATTTTATGAACCTAATCCCGGATATCATATATTAATTCAACAATCAAATTCAAGTAAATGGTTTCTAGCAGTGTAGATTGATCTACTTCGATATATCAGTATAAAATGTTTGTAGAATTTAGAAGTGTATCAACCTATTGGCATCTTGGTACTAATAAACACCGACTTTGACCATGAACTTGAACTTCAATTTTGTTTCTATAATAGTGGTTCAGGTAGTCAAATTTATCCTACAGTTTGCACCCTGATATTTGAAAGATTTGCTCCACATTAACACTTGAAAGTTTAAGCATGCTTATCCTCATTCATTAACAGAAAACGAGGACGAACATACACAATGACATTTTTTTTAAAATACAGGACCACGGTGATAAAACTAGATATGAAGTAGGTGATAAAACTAAGCTCTGAGCACATGGTGGCTAAACATTGACTCAACATTTGCCCTCTATGTTCACTACAAGTCATCAAACAATTTAAAAATGTTTTTCATAATGACCTTTCTTCATCAAGGTATTAAAAACCATACGTGTTAGTTGGCATTTTGGGATAGTATTTATTGGTCCGACCATGAACCAATAAGCCCATCGGTACATCTCTTCTGCCTTCTCTTCTCCTCCTCCTCCTCCTCCTCCTCCTCCTATTCTACTTCTCCTACTAAATTTCTCCCTCTTAGTCTCTGGTCAGGACAGTCCAACTCATCCTAAGCATCAATACATTGATTTGCAATAGAAACATACCAATCTAGCTGCCATCCTGTATCCACGTGGGGTCAAGATTTTAAACTTTGTTCTACATAAGTGACCACCACCTTACTTTTGTGATTAGACTACCTTAAAATGCTCGACTATGTACCAATTGGAATCCTTCATTTCACTAAGCCTTCTCAATCTACATTCTGTACCTTCTAATATCATTTTCCATCTGTTCTTCATGCTACATCTATAAATTTGATTAAGTTTGTGCAATGGCAAATGGATACTATATGAGAAAAAAGAGAGAAATAAGCAAGTGTCCTACTGGAAGGACTGAATTCTCAATCCCACTAACTCAAGATTAGTAATAGAGGCTTGAAGACGACTTGTACTTGGATAATCCAGTAAAATCACAAGATTAACAAGGTTCCTAATTTCTTTATGGCATCAAGAAGTAGAAGTTCCCCAAAAAAGGGTAATCTATCATGCCCAGGCAAACAGAACAAAAGTATTACCTATAGAATCTGGAAGCCATAACAAAGAATTTGCATAGGCCAGACTATTTTATGAATTGATATCACTGAAAATATACACTATTATGGCCTTAAACACAACACAGATCTTGTTTACCATATTGTCTCAAACAATTGTTTAGGCTCACTGTGAAATAGCTTTTACTAGAAACTAAATAACAAAGAAACATTTGACAACTTAAGAAAAGAATGCTGACCTTAGGTGAACCAATTCCATCTTGTCTAGTTTCAATAACGTTTCCATGGGAATCTAGCCTCTTCTTAATTATGTCGTGCCTCTGTTTAAAACGACATCCAAAAAAATTCTTGTTACCAAAAAATCAGCAATTTAAAGGCCAATAGCAATTATAATTTGGAAACCAATCTAGATAGGTATAATAAAAGCAAGTCTAGTGGTAATACATACTACATCAAGGTGCTCTTCTCCACTTATATCCATGGCATCAAGACTGAGCATAGAACATGAAAGGGCAGGAAAAGTGACATCAAACTGCACTTATCATAAACAAAAAATTTGTGACAATAAGTAGAAAAACTGATAAAATTCATATATAATTAGATACACAAGAAGCCTTCATAATTTTAAAGGGCACACATGATGTAATGGCAAATGCAGACCAAAAAAAGGACAACGTTTAACAATAAATGCTGTAGTACATGTACTGCTAAGAGTTGAAGGAATATATATTACATTGATCCGAAGTGATTCTCCTCTTGATGTATCAACTACAAGCTTTGTTTCGGTAACGGCATGAAGGTACAATCCTGCAATTATAAAAGAAAAGAGAAAACAAGTTATAATTAGTGCATTTGAAAGTAAGAAAGTGCAAAGTTCCATACACAGAAGCTAGGACAAAGAGTGCATCAAAGGACATGAAAAATATCAACTGGTCCAATTAAGTTGAAGTTCCTTCTGACCACGTATTAAGAATAAGAAACGATTCTTCATTTGCAATACACAACAAATGCAATCTTACAAGTTGATGAGAAAAAAGAAAAAGAAAAAAAAAATCAAAACTGGGGACAACTGGCTATGGACCTATAAAAAACTTTATAAATAACATATTGAACTAAGGAAGATTTTGCAGTGTTCTAAATCTGATTCTTGTTGTCCGCCATTTTGACATTTTTCTTTCTTTTTCTATTTTCCCCAACATATAAGATTGCATTTGTCCCATCCGTGGTCAGAAAGACTTTTTCTCGTTTATAAAAAAAAAAAAAAGGCTGGCCCAATGCAAGGTACTAAATAAAAAGAATAATTTGCAGCCCCATCGACATATACAATCGTGCATGAGGCTTAAAGTCACCATGTTTATAGAGATGGATAACGCCCACAAGTGAATTTGCAACAAACCACATAGATGATCTAGCCGTACAAATCTTTCTTTCTTTGATAGGAGATTAGATGGATGAAAGAACAAAGATTCTAATGGATGATGTCCCCTCCAGTGGTCGAAAATTTCAAAGTCAAAACGATAGTACGTCGTAATTCAACCCTAATCCGAAGCGAACACGAGCTACTAATGTACAAGGAACCAATTGCCCTACAATTTATCATCTATCAAGCATAACAATAACCAAATGATCCGACCTAATTCTTCGGACGCTACCAAGAAACTGAAAATAAAGGATCCGAAACCAAGAATAGGTGAAACCGTAGCAGGAACCAAGAAAGAATCCAAATCGATCAAATTAAGAAATCCATTCAGAATTCACCAAGCGCAAACGGAACCTAGCAAAGGAACGAACCGAAGGGAAAAGGGAATCCAACGTACGGAGCTCGGAGATGAAGAGGAGGAACATGACGATGGAGGAGACGATTGTGATGATGCCGCCGGAGAGGGTCCTGCTGTAGAAATCCTCGTTGATCTTGGGGTAAGTGTCCAGGTTGCGCAGCTTACCGAACACGCCCTCCATTCCGTCGATCCCGGAGGAAGAAGAAGAGATCCGAAGCCGGCACAGACCAAGGGATCAATAGGAGTCGAAGGAAAGAGAATAGGGAGAAGGCACGATAAGATTAAAGCTTTGAGGTATATTTCTTGATCGGACGCTGCGTCCGAAGGGTTTCCTTCTCCCTTCCTCTTTCCGTTTATTATTATTACTCCTCCCGGCCTCCCCTTGTCTCGATGTTTCTATTACATGCCGAACCGCCGAAATCGATATTGTAGCAAATTATAATCAATTTTGTGGTTTTTAAAATCTTAACGTGATCATCAAAAAATCAGCAGAAGTTTTGTAATCTCGATGCGTTTTGTCGTGCGAGACGAATGGGCAAGCCCGACTTTGTCGGAATAATTACCCGAGAGCCCAAGAGAGGAATCCGAACGGCTCGTTCATACGTAGCCCATTGTATGTACACACAGTAATCGCGGACTGCGGAGAGATGGAGAAGAAATGAGAGGTGCGAAGTACGAGAACATGAGCATGTAAGACTTCGCCTTGTGTCACCCCTGCCCTAGATATCCACGGCCTCCCGCGACACTTCTCCGCCCACCACCGCCGCTGTCGCCTTATCCGCTGTCGCGAAGTGGCGGCGGCTCTGTTGCAGGTGCTATTTGGGCCTGTTTTGGGCTCTCCATCGACCCAAACCGAAAGTCCCGCTTTTGGACCTCCTCCTTATTACTCCGCTTCTGGGGACGTCTCCGCCTTCCTTCGATGGCAGGGATGCGTTCCCATAGCCAGCCCTCCACCGGTGCTCTCGACACCGGCGCTGCTTGTAACCACCACCTCCTCGCGGAGAAGGCCCTCACCTTCCTCAGGCACGGGTGCCCCCTCGACTCCCTCGCCGCCGCCTACACGCCGGAGGCCGCCGCCCACGCCCTCCTCCTTGCCCAGCCCCACCGCCCCCTCCTCCTCGCCTTCCTCCGCTGGGCCACGCCTCTCCCCTTCTTCTCCGCCTCCCTCCGCCCCCAGTCCCTCGCCCTCCACCTCCTCTCCCGACTCCGCCGCCTTCCCGCCGCCCTTTGCCTCGCCCGCCGCCTCGCCTCCCGCTTCCCCCTCCCCGCCCTCTTCGACTCCCTCGCCTCCACCCTTCCCTCCTCCGCCCCCTCCTCCGTCCCCCTCCGCCGCCTTCGACCTGCTTATCAGGTCGTACTCCTCCCTCTTCCTTATCCCGCAAGCCCTCTCCGCCCTCTCCCTCACCAAAGATGCTGGCTTTTCCCCTGCCCTTCTCTCCTATAACTCCGTCCTCGACGCCATGTTCCGTTGTGGCCGAACCCCTCGTCGAACTGTTGAAAAGTTCCTCGCCGACATGACTGGCTCCGGCGTTTCCCCGAATGTCTACACCTACAACATACTTATTAGAGGCTTCTGTTCATGGGGCGAATTGAATCGTGCGACATCTCTCTTCTCTGAGATGGCGCTCGCAGGGTGTTCGCCAAATGTTGTCACTTACAACACTCTAATTGATGGTCTCTGCAAGTCGGGGAACGTTGAGGATGCACGCATGTTGCTGATGACGATGAAGGAGAATGGGCTTAAGCCTAATTTGGTTACCTGTAATTCAATCGTCAACGGGCTGTGCCAGAAGGGGCAGTTGAAGGAGTCGAGCAAGTTTGTCGATGAGATGGTGAGAGAAGGATTGGTCCCTAATGTCATCACGTATAATACACTTGTGAATGGATACTGCAGGGAGGGAGACGTGCATCGAGCTCTCCTACTGCAATCAGAGATGGCTCACAAGGGGGTGGCCCCTGATGTTGTCACATACACTACATTGGTCAACGCAATGTGTAAAGCTGGGAACTTGAGGAGAGCAATGGAGCTTGTCAGCCAAATGAAAGAACGTGCGCTTAGGCTTAATGAGGAAACTTTCACAACTTTGATCGATGGTTTCTGCAAGCAGGGGTTCCTGGATGATGCACTCTTGATCATGAAGCAAATGAAGGAGAGTGGAATTAGGCCCTCTGTTGTGAGTTATAATGCTTTGATTAATGGGTATTGTCTGTTGGGAAGAATGGATGAAGCATTGAAGATTATTCGAGAAGATATGGAAACAAATGGGTCTATGCCGGATGTAGTTACTTACAGTACGATATTGAGTGGGTACCGTAGGAATGGAGATATTAATCTGGCATTTCAGTTTAATCAAGAGATGCTTGACAAGGGTATCTTGCCTGATGCTATTACTTACTCTTCACTTATTAGGGGTCTTTGTGACGGAAAAAGACTGGATGATGCATGTAAGCTTTTTCAGAAGATGTTGGGTTTGGGTCTACGTCCTGACAAATATACATACACCACACTGATTGATGGCCACTGCAAGGAGGGGGAACTGAAGAAGGCTTTCCTTCTTCATGATGAAATGATAAAGAAAGGGATCCTTCCGGATGTCGTGACGTATAGTGTGCTTATAAATGGCCTCCAAAAAGCAGCTCGGACAAAGGAAGCAAAACGACTCCTGCTTAGGATGTGCCATGATGAGTCTGTTCCTGATAGTGTTACGTATGACATACTAATTAATTGTTGTGGCAAAGTAGAGTTTAAGAGTTTGTTGTCACTTCTAAAGGGTTTCTGTATGAAAGGGCTGATGAATGAAGCTGATGAGGTATTCAACTCTATAGCAGAAAGGAATTGGAAGCCTGATGCTACTGCATATAACATCGTTATTCATGGACACTGTAGAGCAGGAAATGTTCATAGGGCGGTTAGCCTATATGAAGATATGCTGCAGGCTGGTTTTCTTCCAAATGCAATTGCCGCTATGTCTCTTATTAAGGGTCTTTCCCAGTTCGGAACAAATGAGAAACTGGATCAAATAATTCAACAGCTATTGGGAGGTTCTTTGCCAACATATTCTCAAACATCAAAGGTTCTTGTTGAAGCGAACCACAAGGATGGCAACATGGACGCTGTGTTGGATGCTTTGACTGATTTGGCAAAGGATGGACTTCTTCCTAATGGTGGTGAACTAAAAGGATGACTCACTAATTTATGATGCTGGAAATTCATCTCATATTGCTAAAGATCATGCCTACAGGCAAAGATTGATGACCATGTTCTTCCATTGGCATAAGAAAATTTAAAGCCAGACTTGAGGTACATATGTTTTCTTTAAACTAGATTATGTCAATATCAGTTTTACTATGTAAATTGCTAAATTTTATTATCTTTTCCTTTTATTTGGAGCTTGATAAGGCACTGTTAGTTTTAGATTTTTTTTTTTTTTTGCTTTTAATTTCTGTTCCATGTTCTTTATGATGAATGGGCTAGTACTGTAACCATGGTAGCATGGTGCAGTTAGCTTGCTCAACATTAATGTTCCGGGTCTGCTACATGGTTCTTTTTCCAGTATAAAGGCTGTTGAGAACGAATCCTAGCTCTCAACTAATTGAGGTGGTTTGGACATGTCAAAAGGAGGCTTATGAATGTAGTATTCAGGTGAGGTGAGCAAATTTAAATCGGTGGTGGCAGGAGAGGCACAAGAAGGCATTATCCTGGGCAGACTATATCTTATTAAAATTGATATTAATCTCGTGAGTTGTGGATTTTACTCAATTTAACTGCATTATAGTTGGAAGATTCATCTAACACGTCAGCTGCATTACAAATCTAAATGTATATTTATCTGGTATGACTAAAGCTGACTCTTAGGCGTGTAATCTATAACTTCTGTAATACAGACTTGTAAGCAAAGTATTCTAGCTTCTAGTTGTGTCTGAGTTGTAATACAAGCTCGAGAGTTTCGTTGTTCCATGGGATAGATGGATGTTCTATAGGTCATGTATATGTTGATGAACTCGTTTAACCAATTATGTTTTACACCACAAGTTTGCCTGCATGGTGAGTGTTGCTACGCAATTTGCTTATGGCCTTAGTGTACGCAAGCTTTTTGAGGCTTGGTTGCCATTTGTTTCTCTTTGAATTTAAGGAGAATATCCTAGGTTGTGCATAACCATTTCGACTTATGTGAGAGTTAAAGAGTTTTTAACTTTAACAAGGGTCTGGAAAAGGGTGAAATTTGTAAATGCATTCTTCTAAGTTCTAACTACCATGATGGTTGTCTTCTTCTGATTCTGGTTATCTAGTATTCTTCATGGGATCTTAATGCACTTTTTACCAAAGCAGGACCAATGTGCATGCATGGTTTTAGGGGGGGCAACATCAATGTAACAATGGAGAGCCATAGAAAAGTGAGTTAAATCAAGGTGAGTTTTTTTTAATGTCTACAACTGCTACTACCATTTTATTTATGATGCAATTGATTCAATGTAAGCCTCACCTCTGGCAGAGTGATATAGTTTAATATCAGCCAGTGCTCATACTCATCACCAGATAGTTATAATTTAGTTAACAGATCATAAATAGTTACTGATTGTATCACACACTTAAAATTCTTGAAGTAACAAGGCAGGAACAACCTTGAAGGTCTCTATCAGGATTGCTTCTGGGATTGTCAACATGAAAGCGAGTTCAGAGGTTGCTGCCAATGCAATGTGCAAGGAGGATTACTGTGCATAAGTCTTACATTTATATATGAAGAAAAATTAGTTCCGCTGCTCCAACTCTGATCGCTTAGATTGCAGGGGAACAAACTTGCTAGTATATATCAAGGCTTGTTCTATGAGATTGCCAATAGCTATTCTAAAACTTTTAGACAGTTGCAATGGTCCTAAGTATGTAGTAATGGAGCTGATTGCGATGGTTCTATGTTGTTTTGGAAACTGACCTCATTTATGCAAGTTCTCTAATTTTTTCTGTCCTCGTACATAAAGAAGAAAAACTAGAAAAATGCTGACCTGGACACCCTCTGAAAAGAGTTGGTTCCGGTTTTGATCAAGTATTAGAGGGGCGGTCAACGGCAGGAATGGATCAAACGTGAACTGTTCAATGGGTCATCAGGGAAGACAAAAAGGAGCACCCGGTCAACGTGATCCAACGGCTGATCCGTTTTCCGAAAACTACAGTTGACAACTCAACAGGATGCAGCAACTACAGTTGACTTCAGAAAACTTCTCCAGTGTTTCACTCTATTTCCACTTCAATGCTGGATGGATTCTCAGATTTTTGCTCTCAGTATCTATGAGCCGCTATTGGGACGAGGAGGAGGGCAGTTTTCCATGAAAGAACACGAGGAACAATATGTGGGAGTCATTGTTGCCGTCTGTCTCTCGAGCAGCATCTGCCACACAACATGAGCCATCCAGGTCTTGGAAGGTTGGATCAGTCTCTGCCTATTATTTTTTTGTTGCAGGAGTTTAAGAGTACCGAGTTGAACACTGCCGAACACATCAAGCCATGGGACAATGTTTGGTGGGGATGGAGGGACATTTCACAAGCTTCTTAACTGATGTAATGTAAGCTCTTCTGATGTCTCATGTTCTTATCTCTTCTGTCCTGAAAACAAAAAACAATGTCGTGCATGAAGAGGGAGTATTAAACCCTAGAGAGTAACAGTCAAGCTTCTACAGCCTCTGGATTTGAGACCCAGTGCACTGGGATGTGGATTTATTTTAGTGGGAAGCCAGGTGCTGATTCTGAAGCCAGCTTTTATCTGCATGTTTCCATTTCTTTTGAGATGTACTTGGTGCACCTTCAAAGAGAGAAGGCATCAGATCTTCTCAAGCTAAAAATAAGACAGTGTTCAGCATCCACAGCACACTGAAATCATCCTACTTGAGCTGAGAGCAGATGCAGAAATTTCACTTCCACTTTTCAGTAAACAAGTTCTGCAGCTTTTTGCCTCAAGAAAACAACACTAATCTTTTGCTGATGGTCAATCTGCAGCATGAGGTGGATGATAGCTGTAACTCCTAACTCCAGTCCTTCACAGAACCTGAGAAATGAGCACTCTCGAAATTTTTTTTGGAGAAAAAAATTGACCAAATATGACCTCAAAATACATGCTTTTTATTTGTTGATGAAATGTCTTAAAGCATCCAAACCTGTGCATCTCAAAATCTAGATTTTATTAATCTTCAAAAGCAAGCCAAAAAAAAAAAAAGCCGCATAAAGCACACAGACAACATAAGCTTCAGATCAAAGAGAATTAAGAAGTGTTGAAATAAATAAAACTCGTTGTCGTTGATGAGCCAGTGGTTATCAAGATGGGAGACAGGTCAATAAAAATGCTTTCTTGGTCAAGTGAATTGTACAAATGATCTTGATGGAATCATTTTATGTTTCTGGCCATGATGTGGCCTTCGAGAGACTTGAAATCCTCTCCACTTATTATTATATAACACTCACATCAACGCAGCCCCACTCCGAAGTGGTCAATGGATCTCACAGCAACGAGCTGTTCCAACGTTGGAAATCGAACCTGTTCACTGCACCCCCTTTGAGAAGCTTCAACGCCTGCTTCAGTGCGACTCGTCCAACTTCTCCTACGTTAGCCCTTGCGAGGCAGTACGATTGCTCCATGACTACAGCAGTGCATCAGACTCGGCCACCCGTTGCTTGCGTTATGACCCCCTGAACTCTCCCGCTAAAGGAGACTCAACTCCCAATGAATGGCAAGCCGAGTAGGTGAGCCAAAAACCATAGCTTCCTACCGAAGGAAGGAAGGAAGGAAGGAATCAGTCAGACAAAGACGTGAAAGTGGTGATGTCGAGCAGCAAAGAATGCAGATTAGGACCATTACTGGTGGGTTTGGATTAGGTTAAAAGGCTTGGTGGGTGAAGTGAGACGTGTAAATCCCATGACCTATGATGCCTTGGCAATTATCTCCCCTTGTTCACATTGATCATGCCGATGAATCACCACATTCTTCAGGTGGATGACATGAAGAACAAGACGGGGACATGTCGAGCCTATTCATCTCCGGCACCGGAGCAGGAACTGCGTGCGAGGACAATTATTTGCACGCAGATCCAATGTAAAGAGATTTTTCCTCATGCACCACAACATCACTGCCCTAACCTAATCTCGACCTAACCTTATCGTCTTGTGGCACGAACCCATCAATTGTCATGTCGATTAGGCCCATGAGGCGTGATTAGCGGTTCTTATTTAATGCTGCATGAGTTGCTACTTGGTTTGGCAAGCAGTATTCCATCAGAATTATGGTGATGAAACGCAGTTTACATGCATCGTATTTGTGGTCGTTCCTTTCTGCAGCAGGCAAATGCTTGGCAGTGAGGAACACACATTCCTTGCGTACATGTCATGGTGTGCAGTTATATACCATCAACTGTGCACTGCGAGACGCGTGGATTTGATTTATGGAGTGCGGATTTGCTGTCGGCGCTGGGCCAGCCATGGAGTTCTCGGGTTGAGTAATCGCTGGTCCGGCCTGCGTGGGACCCTCACAGTTGTTTTGGGATCTCGGGCTGGAAAAGTTGCGGAGCGTGTTTTGGTTCTGACAGAGAATCCGCAACGATGGTCGGGGCGTCGTATCCGACCGGACTTTGATCGACCAATGACATGCTTACGTGCACAAGATTTTTTATTCTTTTTTAGATTTCTTTTATTTTCCTCAATTTTTTGTGGAAACGTGGACTTAAGCCATTTCTTTTTCCATAATAAAACAAAAAGAAAAAAAAATAAAAGGAAGCTACGAAGAACCTCTCTCCTTACCTTTCCCCTTCCGATTCCTCTCTCTCTCTCTCTTTATCTTCTCCACCACTCCGAAGATCTCTCCTCCTTGCCTCCCGCAGAGCCCATGGCTGATCCGTCCTCCACCTTTCGAGCCTGAAAGCCACCGCAGATTATTTGCTCGCTCTCTCTCTCTCTCTCTCTCTCTCTCTCTCTCTCTCTCTCTCTCTCTCTCTCTCTCTCTCTCTTCTGGAATGCTGTGTCCTAAGTTCTATTGATCCTTTCGAAAAGAGAGGCTTCTTTTTCTGTGCCGTTGGCGGTGCGTCTGCACTTTCGCTTCCCGTGCTACTACATCAGAAGAATGAGCAGTTTCAGCTCCATCTTTGCTGTTCCCACTGCAGTTTAGCCAAGAAGACTCCTCTGCAGTTTCCTCCTCTCGTTATCCTGTACACCTGCTATGGACTCAGGAAACAGCAGCAGCCTCCAGTCCTCCAGCGGCGGAGACGACGACTTCGACTGCCGCGTCGACTCCCTCTCCGCCTTCTTCCACTCCTCCCCCGCTGCCGCCGCCGCCCTCCCGCCTTCCCGGTCACCACCACCACTCTCCTCCTCCTACGACGGCCACCACTTCTTCGACGACTCATCTCTCCCCTACCTGGACTCCCCAGCCCCGCTCCTTCACATCGGCTCCTCCACCACCGCCCCTTGGCCACGCCACCTCATCCCCAGCTCCTCCAATTGCATCACCGCCGCCACCGCCCCAGCAGCCTCACTCGGGGCCCATTCGATGGCTGGTAGCCTGTTGTCGTCGTCGTCGGTGCAACCACAACTCGAGCAGCCCATCGGCGCCGCTGCAGCGGCGGCGGCACCAAGGAGCTCGAAGAAGCGCCCCAGGGCCTCACGACGGGCCCCTACGACCGTGCTCACCACCGACACCTCCAACTTCCGCGCCATGGTCCAAGAATTCACCGGCATACCCTCCCCTCCCTTCGCCGTCGCCTCCACGTCCCCCTTCGCGCGATCTCGCTTCGACCTCTACTACCCCGCTGATGCGCCTCCTCCCCACTTCCTCCTCCGTCCCTTGCCCAAGAAACTCCAAGCTCCTCCCTCCTTTACCGCTAATCCCATCTCCTCTCCTCCACCTCCTCGTCCTTTGAGCACCACCAATACTGCTGCTGCTAGTGCCAACACCAAAATTCCTACTGATGACTCCAACTACCGCTCACCTTCTCAACATCTTGGCCTTGGCGGAGGCCAAAGGCAACCTCTTGTAAGCCACCAAAGCCCCATCCTCAACTTCCAAAGCCTCCTCCAACCCTCACAACTCCAAGCAAAGTACACTCTTCCCGCCATAGCGGCAAGCTACAACGCAAAGCTGCACATCACACCCTCAGACGCAGACAAAGCACATGAGCTCGGCGGTCTTCCGCCGGGGTTTATCGGGTCCGAGGCATTGCATTCGAGCTGGACGGACGGCGGCGCTGATCTAGCGCACTTGAGGCCAGCCGCCATCGATGACTACTTGGACTCGCAACTACGAGTCGGCTGCAGTTGGAAGCCGAACTACTCGGCTTCGGGCCCCCCCTCGGAGTTTACCGGGGACAAGGTATCGGGGAGCGTCGTGGCAACGAGAGGCGAGGGCATGGTGGAGTCATGGATTCATTATTCTGATTAGGAGATAGAGAAGAGCGTTGTAGTTAGGTCGAGAAGGAGGACGAAGAGGAGCTCTCGCTGCTTTTTCTTCTAATGCATGTGACATATGTAGCACCAGCACTGGTGAGTATACATGATTCTCCCTTCTTTGTCTTCTCTGTTTGGTGTGTAGATAGGGTTTCTCCAGGCCGTTCTTTCCATCAGCATATGACAGTGTTTGGAACAGTTTCTATAGGCCTTTCTCGGTCCTTGGATCAGAGTGTGTCCAATTTCCCGGGTTTCCATTGTGGTTGTGTATGCTCGCTTCAGACATATCCAGCAAGCAATTGTCGAAGCACGATGAGAGAGATTTTCCTGGGAGAAGACATGAAGATTAAAGACAAGAGAAGTGGTGCAATTGACAGGACGAGTAGCAGCAGCGAGACAAGAAAAGGATGCCTTTTCATGTGTTTCATTATGTGATGTTAACACTATGCTTCGAAAAATTCTGCAATGTTCTTGGGTTTCAGGACATTTTGGCATGACATGTACACGGAATTTGGATCACGGGATGGAGGAATGATTTTGAAGAGCCATCATCCGGCAAAAAATCTTTAGAATTTACATCAGCAACACCGCAATGCTCTAAAGGTAAAAGCAAACGAAAGGAAAGTTGTGCTCAGGATTCACTCAACCCAGTAGGCAACGGCAGTGGCAACAACGTTCTCTTGAAGACAACTAGCAGCATAAACCAAAGAGCAATGGCGGCAGGGTGGTACAATTCCCTTAGAAATCTCAAAAGCATCAGGAGATGCTACTAAAGCCATGGGTTAGCTAATTATTCAGTCAGATCTCCATTTTTTTAGATGTTTGTTCTTATTTTGCTCGGTTTCAGTCTCTATATATGTCCTCTTGTCAGACAGCACTCTCCCGTCTGAGCTGACAGGAACCATCTCTCTCTCTCTCTCTCTCTCTCTCTCTGTGGGTGGGGGTGTGTGTGTGTGGTGCGGAAGTGAGAGAGAGATGAGTTCTACTTTTTCGAATGATATGATGGATGACCGGCCATGGTTTTCTTTGAGAGATTGGATTCGCAGGTGAAGGTGCACACGATTAGGTGTATGAGATTATGGGATGCTCGGAGTGGCCTTTCAGGCGTCACCTGTCATTTGCATTGATGTCATCCTCGGCTCTCTATCTCGTCAGGTGTGTGCTTGAAGATGACGGGCGCCCAACTCTCCATCCAGTCTTGAACACTGCCACTTACTTTGATTGAATCACCCCAGCAAAAACCTACTGGATGATATGGTCGCTTATCGACCATGTGTAGTGAGAGAGACCACACGTACAGTCCCCACAGATAGGTCAGTGAGAGACCACATCGCCAAGAAAATTTGCTGGATGGCGAGCTCTAAATTTATACAATGTCGCATTCCACCCTCTCTTTCCTTCTCCCCTTCTCGCTGTGGAAGAAAACCTGAATTAATTTGAGCAGACAGGAAGATGAAAAGCTTTTCAGTCTCAGAAAAGAGGGTAAAGGCAGCCAATCCACCATTTGGTCTATATGACACAGTGTCATGTCACTGCAACCTTCCTCCTCAGCACCTTGTCCCTAACATAAGATAGAAAGCCAGAGAGGCTTTGGGTTTGATTCCTGAGCCTGTCTTAGCCGTGCATGGTTGAAATGAACAGTTACCAAACCATGAATGCATGTTAGCATATGTGTTGTGCCCCGCATGCTGTAGTGGAAAGTTTAATGGGATGGCTAAGAAAATTTGGCTGGCGGATTGCCAAGCTCTGTGGCTTCCCAGTGTGTCATGCACCAGAATGAGGTGAAGTTGGCTGCAAACAGAGCAGCTCACCAACTAAAGTCAATTGGGCATGATGACTGCAACCAGACCTGAAAAGCTACACGGGTGGTTGTCTCTCCTCTTGTCCCATTTTTGTGTCCTCACTACCACCAAATCATATGACTGGTATCACCAAAGAATCCTATCATGAGCTAGGCCTTGGCATATTTAACTGCCTTCACCCTATCACCTTCGAGTGAAACACCCATCAAAGAAAAGAGATGAAGTTACCAAAGCTTATGATTTTTCGGAGGCCGGGAATGGTTCATCGGGTTACGGCGTAGAAGAACTACAAGCAAACGCAAGCTGTGATGAAAGCTAGCTCGAAGCCAACAGGAATGAGGCAGTGAAGGTTCAAGCTCATTGCCCAAGAACAAAGAAAAAAGCCCTCCATTGACTGGCATAAACACACATTTGTGAGGAGGAGCAAAGAGACGGGGAGAAAATTCTGTGAAGCTAAAGATAGGAGCCCTCCTTTTTTGTTTCATCTAGCGGTCTGTAGCTTTCCAACACTCTGGACCACAACATAAGTTTGGACCAAGACTTTCTCTCGAGGCTTGGCATTGCTGGGACGACAACAAGAAATGAAAGAAAAAGCTTCAGCAGGGGCATGGCTAAGTGTTGGAAACACTGGCTCTCAGTTCAATGTGTGTCCTAAAAAGCATTAGTACATGACTCATACACATTATGGCCGGCCTCATGAGTGCATCAAAGGTTAAGGATGTTTCATGGTAGGCTATGAAATCTGAAAGAGTACTGCATTTTGATGTCAACAGGTACACCATACTAAACTATGCTCATCGGTTTGGACGTGCCAGGTGGTCAGCCACCTCATCCTTGTCTATGTCACATCTAAGCAACAATCTCAAATTCAAAGAAGAATAATTTAATGTGGACTGTAGGAGTTCTGCAGTTCAAAGCTGAAAAAGACTGTTGTTGTAAAGAATACCAACGCAAATCGTTCCCTCCCATTTGATCTTTTGGGAGGTCCACTCTCTGCTACCCATGTTTAATGTAAAGAAACTTGGAGCTAGAATGCGACGCAGAAAGGTATGGCTGGTTCTAAGAACCTACCAGGGAAGGTGTGAACTCTGCAGGTTGGTTTGTCTGCGTGGTGGGGAAGATAAATCATGCTTTTGGTCTTTTATTTCTCTAGCTTTCTGAAAGATTAACTGATAGTGGCTTCATTCCGGGGTTGGCAATTCTGAGATCTACCTGTGGGATGCTTCATTCCTAATTGAGATGTGGATGATGCAGATATGACCAGCAAATCACAAGATGCAGGGAGAGACAGAGTATATGTCATGAGTGCAAAAAGGCTGGACAAACATCAAGGTTTGTCAACAAGTGTTTATGCCACTGTTCTTGTGTTGGCTTTGCATGTGCTCTACTAAAAAACCTTGCTTAAGAAATTTAATGATTTCATCTACATCATAACAATAAGCATATGTGATCCTCAGTACTGGGAAAGATGGTTCTCAAGTGTCTAATCTATAGCAGCTGCCTCTGTGACACATCAAGCATGACAATTTTCTGGTTCAGGAGGTCAGAACTGCATGCTACATCAAATAAAGATCAGCAATATTTCCACAGAGATTAAGCATATGGCCTGCAATATTTCCTTCCCTGTCACCATATCAGCACAACAGTGAAATGGCAACATCTGGTCCCCTTTGTTGTGTGGAAAGTGAGTGCTAGACCATGGAGAGTATTGATCTTTCTTTTGACTGGGTTTGTCTTAGGGACAGTTACCACAACCGGTTGCCACCCTCAAGACTGGCAGAGCTCTCAATCCTTCACATGGACATGTTGGTCAAGTTCTCCCACCATGACCAGGCAATTGAGGGATCAGGACTTTGAGGGCCTCGGCAAGAAGACTAGGGTTTAAGAAAGCTGTCTCTGACCATAATTGATGGACATGGCCAGCAGAAGAATGTTCACCATCCAGGCAACAACAATTCTGCCAGCCACCAAACCATGTTAACTGAATTTGGAATTGCCTCTAACTCTAACCTACATTGTCAACCTAAAGTCAACACTGGTTTGTCATGAAGTGTCAAAACTTCCACCCTTGGAAGCCACAGACATGGCGAAGTAATCTTTTGGATCAGCCATACTGATTTTTTCTTTCTTTTTTATTTTTTGTCTTCGTTGAAGCAACAAACACTGATCATTGTCAATTCTCTGTTCCTTCCCAGCAGAAACTAAATGCTGTTCTAGTTCTATATTTTGTTCTGCAGTAATACTTATGGACTCATCCAACCAAGAAAACTCATAAATGACTTTCAAAAGTTGTTCCTTTATGATGGCAAGTAAATCTATGAAAAGAGATGATCATAGTTCACCACCCGCTTCTTCTCTTCTTCGCCAGAACTCCGAGCAGGATCCATCATTGCCGTCGTTTGGATTTGACGCTATGATCTACAACTAGATCTACATCTCGGCAGCCATGGAAAGCCAGATGCCCTTTCCGCAAGAAGGTAGCGGCACCAACCAAAAGACAACACGCTGCTGTGGCTGTGGCTGAGGGGTTCCCCTGTCTCACCTCATGATGCCGGTTCCCGAGCTCCACCTGCTGCCTCCTAATGATGTTATCTCCCACGAACACCATGTTGTCATATTGCGGCCATCAATGGGATTGGCAGTCGAAGGCCCCCGTCGGTCCCTCTACCAACCATACAATCCATGCACCTACAATAGCAGAGCAACCTGGTCTTCTTGCCTTTCTAAAATGCATCATTTCTGCCGGTGATGAGCAACCCAAAGTTGGGGCAAAGCGGAGGGCTCACCCTCCTATCGCCTCGGACGTTGTCTGCGGAACCGACGGCCGGGTGAATCCAATCTAGCAAAAGGTTGGATTGGTTGTCTCACCGATCGCATTCAATCGAATCCATTCCGGGTCGAGTTAACTACTTCCGGTCGGGTCGAACCGCTTACCGACCCAGGTAGCCTCGTCGGAGAACCAAGCCCCACGTAATCCGCATCCAAATCGTTAAACGGATCCGGGTTCTGTTAGTTGATCCGATCTCAACCAAGGGGATGATGACGTCGTCCGTGCGTCACGCTTGCTCGAGGGGATCGGCGAGGCACCAAATGGGGCCCGGGCCGGGTATTGCGGCAAAAGCTACACGTGTCCTTATGACGAACCCCATGATGACACCAGAAGATGATAATATCAAACGGCGGTGGCTGCAACAAAGGCAGTGTCAGCGTCCTTCGTCTCCATCCAACAAAGGCAGGCCGACATGACGCGAAGGAACGGATGACTTGTGATGGCGTTCACAGTAATAATCACACGGACGAGATTTATGATGACATGATTTATGAAGAATATATATATATATATATGTTTATATATGTTGAAGATATATGTGAAAGCTTCGTTCACGGAAACCCTGGCTTGAGAGAGGCCTTTCAGCCGCTCCACATTGCAAGTGCCATCATGGGAAATGACAAATGAGGACATGACAACCCTGGTTTGAGAGTGACATGGTTAATGATGATATGATGTACAGAAGGCAATTTGTACATGCGAACAACATCTAAAGTTTTAGCTCCATTGTCCGGTCTTTGGGCAAGGACATGTTTGCACATGAAAAACAGAAGAATAATAATTTTATTGGTTACGATAATATGTATTATATATATATATATATATATATATATATATATATATATTAAAAAATCTTCAATCAAACTTAAATTATTACATAAGTAAGAAATATAAAATTATTATTCTTATTATTTATTTTTATCATAATCTTCTATCATGCTCTCGTAAAATTAAACTTCTATCGAAGATATCAATTTTATATGGATATAATTGAAATATCCTATGAGCAAGAGGTATTGTGAGGAAGTCTGGTCAAAAGTATTAATGTGAGAAATACGTAATAGAAGTCTTACAACTGAAGTCTATTAGTTGGTCAAAAGTATTGATGTGAGAAATAAGTAGTTGAAGTCTTACAACTTGATCTTAAAAAAATAAAAATAAATGATAATGTATTTCATACGTGAGTAAAATATCATATTAGCATATTGATATTATCACAACATATTATAGGAGTGGATTAGAAGGTGATACTAAGTTCGTGTAGTCGATTAATTACCCGGTTGAGTTCAATAATGGTGCGATTATTCGATATTCAACTTTAACAGTATTTCTTTTGATATTTTTTGAAACTCTAACCGATTAGATTTGCTCTAAAGAAGATAATATAGGTTGACGTAAATGTTTTGTCATCAGTATTGCTTGCTCAATTAGTAACGATGAAAGCATAAAGATGAAGTGATGATTATTTACGAAGAAATTTATAATTGAGAGTCCCTTTAAAATATCGTAAGATATATTTTAATACAAACTAATATATAACGAAGAGCTGATATATGAATTGTGATAATTTGTTAACTACAAATGAAATGTGTGGACGTATAAGAAAGATACTGCAAGGAATCAAATATTTATCAATACTGTGTGGGATCCATAGTAGAGATGTCATTATATAATGAGTGATTTAGTAGTGAAAAGTATGGTGATGACTTCTTTAGCATTCTGCATATTCAATTTTTTAAAGAGTTCTCGAATATACTTCTTTCAAGATAAAAAAAAATTCAAAAGATGTGAATATTATTTCTACTCCTAGAAAATAGTTTAAGATTTCTAGATCTTTGATGCAGAATCAATATGTTAATTACTTAATGAATTGCTCCATCTCCATGAAATTATTAATGATGTTATCCATATAAATCAATAGATATATAGTGCATCTTTTTATTATTATATAAATAAATAAGTATCTAACTTAGAGTTGACAAAGCTGGTTGACATAAAAAAAATAAGCTAACTTTGTTATACTAGGCTTTTGGAGCTTAACAAAGTTCATAAGTAGCTTTTTATAGTCTACAAATATGACTTGGTTATTGAGGATAGATGAAATCAGAAGGTTGCTACATAAAAATAACTTGAGTTAAGATATTTTATAAGAAAGTATTGTTAACATCTAATTGACGTATATACCAACCTTGAGTGATAACTAAACTCAAGATGTGTTAGATTCTCATCGGTTTAACAATTGGATTAAAAGGTTTCTATAAAATCAATACATGTTTGCTGGTGAAATCCTTTAGACATACAATACGTGCTTTATATCTAACAATGGATTTATTTAAGTTCTACTTAATTTGAAAATTTTATTTACATCCGATGATATTTTGTATGTGGTAAGATGGTATAAGAGTCTATATGATATTATAGAGTAGAACATTATATTCTTAACATATGACCTTATGCTAGTATAAAAATTTTTGAGCTTAAATAATGGTTATAAGTTCAGTAGGCTCAAGAGCTTGTGATAGCATGAATGAAAATCAAAGATTTGACATGGTTTGAAGATATTATTTTTGGAGCGTGTCGTTATGTAATGTTTAGGCTCGATGGTATTATTAGATTGTGTTAAAAAAAATGAGAATTGGTGAAAAGTTAGTGATGCATACTTGATCAGACTAATATAATTCGGTGTCACTTGATCGACGAAAGGACAAAAATATCAATTATGATGCCGAAGACATTGCTTCATCAAGCATTACAGAATGAGTTGATAGAGAAGCAGATAGAGAAGTTGTAGAGGGGGTGAGTATTTATTGAACTAAAACAATAAGAGAGTACAAGTTTAGAAAAAAAATTATTAATTGATGTAATGAGAGATGCATTTAAGGGAGTTTGAGGTATACTCATATGAATCCAGTGATGTATGGTTGTTATAGTGGCTTACATTACTAAAGGAGTAAGATTTTGGAAGAAAAATATGGACTCAACAAAAATAATATGGCGTGATACAAAGATTTTTTGAGCTTAAGGATCATAGCATTTAAAAATAGTATATTTAAGAGAGTACCTAATAAAATTGCAACACTTGAATCTTGGTGTTAACTTATATAAAGCATAGAGGCATAGCCAAGGATAACATAAATAATTAAATACTTTATATTTTTTATGGTTTAGAGTTTTGTGAAAATAGTTTTTCAAATTGTGACTAGTACGAATGAAGTGAGCATACGATTAATAAGGTATATTATAGTTTAAAAAATTACTAACTAAAAAGTTAGTAGAATGGAAGCATAGCGTAAAAGGGTGAGACTAATTTCAATTATATGTTGATACTTTCATTCAATAAAATTAACTAGTTGATGTGTCTATGGTAGTAACTTGAGATATTATATACTACAGGATGAGAGATAAATTATTAAATTTTAGTATTTACCTCTCCTATCAGAGTAAATTATTTTAATGATAGACTCAAAGAAATATTCGATCATTGTTCTAAAATGTATAACGATTCTAATGACTTTGTATTTATATTTTAGAGGATATAGCCATATATATTTAGCAAAATAATCTATAAAAATGATATAAAATCTAAAATTATTAAAGAAAGTGATTGGGGCAATGCCCTAGACATCAGTACAAATAATTTTAACTGGTTTAGAGTAGAATATAGAAAACATTCCAAAAAATAGTATGTGACTTTTATTACTAAAGCAATCATTACAATGAGTTGCAATTCTATATTATTCGAAAGTTAGATGAGAACGAAAAATTAACTATTATTGAAAAGAGGATAATGGATAGCTAAGGCGATAATACCACATATTGATTAGAGCAATAATTAAATCAAGAGTGAATGATTGGATGATATGTGAAATTGATTATCATTTATGGATATTATCTTTATTTTGGCTTTTAACCAAGCACTGAAGTCAATAATTCAATTGATTAAATGAGCAATTGGAGTAGCCATAACGTTTGCTTGAGACTAGTTGAGTGTAACAGTAGGCTTGGGTTGAGACCGATAAACTTTTTATTGTATCTAATTTTATCATAAAACTAGCAAATTATTTTTTTTATTAATTGTTATTGTTAGGATGCCAGAACTACGGATAGTTATAATTAAAATTATTTCTTGAGCTGTTTGGATTGAAGGTACTGTAAATGTTAAAGGTGGTTTGATAGTGTAATGGAAGGTATTTTGTTCAATCCTTTATTGAAGTTATTATTACTTTGATTATCTTTTCTTTTAATTTTTTTATTGAATTAAGCTATAATAGTTGATCCCATTATCTTCTCTTCTCATTTTAGATATGTTTTATGATCAATCAACTTATTATATAATTCTTCAAATGATATTAGTGAGTCATATGCTCGAATTATTGTCTTTAGTTCCTTATATTCATCACCTAGGCTATTGAGAATATGAATAATATTTATTTATCACTTAGGACTCTTGTATTATTTTCATCAAAGTTGATAAAAGATTTATTATACAAGTGTGAGAGAGATTGACAGGGTGATTTGTAATTTTGACAATACTTCTACTATAGTATTGCATGAAGAGATTAATGGTGCTATGAAGCTATCGATTGAGGCTTGAATTGCTATAGAATAAGATAATCATGTTATAACATTAACTTATGATTAGGACTTGTCATTGGGATGGATTCTCTTAATATTTAGATCTTTTCTAGTAGATAACTAAGAGAGCCATAGATATAGCTGAATAGATTATATCCAAAGAGGAGATTCATAAATTATGCTTGTCACGATATATATATATATATATTTTTGTAGCCTCTAGATAGTTTGAAGAGAATTAAAATTATTATATTAATGGATATAAATCCTGTTGGTTGAGACAAAATATTATTTGTTGAGTTAACCATAATTGGAGTGTCGTATGTAGATGAGGATGATATAATGAAAAGATACTATGATCCATTGAAAAAAAATCCAAAACCAATTGATAATCTAGCGAATAATAAACGATAGAGATCTGATTTATTAGTAGAGATCAGATCTGAGAAGGACATAAGGTGGAATCTGATTTGATGATAGAGATCAGTGAAACTATGGATATCTAAGAAGTTGTGTCATCAGAATATAGAAAAAGGGGGAAACAACTCTTCTTATGATAGTGACATTGAGAGGTTGATGGCTATGATGGAGTTACAAGAGAAAAGGAGAAGATGAGTAAGTTACGAGAAACATCTAGCTCCTACTTTAGCTCTAGGAAATCTTATATTTGTAGATCTAAAATCTACGTCGAAGAAGGCCTTCGAGGACACCAACGAAGTTAGCACCAACATTTGTGGTTAATAAGAAGGTCGATGATCATGATGGCACTGTTCGATGGTAAGTCGTGGAAAAGGCTCCGACTTTTGTTGCGACTTCAAGAGATCTCAAATCTATAAATTGGAGATTTGCATCGAAGGAGACGTCCGAGGAAATTGACGAAGTTAGTGGCAAATAGCTTATCGGTGATAAAATAGACGAGAGAGTAGGTGCCCTCAAGAAACTCTAACGCATGTGTAGATCATCAAAAAAAGAGTTTACTGGTAATAGTGATAGCAAACGACAAGAAGATTATAGTCACTAGAGCAAAAACATTAAATAATTTATTATGAAGATGGATGATTTTATTCATTCAGGTAATGTTTATTTTTATATATTATTAAGAAGATATTTTTCACAATCATATACTCAAATTACATAGTCAATTAATTCATTTAAATTTATGATTGACTTTTAAATCATAAATTATTTTAAGAATATAAAAAAAATAAAATTATGATTTCTATCAGCACTAACCTCGCTGCAATTCTACCACCTTCTTCTTTTCATACAAAAAATGTCCCATATCCGACGATTCCATCAGCGTGGAGAACACAGATGTGGCATCTCCGATGAACTGGGAAACGAGCTCAGGAGCAACCAGGAAGAGTTCGTCTGCCTCTCGGAAACAACGCAGGCACTCTGATCCAACAGTACTTAATGTGATGTGCTAGATTAATGGCGTCTCCGTCTTCATTAAACAAATGGTCACGCGACTCAGGACGCCACCAGCGACGCACTCCGAGGAAGATGAATAATAACTTACTCCAAAGTATACGATTGGGGTAGCCGTCGCAATCTACACCAACGGAGTTGTCTCCGGCGGAGCCCAGCTGAGTCGCTCACCATCGTGTGGCTGACAGTTCTTGGTCACAATCCTGGTAGCCTTTCGTGTGTTCCCTTGCCGCGTCCCACAGATCTCCTGTTTCATTGGCCTCGGAGTCCAACTCCTTGACCCTCTGACTCCGATCCAAAGGAAGGGGGAACGGGGAAAAAGTGGTGGCGATGGGAATGGGGGAGGAGACGAGGACGTTGGTCCTGGTGAACCTGGCCGGGATCATGGAGCGGGCAGATGAGGCGCTGCTACCGGCGGTGTACAAGGAGGTCGGAGCCGCCCTCGACGCCACCCCGACCGCCCTCGGATCCCTCACCCTCTTCCGCTCCGTCGTGCAGACCTGCTGCTATCCCCTCGCCGCTTACATGTCCATGCGGTACGACCGGACCCATGTCGTGGCCCTCGGCGCCTTCCTCTGGTCCGCCGCCACCTTCCTCGTCGCTGTCTCCACCACCTTCCTCCAGGTACTCTGCTTGATGTTGCCAACGTCATCTCCCACGGATTGGGATCCAATCTCTCTGTTTTCCTATGCATACTTGGCAAAGATTTCCATCTATCGATTAACAAGCGAAGATCTGAATATAAACAGGTAGCAGTCGCAAGGGCTCTCAACGGGGTCGGGTTAGCTCTGGTAATACCATCCATCCAAGCCCTTGTGGCCGATTCCACCGACGACAGCACTCGTGGATCGGCATTTGGATGGCTGTATCTGACCAGTGGTTTCGGCTCCATCATCGGCAACTTCTTGGGCCTGCTGCTGGCGTCCACTTCGTTCATGGGAATCGCTGGCTGGAGAGTTGCCTTCCATCTGATCACCATTTTAAGTGTTGTGGTAGGAATTCTGGTCCGACTCTTTGCGGTGGATCCTAATTTCCGTAAGAACCTTCCTGGTGCAAGCGACAAAGCCACCTCGAGGAAGTTGAGTTGGGCAGAGCTAAAGGATCTGATCGAAGAAGCCAAGACTGTCATGAGAATCCCTTCGTTTCAGATCATCGTGGCTCAGGGGATCAGCGGATCGTTTCCGTGGTCCGCCCTCTCGTTCATGCCGATGTGGCTGGAGCTCGTCGGATTCTCCCACGGCGAGACCGGACTCCTCATGACATTGTTCTCCATTGCGACGTCGCTTGGAGCACTGTTTGGGGGAAAGCTGGGGGACTTTCTTGCAAAGCATTTCCCCAACGCCGGACGGATAGTGTTGTCACAGATAAGCTCTGGTTCTTGCATTCCTCTTGCAGGTGTGCTGTTACTGGTCTTGCCTGGTGACCCCTCCACAGGGCTTGCTCACGGCCTTGTCGTCTTCATCATGGGATTAAGCATCTCCTGGAACGCGGCGGCCACTAACAAGTACGTCATGCATGCATTCACTGATTAAGCTCTTATCAGAGCACCGCTTCTTTGCTGAATCTTCTGTGTTCTGGTGCGTACAGTCCGATATTTGCAGAAATAGTCCCGGAGAGATCTCGAACGAGCATCTACGCACTAGATAGATCCTTCGAGTCCATACTCGCGTCGTTTGCTCCTCCGGTTGTTGGCATTTTAGCTGAGCGTCTCTATGGTTACAGACCAACTCCCAGTGGAACAGGTGAAGGTGCAGTCCTCGAGTCGGACAGAGCAAACGCGGCCTCGTTGGCCAAGGCGCTTTACACTGCCATAGCAATTCCAATGTCACTATGTTGCTCCATCTACTCCTTCCTATACTGTACCTATCCAAGAGATAGAGAGAGAGCAAGAATGGATTCCTTGATAGCATCAGAGATACAGCAGCTTGAGCTGGAAAATAGCAGTGAAGTTAGAGATGAGCAAAAGCTTTCCAGCAAAACTATTGGCATTACTGATGGGATAGACGACGAGAGTGACGCAAGGAGACTGCTGCCAGGAGCCGCAATAGTGTCAGATGACGAGGATTAGAGAGTGTAGCATTCAACTGAGCAACATGAATTGCTGGTCGAGAGACTGGAATGTAATCTCCACTATTCCGACTAATTTGTTTGAATTCTGTCATATATAGTCCAAAAACAAGCACATCCTTCGACTGTTCCATGGTTTGAAGCCTCTGCATAACTCATCCAATGTCATGGTTTCCACGGGGATTCTAAATCCACCACCAGATCGGAGTCGGTGGTAGCCGTCGCAGGGGGAGCGGGTGGTGGCGGTGGCGGTGGCGGTGGCGGCTGCATGAACGCATCAGGCCCAGGAGACGGGAACTGGAGAGGAGCCGCGCGCGAGGTTTGAAGAGGAAGAAGCGGCGTCGTGGGAGGAGGACGACCAGGTCAAATGCCAGCCACCATTGTAAGCAGCCCATCACCGTAATTGGGTCGGCCCGGTACACACACGTGGCGTCCTATAGCCCGTGGGTCCACTTCTAAAAAGCGCTGATATATTATGGGCCCCAATTTAATATATATAAATAATTAGACGGGTTTTCTTTTAAAAAAATAATATTTTAAAAGTATTTTTCAAATCATACCCCATATTTTGATTTCTTTTTTCCAAATCATAATTCTTAATTAAAAAGTAATCCAAACTGCCCCCCCTCTGCTCGCCTCCGCGGCCCGCACTTCTCACCTCCTCTTCCTCTTCCTCTTCCTCTTCCTCTTCTCCCGTCGCCAGTCCTTCCCCTTCCTCCTCCCCCCTCCACCTGATAACCACGGAGGTGGAGGAGGGGTAGGGATAGTTTTGGCTTTTTTCGAATTAGAGGTTATGATTTGAGAACAATATAAATGGGGGTATGGTTTGAGAAAACACTCAAAATACGAGTATTTTCTTAAACAATCGTCCCAAATAAGATGGGTGTGTTGCTTTATATCCCTCCAATGACCTCAAAGAAGAGCTTTGTCTTCGCTCAGGACTGCACGCCAAGAGTCCTCCCTCGCATGCATGCTAAACAAGAAGCGGGTAGCATAAGACGACGGGATTTGGTAACACAGGCCAACACCTTCAATTTTCTAGCTGACAGCCATGGACGTATTCGTCTTCTTCGTGCGTTTCGGACGCTGCTCCACACGAAACCTCCGTGTGCGCGACACACACGTATCAATCGGGCACGTAGATTCCCCATGCATGTTAGTCCTTAACAGCGAGAACAATCGGCTTGGATGAATGATCGAGGCATTGCAACAATCATTCTGCACCGCCACCTTGCAAGGCATTCATCATGCATGACCGTGAAACAAAGGAAGCCACAATGAGATGAGAATTACGATCCAAGTTACTGAGACCTCATAGCATATCAAAAAACGATCGTAAGGTATGAAGTAGCAGAGTGATTAGCTGGAATAATTTGTAGGCATGTACACGTGCCGACTCGCGCCCCCCTGCAATCCGTTGACCATTTTGGAAGACGGGAGTGAAGTGCATGTAACAAATCCTGAGGTTTTAATGCAGGGATTAATTAATGCAGTAGGCCGGAAGAGAAAGCAGATGATTCCAATGCATGCAACGATGTGATTTCCTCTACACATTTTGCTTGATCCAGTCTCGGTAAACCTAGGATTTAGAGGGGATCATCATGCCTTCACCTCGGGGGTAACCGGAGCCCTCTCTCACTCTCTCGTTTGTGCCGCTGCACCACCCAGCGTCGTGCCACTTGGAGTGCCAAGTGCTGTGTGACGAGAGCAGTATAAAGAAGAGCCCGCAACGCTCTCCTTCTCCACCACCTTTCATAGAGAGAGAGGCAGAACCAAAGGCGAGGGGGCTCGGCAGCGATGGCAAGTGGTGCAGGCTTCCTTGGCGACCATGATCTCGCAGGTTCTGTGCAATATATCCCACTTGGAGAACCCTTCTCTCTCTCTCTCTCTCTCTCTCTCTCTCTCTCTCTCTCTCTCTCTCTCTCACGCGCATAAGTCCAGGATCACCGCCGTCCCAGTTTTCTAAGATGCATTTCCATTTCATGGTTTATGCATATCATGATGCATGATACTGCTCCGATCTCCAACACAGTAAACACAGTCGCTGCATTTGTTGTTCTTCTTTTGGTATTTTCATCCACCATGTTGAAGATTCACTAAGGATTCTCCCTTTAGCTAGTCTTTATGCTTTAGTAGATTGGATTCCAGAAATTTTACTGCCAAAGAGGAACCAAAGCACAAACTTCTGTTTCCTGTTGCAGAAAATATTAGGTGTTTTTGGATCAGTTTTATGGCTATTAGAACAGTATTTTACGAGATAGGAAAACTTCGCATGCGTTTATTCTCTGGCCCTTCCTCTTTGTTGACGGAGAAGATGATTGGACTTCGTATAAAGCTGCTTCATCTTCCATAATTGCTCTTCTCCGTTACTAAATTAGGTCAGACTTGAAACGCCTCTTTTACTGGTCCCGTGAGTTCAAAATTTACCCCTCTCCGTTGACTTGACTCAATCTAGCACGTCCGATGCGTGTGGACTCCACTCGATTGGACGATCTGAGCCGTACGTCGAGTTGCCAAAACGTCCGCCAATTACGTGGACGTCGTCATCCGCGTCAGTCTTATGTTCACGAGGCTGGCCCTTGTCGTTTTCTGTTCCCCAGGTCCTGGTCAGCCGTGGCCTCCGACGAGTCAACGTCTTCACCCGCCTCCCACCCCGCCCGCCACGTGTCCTCCCTGGACGAGGCAACACGACGGCGCTTGTGAACCTCCATCTCGTCCCACAGTCCTATTGGCGCGGCGCTTGCTCTTCTGACACGTGTCCGTTTAATGCATGTTTCTCCTGCCATGGAGTGATACTAATTGATTGCAGCGTCGGTCGCTGGTGGAGCAGGAGTCGCCGGTGAGGGCATCGCCGGGGTTCCGCTGAACCAAGATCCTCCGATGGAGTTGAACCCGGCTGCCGCAGCAGCCGCCGCCCCGCCCGTCGTGCGTGAGCAGGATCGCTTCATGCCGATCGCCAACGTGATCCGCATCATGCGCAGGGTGCTGCCGGCCCACGCCAAGATCGCGGACGACGCCAAGGAGATGATCCAGGAGTGCGTCTCAGAGTACATCAGCTTCATCACCAGCGAGGCCAACGAGCGGTGCCAGCGCGAGCAGCGCAAGACCGTCACCGCCGAGGACGTGCTGTGGGCCATGAACAAGCTCGGCTTCGACGACTACATCGAGCCCCTCACGCTGTTCCTCCACCGCTACCGCGAGCTGGAGGGCGACCACCGCGGCTCCGTCCGGGGGGAGGCCCTCCAACTCATCAAGCACCGAGCCGTTCCCACCGCCGTCCCTGATATGACTACGGCTGTCTCCCAGTTCTTCACCACCGCCCCGGTGCCGCCTCCGAACTTCGTCGTGCCACCGCCTGCTACCGCCCCCCCGCAGCATCACAACCTCTTAAGTGAAAGCATGGTCAGCTACTTCCTCGGCATGTATGGGGGTGGGGAAGGATCCAGTGCAAGTGGAAGCTACTCCCATGTTAACGGGATGCCCAACTTTGACCACCCCTATCCTCCCTACAAATGACGAAGCACCAGCAAGGATAACAAAGCAATATATAGTATGTAGTGCAATAACGTGTGTGTTGTAAGGGGGAGAGGCGTGCTCTTTGGGACTCACTCGATAACCAAATGGTCGCAGAGAGCAGAGGTGGATGAGGTTAACGAGTAAAGTCGATGGAATGTGGTAAGGAGTAGCGATACTTGTGGGATTAATGGGGACAGGGAAGGGGAGTGGAACATGTGGGCGAGGTGGGGTGGACAAGTATCAGCTTGGGGGTGTGCTTTCTGTGTCTGCAAGCTCGGGAATAAGAGAAGGTGAGCGTCTTCAGTACTCGTAGCATCAACCTGTAACGAGGAACGACGAAGGCTTCGTCTGTGTTATGCTCTGTAGGTGTCTCCCGTCTCATCTTCCTTCTTTTATGCTATTACCTCTCGATCGAATGACTTCATGAATGAGTGATGCCCAACGTAGCGTGCTGTGAACACTACAAGTGAGTCGCAGGTAAAAATGTGATTGTTATACATACTCTTCATTCATTGCATTCATATCTCACGCAGAAGTAGAATCGTACACGTCCGTAGCATCTTCTTCGCTGATGCCTCTCTTGGCCTCCTCGAGAAGCAAAGCTAAGAGCTTCTGGTAGCTTCCGATCGCCGTCTCGAGCATGTCGACGGCCCGGTGCTTATCTGTCATGACCACACTCAACCATGCACCCATCTCCATCGCCTCGGTGATCTTCCGACTCATCCCCCTCTTACAGAACCCTCCTCCGGTGGATGGACGTGCTTCATCCCCAATACGAGCTGCTCTGAATCCAGTCGCTCCTCCTCCAGCCACCAGGAGATCTCCGATGCTTCCGCCTTCATGCCCGAAGCATCGTACGATCGATCCGTGCTCCGTCTCCCAGATAGTTATGAGCCCCTCTTCTGAAGCCGAGACTAGATTCTGGTTCCCGTTTGCCATTGCCAGTGCCGTCACTGCCCCGCTCTGCTCTGTTTCCCACGCCGTAACATCTGCCTCGTCGAGTGGTGTTCGTCGTCGCCTGGCCACCAGCGGCACCGCGTACACCCTCCCATCTGCTCCTCCGGCGTAGATGTGAGAGCTTGTGGGCTCGATGACGGTGCACCACATCGGACACGGGAACTTCACGGTTCGTAGATGGCTGCCATCTGTGATTCTCCAAAGCTTACATGTGCCATCGAGTGAGCTCGAAACCATGGTCGCATTGCAGCCGCCTGGGCCGGAAGAGACACCGGTCACCGACGAGTCGTGTGCAGCGAACCGGCAGAGAGCAAGTTGGGCGGAATCATCATCGCCGGAAGCGGCATCCAGCAGCCGAATTATGGGGAACACTCCAATCATGCCGTCGTCACCACCTGAGATCAGAAGCGAGCCGTCGTCGTTGACAGTCAAACAGGAGACAGGCTGGCGGTGCGCACGAAACGAGCGCAGGAGATCACCGGAGGGAAGAACGAGAGCATGAACATAGCCCGAAAGGCCACCGGAAAAGAGGTACGATCCGTCTGGAGTCGCGACGAGGGAGGCCACCGGCTCCGGCGTTGGCAGGCAGTGCACCAGGTTGGAGGTCCACCGGTTGTACAATCGAATGAAGCCCGAGGCGGTGGCAGAGACGTGGGAGGCGGCGATGAGGGCGTCGCCGGCGAGCGTAAGGCCCTTCCGAGGGGTGTGGCTGCCGGAGAAGCGGGCGCAGATGGTTCCGGTGAGCGGGTCGAGGGCGGTGATCGGCTGGTCGGGAGAGCTTGTGAGAATGACCTCTCGCCAGAAGGACGCCATTGCGACGATGACAAGTCGGCGAAGGCGAGCGTTTGGGGGTGGAAAGGAGGGCTTTAGGAGGCGGAGAGTGCATGCAGCATGTGAGGCGGGCGGCGCTTTTGGTCTCTTCTGCAACAGCCACAGAAGCGTTTGAATGTCAACGACAAAACAAATGCATCGATTGATGTAGTTGACGGCACAAAATTGCCGGCAAATGCGATGCCTAAACCGTCAAATATAATTTGACTTATATTTCTGTTGAGAAAGCCAGAGGATTCAAGCATCAGTCAACGGAAGCCACCAAAATGCCTCGAGCAGGAAGAGAAGAAACAAAGCTGGAACAAATTGACACAACCAGCACAAATCAACAACGTTCTAACCATTCGGTTCCATTCAGACTATCTGGTGTGTCAGTTGTTAAGGTGCATACAAAGTAATGCCGGCTACACAAGAAGAAACAAAATGGATTGTGAATCCATAGCCTACATCCCGCAACTAATTCGTCGATGGAAGATGAAAGTTTGCCCACAGGAAGTTTGATTGTTTATGCGAAGAAACACTGTAGCGATGGAACTTGCCCAGGGGGGGTGGGGGGAGAAACTTTGCACCAACTTTGGGCCATATGTTATCTTACAGAAGGCTTTCATCCATCTTTGTATCCACATTGTAGTATCACTATCTTTTGGGTGATTTCATCAAAGCCATCATGGCCATGAAATCTTGAGGTGAGTATCGAAGACCAGGTTGGAGTTTGAAGATTCAGGCGGACTTGCCTGCTCGGAGCTTCCACGTACTCTGCATCATTTATTTGTTTTGGCAGAACAGTTAGTGACACTCTAGAATTTTGAAATATAAGTAGAGAGCTGAAGAACATACGATCGGCTCATCATCCGAGTCTTCGCCCCCATCTGAACTGGAAAAATCTGGTGATTCTTCCTTTTTTGATGATTTGGCTAACTCTTTCAGTTTCGTTTTTGGTTGCTTCCCAACTACCGAGGCTGGTGAGACTTTCTTCTGTGTGATTTTATCTAAAGAAAAAGGCAAGCAACGACAACCAACTGAAAAGGAGAACCATAGGTGGCAGAAAGATGTTTGTAGGTGGCGAGGATGGATACCCACCTAACAAATGGATATAACTAAAATGTTGCACGGATGTACCTGATTTGACATCATTGCACTCAGAGCGAGGGTGGATATCTGAGAGATCAGAGTCACCCCTACTGTCCAGACTAGAGCCTGCGCTGATTTTACTCTCTAACACTATTTTGCTGTTTTCCCCAGCATCTTTTTTCGTAGTACCTCGTTTTTTAGCTTTGAATGAGGAAGACCTGTCGATTGCTCCTTCCAATAAATTGGTTGTTTGATAGGCAAAAGGACGAAACAAAAGGGAAATCTACTTACTTTTTCTTCGTCTCCTTACTTTGTCCAGAATCAGAATGGTCACTTCTGTAATTTACAGAGTCAAGTAACCTGAAACATTCCATGGATTGAAGAATTCGACAGTCAAAATAGAGGTCTACGAAGTAAACGTCACACTTTTGCACCATTTTTTAGTAAAAAGGATATCAAAGAAACTACATGGCTTCTTCGACCAAAAGGGGGCATTAAATAAACTAGATCGGTTCATTCTCAGGTCAGAAAAGTGGCCTTGAGCTTTTTATGTCACGTATGAAATCACAGTGTAGATCAGCATCCAAGTGATCCAACTCTTTTGCTAAAACACAGTTAAGACATACAACAAGAGTAGATGAACTCACTTATCTTTAAAAGCCAAAGGATGTTGGGATTTTGCTTGCTGCAAATGATAGAACCAATAGTAATGTACCAGATACTTCAACAATTCATGAATTTAACAAAGGACCCAGCAAAGAAAAACAAGTGCAAAGATCCAACCTTTCTAGGTGTGTCAATGTTACTGACAATTTCCCATTTTTCTTTGCTTAATTGAAGCACTTCCATATCTCCATCTTCATACAGTATCTATAAGATGAGTGACAATTCAATTCAATAAACGTTTTAGATAGAGGTAGCAACAGAAGGATGCATATAAGCAAATAGATAAACAAGAATCTGGGATAAAAAATATGGTATGAAAACAACTTCTAGTTCAAGAAACTTCTAAAGGGTTGTATGTTCCCCTTGAACAGTAAGATATAGATAAAAAAATTCTTAACAAAAATTTCCAAACCTTGCAACAAGCACAACTTGTGTTTAGTTGCTTTTGAATTGGTGCTGCATTGCAATTAAAAATGCAACTTTTGCAAATCAAAGCCCACCTGTGGCCAAATTATCTGTAATGGTTTTGCATGTTCTGACTGCAGGATGTAATGCAGGTGCAGCCCCCTTTTACAAGAACCCAAGAAAGCTTATTTTGATAATTGCCTATAATTGATCATTAATCCCAATGGCAGGCGATTCAACATCCCCTTACAAAATCTGGTAACCTTATTCTCAGTCCTCAATGAAATAGGTTTGACAAAATTAATGTATGTCACAGCCATGAAAAAAAATTCTTTTGTAGAGTCAGCATCTGCATGTAGGATCCTGACCTGTCTCAGTCAGTCTTGTAACATGTGGTGAAAGTAAATAAAACAACCTATTAGATGCCAAATACAATTGAACTTGAAAGGAAAGAAATCCTCAAACCACCATAAATATGATATTCAAATTGATCGAGGATGAAGTAGATTCTTAATTTCGTACTGTACCAACGTTTTGAGCTTTGCTCAATACAGTATGCTACGAGCATACCGAGCGGTATGCCAAGGTGTACCGCTCAATATATATATATATATATATATATATATATATATATATATATATATATATATATATATATATATATATATAATCTAAAAATTAAAAAGGAGGCGTACGCCGCCTCGACGACGTCGCCTCCTTTTCTTCTCGTCGCCGCAGATAAGAAGACCGCTCCTTATCGCATCAGATGAGGAGAAGACACGATCTTTTCCTCATCTGCGGCGTTCGTCGAAGACGTCTCTGAAGAACACGACGAAGAAGCCGAGCCGCCGCCTCTCCGTTACCTCTTGGATCAGGATTGTCAAGGGAGCGCGGCGCCGGATCAGAGAGCGTCAAGGTTCTCCCGATTCTCCCTCTTCTTCGAGCACCTTCTCCCTCTTCTCCCTAGACGCTTCTTCTTCCCTTGCCACAATCAGGCTGATACCACCAGGTAGCGGGCGGCAACGATCGAAATCAACCATTACCGACCTGTTTCGGGCGATAACAAATGAAATATCGATCGTTACCGCCCGATATAACCCCGTATCGAACAACGGTACTGCCTGGTAGCGAGCAATCCACGTACCAGTCTGCTGGTGGACCGGTATGTACCGCCCGGTACGGGCGATATCATTCGAAATTAAAATCCTTGGAATGAACATTTGTCTTTTTTCTTTCAAAGATAGAACACAAGTTTGAAAACATAGTTGTTTAAAGATAATAATATGACCTTAGCCTTGGGACATTTCAAAGAAACCCAAAAGCACATCTACGGTAATGAAAGCAAGAACCTCAGTTGGTATTTACCGTATGCTTCTTCTTTCCTGAATCATAATAACGTACAACACCTTCATAGAACCTGAAAAACGCCAGCATCAGTTTCAAATGAGTCATAGCAGCAATATAAGTGTTGGACTAGTAAATTTCCAAGTACTACAACTCCCAGTAGATTTCTACAAAGCACATACTACTACTGTCTACTGAATATAAATGTTTGGCAGTGTCACTCTAGTAGACATAGAAAGCTTTTATAGATGCACCTATGTAAAATTCACATGGTATTTACCGTTTATCCAAAGGCCACCAAACCCGTATTCTTGAACCAACCAACTCAGCATCACTTAACTGATTACTCTGCGATGAACACTGCAGGTAAATATAGTTGGTCAAAATAAACTCCCATTATTTTGTTAATGATAACAGAAGAAAGCATACAAATTGTTAACAACAACAGAAGAAAGCATGCAAAATGTATCATTTGCAACTTTAGGAGATATGCATGCTATATGCATGTTCATACAATTGTAGGCTTGCAAGAAAAGAATAAAGGAAAACCATCCATGTCTTGGTGTCTTGTAGATGCAATAAGACTCCATTCTTTCAATGACTCATTAGGATCAGTTATCTAACTTAGACAAAAAAAAACACAAACATATGGATGTTGTACCTTTTGCTGCATCTTTATTTACAGAAATATTATTTTTAAGAGGTTGTGCTTCAGTAATCATGTATTTTACTTGTTTCCTACAAGCTTGATATTTTAAATCTTTTAATTTTATGCACAATTTTAAGAGAATCAATGACATTATACGATGTAATACTAAACTGTTATTTAATACAATAGAATTTTTATTACTCTTATGGTTATTATATCACATAGCATATTTATCAGATCTGATCTGACAAATAATTGGCCGAACCTTGAGTCAGTCATTGTTGGACAAGTGAGTCAGCTAGTTGAATCGCATATTTAATAATAAAATATTTTTAAAACATATAATATTATATTTTAAAATTTACTGAAAAGATTAAATTAGTGGAATATGTAAAACATCTTACACACTAAATTCGATGGAGAGAGAAGAACCAAGGAGAGAGGGGCAGTTGGAGAAATGAGCAGCCAATAGGAGAAAAGCAGTAGGTACAAGTGCAGCGGTTCGATAGATAGGTCAGTTGAAGAGAGAGGGGTGACCAAAGGGACCAATGGTGGAACATAGTTTGATGGAAGATGGAGGAGATGGACGACAGTAGGAAGACATTCAGACTCCTCAACGAGAGCATTGCTTCTTCCTCGAATCCCAGTGTAGTCAAAGGAAGGTGCTAAATGGTGCCAAAATGCCGAAGGCACTAGGAGCTCGCCCGATGCTCCCAAATATTAAAATTTTAAAAAAATATATATCATGATTAATAGATATAATCCCTAAAATAAAAGAAATAATGCAGTATTCATTTAAAGGACCAAAGTATATTGTTCAAATCTATATTAATAAAACAATTAACGTAGGAGGATGAAAAGGGGGTTGCTGTCAATTCGGAGGGGAGCAAGTATAAAGGATCCAAAAAGGAGAGGAAGGAGGTATTGGAGAGGATGGTTGCCAGTTGGGTGGCTGTGGGTTGTTGGTTGGGAGGGGAAGATGTTGGAGGGAGAGGAGGCATCAGGGAGGAGAAGGTTGTCAGAGACAACGCAATGAAGCGAAGGGGTAGATGATGCTAGCTGCAGGGATGAAAGGGTGATATAGAGAAATCCCACCGTCGTAGGGAGGAGAAGGGAACATGCTGATGCGGGGAGGAGGCTATCTACATAGGGAGGAAGGGGGGAAGACGATTACAACAAGGTGAAGAGAGGACACTAGCGACAAGGGGAAGGGAAGACGCCAGTTGCAGGATCGCCCATCGGATGGTGGTAATGTCTGGGGGGGTGAGGCACTACGGGCACTTAAATCAACTTAAAGACCCCCAAGAACAAGTGATAAGAAGGATTATAATAAAGGGCACTTAAATTGTTTTGCACAAATCACCAACAAAGGTCTTTTTGTTTGATTCAGCTTGTTCATGTGGGTCATCAAGAAACCAACCTGATAAGCCGGTTCATCATGGTTTACCAATAGACACAATCTAATAATTAAACCAAATGTTCAAGAGGATGATTCCTGATTATTCCAGTCTAATTCTTATAACTATTCTACATAGCAATTAATACTGATCAGACACATTACCCTTAATGTAGCAAAGAACCTACAAAATTTCATGCTCATACTTCCAATTGTACCACAAATACCTTCCCAATATTTGTCTCCTGAAGACATTTGCATTTAGCAAGAAACAAGGACTGACAACTAAACACTGGTTATAGTGGATTTCATAAAGCTTAGCATAAAGTTGCATGGGGATGGACATAATCACATAACCAAATTTGCACTTATTTTAAGATCTTATGACAAGACAGAAGACAAAATGAGAAAGAAAGACATAGCTGGATACAAATTTTAGGCAACATACTGGAACTAAAGGATGTAAAAATCTAGAAAATGGTAAGCCTCAAAAAGTAACAAAAGTTCCATCTCTTGAGAGTTAAAGCATATAGCTACAGTGTTACCATAAGTCTATATTGCCAATATAACAACATAACATGAATGTATAAAACATGATTGATTGCAGCAAGGACTGCCGTGTTGTGCCAACTGGTGGTGTCATGCCGTGCCGACTGATGGTATCGATCTTTGGACGAACCGATACATACCGGTTTTTCGAAAAATGTCCAGAAAATACAAAAGTGCTTTTTAGGATTTCTTTTCCTAATTTATTGGTATACAAATTATATTTAGATAAGAATAAAGTGTTTCTAAGCCATAAATGAATAGAACTTCTAGGTTATAAGAGGAAATTTTGATTTTTTTCTTTCAGATCCATTGAGGAACAACTCTATTGCACAGGCCTAGCTGCTTCAGTTGCCTCCATCGAAGGAAATTGCTTCTGTTGTTCTTGAATCACCCGATTAGGACTCTTAATTAACTTTAACCACAAGCAAGAATGTGAGTGAGTGAGAAAAAGAGTAAGAATGAATTAGAGTGAAAGATGGGGGAGGTAGGGGATTTAAAGCCACAAAAGAGGCTCCAACGGTCAATTTGACCATTGGGGATAAATTAGACCTGATTTGGGTCGGTATCAATCATTGGAGTCAAAATAGACCTAATTTGGGTCGGTATTGATCAAATTCTTAACAACCCATATCGACCGATATAGGATGAGTTTCATTCCTAATAACTGACACATATCTCGTACCATTCAATATCGAGCAATATTTCAATGTCCTTCCAAAATAGGCTGGTCCCTGTATCGGCCAACTAGCGGACTGATGCATATTCATACCCTTTCAGGGAGTAAATAAAACCCGAGTGTTCAGGTTCCTTAGGTGTAGCAATCTTTGAGACAAAATAAATGTAGCCGTTCAACAATATGATCTCATTACATTTTAAAAGCTAACAGATTATTAAATAATTTCAATAATTACATATAATACAAGACCAAAAATATCAATTTCAACTTATAAAGTATTTTTTGAATAAGTGGGACACGTGGTTCAGTTTCAATATCTATCAGGTATAGGGCAAGTGTTATCAAGCAGTACCATTCAAGTATAGTATATCATCTTAATAGTTCCTTGATGAAAATTTTACTATTAATTTGTAACTATAATATGCTATCTTAACCAAAGTATAATTGAGGTTGAAAGAAGAAATACTCCAGAGATAACAATGGAATCCACAATAAGCAGTAAAAAGAATGATTAAAAGAAAAAAAAATGTAGCAACTACCACAAAACCTGAATCATAACTAATAAACTAAATTGGCATACCTTTTCCAAAACAGCAATGCTTCTTCTTTTACGCTTTTTAGTTGAACTAGATAAGCTTTTGGATCGATCATCTTTCTTTTTGTTGTCTTCTGGTAATGACAATTTCTGCAATGTATGCCATAACAACAACAATATAATCCAGCACTAATCTAATATATTTGCAAAGACAAGGGGTTGTACCTCTGGTGTAGTGTTCATGGTCTTTTCAACATGCAATCTCTCAGTAACTTTCCTTCCTCTTTTGAATGAGATGCCTGGTGAGCAAGAGACTAACAAGTCCGAAGTAGTAGTTTCAGCCATGTCCTCATATAAACTTCGTTCCACCAAAGAATGTGCTGTCTCATCCTTGGCAAATGATCGTGAGAGAGAAATCTTTCTCTCTTCTTTTTGACCCTTTGCAGAATTGGATCTATGCATGGAATTTGACCTTTTGCGTTTTGGAGTAGCCACTACCACCTCAATGCTAGTCCCATCATGTTTTCTTTTTGGAAAAACTTTATCTTTTTCATCATTACTTTTATCAGTCATCTTCGCACTTCTGGATCCAGAATCTGTTACCAATTTGCCAGTTTCCAGTATTTGTTCTCGTTCAAGATTGTCCAAATTTATTTCTCTCACCACTCCCAAGACGTCAAACTCATTTTCAATATTTTCCAAATCAGAAGGTAAGTTATCCTTTTTCACTGGTTTCTTTTTCTTCTTCTTTCTGGCTCCTTGAGATCTAAGAATTTCCATTATCTTTCCGAGAGGAACTTCACTGTCATTCTCATCACTCTCTTCCAAAACCATTCCATCCTTTGCAGCACCTGAATCACCCTATAATTCCACATAGATAGAAATTGGTGAAGTCAGGAACAAAACAGCAATGCAAAAGCCATATCAATTTAACGGAAGATATATATGGACTAATTTTCTAAAATGTGTAACATTCAAACCTTTGATTTTTTTTCAAGTTTAAGAGCTTCAAAATGCGCCAAGGCACTATCACTACTCAACCATGTCTTCTTGTCATCATCCTAAAATGAGACAAAACGCAGTTAACCAAGGAAAATCATGTCATATAGGAACTTGCATGTAATCTTCATACTCCAAAGTTGTCCCTATTCTGGTTTTGATTTGAATGATAATGCAGGGATAGAAAGTAATAAAGCAACAAAGTAAATTCCAGTTAGGAAGTATCTGTAGGTACAATCTGGAGGGCATAAATAAGACAAATAATGTATGTTTTTAACATGAAGTATCTGCAGGTACACCTCAAAGGACATTAGTTAGCCCAACAATGTAAGTTTTACCTATCAAGATACAAATCACATAACTATTCAAAACCGGTCCTAGTTTTAGTGATGAAGTTAATAAAATCTTTGTTGTTCATATGAGTTGGGTGATAAACACGACAAGGAGATAATTCTGTCATGTGGTAACTGAAATAAATAATCAAACATTGCTCAATCAGAATTAACTGCTCAAGAAGCAAGTACCAAGGTACAATATAACATAGGCTTGCCTAGAGGCGAGCCTTGACACAACAGTAAGGTTGATCCTTTGTGACCTATAACAAAAACAACCACTCTACTTGTAAGGCTATGCATTAACCATCCCTAGCATTGACCATGCCCAAAAGGATCTTTCTTCTACAACAGAGAACACATGAGAAAGACATTTATGGTTTTTTAATTACAATCAAACCTACAACAACAATAACTACAACAAAAACACTTGTACTAACAAGCAATTTTCTGTGATCTTGAATGATAAGTATATTAATGAGAAACCAGATTGATATGTACTATCTTGATTAAATTCTATCCAATATAAATAATATTCAAATTCCTTACAGATAGAATCCTGTTAACACATAGGATTGAAAGGTTAAAGGCTTATAATAAGCACATCAAATACTCCTCGAAATATCATTTTTAATTATTAGCTCAGATGACAGACAAGTATATCTAGTGATCAAACACTGGCCTGCCAACCTGTTTTAGAACATACCATGCTACAATTATATGGAGAACTTGGATCTCCATAAAGATACAAGTTGACAAGGCCTGGCTATGCCTACTTTATGAGTTTAAACTGCCGATTTGAATTTGGAGTCCCTATTCTCAAACCTGGCATCGACTAAATCTCATAGAGAGATAACTCACTCTGTTTTTCAAACCAAAAGCACATCACAGAAGGTGCAACAGACTAATAATGAATGTAATTATGCAAGTTGCAACAGCATCAATTTGGTGACCACAACAGCCTATAGAAATGCCCATTTGTCATTGTATCTAAAGGACTTGCAGTAATTTCTCCGAAATAGCAATAACATAGAAAACAAGACGGACATGCTATTACTTGGAATATCAAGACCAGTTCAATATAATATTATGATGTAGCGAATATCTTAAATGATAAAAAATAAAAAATTGATGCTAATAAAAGGATAAAGCTAGGGATGTGCATTTTTTACGTATTCCAAGGACAAAACACCACCCAACCTGTTGACAACTTGTACCTTGATTTCTATCTTATTATAAATGTTTGAATTGTCTACCAGTTTCTGATGGGATAAATTTAATTTTAAAAATGACTTTGAAATGCTCCAGATGTTTACTACATGGTGGCTGCAGTAGTACTAACAATTCTTTTTAGAAGATCCTCCACCAGACATACAGAGAGAAGAATCAGCAACCTGTTATCAATTAGTTGATTCTACATGTCTTGTCTTGCCCACCACTTATAAAGGATGAAACCATGGCGATCGCATATGGCCATCAATTAACACAAGTCACCATTTGGAGAAAAAAAACCACTCCGATAAATTGATAAAAAAAAAGGGAGAAATGCAACATTGATGTTTCGAAACACAAATAAATGGCATATACTCAAATCAATCACTCATCAAATGCCATGAATACTCTCTCAGATTGCATCCATGTCACACATCAGCAACTGAGATGTATACTCCGAGGCGCTAGGCACTTACCTATGAGCTCATCTGAGCAAAACAAGGTGATTATTAGGAGGACGAAAATGGAACAAGTGATCAAAAAGAGGAGAGTGGTAGGAGGAAGTGATCACAGGCGTGGGAGGAAAGAGAAAAAAGTGAAGAGAAGAGGAAAAGAAAGTGAAGAGGAGAGAAGATACACAGGAAAGGCATATTGACATCAGCAATGGTGGACAAGCAGTCGAGTTATACCAGTAACTGCAGAAGCCCGACAACATGGCCTAGGTGAGTGTCTGGGAGGTCTACAGCCGTTGTTGATGTGCTCACCAAGGCAAGTGATAAGACCCCTTAGGGTTTTATCGTAGAAAAGGCGAAAGAAGCGGAGGAGAAGTGGAAGAAGTGGGGGAAAAGGGGATAAATGATCGTTTCGAGGGGATCGGCCTCCTTGATCACTTCGAGGGGATCGGCCTCCTTTGATCGCTTCGAGAGGATCGACCTCCTTAGTTTAGCCAAAAGACTAAATAATTCTTCACCCCTTTCTCATTCATGATTGCTTGAAAGAAACAGTTACATCCCTATTTATAGAGTCTCGCCAAGAGTTTCCCCGAGGACTTGAACTCTTATTAACCAACTCCGTAACTGACTTCTAACCGACTAACAAATCTCTAGCATTAACCAACTCCGTAACTGACTTCTAACCGAATCAGTAACTGACTTTCTACTAGACAACTCCATAACATTATCCAAGGCATTATCCAAAGCTAGAAAATAAAAGGTTCGTAACAATTCTGCCCTCATCAAATCAGTCTTATCCTCAAGGCTGAGCGGCATCAAATTCGGCACAAGGTATCTCCAGCGCGTCACAACTCGCCGATCAAGTAAGTACGACCTCCACTTGATGGTGTGAGCAACAGGTCGGCCTTTTAGTGTAGTAGTCTTTAAAGTCTTTTGGAGAACCCTCTTCATCCAATGACTAGTAGCAGCTGTGGCCTTACTTCTTTGTCTTCCCTTTAGGATCACCATTTCGAAGTCTTCTAAGGGTAGCAAAAAGAAATCCCACAATAATTTTTGGCCCTGTATAAACAATTTTATCTTTGAACATTTGCTGTCACAAGTCAAAGTTCGTCCGTCAGTGACCTTTACTTCGAATTTGTCACAGTCTTCAATATGATAGGCTAATCGGTCAGCAACCTTACTGTCCATAAAATTGTTAGTGCTACCGGTATCAATCAGAACTTCATTATCAACGTCAACTTTGTCAGCTTCTGGTTCCTCTCTAATTGGTTCAATCACTAGAGGTTGCTCTTGTTTACATTGGTGCTCCTTACTAAGTGGCTCGTTGATCATTTGTTTGTAGTCACGTCTGTGTCGATGATTTTCTCGATTGATTTTTTCTTCATATATACGTGCAAATGAAATTGCAGCTATCAGAGTGCGGGGTTGTCGAGTCTTAACTTCACATCTGATTTTTGGATTAAGCCCTTCAATAAAGGTGTCCAATAGCTGTCGTTCAAACCAATCTGTGGCTTGATTTGACCATCGTTCGAATCTGCTCTGATATTCTAACACTGTAGAAGTTTGACGAATTTTAGCGAGCTGTCCATCTTGTTGAAACTTACTAAAACTCTCCAGCAGGCTTTTTTTGAATTCATTAAGGGTCTCCTGTAGTCGGTTCTCAAATCCGGTTTCTAATGCTTCCATTTGATTCCCAATTCGAAATTCTAATGCCTCCATTTGGGAATCCATTTGGTTCCCAATTCGAAATTCTAATGCCTCCATTTGATCCTCAATTCGAGATTCTAATGCCTCCATTTGAGCTTTCACTGGTTTGTCGGTGGTCATTGCGTAAGATTGTAGATCGATAATTCCCAATTCTTGTTTCTGATGTCTAGTCAAGGGCATCCGTGTTATTGCAACGGCAAGCGGAAGCGACAGTGGAGATGGTTGGGCCACGGCGATTGCTCTTGAGGCCGGCAGCGAAGAGGGCAGCGACGATGGTGGTCGCGGCCGAGAAGCAAAGTTGGAGCTGCGACGGTTGCTACTAAGGCTGGCAGCGAAGAGGGCAGCGACGAGGGTGGTCGCGGCTGAGAAGCAAGGTTGGGGCTGCAGCGGTTGCTGCTGAGGCTGACAGCGAAGAGGGTAGCGTAGTCCTGTTGAGGCGGGCAACAAAGAGGGCAGCAACGATGGTCGCTCCCGCGAAGCAAGGGCGGCGGCGGAGATGGGTTCGCCGAAAGGATGAACGCAAAGGTGCGTGACTGCTGAGGGAGTCACGGCCGAGGAGTAGTGGCGACAGCAGTTGTTGGCCGAGAGGGCAGCGACGACGGTGGAGAGGGGCAGCGACCAGGTTGATGCGAAGTTGCAGCGAAAACGCCAAGGATCGTCGCTCTGATACCAAATGATAAGACCCCTTAGGGTTTTATCGTAGAAAAGGCGAAAGAAGCGGAGGAGAAGCGGAAGAAGTGGGGGAAAAGGGGATAAATGATCGCTTCGAGGGGATCGGCCTCCTTTAATCGTTTCGAGGGGATCGACCTCCTTAGTTTAGCCAAAAGACTAAATAATTCTTCATCCCTTTCTCATTCATGATTGTTTGAAAGAAACAGTTACATCCCTATTTATAGAGTCTCGCCAAGAGTTTCCCGAGGACTTGGACTCTTATTAACCAACTCCGTAACTGACTTCTAACCGACTCAGTAACTGACTCTCTACTAGACAACTCCATAACATTATCCAAGGCATTATCCAAAGCTAGAAAATAAAAGGTTCGTAACAGCAAGGCACCTCACCAGGAGGCCTTTGAGGCATATGGGCCTGACCTAGTCCCGCCCGAGTCCCCAAGTGAGTGCTTGAGCACCTTTTGACAACATATTATATTACTATTGCAATAGGAGCTTTGCTCCTATATATAGTAATTTACGAGCATAGTGATTGTCGCATACTACCGTTGCAGCAGCAGCAGCAGCAGTAGCTATGCTCCTACTCCTACATATAAATATCTTTATTACTAAAGGACAGTACTACAATAGCAGCATTAGCCGTATACTAGGCTATTTTTAGCCTAGTACCACTACTAACACCAGCAGCAGCAGCTTTCATTTTGCTCCTAATTGCTAACCATATTTGAGTACAAAGGATGCAGAGATCGTTTGCTTGATTCTGAGAGAGAGGAGCTCAGGGATGAGGTGAAGCGTTGAATTCTCTGTCGATTTGCTGATACCATGGCACCCAAGTCCAACTGATCACTCTATGACAATATTGCAATATTTAAAAGCTAGGCCTGACTGTGTGAAAAGGAAACATATTGGGACGAAATTGTACCGGTATGATGAGAGCACTGGACGGTACACTTGGTATGATACTTGTATTGGGTTGCACACCAGTATGGAACTAGATCGGGTGAAAATGTCTAGCCCGTGTTCCAAATGGCCACAAGGAAATATAGGTTTGCACCAACTGGTATGCCAGTAATAAATCCTTGCTTAACATTATTGAAACAGTTACATAATCCATTAAGTAAAATAAAATAAGTTTTCCGGTGGCCATCACCCCTCACTATTATACCGCACAGCATGGATTTGACTTCACGTTATCTTTGTTCCAGTTAGTGATTTTTTTTCCCCTAGAATAGTTTTCAGTACACATCAACTAATATTTTTGTTTCCTGTTCTTCCAGGAAGAATGCCTTGAACATTATCACTCAATTGAAGCCTGCTCAGTCAACCAGGAAATCAGAATACGAAATAGCAGCTAAATAGATTGTATGAAGAATCACCAAAATCCGGAAAAGTAACCTTTCCACATGCAGTTTTCTTGGGAAAGATTGGAAAATGTTTAACCAGGAAACACTGACCATGATGTCTTCATCCATGTTTTTGTCAACAGGTTTGTACAGCTTACATGGCAATGGAACTGCATCGAACCCTGAAACCTCTGTGACATCAGACACTAATCTTTTTGCAATAAATAGCCCAAGATCGCATATAGCATGTATAGTCTGCACATTTCCCACCAAATGCAAAATTCAGTTGAATAATTAAAAGAACAGCATTACACGACAACAATACAAAGTTGTAGCACAAAATTGTTCGACAACGTAACTTCTGGGATTAAGTGGCTTGACTAATTACTTACATTTGATTTTACTCCATCAACATCATCGGAGTTCTTAATACTGTGGAGGATAGAAAGGATTGCATTATAGCTATCCTTTCTTCGATTTAAAAATGCATCAGATTGGCAACCTTCATCAGCATGCAACAGCAAGGAAAGAAACAAACTCAACCGCCTGGAAGCTACGAAAAGATTAGCATAATATCCAAAAAAAAAAGTTTCTTAATCATAACCTTGTAATCTTACAAGAGAATATAATGCCTGAATTCTCATCAAAATCGGTATATAAACACTGTCATCTCTATTTCTCTTAAATTTTCATACATAGACAGCCAGCTAGATTCAAGAAAAAAATGTTGCAGCAAACCAAGGTTTTGCAGATACCGCATGCACAATGGATCACTAGATAGAAATAATTTCCTTCAGAAGCTGTCTTCAAATTGAAAATGACAATCACATCAAGAGATCTCCACAACAAGAATAACCAGTCCATCTGTCTTAAAATTGAACAACCAGTCACTTTTTACAGGTTCAAAATCTACAGCATGGTGTGATGACATGTTGGCATGATGAAGGAAACTTTTCACTTTGAAAAACAAGGTCCAAATATGCAAATGTTCAATAAGATAGTGCAATGACCTTATATGAGCATATATTGAAGAAAAATAAACTGCAATACAGCCCTAAAAGCAAATATACTCAAATATGAAAGTTCTTAATGTGTGAAATATAATCAAGGATAATTAGTCCAAATTTAAAAGAAAATGACATACCAGTAGGTGGTCTCATATGCCTGAACATCCATGCACTCATCAACATTTGGACATGAAGGGTCATGTGCAAGGACATGGACCACATAAGCAAGAATATATTCTGGATATGTTGCTGCTGAATTCATGTCAGATTGGGCAGAAAGTTGCCGGATCTTAACTTGCTGGCATATTTGCATGAGTTCAAGAAGACATTGTTTACACTGGTAGTATGGAAGATGCAAGGGTCTTATATTAAAGAACAATGACTTTATAGTATTGAACATTGACAAACTGATCTATCACACAAGAAGAAACAAAAGCTTTACCTCTTCGTATTCTGGGTAGTGACAATCATTAATGTTAAGTAAAAAGGCACAAGCATACTTCGCATCTAATAGCCGCTCCTTGATATACTGATGTACTTTGTTTAGGAACAATTTCCTAGATTGAGGATAAGCATCCTAAATAATCAATGTTGAAAAGTAAATATCAGTAAAGAAAATAATGCACTGAGAAGACCTAATTATATATATATATATATATATATATATATATATATATATATATATATATATATATATGAAAGAAACATCATGTTGGTGTCTACTATAACTGATAATCTACCTGCAAAATTTTCAAAGATATAATTGCTTGTATATACTATTCTTTTGTAGAAAAACATGTTGGTTTGCCATAACCTACCTGTGAAATTCTTAAAGTCGAATAAAAAACATTAGCAGGTATCTTGTGGTCCCAATGTCTTGATAAGCGAAGAACGGCTTTTGCTGAAGCAAGCCTCATATGAGCCTTATCTACATCACTGCCAGAAGTATTATTTTTTAGCAGATAATTTTTTGAAAGTACTCAAAATAGCCTAAATATAATGAATATTCAGAAGGTTTATTCAATACCTTGATCTAATACCCTGAGAAATCTCCCCATAAGTGAGTATGTTTTTAAGAATTTCCATAAGGTTTTCAATTCCTGGTCTCAAATGGGCATCTTTGGCAGGTAAATAGCTCTTAACTAATGTTTTAATGCCAAAAATCTGCATGACACACACAAAAGGATAATGAACAACAATAAAATGAAAAAAAACAAGATTTTCACTAATAAATTAATGTTAATGCTCTAATACACATTATTGAATCTTCTTTACTAACCTTTATCAAACAAAGTTCAGACCTTTCACTCCATTCAGTACTATCTAAAGAAATTTCATCAACCTTCAGCAATAAAGCAGAAACATTAGAAAACAACTTTTACATCATCCAGAAATTATAAAGCATAGAGCAAGGTTTTACAACTTATCCCATACTGGTTTCATTAATCTACCTGACTGGTGTGGTAGTGTGGTACTAGTACACCAGGTGGTACACTGACCCATATTACCCAGTATCACCAGAAAGGAAAAAGTAAAAAAATAATATCAACCATGCCAGACCATATGGTCCAATGATGGTCCATGGTCAGACTGGTGATAAGCAGTCAATACGTACTTTATTGACCAATATTTGAAACTATGGCATACAGGACAATGTAAAATTTATTTGGATCAGAAAGGCATACATTACTGTCATGCAAGATTTTACTCGTTATAAACTCTATAATTTCATCCTCTCGAGTTTCAAAAATTGGCAGAGCAGCCTGCGCTATACATCCGAGAGACTGCAAGATGGCTGGCAGGTGTGTTTTATCCTCCATTGTATCCACAAGCCTCTGAGAAGTCAATCAGAAAGTTCATTCAGTTTAGCTGCCATCACAAAAGAAGTTTCCATGAAGGTAAACCAATGCAACCTTGTATAGAACAGAGAGTGACTTGAGACCATCATCTTTAGTTATTGCTGCAATGGCCTGTACAGCATATTTAGCCTGCTTCCTGGTACCCTCTAGACAAAGCCTTTCTAAAAGTAGTTCAATTGAGCTGCAGTAGGATAAATAACAAAAAACTTGGATATAAAAAATGCAGCTTCCAAGTAGTCAAATAGTTAAAGTGGTAAAATCCAAAAACAAGGAAAAAGGCCACACGTAATATTGTAAATTTGGTAACATATAGCTACCCACTTTTACCTTGATGTCATCATCAGTTGTTCACGAATGGTCCCACCAGCCTTTGCCAAAACATGAGCAATACCTTCTTTAATTAATTCATTGTCCCCTTTCAGAAGACAAACAAGATCTTCTTCACACCCAGACAAAAGCAACGGAGAGTAGCTTGCAATAACCTAAAACATTCAAATTTATAATTTGAAAAATCAAAGATCTGCAAATTCTGAAGCCCAACATAATTTTGTTGCAAAAAAATATTTTTCAGAAAGAGACACGATTTTCTCTTTTTTTCTGAGCATAACATAGTTACAGTAAGACCAAAAGGTACAAAGGAGAGTCTAATCTAAAATCAGCCAAAGTTCTAACATACAAGAATTAAAATAATTTTAAACATCATTAAATGGATTAAGGTTCTAAGCCAGAAAGCGACATTTTCCTCAGCAACCCAACTTCAAATAACCACTTAATTTTGTGAATCTAAATACCATCAAAAAGATAAATCTAACGTAAGGATATTTTGCATTCATCTTCATAGATGTGGATGTCCTTGATGCATAAGCTTCAAATAAATCAATACTCCAATTCAACTATTTATAACCCATAACATTTGAACCTGAAATATATGGCATGTTAAGGTATATTCTACCGTAAGTAGGTTCATGCACGAAGAAATAAGTTTCGCATCTCCAACAGATTGTTGGGCATCAGCTTCTGATAGTATCTCCTTGACGTAATCTTTGTTGAAGAGTAAGTATGAGCACTTCAAAGAAAGTGTTACCATAAAATCAAAAAGTGGATGCTTCTCTCCAAGGATCCTAAGCAAGTCTTCCTGCATAAATAATTAAACACTTAAATTAGTTTCCCCTAAAATTAATTGTGAGACTTGGCTGACTTGAAAAATGAAATGCTGCACAACAATTTCAGGGTAGTTAATCGAGTTAAAATATGCAACAAATTCTAGCTTCTAATTATTTGAGCACTGTGGAGTATCCAACAATATTATAACTTTTTCAAAGCTTACAGCTAAAGAAGTATGTATTTGAACGAAGTAAGTAATCTGAATGACAACTACCCGACATGACCATGCTTGGTGTAGACTAGTGGATGGATCAAGTAGTGTTGTCAACATTTTCCAAATATTGACATCTTTTAGTTGATTGAGAAACTGAAAATTCTCCTCAGCCTTCACAGGATCATTGAACAAGCGAGACATGCTCTTGAAGCAGCCAAAAGTTCTTTTATGGATTTCAGTGGCGTCTTCCTGCATTTTAGCAAGATTGAATCACAATAGAATCATGAAATCAAGAAAATACTACTGTTAATATCCACTATATGCAAACCTGGTATGCCTGTCTAAGAGACAGATACTTTTGCATTTCTTGCTGTAACCTGCAATCGAAGAGGAAATCACCTGAAAATCCGTGGACAGTCTATCACAAACTAGATACTCCTATCTGAATAGAGAGAAGATTCTGTAACTACAATGTTGAATCTTCTGCAAACCTTTGTTTTTGTGCAAGAATCTGCTCAAGAGCTTTAACCTCAAATTTATCAAATACTGAGAAAATTGTAACCCAATGTTTCACCCTATCTTTGACAGAGAATTCAGGAGGGAACAAAGATCCACAAAGGATAAGTTCAATCACCTCTGACCTGCAAAATGTTGTGTAAAACCTTACAATCTCTCTCAAAACCAAGGCATTGTCCGTTGCATAATATAAAAACACTTATCCCACACCCTCACATGCACATGCAATCAACCCAATGAGAAAGCAAAAGAATGAATATGTGAAAAATGATATGCCACTCTTTCTACAAATACGTACATTCCATATCAGCAAGTCAAGGTAGAGTTTTCCACAAACCTTAAAAGCTCAAGAGAAAAGTATCAATCACTTTTTAACCTCTGTTGTAGATGAATAGTTATATACCTCCAAATATATCATCAAAGACTAAAATAATGGTGAATCTTTCAGCTCAGTCACATATATTTTCTTGCAAGTGAACTAAACATCTGGTTTGAGGGGTAAATTGATCATTAAAATGCTACGAATCTCCATGGAAGAACATTTAATAATAAAATAATAATCCAACAACCTTTGAGCTTTGTAATTTTGGTGCCAAATTTGTTGGTTAGGTGCAACCATATGAAGGGTGAATGCACAAAGCTTGCCAAGGATAAAGGGTCAATGTATACAGCCTTAATCATACAAGTAGAGAGGTTGTTAATTTGATTCAAACCCTAATCGTGCATATTGCAAACAAGCAACCTTGTCATTGTACCAAGGCTCATACTTAGCTGCAACAATATGAGTCACATCAAAAACAGAAAAAATAGCAATCAAGTGACAACCTCTAAAAAAAATTCAAATTTTGAACTAATTTAAAGACTATGAAATTTTGTTTAATTTAAGTCAAACAAGTTTTTTTCTTGGTGATCACCTAACAAGATAGTTGCTGACGCATCTTACTCTTAGTAGATTGTGTTGGATTTGTTAACTACAATAACAAGTTTACCAAAAAGCAAGCGGCTGGTAAAATTGTGACTAACAAAAAGATATCTTAATCAAATATCAATTTATGATTTTTTTTTCATTTAATAAAATGCAGATAGCTGTTATTGAAGCATAAATAAGAATAACCAGAAAACTTCTTTAAAGTATAACTATTTCCATTCACAGAAACCATTAATATATCACAACTTTATTATTTAAGGAGTTCTTTAAGGTAATTTTTTAGAATCTTATTACGACTGCCAATCAGCATACTTTTGATGATATCAAAAGTTCTTAATTGAAGAAGTTGCAAAGCCCCAAGAACATGAGAAATTCTCAACCAAAATTGTGATTTTCTTAATCTGTAAAAATTGATCCAACATACATGACTAAAACAAACACCTAAGACTTGCATATTTTATCAGAACATTTTGGAAAGTTAGCCTACCAAAATGTTTGGAAGCAGAATCAACTTGATATGCAACAAAGTTTCCCATTTTTAAGACAACAAAAATGAATGCATTGGACCAATCCAAGCAATTTTGAGACATTTAACATCACATCAAACCAAACCAGTCCAATTCACTGAAGCCAAAAGCAGAAAATTATCCTCCCAATGGAGTGCTTTTAGCAATTACTGAAAGCTCAAATGGTTAAATGGTAATACTTGAGGCACAAAGATGCGTCTGGAATTCATTGAACTTGCATACATAAGAAGACATAATTCTGCAGTATAAAACATATTGTATTGTTCTGTGAGTATACATAAGCAACAGCAGGACCCAAACGCTGATGTTACTACAGTTGAAAACTTGTACTTAAAAAAATAAAAATAAAATTGTGTAGTCTCTTGATGACAAAATCAAGATGCTATACCCATAGGCATAATCCGGAAAAGAGGAAACCTAGAGTACACTTTGGAGAGTCAGAAAAAAGGTGGGAAATATCTAAAGTGCCACAAATTGCTGATTTTTTGTAGTTCATGAAGGTTTGACGATTATGAAATCATCATAATTTCAGTTTGAGTATCCACCTCAGTGTTACAAAATTTACCTATAGAACATGCATGCAAAGTATGATTAAGCACTGATTAATATACAAAAGAAAGCCAGAAAAAAAACTATGCAAGTTAAATGCCACTTATTTCAATGAAAACCATTAATACTTTGAATAAGTTCCCACTTTCCTTACCTAAAATCGCGGTCATATAAACATCTCAATAATTTCCCAGGGATCCACTTACAATCATCAATGTTTGTTGAACCATCTGAGCTCTTCAAGCAATAGAGTCGATGCAGATCAACTAGCCTCTCCAAGGTATATTTCTTAACAGTCAACTAAGAAATTTAAGAAAGAAATTACAGGTCAGTAAATCAATTAAAAAATAAATGAGCAAACAGATGTAACAGGAGCAGGAAGACAGACAGATTTGTCTCGGACACGCTCTGCCACTAGACTAGCAGTCACAGGTGGAATGGCCTTTAATGAATGGCAAGCTACATCATAAACTGCAGCAACAACTCTCTTGCGAACATTTTCATCATAATCCAACACTCGATCAGAAAGTGCCTCTGGAAGATGAACATCAAAATACATATCATCACACATTCCAAAAAATACTAAATTATATTATCAAAAGATGTTGACAAGTGGCATCTTACTTATAATCTGAGCAGCTTCAGGCCGGGAAGGGTTCGCGATTAGGCAATTCTTCAAGTGTTCAATCACTGATAAGCGGACTTCCACTAATCTGTCAGTCAATCTCTTTAAGAACTCTAGGAAGACCGAGTGAAAAGCTTCAGAGATAGGTACTTCAGGTAAAGAAAATAGGTCACCAAGTAGTTGAACTCCTTTAAGCCGAATATCCAACTTATCTGTCTACAGAATGTCAAAGTTAAAGAATTAAACACTAACAAAAAATACATCTAAGATCTCTAAGAAAGCTCTGTAGCCAGATTTAACTATAGTAAGTTGAAATCAGATGATGAAATTGATATAATCTAAGGCTCTCAGCACATAATAAATGTGCTCAAATAAAGTATTTTTCCACAAAATATATGGACCAAACTTTTCTGTTTTCAGTCATAAGTTTGATGGTTCAAAAGTGAGCAAAATAACTTCATAAACAATAAAGCAAGGGTGACAATCTTCAAAGGATATGATTAACGAAGAAAAACAAAATAACGGCCACACATACTCAATTCTCTTGGCACAAAAGGAGAAAGAAATAAGATTTGAACATAGCAACCAATTTAACAATAATAAAACAATAAACAAAGATAGAAAGATGAAATCAATTTGGACTGCCACACTGTAAGAACTGTCATGCTAAATTAAATCTTTGGCAAACGTGCAGATTAACTTTATGCCCTAACATTATGCATTTCCTTGGTAGCCATTGTTTACCAAAACATAAGGATATTGCTTTATCACATAGCTCAATGATGGGAAAAGATCCATGTAGCCAACCCAAATATTAAAGACATTATGGCTGCACCTAATTTATTCATAAGAGAAATGAAAATCAAATGTCAGAAGGATAGGCTAGTCCCTCTATGTACCATGAATGAAATTGTAGTCTCCTTTATACATGATTAATTTAAAGATTTCTTGAAGGTTGCTCCCAGGATTAAATTGTTTCTGTGGAAGTTTTCTTGGCTTCATCTCCCTACTTCCCATCGAATCTCCGGTATTCTTAATTGTCCAATAGATGAATGTCATTGCTGCCATCTCTATTCGGATTCTATGAAACACATCTACCTGGGATGCCCTTTTTCTGTGGAGTTTTGGGGCCTCTTCTTCAACAGCAGCTTGGGATTTCTTTTAGGTTTATGAATCCCTCGCTGCAAGGGGAGTGGCTCAATGAGAGCCACGCTTTTGACAAGGAGTTTGGTAAATGGGTTTCTGCGGTTATTGCGAATGGTTTTTGGTTCCTGTGGAGCAACTGGAATACTGCCAAGTTTCACAACCACTGGACTAGACCTAGCTCCCTGGTTCAAAAGGTCTTGTTGTATGCTCACAATCACTTTGCCTTGAGGCAGCAACCTAAGGGTGGCCCCCGACTCCAAGGACAGGAACTGGTAGTTCTTTTTTATAGAACCATCTCAATCCAGCAGCCCTACTCTTTCATTATAGAAACTGATGGTTCTTTTTTACCTTCTTTGCAGGGGGGGTACAGATATGTGGTGGAAGGACAGGACACAGTAGGACTGGACTAGTCCATAGCTCCTGGTTGAAAAGGTCTTCTAATGCTCAGAAATCAGCCTTGGTTTTGCCTTGAGGCGGAGGATCTCTACCTTACCAATCTTCTCATTCACATGGATTCACAGGATCTGCTTAATTTTGTCCAGGAACATCTCATTCCTGATAGTTCAGAGTTTTCATTATAGAAATTGTTCTTTTTACCTGTCTTAATGCAGGGGGGATACTTTCCCAGGGACTGTAATTGGGTAGCTGACAAGGCAGCAAAGTTTGGGAGAACAAGTGCTTCTCCATTTTTTTGTGATGTAGCTGGCCTTCCAACCAGCAATCTTGTTTTGAGCAGTTAAAGCTTTATCAAGTTGCTTTTTATTTTAAAAAAAATTGAAGATTTCTTGATATTGAATGTACAAATATAATCTCTGGTAGTTGTGAAGAAAGTTTTATCATCATCTACACAGTCTCCCAGCAAAAATGAGCCAACCTGATATGTACCAAAATTTTCTATAGAAATTTGCTTCCTTCCTAATAGTTGCAAAGCTTTAATACTAGTCCCAAAACTTATATGAGATATGTGGCACCTTGATTTGGGAGAAGAAGTTGGATCAATATATATGCTCTGATTAGAATGTTACCAATAAGCAATCTTGTTTGAACATCTTAAAGCATAACATGAAAAGTTGCTATTCCACATAAGTTAAAATCGGTTACTTCAGATTTCTTTAACAGATATGAAAGCAACAACATATTCTCTTCTGGGCTAACAGCATCAAGATAGTTTCATCAAGTACCACTACAAATACTCCCAGCAAAAATGAGCCAACTGTGGTAATATACCAAAATTGAATGAAAGATCTATAGATTTGATCAAGCTTCCTAATAGTTGCAAAGCACTAATACTAGTACAAAATTCTTATATGAGATATGTGGCACCTTGATTATGGAGAGTTGGATCAATATATATGCTCTGATTAGAATGTTACCAATAATACAGGTTTGAACATCTTAAGGCATAACATGAAAACCTATTCCACATAAGTTATTGGACAAATCGGTTACTTCAGTGTTCCTTTAACAGATATCAAAGCAACAACATGTTCTCCTTCACATGGGCTAACATGCATCAAGATAGGGATCATCCAAGTACCACTAAAATACTACATCAATTCCATCAAAATGCGGATTGTTCTGATGGGTTCAGGTGAATTTTATTGAACTCAACTGATCACAAGGTTCATCGCCAATTTAGGACCTAAATCCTGTCTTTCAGACCTTGTTTGGTAGCAACAGAAAGGATCTAGACAATGGTCCAACACATGCACATGCAAAAAGGTAAGAGAAAGCTTAGTACATCAAACACCAGACAGAAGCTTGAGAACTCAACAAGTGAATGTGAGAAAAACTCAGTAGTCAGAATAAGTAGTATGGAACAGAAAAAAGGGCAGTCTGATGCAAGAGGCTAACACCACTAAAATCTGGGAGAATCAATGCACGCAATCCAATCCCTGCAAATAGAAAATTTATTCTTGTGACTCAAACTTTAGTCATCATAAAGACTAATCTTACTAAAAGCATCAAAACTTGTTCTCATAATAAACAGCATGAATAAAAGTTATATGAATCTGATAAAGTCAACAGAAGCCCGCAAATAGCATACTAGTGTGAAGATTAGAGAATACTCACATTATGATATTAATTAACAATGTTACATAAAAGTGGCATTTCTCAAAAGAAAAGATAATTATGGGGATAATTAGCAAACATGTTAGTCAAGATTATGGAAACATACCAACAACTCGCCCGTTATATAGGGAATTATCCCCGTAAGAATTTCAGGTGCACACTGATATATATCAAAGATGATTTCATGATGATCAACAGAACAATTCAAATAACTGTTATCGCCTGACAATGAAGACACAAGAAGCTGCTTTATGTATGGTTCAAGTTTTCCTGCACAATGTTCTATAACATTCATAGCAAGCCTCCGTGCAGCCATAGAACACCCCTAGTACCACAAATTACAAACCAATCTTTAAAGAAGATGTAAAGGGTATCACATATCAGAAACAAAAGGAAAAATCAAGTAGAATAGGCTCACATTTCTTTTATGGCCCAAAGCTGAAAGTATGGTGGTTATAAGATTTTCCTGTATATCCTCACTCTCATCTAGAATGAGGACCATGATGGTTTGCATTGACGTAAGAATGTTCTGGGGATGATCATCACTGCACACAAGTCATCATGAGTCAAGTAGATTCCACAGTACAAAGAATTAGTTTGTTCATTAAATAATAAAAGACCAATCCAATTCATCCATAGATAATCTGATCCAACAGTCCATACATACAAATATAAGCATTCAAAATCTAATTATTATCATTCATACTAATAACTATAACACATAAAATACTGAAAAATCTCCAAGCTTTCTCTATCATACAACAACGATCAGGTGATTGGAATATCAAAATGTTCTTTAACCTGAAATAGATCTAGGTTGTCTTAAGAGAGCACCTGCAACAGAAATTGGATGAAGCACTATAGCCCAAAGTTTTAAAAAAAAAGGTCATGCCAATCAGTATGGATCTCCGACCACGAACAGGACTGCCAGTTTTCACATGGCTTGAGTTCAAACATGGCTTAATGCCTGGTATGCTTAACTTATTTGCGTACTGCTTGGCTTTACTAGTTACAAATGGATGTGCCAGACAGTAAGTTTGTCATCCAATACCCATGTCATTTATCTGGAACGCTTTGGAAGCCCTCAATTTTTTTTCTTCTTTTTTACTCTCTCTCTCCCTTTCTTCTCTCTTTCATGCAACTCTCTCCCCCCTCCTCTTCTCTACCATATTGCCACCATCACGGTCTCCTCCACCCTGCTATAATATCATTGTTGCCTCCTCATAAGTGTCATCACATCCTCAGCACCTGGTTTGCATCCTCCTCCAGCGCCACTGCCACCACCACCTCCTCCACTTCTCTTTCTCATCCTCTACCTCCTCCTACATATTCTCCTCCTGTCACCAGCCCTTTTGCACCTCCTATTCTTCTCCTCCCCTTTTTATCCCATTCTCTCTTGGTTCGGTGGTGATGGCTCATACCAAGCACCGCCCATACCAATTACCTACACTAGTCCGCACTGGTCCAACAATGATTGGAACCAAACCAAGATTATAGGCCTTGCTATAACCACACACAACAATATTTTGCAAGGTCAAAACTGTAGCAAATCTCACCTTTTTGTCTCACAATGCATGAATCTTGATGTTTTAATTTGATTTTGCACACTATTGGCAACCTATATGAAAGTTTGGAAGTTGCCGTGCTACCCAACTTTTATAATTGAAACATAGTTTACTATGGTCTTCAAAAATGAGGCTTAATGGAATCCTTTGGTGATAAATTTCTAATATGCTGCTAGAAAAGGCAGAACTTCCTTAGGAGCAGCATATGTATCTTCTTTCTAGAGTTGTCTCTTTCTGACATATGAAACTTAAAATTGCTTTATAGACCAGCATAAATTCAAAAAATATGTATAGCCAAATAAAACTTAAAAATAACAGAAAATTATACCTTACATTTTTTAATCTATCAACCAGAAAGTTAGACCCCCACAAAAACAGGCTTAATCTAATTGCCAGGAAAACCATGTTTGCAAACTTAAAGAAGTACTCACCTGACAACTGAAACAAATGTTCTGAACATTTCATGTATCAGATCATTACATTCAAGATCCAACATCACAACACAGGACCTGTATTTAGCAAGAGTCTCCAGGATAACAGCTCTTCTCCCAAATGAAGGACTGTTAATATCACCTAACCCAGAAAAAGTACCAACAATCAAATGGAATATGTCCTGCAAGAACAGATTACAATCAGAAGAAAAAAAAATCATCCACACACTAGATCCTTGTTTTTTTTAAAGCTTCAATGCAATTTTCTCTACAGAGGAAAATACTAACCCTCAGAACATCATCACTGTAAGGAGCTTGTGGTGCAGTTATTCTAGTGATCTCACAAACACAGGTTGCCACAAGAACTTTGACATCCCGATCTTGATGTGTCAGCAATTCTTTCTTGGCGATTGCGTTAAGACAAGATTGCATCGAGTCTAAGACTGAAGGCACTGGTGACTGATCTATCTCAGACAGACAGTTTGCAGCTTGCTAGACATCCAAAAAAAATGAGTTACAGAAATTGTTAAAGGACACCTGAATCTCCACTTTTATTATTGCAGTAGCAACAGGATGGAAAACAATTCTACCATCTACTCATTTATACCAAATAAAAAAAAATTATTTCTTTTGCCCATTTAGTAAGAAAGTAATAATTGCACAGAAACTTCGATACTGCAGGCTGTGAACATGTGATATTCAATATTAAGATAGTGACCGGTACAACAACAAGAGAAAAATAAAAGTTATATGCTCCAAAGCATACCAACAATAAACAAGTGAACCCTGCAAGGAAAGTTATACTTCAACAATGAAGATCATAAAGGTCACGAATCCGTGTTTTCCCCCATTGATCAAGGTTGTAGAGCAGATTGCTTCATAATGATAAATAAGAAACATAAGCTCTCAAGGTCATAAATTTGCCCAAAATCCACTACATATCAGTTGCACAAGGCCCTCTTGTTGGGATGATTTTTTGATGCTGACTTCTCTGATATACTAATGCAACTCAACACATGCAACAGCAAGCAGTTCTGAATAGTAGTTAATTTGTGTCGTTGAAGAAGTCATTTCATGGTTGGGCAAGAATTTCACCACATGCATTTTAGGTTGACCTAAAAATGATCAACCTAAACCCAATCCATACGAAAAAATAACATATTTTTCCAACCTATATCCAACTTGTTCTGTTTTGTGCAAGGTTCGAGTTGTGTTTAACATAATTTTGAATATTCAAAACTTAAAACCAATAAAAAGAATAATAACCGTGAAAGTAAATATTATATACATTTAATAATTTTTTTCATCTTATGAAGCATTGATTACACCTTAAAGATCATCAATGAGATTATAAAAAATACAGATGCAAAAGGCTCCCACCAATATGGAGTCTGAGGAGGAATAATGTATAGAGCCTTGTTCTAGTAAGCAAAGGTTTTGAGGGTCAAGTGGGTGAGATGTGGGAAACACCAAAATGAATTGGAGAGGTATTCGAAGCATTTTATTTTTTTAAGTTCAAATTTCTTAGTTTAACTAAAATTTGCAATAATTTTTTTTTTTTTTTGTTAATGTCTATGGACTTACCCTAATACATGTATCTGGTACATGGTGTGCTACTATATAAGTTAGCAGGCAAACATTGCGATCCTCCATAATCCCACAGTATGGGCTAGAGATGAGTCATCACTTACCCCAAAAACAACTTCTAAGTCTTTTTTGGGGGGTTCAATCCAAGAACTTTTCAGGCTCACTTCCTGAAAAATGTGGTTTCAAATCAACAAACGCATGTTGTGTGTGGCCCACATCACGGCTTATTGTGCATCATGATGAATCTCCATCCAATAGAAACCACAATCTCAAACACGAATGGCCCAAAGAAAAGTTTCCAAAATTTGGGTCAATTACCAACATTAAGTACCTTGATTGATAAACTACTTGGAGAACCAAACGAGACTGATTGGAAGTACCGGTGGGTTTTGCTTCAAATTTTGAGGTTCTGAACCAGAGAGGACAAGCAGTTTAAAAAGAAAAAGTGGCTTAGATGAGCTGTCTTGAGAGTATCTTTGCCCTTGAATCACGAAATTGAAAAGTCAGCTCCATAATTCTTAAACCAAAGTAATACTCCGGTTACCTTCTTCAGAAGGTCTAGGCTCTAACTTCGGTTCCTATTTTGGACAAAAAGGAAAAGGTGCACACTTCGACGGAAGCAAAACAGGGCAGTAAAAGAACCCCCTTTTTTTTCACAACAACTAAAAACCCTTGCACTTAAAGATGCAAACTTATTGATTCAAGCACGCCAGAACATCTTTTCCTTTAGCTTAAACATGACAAGAATCCGTTTTTCCGTAGAATTCCATGTCCCATTAAACCCTAGTTCTTACATAGTGCGACCGCACCACACCAAAACCCTAGAAAGCACGATCTCAAACAAGAACGACACCGAAAGAAAAGAATCCAAGAATCGAGATGAAGCACCGACCTTAAGTAGCTTGATCAGAGCGTCCTTGGACGCAGGAGGGTTCTCGAGCTTTGATCCCACCTCCTTCAGCTGCTGCTGAAGCCTCTGCGCCATCTCGGCCCGTTGGACCACCACGAAACAGGAGTTCGCACCTCTCTGTCCTTCCTCCTCCCCTAGGTTTTCCGCTATCTCCCCCGCTCAAATACCTAAATACAACGAGATCCAGAAGGGAAACGAAGGGCGTAACGGGGAACCACACCGCCCGATCTTTTTGATGGCACCGAGAGGACGAGGGATCAGCAGGGCCCAAAGGCTCGTTTGCCGGGCGTCGCCAACGCCAAGGGATACGCTACACTTCACCGAGCAGCAAACGGGTCATCAAAAGATGAGGGCCCTTCGAAGTCGCTAAAACGGTGGGCCCGAGGAGTCTCTGGGTTGCGATCGAATCGCGAATGCCGTTTGGTGCGGGAGGAGACACAGCTGAGCCTGTGGATTCAAGCGGGGCGACTCGGGGGCCAAAGATTTGGGCTCCGGGTTTCTTAGCGATGCAAATGGCCCTTCGCCTTGTTTAATATTACAATATTGGCCTTCTGGACCGACGCAATTGCCAACAACTTTGGTTTTAGATCATCTCTGCAGAACATAATTGTAGTTGGTGTCGGAATATTAACATCCCACTAATTCGAAAAATGTTTATCGACCAAATCAGATTGGATGATTCCTCTATTATAAATCTTTTAACTCTCATTTGTGATGCAACGAAATTTGATGAAAGTTAAGAGAAAAAAATATATATGTTGTGATGAAGGAGAAGGAAAACTATAGAATAAGAAAAACGATCAATGCAAATATCAAAAATATAGGATGAGGGCAACAACGAATCCAACGTTGACTAAGAGCAAAATGATTATTTAAAAAAATATTCTATAATTTAAAAAAAAATTGAGATGCTCAATAAGAAAATTTCAAAGTCAAGAGTTTTTTTTTTTTTTTGAGAATTCATGCTAGAGATATAGTAAAATACCAAAGTAAAGAAATAATTATTTATGATAAAATAAAATCGCACTTCACTTCTATATATGTTATGCTTTCTGATTTGTCGCCGGGCACGATTAGAGGCAAGGATATAAGGGCTAAAAAACTTAGAACAACAAACATATTGGCGTTAATAAATGTCTTTCGTATCATGCAATTTGCACTATTACTACTGTACTGAAAAGAAAATGACAAAAACGTTACATCCAATTAAAAAGACATGGTATTTATTATTGTGCAACCCAGGTGGCACGTTCCTCTACCTGGGAGCAGAACCCATGTCTATTTATCCAACCCTAAGAACATTTTAATTAACAATATCCAGAATTTAAATACTGAAAATATTATTCTTCTGCAGGACAACTTTTAGATAGATATTTTGAATTCTCACATACCAAAAAAAAAACAAAAAAACATTGGAGAAGAAAACACCAGGCAGTTTAGATTCATAGAGGGGGCGATCGATTACAGCACAACAGAGAAACACCATCCCGTTCTTGAAAGTTGGAGTTGAAAATTTTCTCTGACAAAACTGGCTGCCCAAGTAGGATGGAAATCATTTGGACATGTCTTTACCAAACAATCCTGATATCGCTCTGCCTGGATCATCCTGCTTGATGAGAGATTCACCAACCAGTACCTACAATTTAGAACATAACAGGTTTAATAAAATGATAAAGAAAAAGAAACTGAATAGCTTTTTACAACCAACAAATAATAATAACAAGCCATAACATCGCAATTATTTAGGCTACATATATCTTTTCACACCATTCAACTAATAGAAATACTGCTGCGAAACCAAAATCACCTCTTGGCATTTGGATATAATATCTGCTGGGATCTGTCACCGTCGCATGTCTTTTTGTCATGACTATTAATTGATCAGAGAACAACACTAACTTTAGGCTGGTATAAGAACACAAATTTGAAGTTGACCAAAATATCTATTGTATGCATTATTTACATGCACATTTAGGGTTTGAAAAGAAGGGGTGGCCCAGTGCACAAGGGTTTGTATTTGCTTCATGTTACCTCAAGATAATTTGAGCATGTTTTACCAAGCAACGTCAGTATATCTGGGCACAGCAAACTGCCATTCAAACCCAGAGCATTTCAAATCAAACGTCATTGAAAATAGGCAGCCTAACTTAAAACATTTTATCAATTGCTAGACAGACTAGAGAATTAGAAAAAGGTTCACTTATAATAGTAATTTAATATTATGATATGGTTCTGCCTGTTGACAAAAGCAACATCCATGAACACAAACGCAAGCACCCTACAGATGAAGCATCAATACACATCACAAGTATAGAGTACTGTCAACTTACAGCTTTAACTCCAGCATCTTGAACATAAGAAATATCTTCAGGAGTGAATAAGCCAGATTCCCCTACCACCTGAAAAACCAGGTTCTGTTCAGTAGCCATGAAAATAATTATCAACTGTCAGAAAGAGAAAAATGCCAAGTATTGTAAGCTAAATTTGATTAATATTAGAGATAATGTAGATCCACTTCAAGAAAAATAAAAAAACATGAGTGCTAAAATTTATCATACAAGGATTAAAATACAAAAGTACTGAATGAGATATTGAAGAATAATATTGACTTGACAAGTTAATGAAAAATTTTGGCCAAGCCCATCAGTTAGAATTGCACAATCTGTGCTGACATTGTACCTGCAGGAGGGTATGCAACACTAAGCAGGCCAGGCATAGAGGACTATGCCAACCTGAGTTGGTTGCGATTTGGCACATGTAATGCTTGTATATCATCATGGCAGGGGCATGCCACAAAACTGAAAAACTTAGTGGCTACACAAATATGCAAAATAGCAGTAGATAGTTAATATTAGATATTATCGGATTACCTTGAAACTTATTATTTCTGTGGATATAACAAAATAGTTGCTTTTTATTAATTCAAACAGAAACATGTGCTGAAGGAAACTGTCTTGTTATAGGTTACATGGCACTTCAAATAGAATCTTATAAAACATCTTGAGGTTAAATTGCTTCAACAGAACTAGAACAGGAATTTGCTCACAATGATGTCCCTCTGACGTATAAGCTCCCCACGCTCTCCCTCCAAAAGTTTTTTTGTGTTTGAAATATCAACTTGAAATGTTTCTGCAAGAAGACAATATGATAACTCTATTTATTGTATTCATACAACATTAGATGGGGCATATCAATATATTTCTTTGTATAAACTACACAGTATCTGAGTTGGAGATAGCCATGATTATCTAAAACATAATTTGAACTTGCTTTCAGGCATCCAGGTCAGGGCCTGCCTTTTCAGGTTCCAGACCCGTTTCGATAATCTGTTAGAATGGTATGTACCAATTTGTACCAATGTACTGATATATGGTATGCCTGTATGTACTGGTGTTCAGATGAGAAAAAAAAAAGAGAGTGAAGAGGAAGGGGGTGGTGGAGGAACAGAGGTGGAAGGAGGAAGGAAGAAGAAGAAGAAGAAGAAGAAAGAAGAGGAGAAGCACAGCGGTGGCGTCGAAATGGAAACGGCACATTGCAGCGGAGAAGAGGCAACGGCGAGGGCTGCAACATTGTACACGAGATGAGGGCTCGCGTTTGCGAGTCCTATTTTGCTCCCTTTTTTTTATTTTTTAATGCTGAAATGGACTGGGGCCACAACTTTTAAACTTTTTTACTATTTTAATCAGATCGCTCGAAATGAGGATGGTCTGTGTATCAGTCCACGCTTGGACCGGTACATACCATACCACAATCAATGATCCAGGTGACCATTCATTTCTACAATTGGTATTGGCATCTTCAGCAAAGGAACACTTTGAACTATCCGCCAATTCAACATGGAGTATGGGAAATATACCTGCAATAACATTAGAATCTTCAACACTCTGGTTGAGATTCCCAGAAAACGTGGAGCAAAGCTTTGTGTTTTGTTGCACACATCAAAACGTCTTGATAAGTTTGACAGTTAAATTTAGGCCATTCAATAAAGTTTTCAAATCTTAAGCAACAGGGACAATATGCAGAACACTAAGCTCACAATTAGTTCCAGGATATACAATGAAATAACTTCAATATAACCACTTTGTTCATTTTGTTCAGCTGCTAGAGACATCAAATTTAGCTCAAACCTCGATATGACTGAGGCTCAAAAGGGAGGGGGGGGGGGAGAGAGAGAGAGAGAGAGAAGAGCAAAAAGCATAAATAATAAACTATAAAATACCATACTTTTCTGATAAATATGGAAAAAAAAATCCAGAAGCTGTAAGATTTAGAACAACGAGTTTGCAATCACAAAAAAGAACAAGTTTGATCACAGAATGTAGTAATAAGTAATAACAATTCTCAGTTTCACCAACAGCATTTCTAAATTATCATGAGTTACAGAGTGAAGAAAAACAGAAATAATAATGATGATTAAAAATCTTGCAGTAAAACAGTTACAAGAATACCAAGATCACGGTTATTGATTCCAATGAGCTGTATACCCTCTATGCTCAATACTCGATCCATTTCCCCCTCATTGTGCACCTATAGGAAAACTACTTAAATAAATCAACACAAAATAACATACAGATGAAAAGGCTACAGAAACACATTTCAGATTGGTATGATGTGAGATACTGCAGAAAAATGAAGCCATGCAGTGTCGGAGTATTTGACCTGAATATTATAGGCAGCTCGATAGAGTACAATTTAATAAAAAATAGTATCAATATAATGAAACGATAAGCTGATGGAAAATACCAAAAAAAATCTATGGGAGAAATGATAAACCCGCTCACTGCATATTCAATCAGCATACCACATCTCCCAAATGGTGAATAAATTTAACAAAATTGAATTAAAGATTAAATGTAAATGCAGTAAATATAGTGAACTTAGCAGAATATACTAGTCCAAGTTACCACTGAATTTGTTTACTACAAGATTACGAATGCCAGACAGATGGACTAGGGCATGGACCTCATGCAGTTTTAACATTGCCGACACATTCTTGCTGTTGAATGGTGAGTAATGGTTAGCAAGGATCCATGTGATGCTATCATACTATGACACCTGACACGTGCTCTCCAGCACTTTATTTGAATGAGCATGCAAGCAAAACTGACATCATCCTCCCAATAGTCAATGAGACTAAGTAGTGCCAAACTAACTGAATTTTAGATTAAGGATGAGATAGGAGAATGTTAGCAAAAGAACAAAAAAGGAATCAACGATCACATGCGTCATTCAGAGTTTGGATTCGAACTCTGAAAGAAATTATCTGTAACTTAAATATGGTTAAACAGAGAACACACATTTCATCCACCAGTCAGCAAAATGGCCATGATGAATTGCTTAGTATTAATTTCTATAGGTATGTAAAAGCTGCAGTTATCATCAGACTAAGCTTTAAAATGGAAGGTAACGGACCTCAACCAATGTTGCTAGGCCAAGCAACCTACAGATTTTAGTCAAATATTTGATATCAAGATCAGGTAAAACAGCAGCAATTAGCAGGATCGCATCCGCTCCTTTTGACCGAGCATAGTAAATTTGCCAGGCATCAATAATGAACTCTTTACACAGTAAAGGGCACTGCATTTTCTCACTAAATTAGAAGCCCATAACAAAATGAGATATCTCAGATAAGAGAGAGTGGAAAACCTAAAGAATGCTTCTGTTCAAAAGAAACAAAGATAATGATTATAAACCTTAACTCCAGCTCTGCGTATGGCCTCTAGATTCCCAAAGCTTCCCTGAACAAGAAAAATAATAACCTCAATCAATTATATATGAGCACAGATAGCTAATTGATTCTCAGTATTGATAATGTTGTAAAATAATTGACTTTCGGTATCAATAATGTTGGCAAAACCAAGCATAGAACTGGAGAACCTTCACCTGAAAGTATTTTTCATCAGTCAGGACACTTATGCAAGTTGCTCCAAATTTCTCATATGCACTGGCTATTTTTACCTGTTTTGATCATATCATAAGTCAACTATTTTGATAAAAAAAATCACGAAATGGGGCAAAGTTACCATCAGGGTGTAACCACTAAAGAAGAGCAATAGCTAAACGCACTATTCTTAAAAATTTAGATTAATATGCTGGTGAAACAAACAAATTTTGCAAGAAATATTACTTGGATGTTTGTTCAAACAAATAATAAGTTGCAACTTATGAAATGCCTATAAAAAAGTTATTTGCCAGACACCTTCTTATCCATAAGAGGCACCAGAAGAAACAATATGTGCTGTTTAAATTCTAGAAGCATGAGCTAGCAGAATTTCCTTACTTTATAATATTATATTTCTTTGCATTAGAATTCAAAAAGTTAAAAAAGGATCTTATGATAAAATATTCAACATAGAAACAAGTCAGTACGAGTCATGCATACAGCCAGAAACCGATAGATGGGTAAATTAAAAAAAAGGATTTACTGTCCTAAAAATATTCTCAGAAAAGCACATATATTATCAAATAAATCAAGATGCAGAAGCAAGAAGAACCAAAAACATTTAACGGTCATGTTGTCTACTTCATGTCGACTTTCAAAGTCAGTGAAAAAAGTACAGCAACAATAGATAAATATGACAAAAGCAACAGTGACATCCTAAAAGCTAGACATCAAAGGGCAAAGTCTACAAAAGCAAAACAAGAAAAGGAAACTATCTTTCTTCATTAATTTCAAAAGTTTAGTCATGACAAATATTTCTAAGATTATGAGTAAGAGGGGCCAAAAAGCATACATAGACAAATAAAAAACAACAATTAGCTTATGTAGTAGGAGTTTAGGACTGTCACATAATCTATATACGCCCAGATCTAGAATCACAGATAAATTAATAACAGAAACAAAGTGAGAACTCACTGGATCAAAATTCTCCCGCAACACACCTCTGCTTGGAGAAGCCTTTTTTACCTCCGCTATCAAAGCAGGCATGCCAGTATGTTTAGCTGATGCTTTTAGTGCTCCAACAAAATCTCTAACAGGTGGAGCATCCTCGAGAGCTTTCTTCAACATGGTCAAAGGCCTCCTCTCTTTTAACTGGACAGAAGAAGAAGTAAGAGTTTTCAATACTTAACATTTTTCTCAACGATGCCAATTTTGCATGGTTAACCTAGAAAATGCCTGTGAAACTTCAATGTCCTTGTCCCATATTATTTTCTCTAGGATGTTCCTTGGGGTATTTCCTTCATTTTCCAATCGGAACTCAAATGGTCCTACATAGTGCTTAGGAGGTCCAGTTGGTGGCCGCCTCCGGATTTTTATACCCTGCCTTGAAGCTGCATTATCAACTACATTTCCATTTTGCCACTCCTTGATCTCAACAGAATTTGCAATTTTCTGCCCAGCAGAAGTTGGAGGGTCACATTCTTCTTCTGTCTCCTTCACAAACAAAGACAACCAAGTTTAAACATTAGTAGTAACAGTGAAAATCAGACATGGGATGAAGCCAAATAAATCCAAGAAGCTCTAGTGATGCTTCATTTAGCATCCCCCAGGTATTTGAAAGAACAAATGGATGTGAACATTATGGAAACCATAAGAGAAAATATACAATTAGTGAACAGGCATTTGCAGAATACAAGATATATGGACGCTTGAGACCAAACCATGATAGCACATAATACACAATAAAAAAAATGCGGAACCACATACTCAACACATTGGATTAACTGGCATGATCTTTGCCCAGAATGCCAGGGATTTCAGTTGTCCCTAAAGAGAATGGAATGGTTAAAGCACCCTCTGTTAGGTCATACTAGACTCCCTTTACTTACAAGAGGTTCATTCACCAAATAAAGGTACTGAATTCCAAACATACCAATAACAACTGGTATCAGTTTTCCTTTGTTCATACCCATTTTTGAATAGATTCCCTCCGTTTTAGGATCTTGCTAGCATCAGAGAAACACTGACTTAACATGTGTGGCTTAGCTTCACAAGGAATAATATGGTTTAGCATTTGGTTCATCTTGTGTTCTTTATATCGAAAGCCAGATCGACAACACAACAGTTGCTACCCTATGGCCAAGATAGCCGATGTACCATAGAGCTTTTGCTTCGAGAACTAACCGAAGAAATTGGTGGAGCAAGACTTCAAGTTTCAAGAAGTCCAAATTAAAGAAATTGGGATTCCCAATTTAGAACTGGCTCTGCAGAAATCTAGGTGCTCTACACTGCCTGTAGACCATCGGACCTAATTGACAAGAAAAAAACATCTCCTTAGTCCTTACACAGATGCCCTGTTTCTGTTTTACTTTCTTTTACTTCATGTAAATGTGTTTTATTCTTTACATGCGTACAAAGACCAGATAGAATCAGGATGTCTATCAACCTTCCATGAACATTCCGAACAGAACATAAGCACAAGCCCGAATCAGGACGCTCAACAATGCAATGCATATATATCATAGCAAAGCCAAAAAGAGGGGTGGGGTGGGAAAGCAAAATTGATTCAAATTCCTCGCCCAACAGGTCAGGCCTAGCAAAGGGTCAAGCCGCAAAGAATCCAAAGTTCACCGCCAACTTACAGACGCTTCTTCGGCCGTGGTGCAGCGGAGAGCACACGGTCTCCGCGGGCGATCCACCATCGGGACCCCCGGAGCAGGATCCAGAGACAGCAGGCGTCTCCGAAATCTGAAGGACGAGAAGCACGGGCTCGCAACCCTAAATCTCGGAGGGGTTCCGAGAGCAATCCCATCCATCTCTCCCGACCCCTAAAGATGAAGGCAGAAGCGCTATCTCTTCTTGCGCTGGTTCAACCGCAAGAGAGGCAGCAAAAGCGATACGTTGGGACACGGTGTGGACACCGTACACGCAATAAAACGTTTAAAAAAACATATTTCTCAAAAATGTTGCCACAGTTTTCGTTTTTGGACGATTTCTCAATAAAAGATTCATATTGTGAGCATTTATCAATTAGTATATTTGATTTTATTTTTTCAAATAGTAATTTAAATTTTAAAATGCCTATCAAAAAATTATTGTCAAAATTTTAATCTATTTTTTTACTAATTTTAACTATTATAACATTTTTATTTAACTCATTTATAGTATTTTAAAATATTATTTAAAATATTTTTATTGAGGTATTGAAAACACTATTAACGTTAGGCCTGATCATGGTCCTGGAATCATCTATTTCGATTCTAGAATCAATGATTTCAATCCTAGAATCAATGATTTCAATTCTAGAATTGACAATTCCAATTTGCATCGCTATTTTTTAAAATTTTAATTTAAATATTTTTATTTTTTTAAATAATAAAAATTATAATTATGAAACCGATGGCTCGAACTAAAACCAAAACCATTGATTTTCGTTACTGAATCATGAGTTTCGAAATCGATAATCTAGTTTTCAAAACCTAAGAATCGAAAGTAAATCGCCTTGATTTCGATTTGGTTTAGAACCGACAAACCATCTAGTCGGTTCGATCTTGGCCTCGACTCGATTCGATTTTAATTTGAAACGTATCATAATAAAGTTTAATAGATATTATTGAAAAATACTATAAGTGACATCATATTGTTTCTCTTCCATTATAATTGCTCGTTATGATATTATATTTTTAAGTTTTTAGTTGGTTTGATTGATTTTAAAAGTCAATTTAGATTATTTACTGTGATTTCGAGTAGGTTTAATAGTATTTTTATTATAGTGGTCAAAATATTGTAACAAGTAAAAAATTTTATTTTTATTTAGGTGATATTATTTATAAAATATTATAAATACATATTTAAATCATAATATGATATATCATTTTGTTTTCATTTGACTTGTTTATAATATTTTTAAGTGGGTTTATAGTGTGGGTAAAACACTAAAACAGGTCAAAAATAAAAAAAATATTGCAACATGTTGAAACACCATCATAGATGAGAAATTTTTTTAAGATAATTTAGGTAATTTTCAAATTAAAGATATTATTTAAAAATCAAAATGGGAGGAACCGATTGGGAAATGCCTAAAATGTGAATATTTTATAGGAAAGTCATCCTTTGTTTTTCTTGTTTTTTATTGGGTGCTTTTCTATAAAATACTCAATATTCTGGATAGTTACTAAAAGATACCCCCCTTTTTTTTTCCCCAAACAATATCCTTAATTTTTAAAAAAATTAAAATATCCCTAAAAAATTTTCTTGCCAAAATTTTTCATTTGTATATATATTTTTAACAATCTTAAACTCTTAGAGTGTTTTCATTTAGCTTATTTATAGTATTTTTTAATAGAATTTATGGTACTCTTAAATCCTAAAAATATTATAATTATTATTGAAAAATTACTATATATGGCATCATAGTGTCTCTTTTTGGTTATAATTATTTGTGGCCCATTTACAGTATATCACATTTTGTAGGCTTGTAGTTGGTTTAGTTGATGCCAGGAGTTTATTTAGAATAGTATGTTTTATAAAATTTTTATTGTGGTAGCCAAAACGTTATAATAAGTTAATTTTTTATTATTATTATTTATAAATACCTATTCGAATCATAGTATAATTTTTTATTTGACTCATTTATAATGTTTTCATATAGGGTTTATGGTATTTGATTATAGCAGACGAAAACACTACAATGAATACAACAACAAATAACAATTTTCGAATTAGAGTAGGGAAAAACCAAACGGGGACAATGATTAAAAATATGCAAAATATAAATATTTTTTTAGAACAATCGTCATTCATTATTCTATTTTTATTTATTTTTGGAAGAGAGGACAAAGGAAATACAAAAATATAAACCTGCCAAATATAATCTTATTTTATGAGTTAACAATGGCACCAATGCAGATGAATAGTGGCACTGCTTATGCATTTAAACATGTAATAAATTTAAGATGATAATATATATATATACTCATTTTACGTTTTTTTTATATAAAAAAAATCCAAACCACACATTAGACTGCTGATAAAGGCAGGGTGGCATAATCTTCCTTTTTTGAAAGAAAGCTTTCCATTTGAATTGAACATCCATTTTGTAGGATCCATTTTGAATCGAACATCCTTTAGACTCTCTTCTTAGCAAATTAAAATTTATTCTTATTAAAAAAAAAGTGCCATTGGAATCATGCAAGATCTTTTTTACTGCTTTGTTCATCATGAACGAACATACAGATAGATTGGTAACGGTGAGTTGAGGGGATTCCTACTATTTGTTATTGAAAGGGGAATGCATCATATTATTCAAGGAAAGAAGTTTGGTTATGCATTCATTATTTACCACAAAATGATCACTTCCTTCCATTCTTGTATTATTCAGCTCTCTTTTTATTATTATATGTACAGCTAAGAATTCTTCTTCATCATCATCATCGTTCTGGGCACGTCTCCTAAGAAGCTGCTACGTATGAGCAAATGTATGTTTCATATTTCCTTGCTCTTTGAGTTGTTTTGATTTTATGTTGGATTTGTGATTCATAATAACCTGTTCGTTTTTGTGATTATTTTCTACGAGTGTTGGAACTAAATTTCCTTTTTTGTGTCTACGGAGATCAGATCTTTGTTCTAATATTTTCCCTGCATATTTCTTTTTTAAAAAAATTAGAATTTGCATCGACCATGATTCCTCGTACAAAAGCCTAATGAATCGATGAAATCTCCGAGCTACCAAATTCGCTATGTTATGTGATGCTTTAATCATACTTTTGTGAACACGATGAAATTTTAATGTAGTATTATCGTTTGCTAGCACTCAAAATATCATTTAAAGATATTTTTATTCTTGATGATGAGGGCGCTGTAGTCATAGCATCATCATTTTTATCCTCGATGATGTATCTTATTTTTGTGGGTTAAAATGATATGATCGACTCATCGATATCATGTGATCGATACGTTGAGATAAGATGATCCAAACCTGATGAGAGTCGAAAGAACAGGTGAAGACATAGGAGCTGTGTGGCTAATAACACGATACTACATGGCTAACATAAGGATGCCACGTAGCCCCGACACCTCAGCAGCGTCATAGGGTTGATGTTGTGGGATGAAAGCCACGGAGTCAATGCCCAAATATCTTAGTGATCGTACAGCCAATTATATATATATTTTAACGTGTTTTTTTTATTTTTTTTTCTAGTTTCGCAGATGGATGATACGAGGGTGGAAACAGATGATACGAAGGAGAGGAGGTTCTTCAGCTGTCAGTACTGTGAGAGAATATTCCCCAGCAAACAAGCGTTAAATGGTCATCAAAGTAGACACAAAAAGGAGAGGGATGCAGCCAAGAGAGCGAAAAAGAAGGTGCCATTGTTTCCGGCGCTCGCTGCTCTAAATCTTGATAAGCTGTTCCGACGTGCTTCTGCTTCCTCCAACAACAGAAGAAAGCACGATGACTCCCATGAAGCATTCCCAGTAAATGGGCTTGCAGATTTCGATCCCACTCTGACATTTGAGGTGGCACCAGCGATGCAAGCACCCGTGGGAGGCTCATCGTCCTCGGCGGCCGCTTCTGATGGGAAGAATGGCACGGCCGGCGACGAAGATGAACTCGACCTTACTCTTCATCTTTGATCAGAAGGGAATATATATATATATATATATATATATATATATATATATATATATATATATATATATATGGACCCTTTTTTTCGTAGTGTAATAAAAATAATCATGCAAGACATGCATGTCTTTACACCCTGATAATTATAGACATCCGGAATATATGGATTAAATTTGATTTCTAGTGATTTCTTTGCCTTGTGAGTTTGTTGAAAATTCTACTCCAATTATGATGTATCAATATTTTATTTCTCTGATAGTTTTTTTTTTTTTTTTTTTTTGGATCAGGTGTGGTTGCTCACTCGACTTGATTCGAGTGTTGAGCCATCGACTTTGAACAATACCGATCGATCTAACTAGATTCGATTGAGTTAGTTTGTCGTTTGGTCGAACCTAAGTTTAATTGATTTTAATTCTAATTAATTATGATTATAATTTTATTTTCAGAGAGACTTCTGAAATATCATATTAAGTTTTATAAATGATTAAAAAAATTCAGGAAAAAAAAGTAAAATTCCGACCTGGACAATACTATAAATAAAAAAGAAACATAATTTATAAAATCCTAAATCTGTTTTTAATAAATTAAAAATACTAACAAATCATCAACTTGGAATAAAAAATTCCAATAATTCATGAACATTTTAGATAAAATCTATGAAATATGTGAAAGACAGGAAGAAAATTATACTATGTTCTTTTATGTTAATATCCTATATTCTCAATGTGTTTTTGTCCCATCATCTTTCATTATACTATCATTTTTCATTAAAATTAGTATATATAAATATATATATATATATATATATATATATATATATATATATATATATATATAATAACAACATTTTGGGGGGGTTTTCAATCGATATCCCTCATTTTATTTTTTTAAATAGTATGTCTAATTTTAAAAAAAATACCTAAATTATATTTTTAATTTTTTTTTGCTTGTTATAGTATTTTATTTATTATAGTGTTTTGACCACTATAATAAGAATAATGTAAAACATGCTTGAAAACATTGTAAATGATCTAAATATACTTATAATCTCAACCAAACTAACTATATTTCTAAACATATGATATTGTAATGATCTATGAACAATGATCACCGAAGTGGCACAATATGATATCACTAATAGTGTTTTTTTTAACAATATCTATATTATTTTTAATATATCAATAAAACACTATAAATACTCTCGGAAAACACTGTAAACAAGCGAGATGAAAAATACTATAACAATTAAAAACTGATAAAAAAAATGGGCCAAAAAATTTGGCAAAAAATATTGTAAGGGATATTTTGGATTTTTATTTTAATTAAGTACATTGTTTAAAAAAAATAAAAGAGGGGTACCTTTTGGGAAATATCTAAAATATAGATATTTTTAAAAATACTATATAAATAAAATATATAATATATTTTATTTTGATGTAAAACATAGAATTATTATTCGAGTTGAAAGGCTCAAGTTTTCAATTGTTTTCACAATAGTATAAAGGCTAGCGAAAGAAATTTTCTTTTTCCTTTCTTCCCCTTGTCATTATAAATGATGATAAAAGAGAAAAAGGGGGAAGAAGATAACAGATAACTAATTATGTTTGTCATATTGTCTATACCTAATCAATGTTCTTATGATGTCTATAGATAAAGAGAGATATCTAACATCCATTGTTACCACTAGTTAACAAAATAGTCTTTGTTGCTATTACATCTTATAGGTTGAGGGCTTGGGATGAAAGAAAGATCCAAAAATACACTAACCAGACTGTTTCATCACTTCATATTTGGTTGAGAGCTTATATATAAATGTGCCACCTTCTTGCCATATGGAAAATGTCATTCATAGTGGTTAGCAGTTTGGCTGTTGGGTTGATGGCAAAGCATTGCATATAATGAATTATCAAATAAAGCTGTGGTTTCAAAACATCCAACTTTTCTACCTTTATTTGTATCTCAAGCAGCTCTTCTACAGTTGTCTGTGCCAGCCATATGTCTAAGTTCTTGAATGGAAGGAGCACTTCATGTTGTGGATTGGTGTCAAGAACTCTAATTTGCTAATCTTACTACTTAGATGCAAGGAATGATACTTTGGCATGCATGTCAATTTTCATATGACAAATATACAGGAGGTGGAACAGAAGTAAAGCAGGGCAAATACAGAGGAATGCACCTGACTGTTGTGAGGTCAAGGTCATATGCCATGGAAGAGAAGCAACAGCTCCTGATCAATCCCTACCATCTTCTCTGGCAATGGTGGCTGTTCCAATGGTGAGACAGGAGAGCAGGCCAAGAGCAGCATAACCTGCAGATGTTTCTCAGGAAAATATTAGCCACTTGAAAACACTTTCATAGAGTGAGTGTGAATCATAATAACTTCTTCCTCCTATCACTTAATGCTTTAAAACAGTTTGGCACATATTTTTTTCATTATAATGCAAATAAGAAAATTGATCACATACATGTTGCTCTGAAACATTGGTTTAGGAGTAGGATTGGCTCCAATCTCTCTTTGTCTCACTCTCATCAGATGCAAGATCTTTGAAGGTTATGTAGTCTTTCCAAGGTCATTGCTAGAAGGCTAATCTGCTTCAGATACTGATTTGGTGAATTAAGTATGTTCTGATCAGGTCAATTCCAAGTGATTTATACAAGTTTTCTGCCTGATTGATTGGATTTTCCAGATTTTAGGAAGTATTTAGGAGATATCGAGATCGAATGCAAGTCAACTATAACTGTATTATGCATGGATTGGACAAATTCAAAGGCAGGTTTAATGAGAATGGTTTCTTTCTACTATGAGCTTGAGCCATACACATGTCAATTCCATATTGCTCAGATAAGTGTTTGACATCACCATAAGAATAGAGCAAATATTTGACCTCTCTCAAGTTACTTTTGCAAAGAAGTGTGAATCTAACAAGTCTTACGGTAAATTATAAGACATTAAGTGACTAAATACATCCAGCATATGAGGTTATTAACAGTTCAAGAAAAAGAATACATGACTGCCATTGTGTTTCAAGGAGATGTGACACCTCTCTGTGAACTTTTCTCTAGAGTAAATATGAACCATACAGCAAATAAACACAGTTGCTCTCTTCAAAAGATAACATGAACTGGTCCTGGTCATTGTGCAGGACATGCCTTGGCACATTATTCAATCAACACAAATTGATACCACTAACACTTCCAAAAGAACATCATCAAGGTGAGAATTTCTTTTTCGTATAAAAAGATAACAAGTAACCCTTGAGAATTCCAGAAATGGACAGGTATATACACAGATCAGCCTTTTGCAACATGAGCATGTTTCATTTATCAAAATTGCAAATTAAAAAAAAAAGAAAAAAGAAGAGAAGAAAGACACATTTGAATAATACATAGTAGTCAAAATGTTTAGTCGAGCAAATGCCTAGCTCACTCCATGGAGGTATCATCTCAAACAGGGTTGATGGCATCCGTATTGTCCTCTTCATCAATGATTGTTTTCGGCTTTAGAGAAAATGAATTCTGCTTTGGTAGTAGCTGCTTAATTGCCGCCGCTGATGACTCCTTCGAGTCCCGCAAATTGAGGTAAGTGTAGAATGACATTCCACACAGAGCAACAACAGCTCCAAACAAACTGACCATTCCTGGGTCAGAATTGAAAAAAATGTATCCACCAAGCATAATAACACATGTTTTGAACTGCCCCAGAACAACATGAGAAGTTGCAGATGTTGCACTGTTGTAGTACCAATCAGAAAAAGTAAGACCTTTTGCTATTGCAGTAACACAATGACATTACGATATGATCGTGTAACAACCAAATATAATACAAACATCACTATCAGCTGCATGATGGAAACAAAACTAGAAAAGGAATAAGAAAATATAATGAAACAACATGCAGAAACATCCGAGGGAGTCAAAATGAGGTACTTGTGAGTTGTGACCACTTGCACTGCACAAACCATTTGAGAGTTTGCATGGTAAAACCATCTATCGGTTATCTTTAAATGGCTTATATGTTTTCTATTTAATGATAGAAAAACAATCAAGTAAATTGTGGAAATATTAGATGCAGGTTAGCCTGAAGCTTTTGACTTGTGACTTCACCTAAGCTTTCTATTGCTAATGGCCTGCCTTCAGTAATATGAACTACATGCTAACAAAGCCAAATTTAAACAATAATGTGAAATAAGTTTGAAAAAAATAAGCATGTCTACAGGTGAAGTCCGAGATACACAAAATACTATGGAGTTCCAAAATGGAGCATTTCAGGTACTTGAATATTACAACAAGTTAGTTGTGTAGGTGCAAGGAAGATATCAAATATTGCTACTTGATATTCCTATTGTAAGTGTATCCACGTGAACCTTATAATTATTGACAACCAGCAAAGATAAACATTTTTAGAACTAAAACATAGAAAAACAGATTTACATGAGAATCTCCAAATCATTATCAGAGTGCAACTTTTATTGCTTAAAGAAAAATCTTAAAGGTGCCTGAAGACTCACCCGAGTGCCAGTGCCCCTGACCATTGAAGTAGAAATCCAAATAAAGCTGATATTATGATGGCAGCCACATTGTTCCAGTTCCAACCAAAGGATAACACACCCGGTGGGTCTAACAAAGGCATCAAAACCATGAAGAAGAATATGGTAATTGGGCTTGTTTTCCACATCAACCTGGTCAAATATCAACCAAGTTAGAAGAACTTTTAGACAAAATGACTAGCTTGGAAGATTGGGTAACCGCACTTACGCAAGAGCCGTCCAGTTGCCTGTTTGTTGCATATTTGACCATAAAATTTTATTTACAGCACTAGGCACAATCCATGCCAATGCAACACAAGCACCAAAAAAATTGAATTCTAGATCAGTGACAGTAGCAACAGCCACACCGACTGAAACGATACCTAGCGTGATGACCTGCATTGCCCAAGGATTAAGAATATAGGAAAAAAACTGACGGAGACTTTTCTTTTGAAGAGAGAAAAACTGATAGCTAAACCTAAGTAAGATTCAAACAAAATGGTTCCATGTATATATAAAGCCTTCCTTTCTGTTCCCAGCTGTATGTTCAGGTGCATTCCCCAGAAAATTTATAAGTTGCATGCATATCCACATAGTCATCTTTTTCACTATAACCAAATATCTGAGCCTCTGTAGTTTTCTTGAATAGTGACACGAGTCCCTTGTTTTGCGATTACCTATGCCAGAACAAGCATGTGGCATTTTGGACTCTCAGATGTACAATCACTAGATTTTTTTCTGTTAAGTTTTTGCTGCGCACTCATGCAAAATTGAACTTTGCAAGGGTATAGACATAAAAGAGGTGACTCTGGGAAGCTATATATGGAAAATGAACCAGGCTTCCATAAGATGCCTATCATTTCCAAATAAAATATTTTGCTCAATTCATCATGTGAAACAAAATTCAAAATAAAGGAGATGATACATAGAGTGACAAAATTTTACCTTTTGAAGAGAGACCTTCTTGCTGAAAAGCATAAACTCAGCTAGAACAATTGTTGGAGTCACAGCTATCTTAGCCATCTGATAGAAACCCACACTGTGACAAAATCCAGATTAAGAAAAGGCAACAATGCATTCAAAGCATTAGAACAAGAAGGAGGTTCACCAATACTAGCATAAGTCTCACCTGTTATGTTGTAAGCTGACATTGGCCAGTCCAGTGGCAAGAGCCATCACTACGCCCAAGACAAATAAAGAAGAAAATGGTGTGGCTTTAGAAGGAGGTGCAGCAGGCAGTAGAGAAAGCGCTTTGAAGATGGCCATGAGAAACCAAGAAGTTACATAATGGATCAAAGAAAGGGCAACAGGGAAATTGAACCCAACTTTGCCCATCACCTGTAAAACAAGCAGTAAGGCTTTTTCTTTCTTACACAATGAAAAAAAAAGAAGTAAAATTCAAAGGAATGCTTTGTGTATAGGACTAGAATTCTCAAAATATAGCAAGCACCGACTTAATTGGTGTAGGAGACATGAGAAACACACCACTTTGTTGGCCATGATTATTCCAACAGCAACAATGAAATTAAAGGTCATTGCCACAAATGGACCACATAACCTCTGCTGCTGACGTTTTGCTCCTTCTGAAGTATGGAAATCACTGTACATGGAGCTTCGCAGCTCCTCCAGTGCTCGACCTGGCAGCCACGGAAGTGAGATAGGAGTAAAACCAACAATCCATATAGCCTATCTGATTCCTCTTTCATTACTATCATTTCATAGACAAATACCATCTTTCTGAAAAGGAAGTGTTCTGTTCGCTTTTAGGGAGATAAATAGGAGAAAAGGTTGAACATTGTTGCAAAGGTGGGGAAAGTAGCAGCATAAATCACAGTGATGTTGCCACAGAGAGAGAGAGAGAGAGAGAGAGAGAGAGAGAGAGAGAGAGAGAGAAAAAAAAGGGAATTTCTTCTCAATGTTTTCCAAGTACTTGTGATGCATCTATAGTGGCACATGAGAATATCTCATTTGTATTATTTGTGACTGCTTGATGGTATAATGTAGCAACAAAAATCAAGCACAATCTAAAGAATGAAGCTTCAAGGAATCCAATCTCAGACGATATGTTTAAGATAAAGTCCAATCTTTGCACCAGTCACTACCAAGTCTAACAAAGAACGCACACAGACGACCTGAGGCAGGACAAGAAAAGCAGCAGTCGTTTGACTAAGCAGATGCAATTTTGCAAGGAAGTAAAAGAAGGTAAAGATGACTTCAGGAAGAAAATCTGATAGGGACCAAAAGATGGGTACAGCATCTAAAGACCAACATTGGGGAAAAGCAATCGGGATTAGGAATAATGCATCAATCTGTAAAACGAGAAAGAGATAGCAATGGCATCAAGGTATACATTGCAATAGTAGTAGCTCTTTCGAGAGAACTGCATTATTAGAAACATGAGAACAAAAAGTTAAAGCAAGGAATGATACGAAAGGCAATCGCGGAGAAGAGGGAAGCAAAAGGATTAAGATGAGAAGTTTAAGGCTCAGATCAAACCCATACATCAGTTTCCTCAATAAGAGAGCTTCCTCTAAAACAAAAAAGCCAATGACAAAGAAAGAAACCCCTAAAGCTCGAAAATCCATAATGCCCATACAAAGGACGATTCTTCCATTCTTGGGGGCACAAAAATCATGTCCCGAGCGACACAAAAACGAACAAATCGATTCAAACGCGAAACCGGTTCCACTCATCTGAAGGGAAAGAAAATTTTAGGTAAAGATTCGTGTTTCCTCGTCACGAATTCCTCCACACAATTCAGAAATCGCGCCATTATGGCTATCGCCATCGATTAAAGAAGAGACACATACCGTGCTCCCCGGCATCACTGTCCTTGCGCTTGACGAACCTCCTCCCATCCCTCCCCAAAATGGATTCCCACACTCCCATTCCGACGCAGGCCAAGAACGCATCAGGCCAGCCCGGAAGATCCCATCTTTCGGCAACAAAACCGCAGATTAACCCCGGAAGAGCAGCGGAAGGTAGGAAAGATTGGATCTTTTCAGAGCCCCCACCGGATTTGATCGAGCCGACGAAATCACGGGAGACGGTTGGAGGCGAAGGAAAAGTGGAGTCGGTGTTCCCTGGCGCAAGTCGGCCTTCGTTTCCTCTCCTTCGTCATCCAGAGGTGAATGGACGGCTGGGATCTAACGCTTCTCTCGCGCTGCAGTAGATGGAGGGTGGTGATCGCTTCCCTATTGGCTTGTTGCATTACACAACAACAAAGGTTACATGCTTTCATGTAAATAATTTACATATCTATTTCCTTAAATTTATAACACATATTAAGGATAAAAAATTGATTTTGCTGAAAATTTCAGAAACAAAAAAAAATCTATAATGAATACGTGTATTTAAACTTATAGAGAAAAGAGAGGAATTAGGTGACAAAAGGGAGGCTTGATGGAGGCTGCTAAATCTGTGTGATGAGTAGGCTGGAAGCATGGAAAGGTCAGTGGGCTGGTGGAGATTGCACTTTGTGTGACTTCATTTATCAACTTGGATGATGGTAGAGTAAGCTTATGTTTAATGCATAAAATCATGTTGTGTGATTCTTCTAAATTGCTTATGATGCTTCCAAATGGCTTGTAATGGTTCATTGTGACATGTACTGAAATCATAGAGAGAGAGAGAGAGGCATGACAAAAAGTAAGCTAAATGTAGCTTTCATGAGTGTGACTTTAAACTTCCCTTCTCTTTTAATGTTAGTGTTTTGGGTGTTGGGTCTCTCTAGGATGTGTGTGGCATCCAGCTTTCGTGACTTGAATCATGACCTAAGTTGCCAGCCACATGGAGCACTGCTCATAATATACTCTATTAGTACAATATTTACATGCTTAATATACACTTTAATGTTCCAAATGTTGTGTAAAGACAAAAGGAATCTCTCAACTGAACAATTATTGCACACCAAGATGACTATAATAAAAGATGATAATGCTAAAGATATGCTTGAGAAGACTTAAACTTGAATTGAGCATACAAAGCTAGATTTCCAAGACTAGGATGTCTCAACTACAAAAATCCCAAAAAAATGAATACAATTTATTACCAAACTTTTGATTCAAGAAGTTATTATGGATATTTTAATTATGATGGATCATTTTTGTTAAATTATTTGGTCATATTTAATTAAGTAAGATATATTAAGAATATAATTGGATTTTGATTATGATTATTGGCTAATAGAAAGTAAGTCTAATTAAAATAGAATTCCTTAAGGAATGTTCTTAATAGGAGGAAATATCCTAATATCTTATCTTAGATCTTCTGCTCTCGTTTATAAATAAACATGATCCATAGGGATGCAAAATATAAGGAACACAGGAGAAGAAATAAGAGAGTTGAGATATTACAATTTCTCTCTCAATCTGTCTATTATAGTCTCTCTTTCAATTTCTCTAACCATCAATTCAAGTGATCTTGTAAAAGAATAGGAAGAGAGAAGAAGATAAGACTAGTTCTCCTTGCAGATTGATATTTTAGATCTGATGATAATATGCTTGTGAATCAAATAAAGTTTATTTCCCCGTAACTTTATTTAGATTGATTGTTATTTGATTTCAAATTTTAACATTAAAGTTTTTCACATTACAGATAGCATGATTATAGATTTTATACTAATAATTTTTTCTTGGAATATGTCTCCGATTATCAAATACTTTTATGAGGTTAATTTTTGTATATTTAGGTTATTAATAGTGAAGGTTCGAGACACAAAAATAATCTTTTTTTTTTTACCTATCGTTTTGAGTACTAAATTATTACGATAGGAATATTGGATTCTCTCGTGCAGAGCATTTACCATGCAATATAATGCAACAAAATTGAGAGTGCATTGACTTCATATCCCATCCTCCATTCATCTTGAGATCCATAAATATTACTATCAATCTGCATTTGGACATGCAAGGAAAAAGAGGGACGCATCATGTTTGGAAGTAGACAAGATAGCATTTTTGTCCTCAGTAATCCTCCCAGATTTCTCTGTGGTTCTACTTTGCAGTGCATGACCAGGGGTGACATGCTGTAAACATAAAGAATCTTCATAAGGAGATTTTAGATCATATGGACTGGCATTATGTGAGATCCATAAATGGCAGAGGAGATGGATTTCCACCCAATGACTCTGCCAAGAGCCACCTCGACTGTCGGCAGCTGTCGGCAGTTGATGGGTAGGAATAAAGGCAGCACCTTTGGAGGTTAACAGTTACCATTTATGGGGTTTAGGGTTCATAGGATCCATGGCAGATCATTAAAGAGTGCATGTGTTCTGCTTCACTTGAGAGGCGAGTTTGCTCTGTTTGAATCGATGCGTTGCTAGTTTATATGACTAACTTGATCATGGAAGGAGTCGAGTTGAGAAACATCCTCTGACCATAATTTTTGTATAGATACTATGAAAAATGAGGAAACAACCATCTCAAATGATACTTCATCCAACTTTCATGTATTGCACCAAACCACAAGAAGCTGACTGGATCATCATGAACATTTTCCCTGACAAACACCAAGCTGAATGATTCAGGTCTGATGTCAAAATGTACTGCTACTCTTTCACCACAACTAATGCTGCAACATCACAGCCAACGTAGGAATTTTTTTGTCTGTGGTGATGAGAGCAAGGTGAATTGGCACACAAACATCTTTTCCGAGCTGGTACATGGGCAGATGATGGACCCCCAAGCTTGAGATTGGTAAAAGCAAGTAATCCAAGCTGCTGCACACACATGCTTTGAGTTAAGCTTGTTGCTCTACTCTTGGCAGTCTCAGATGTGTTCTCTATCTGACACTAACAAATTTGAAGATGACAATATTGGAAGACAACTATCACCAACAGCATCACAAAGAAAACCATAACACATCTTCAGGTGTTTAAGATGCACAACCAAACTTTGGCAGCTGCAGCAGTTGCTTTAAACACATGAGCAACCTGCAAAGTTTATTGTGTTTATACTGTCAATGGCATAAAAAGAAACTAAAGATAAAGGTTCTTCAAGAATCTTGATACATATATATATATATATATTTTTGTTGTTGCATTTGAATGGATACAAATTGCTATTTTTCGGTTACAGCACGCTATACAAAATATAACATGACAATATATAGAGAATGGAGCCAATGCCCGAATCAGAAACCTAACCCCGGGGGACATTGTAGCATGCCATAGGAGGGTAACTGACCTCGGACGGAGTCAGAAAAAAAATGTTAAAAAAAAGAAGGATGAAGGACCGAGAAGAGACATAGTCATTACAGGTTTGCGGTTCAAGGAACAGCATGGATACCAGGTCATTCAAGGCAGAGTAAACCAGTATGTGCTGGCCTTCTTTTCCCAATCATAGAATACATACAATCCCATTCACTATTGAACAAAATGAAAACCGACATTTACAGGATCAGGATGTTGGACCATGTGGGGATCAAGAACTCATAATGCCACAATGTTCCTTGGCAAATTAACATGGACTGAGCACTTGCAACTCATTTTCAGCCATCAATCATGCTGCCTTTCTTGTTCCTCCCTTTTAACTTCTTTAAATAGGCTGCTAAACATATTAATCGTAAGGGAAGGATGACCTATGTCGGTCTTCATTTTCCCCAAGTATTTATCAACTGATGTTTACATTATACTATGATAATGTTTTGCTCTCAGCAGCTTCTCGTCTGTGCAAGCGGGTCATAGTCATAAGCTTCACCAGCCTTGACAAACCGGCCCTTCACCCGCCTTCTTACATCAGCCATAGCCTTGCGAGAAGCATACCTTATTTTTTTCTCAAACCTGTTCAAAAAACAAGAAAGAAGTTTCTGAGAATTTGTCGAACATATCCATGGAATATTTTAATTAAACAATCACAATCACTCTATAACAACTATCTGTAATAAAATTATAATTGAATTGGATCCATTGTCTGTAAAACATGGCATCATTCACACAGCTTCATTATTTTCATCAAGAGACAATAATTATTTTTTATGTTAAGAATACATCTAGTTGGTTATCATACTGTCATGCATTCATGACTAAATAGCTTGTGTTACTGATCTACAGATCAACAGAATTCCAAGTGAGTCAAGTTTGTAACAAAAGCTCTGTGTATGCTGTCTAATTTCATATTGCACACCTATTTTATAATATCATTCCTAACAATTGACTTTGAACTCAAGGAGCATCTTTGGCCTCACGACCTTTTCTCTGGTAGGTGATTGATTTTCTGATTTTCTATTTAACCAATATACAAGAACAAGAAATAAAAAACATCGAGAATGACTGTTTTGACATCTGACTCAGAAGCTCTTTATCGTTGTTCTTTTTCATCCCACTCAGACACTCTTTCTCATCACTATATTCGATATACAAAACTTTAAACCTCGAGGGGGTTGACAGAGATCAGAGATACAAGAACATCACAAATAATTCTCATATGTGATTAACTGCCATATTCTCACCTGTAATTGGCCAACCATGTCCATTTACATCCTATTAATTTATTTCAGAGGTTAAAAAGGATGATCGACAATGGTTTCAACACACATTTAGTTGCATACAAGATAAACAAGCAAATACATGCTCCATTGTGGAACTAACAGCACTATAAGCTAAAGCTAAGTGCCACATAAGTAAACACATGCATAAACTAATTCGATGTCTGTTATTAATTTTTATGAGGATTTTTCCTCTAAAAGAAATCAGGGATTCTGGAAGCGAAAAGTTCCAAAAGTAAAATGTGGCTTCTAGAGCAGGATGCAGCTTCCAAATACTGAAGTTCCACACTATATATCTAAGTCCAGACATCCAGAAGTTAAAGAACATTGTGCTCAGTGATTTTTTTCAGAGATTAACACAGAAGATTATAGCACATCCAATTTGAGATTGTCAGAGTTCAGACTTACTTGCGTGCTTTCTTTTTTATTTTGTAACGCATCACAGCACTATCCCTGCTAGCTCTAGGTAACGAGGAATTTTCAAGTCCAGCTCCGAACACTGGAGGCTCACCCATAAGAAGCACTGATGAAACACCACAATCTTGATAGTCGCCAGCACTGCTTTCACCAGTCAAGCCAGAAAAGGAAAGGGATAGACTAAAGCAAGCTTGACGTGCTGGAAAAAACTGACTTGAATCTGCATTTTTTACTGGTTTTGACATCACAGAATCAGCAGAGACTGCATCGCTACATGTTGCCTGCATAGGCTTAACCTGCCCCGCAGATGATGCCTGAGAAAGATTTTAAGGACAGTCAAGACAGTAGAAGTGAATGATTGATCATCTTAAATATGCATGTTGTGATGACATATGAATAAAAATGCAATTAACAAGCTGCTTGACTGTTCACTGTGCTCTTTAGCTTGGAAAATTCACATGGGCAAGTAAACTGCAGCTTGCTGACAACAGCTTAGGGTAACAGCTTGTTGTCGAGATAACTTAAGATCATTACATAAGTTGTTACAAATTGGCAAGTAAGATCATTACATAAGCTGCTACAAATTGGCAATGCCAGCTTTAACCAACGATTAGGAGAGCAGAAATGTTTAAATAGTATCATCCAAATCAAACTTAGATCATGTCATCCAAAGAAGCATCTAGTCAGTCCGTCATACGATGCTGCTTATGGTCATGAATATATCAACCTTTTCATACATAAAGGTAGTAGCTATGCACAAAATAACACTTATCTGTCTCTCCGGAAATTCAACATGAGATTCATCTGGTGCTTCACAAAATCATTTTCTCATGAATACACAAGAAAGGTGATGACTCTTTGAAACTGCATGCCTCACTAAGAAATATGATGGCAAAACATTCATTTCTGCTCTCCTAATCATTAGCTCGTGAGATGTATCAGCTTGTGAGACACAATAACCAAACTAAATTAAGGGAATTGGCAGAAGCAAGCAGAGCAGATATAGCATAACAGTATTCCTTTGACAGTTAGCAACAAGACCTGAATGAGTTAATCTATTATGAAATGAAATCTCCATTGAATTATATTGAGTGTATTCAGATGCAGTATGACATGTCAGATTTCAAGTTGAATTTTCAAATATCAGGAAATTAACAAGTTTTTTTGTTTATGATTCATCCACTTTAACTTTTATCTCTGACAAGCAATTCAGGTTTCTTGCAAACTCACAACTAGTTGAGAGCATTGTTGCCCTACAAATGAGCACTTCAAATCCAACACCTTTACAAGTCATAATAACTACAGAATATCATTACCCCAATAAATGGAAGAATCTTTATGAAACCATCCTTTTCCCCTTACTTGACAAAAAATTGAAGATAGTAAATGGTGCAGGAAGTACTCTATGCATCATAACAAAATGAACTGGAACACACATTAGGTAATGCATGCATGTAAGCTTGCATCTAATGGAGCGGACAGAGAAGAAATGAATATAGTGAACTAGTGTTTTAATTTATAGAAGGGAAAAAAAAAGTAATAAAACTGGTGGTTGCTGATACCAAAAAAAAAAAAGAACAAAAATTGCAAAAATAAGAGAAAGCCACAAGATGTACCTCTCCAACAAGTTCACCCTGGCAGTTGGAATTGCCTGCAGATGTTGCCCTTGTATCAAAAAAAATATCTATTTCATCATCATCAAAAAGATGCCCTGTTTGGTTATGAGATACACCAAAAAGTTCTTCATAGTTTTGAAATGTCAAATCAACATCATCCACATTGAGATCTTCATAAATATCATCTTTGCAGAATTCAAAATCTTTGGTCCCGGGACAAGATAGCTGCAAACGAGTCGATAAACTATTGCCAATTGAAATGTGCGAAAGAAGCTAAACATTGAAGAGCATCGAAACATAATTCTCAAGATTAAGAACCATAATCTTAAGAGCATCCAAACATTGAACCATATTCTCAGGATTAAACTACATATTTTAGAGAATCCAAGCATAATCCATGCACCAATGACCATATATATATATATATATATATATATATATATATATATAGAGAGAGAGAGAGAGAGAGAGAGAGAGAGAGAGAGAGAGAGAGAGAGAGAGACGGAAGAGAGAAGGGGGATGTAAAAGCAGAACAAAAGAGGTGCTCACTATTTGAAAGTGTCATAAGACCTGATACTCTGGTAGACTGCAATTTATGGCTCCAGAGGAATGGAGGAAGGGTACAACTACACATATTAATATATCCTGCAGACTAGTCAATGATGAAAGTAACTACACATCCTTGCTGTCAACAAAAGATGCTGGAACATAAAATGGCAGTCAATTGTTAGTATCAAGTTTGTTAGGCAAAAAAGTAACTTGAACAGTAGAGTTGCATTTGTTAATTGTATATAGTACAAAAGATTTTGATAAAAAGACAGCAAACATCAATGGGTTCTAAAATTTAAAGACAAATAAAGTGAATTCAAAACTTAAATGCACCTTAGGTTGAGATGAATTCACTGCACCAGCTGTCAGATCAGCAGTACAGAGCACAGGACATATTGCAGGCCCTGAAAATGATCCAATCAAGGCATTGGACTTATCGACAGCTTCCAGTTCCTCCATTTTGCCTGCACCAGATACGTCCAAAGTACTGTTTTCTGGAGAAGCCCAACAATTACTAACACTGTTCTCATTGATGGTCATCAAACCTAAGCCCTGTTCACAATCGGACTCAGCTGTCTGAGGAAGCTCCTGAAAAAATGACCAAATTCTTGAAAACTCTGCTGCTGACGGGCAGCCTATGTAGCAGTTTATTGTCTCTCTTTTATGCCCTGAAGAAGCTGCTGACCCACCATGCCCATTCCAATCACAATTTTGGCAAAGTGAAACACTTTCTTCAGTGCACCTTATAACAGCAGGTTGTGCATTGCATCTGTCACACAAAAGAGTGCGGGAGTGACGCCGAGAAAGTGCATTTGCAGAATGAACATTGCGGTCACATGACAAGCACAAAGAAGCAGCATCAGATCTGCAGTAGACGATAGATCTTTGCTCCCCGCAGAAATCACACAGGCGACTCATGCTTCCTCACTCTCAGAAGATAAACAACAAAATAAAATGCTGCTTCTGTTCTTGTGGTTTTACAAGAAATGTCCTCACCGTCGAAGTTGTCAGCATACTCTGGAAAAATTCAGCCAATGTCAGCATATGTCCCAAAAGACCTCAAAATCTAACCAACCACTTTCCTGGACATTAAAAGCTTAAACTTGGTCAAGTTTCAAATGCAATTTATTTTTATCAAATTTAGCAAAACCAAAAAAACATAAGTGGCGAATATAAAGTAAATCACAAGTAGCAGTAGATTTTATTATAAATGAGTAGACCTGTCAACCAGAGTTATTTAATCATGATAACAACAAGGTCGATACCCAAACCCTCACAATCGTTTATGTATATTAATCAGCATTTTGCTAGTATTTCCAGAAGATTTCCACTTAATAATCTCACAAATATATGGATTCACTCAACCTGACAACCTTAGTCACAAAATTCACAAAGAGGGAATGTTCTAAAAATAACTACTTTGGATCTTGGAAGCTGCCAGTTGCAGAAAATCTCCTCTAGTTAACATCTAAAAACATATACCGGAAAAGGCAACAGACCCCGACGAGCAATTCAACTTCGGCAGCATCATAAGTCTTGACAACCGATATTTTAAAGTATCTTAAGCAACCTTTTCATCACCAGAATCAGCCGCTCTGCCTCGCAAGAAGAATCTACACTTCTCAAAGCAACTTTTGGGAAGCTAAGAATCCTAAAAAGATACTATCTTTAACCAATTCGGCTTCCAACAAATGTAAGAAAAACATTTCTTCTCGGAAACGACGAGACCAACGATCAACTATCCGTCGCTCGATTCCAAATCGCTACTCACACAGTTTGCAGGATATCCACATCAGAAACCAAGGAAAAAGAGCGAAGAATCCAGTTACTGACATGACTAAACAGGAAGTAAGATCTAACGAGTAACAGCATGATTTCTCCAAAAGAAAACAGACGTAGTTACCGCTTCATGGAGATCTCATCAAAGGAAGCCAAGGCTTCCTCTTTTTCCCTCTTGGTTTGGCACGCAGAAAACGGGGGGGGACTGCAAACCCTAGCGGAAGACGAGGGATGAGAAATCGAATTCCCTCACGGGAGCAATCGAAGATAGACGGATAGGAGAGAAGAAAAAGCGAGGAGGAGAAGCAAAAGATCAGGAGAGGAGCGGAGGCGGGGCCCACGGGTTCCCATGTAAGGAGATACTTTTTCTACTCGTTGCCGACCCTACCTACTTTCCTATCCGACATGTCGTCAAAGAAGAGATGGACGAAGACGTGGGACATAGGGGGGTCCACAAATAAAACTCCAGTGAGAAGGGAAGTAAGCGAACGAGTAAAGCCGCGGGGGTGGTGAAAGACTTCCTCTCCTGCGAGAAGGCAACGGAAGTGTAAGTCTCTTGATTCATTCATTTATTGTATTCATTATTGTTGTTGCACTTTTGGGGGCGTTTGGGTAAAAACGGGAGGCAGCGGGTACAGCGGCGGGTGTGCGCGGGCCCCGCGGCCCGACGCAACATCGAAGCAGGCCATGTCGCGTGCCGTGACGACTTTTTCCTTGCTATGCGTCTAATGACCGTAATACCCCTATCTGGTTTCGTCCATGTGTTGGGACCATGTAATGAGACATGGATTCGATCACACGTGAAGTCTTCGTCGTCAAGACGTTGTGCTCTTTTAAGGCCATCGAGGACGAATCGATTTAATGGGGAGTTGAAGAAGGTCTAAATGGTAAATTTACGCAGTAGCACGTGAGTGTTTACGTCGAAGGCGAGGCCTAACTTTGCGCTCATAATGGCAACCTTGCGCCAAGAATTTAAACCACGTGGCCACGTTATCCAACGTGGGCCAAGAAGCGAGACGTCGAATGACACGGCTACCCCTCGAATGAGACACCGCTTTACCGAGCGCCATTTTGTTGTTCATCGTTGCCTCGGCCGAGGGACGGAAGAGGGAACCGCGCCTTCCCATTCGCTCGCTACTGCGGGGCCCAGCGGGAGCATCCGCTGATTTCGCTTTGTCGGTTGGGCCGTGCGCGGCGAGCCCGCATCAAATCAGAACCTTCCGGTGGTCCCGTCGGGGAGAAGGGCCCACCTCCGAAGGACGTCCGGCGTCACGTTTCGACCATTCCACGCCGTCGGATGAGATGCGTACGGCCGAATGTTTATTCCGGGGCCGGACGTGGGCCCGGTTTCTTTGTGGTTTCCCGATCAGGAAATTTGTCTCGTGCTGATGATCATCATTGACATGTGGGATCGAGCGATGATTAGAGCGTCATGCGAAGACGCCTGGTCAAATTTGTACGTCAAAACATAGTGGACTTCCATTTGAATGTTTTTGGGAATCTATATTCAGAGAATTCAGAAATTTAAGTAAACTGTTATTAATATTTCTTCTTCGTTCTAATTGATGTTACATCTTTTTCTCAAGTCTAATCCATTTACATGAAGCTTTTTATCATGGGTGTTTCCTTGATCGATGGAGTTAATTGCTGTGATCTAACACACGCGGGAACAGAGCCCATCCGTCCCTTTCTCCTTACATGTGACGTGTCAATTGGTTCCTTCTCCAGTCCAAACAAGCATAAAATAAAGAAAAATTAAAAGCACAAGCAAAGAACAATGCAAAGCGGCACCTCGGTCCACAAACTGGACTTTTTAGATCTATATAAGCCCTTGACCCTGCTCTTCCCACCATTAATCTATTCTTCTTCTGCCGCTTTTGCCTTTTCCATTAGTTTGCTTGTTTCTCTCCTGCCTTGAAGAAATCTGACCCTTCGCACAGCAGTACTACAACGAGGTAAAAGGTTTCACATCCATTGGCTTCTCCCAGCATTAACTTGTTCTTGTATACTGTGGATGCGTGTACCATAGCTGGGTTGGATCACGAGGACAAATTAGGAAGATCGATTAATTACTTTATTCTATGCATCGAATAAAAGTTTGATTATTTCCCAGAAACCTGACCGTCCGATTTCATACCGTGGCATCGAGGCAGGAGATGAGTGCTGCGGCAATGCAGGTGGTGATACAGATAGATGAGGCGGCGGCGAGCTCCTTGAGGAGGAAGCTGGAAGCCACATCGTTGGAAGACCGGCACGCCGAGCAGGCGACAATCTTCAGAGTCCCACGCAACATTCGAGCGATCGATCCCTCGGCGTACGACCCAAAGATCGTCTCCCTCGGCCCCTACCACGCTGACAACGAACGCCTGGGAGCCTGGGACGGCCTCAAATGGCGCTACTGCAAGAAGTTCCTGAACCGGAACCCCAACAAATGCTTGTGCGACTACCTCGAGGAGGTCGAGAGGTTGGCGCCCGCTGCACGCGATGCGTACTCGGAGAAACTGGACATGGGCCCCGGCAAATTCGCGGAGATGATGCTGCTCGACTGCTGCTTCGTGGTCGAGTTGTTGCTCGTACAGATGGAGGAGAAGCAGCAAGCGGCGAAGCGAATGGATCCGAAGTCGCAAGAGGCAGGATCAACGTTCGAACAGGATCCGATCATAAGTGCATGGCGGTGGGCTCTGCCATTGCTAGCACACGACGTGATGATGCTCGAAAACCAGCTTCCTCTCGTCGTCCTTGGGAGTTTGCTGGAGCTGGCTTCCCCAGGTGCTTCCCTGAAGGACCCCTTGGGCTACTTCTTCCTGAATTTTCCTCTGACCAAAAACACCAAGAAAATCACCGACGAAAACATCAAAAATTCTCCCCACCTTCTGCATCTTTTCCACACCTGCATTGTGCCGACGAAGAGCGGATCAGATGGCGGCGGCAGGTCCACCTCCCATCAGCCGTCTTGGATCGGCTCTCTTTTCCGCGGGTGCACGATGGCAAAGAAGAGTGGAAAGGAGAGCGGCCCCTTTTTTCCACACCCCCCGATGCCGTGCGCCAGAGAGCTGCGGGAGGCCAGGGTAAAGTTCGTGAGGAAGGAGGAGGAGGCCAAGAGCTTCCTGGACATCAGTTTCCGCGGGAACGAGATGCAGATACCGCAGGTGTCGGTGGACGACGAGACCAACTCCCTCCTCCGGAACCTCATCGCCTTGGAGCAGTGCTACCCCCGGGCGGGCATCGACGTCACCGCGTACGCCTGGTTCATGAACCGCATCATTGACACGCCCATGGACGTGGCCCTACTCCGACAGAACAAGATAATCGAGAATGGCCTGGGCTGCGACGAAGACGTCTCCAATGTCTTCAACAAGCTCGGCAAGGAGGTCATCATGGACTTTCAGGGCTACTATCTCTCCGACCTCGTGCGGGCCGTAACGAAGCACTGCGACAACAAATGCAACAGTTGTTGGGCGACGCTGAACCACAAGTACTTGACCAGTCCATGGGCGATCATCTCCGTTTTCGCTGCCATTCTCCTCTTCCTTCTCACCGCAATCCAGGCTGTTTTCGCGGTTCTGAGTTACATCAAACAGCCCTAATCAAAATGCCGGCACCAAAACAAGTATGAACATGACATACAAATTTGTTGTACTGATCTTACCACTAAAATGTTTGTTCTACATTAATGGCGTCATTTGTTTCGATTGTTCTGATCGATGTATCGGTCATGGAACAAGTTACTCCCGAGTCTCATTAATTACTGTCTAATTTCTCATGAATGAAGTGCTGCTGATTTCGATTGCTTTGTGAACGGTGGGGTTTTCTTCTTCTTTCAGTGATCATCTCTTGGTAATTAAGTGTATCAAATTATCTCATGTTAGTATAGTTTTATGGGGGTGAGACGATTTTCATATAAAATATTTATATTTTGCAATTTTTTTATATTTTTTAGAAAGCACTCATAATTTTAAAAATACTCAAATTATCTTCTTTTTTTTTCACATGTTAAAGTGTTGGAACATATTAAAGTATTATGGCCACCATTACAAAAGTACTGTAATAACTACTTAGAAACATTGTAAATAAGTCAAATGAAATCAAAACATACTATAAACAATGTGATATGTCTTATACAATGATTCAGATATATATTTATAATAATTTAGAAATAATATCGTCAAAAAAATAAAAAATAGCTTGTTACAATATTTTGGCCACCATAATAAAACTCTATAAAACCTGTTTTAAAAATACTATAAATGATTCAAATGAACTCTTAATTTTAACCAAACTAATTAATAGCCTAAAAATATGATAGTTAGAGAGAAATAATATGATGTTTACAGTGATTTTAATGCTTCAATGAAAAATTATAAATATTATTGAAAAACATTGTATGGGAGCTAAAACTATAACAATCTAAAACTGATAAAAAAAATGAGCTTAAAAATTTTGGTAAATTTTTTTGAAAAATATTTTAGATATTTATAAAATTATGAATATAATTTGAAAAAAAGAGAGGTATTGATAGAAAAAACAAACCCAAAAGAAGAGTTAGGGATTTGTCCATTAGTCAAATTGACATAAGTCTTGGTTTGACAAAGCCTTTCTTCTTAATTGTAATTTTTTCGTTCTTCCGACAGAAGTAAAACAAAGCAAGATGATTGTCTCGACCACAAACAAAACAAAATAAATCATTATCCTTTTCTTGTCCTCTTTAGACTTATGATTGAATTTTGGATTTTAATTTGAAATAGGGTTCAAAATTAAAGAATATTTAAAAATTTTAAATTTAAAATTAAAGAATATTTTTGAAAGAAAACTTTTAAAAATATTTTAAATTTTTTTAATAAAAAATAAAGATATTATTTAAGAAAAAGCAAAATAAATGGTACTTTTTAGAAATATCCAAAATCTATGAGAATCGCGTGAGAAAATGTTTCCTCGACTCCTCCCGGTTGTTGATATCTATTCCTACTGTGCTCCTCTCTTTCCGACGGAGCAAGCGAAAGATCTGTCCATCGAGAAACCCTAGCCTCTGCCTCCTCACCTATCGCCCCCCTCGTTGTCTCCATCTCGCTACGTATTCCGATCCGACCGAATACGCGATGCGGACGGCGCAGGCTTGGTTCACCGGGGGACCGAGCGGCGGCGGTGGAGGAGAGCAGCAGAAGCCCTCCTCTTCGTCCCTCCTCGCTGATTGGAACTCCTACGCTGCTTCCAGATCGACGGAGGAGGGCGGGGTGTCCACCTTCGGGTTCGATGTCGAGTCCGCCGTCCAGTCCGCCAACGACGAGGTCACCGGAACCTTCAGCGTGTAAGGGTCGATCCTTTTGCGTTTAACCGTTGATCTTTCTCTTCGCCTTTTCGATTCCGTGTTATATATTTTCCATGGGTGGATTCGACGGGCTTCAAGAAGAGGATTCCTATAGATGGATCAGTCCTTTTTGGTGTGATTGTTCGTTTACTCCTGTTTACTCCTTGGAGTTTGTCTACCACCGATGGTAAGAGAATAATCGTAGAAAATTCTCAGTGTAGGAAGCAAGAGGACTACACCATAGTCGCTGCTTGACTAAGATTTTGGTGGCGGCGCAATTTTTTGATTGACGTGCGAGTGAAATGGCTGAGCCATTACTCCTCGGCGCAGCAGATTCTGCTGGTCGGAGAAGGGGACTTCTTCCTTCTTGCTCGCTCTCGCCAATGCCTTCGGCTCCGCCGATAACCTCGTCGCCACCTCCCTCGACTCCTACGGTCCTCCCTTTCCCTCCTCCCCCGGTCTTTTTCTCTGATTCCATAATCGGGTAGGAGTGTCTCAACACTCGCTCGTCAAGCACGGGAATACTTCGTTCCCCTGTTGATGAGTCCTCACCATACCCTCTCTCTGTCTTCATGACTTTTGATTACTTCTTCGGCTGTACAATGAAATGGTGGCCGCCGGTGATCTTTCTATGTACATGCGAAGCAGATGACCTGCTGCGAAAGTATTGCAAAGCGAAATCGAACCTGAAGAGCCTGCGGAAGATGGGGGCGACCGCGCTGCACGGAGTCGATGCTACAACGATGAAGTCACATGGCGACCTGACGACGCGAAGATTTGATCGGATCGTCTTCCACTTCCCACACGCAGGATTCAGAGGACAGGAGTTCGAGACACCGATGATCCAGTACGCGCCTTAACCATCTTAATTGTTCTTCCTCCATTTGCATCCCTCGCCAAGCCAAGCCAAGCCAAACATTACGTTACTCGATTTACATCCTGGAGTAGTAGCTTCGCACTAAGATCGCAGGTTTTGATCTCATTTGTCGTATCATCTTTATGGTTTAGTTACATCGGGAGTTGGTGATGGGATTCTTCAGAAACGCATGCCGCATGCTCCGTCCTCATGGAGAGGTTCCCGGAGCCACAAGATGCGGCCCCCTACGCGCAATGGACTCTTCTTGTACTAACACAACGTGGCTTCTCAAACTCGAACAGGACAATCGTCTCTCTCATACTATTCGACGTCGTATAAGTCAGCGTCACACATCGCAGAGCCACTTCGAAAAGTTAGGATCGACATCGCTCTATGTAGGGACGTACAGCTCGATCAACGCTCATGCAAGCCGATCACCGTGCTGACACCTCGATCATAATGTAAAGGTACGGTTCACCAACAATAGTCATGCTCAACACACACACCCACACCCACTCCCTGCTGTTTCCTCGAGGTCTCCGAGCTGAGAAAAAGGTCGGTCGCAGCGCGGGCCTTCTCCCCTTTTGTTGCAGTAGCCTGGGAATTCATGTTTCTTGAAATCAATGCAGTCGACGAGAACAAGAGAGCACTCAGAAGCAAGTTCATCGAGGTTCCACTGCACGTAGGGGCCCCCCATCTTGTGGCTCACGTGAACCTCTCCATGAGGTCCAGGATGTAAATCGAGTAACGTAATGCTTGGCTTGGCTTGGCTTGGCGAGGGATGCAAATGGAGGAAGAACAACTAAGATGGTTAAGGCGCGTACTGGATCATCGGTGTCTCGAACTCCTGTCCTCTGAATCCTGCGTGTGGGAAGTCGAAGACGATCCGATCAAATCTTCGCGTCGTCCGGTCGCCATGTGACTTCATCGTTGTAGCATCGACTCCGTGCAGCGCGGTCGCCCCCATCTTCCGCAAGCTCTTCAGGTTCGATTTCGCGAATACTTTGGAGATCATCGCTTTCGCATGGATTCATCTGCACCGTATATCAACAATGTGCATAGAAAGATTACTGGCGGCCACCATTTCGTTATACAGCCGAAGAAGTAAAAAAAAGCAATGTAGACAGAGAGGGTATGGTGAGGACTCATCAAAAGGGGAAAGAAGTATTCCCGTGCTTGAGTGAGCATTAAGACACTCACTACCCGATTATGGAATCAGAGAAAAACCCATCAAATCAATGATGCACAGGGAGTGAAACCTCATCCTTCGAGAAACCACAAGAACGTTCGAGTGTACGTGTGAAACCAGCAAGAACAAGACCGGGGGAGGAGGGAAAGGGAAGATCGTAGGAGTCGAGGGAGGTGGCGACGAGGTTATCGGCGGAGCCGAAGGTATTGGTGAGCGCGAGCGAGAAGGAGAAGTCCCCTTCTCCAACCAGCAGAACCTGCTGCGCCGAGTAATGGCTTACCCATTTCACTCGCACCGAGGAGTGATGGCTCTTTTGTTTCAGTTTGGCGTTGGCAAACAGCAGTAGCAGCCTTCGGATACTTGATATAACATATTTTGGCACCATCCATGTGACAGCAATTAGCGATCATATCAATGCCAACAAAAGAGCCCAATGTTAACGCGACACCTTAGATTCGAACAGGACAGTCGTCTCTCCCATACTATTCGTCACCGTACAAGTCAGCGTCGCACACCATAGAGCCACTCTGGAAAGCTAGGATCGATGGTACTAGTGATATCACCACTTATCACTGGTGATGCCACTGCCTTATCACGAATGGTCGTCGCACACTTGCAGCAACTTCATTCAACAAACCGTTCGTCGCTTGCCCATATATGTACATATCCTTGACAGCCTGTTTTGTCATGTTTTAGTGTATTTTTCCTGTAAAAATATAAGAAACAGCAAGAAATTTCACAAGCAGAATGATCGCGTCATTGCATCTACCCCAAAACTCCCAAAACAACTCGTTTTTGTGTCTGTGTCGCTGGCTGATTTTTGCGCCCGCAGACCACCCCAATTTTGTCACCATCTCACTGGAACCTCCCGGGTGGCACATGGTGGATAGTCTTGGATAGTGTCGCGTTGAACAGTTAGGCACTTGAACACTTTCACAAGTTTGCACATTAACTTGACGGAAACTTGCCTTCGTGCCGGCAGACTTGGGAGTAGTTGTTTGCGGACTTGCAAACGCTCATTCGCCCTTCTAAAGTCCTTGATTTTCTCCTCTCTTTTCTCGCTTTCTGCACTCAAGTGCTCGCTCAATTGCTTGTAAAGCTTCCCTCTTCGCGAGACGCGTCGGGACTTGTCCGTCACTCGCTTTAACAACTAATCAACTGTTTTCACAAGTCCTACGGGACTGCGACGAGGTTGCAGCTCGGTGAACGACTTTCATGGACGCCAGATGTCGCAGCGGCGCCGCCAAGACTTAGGCAATTCCAGCTAAGTCTGATTGAAGTGGGTGCAAGGGTGTTTCTCGACTTAGGCAACTCTAGTTAAGTCCATCTTTGCCGCAAGAGTGCCTCACCACTTAGGCAATTCTGGCTAAGTGCGTGACATTGTGGTATCAGAGCAGGCAAGAAATTTGAGCAAGCAGCGAAGAAACTTCGCAATCTCGCCATGGCGAAATATTGCAATGAATCGAGCAAGACGGGGCAAGCCGGATTGTTGCCTCAAGAAGCCGTAGGAGGGCTGCATGTGCAAACTCGCTCTCTCACTGTTGGAGCCGCTCATGAGGAGCGGGGCAGCGAGCATGATGAGCGAGAAGTTGGCTGCTCGCCACGAGCAGAGGAGGCACAATCTGGAGCGCCAACCGGGAAAATGAGTCATAGAGAGAGGATCACGACGGCGGAAACCCGCTTGGATGTTCTTGAAGCGAGCTTAGACGAACTCTACTGAGGCCAAAGTAGGCTTCTTGGCATAGAGAGCTCACAAGAAGAAGCTGAATCCCAGATTGATAAGGTTGAAGCCCTAGTGACCAACTGACGGATGACACCAAGGACTCCGTGTAACGTTTGCAAGAGATGGTGATGGAACTCACTTCCACAGTAGCATTGCTCACAAGGGTGTTGAATGCGGGGGGAAGCAACACCCGTGTTGCACCAACACAAAGCTTCAGGGCGCCCGACCCATATTGTTATGGGGGTGCTAGAGATGCGAAGGAGCTCGAGAATTTCCTGTTTGATATGGAACAGTACTTCCGAGCTATGAGGCTAGACTCTGAGGACACCAAAGTTTCGATAGTGACTATGTATCTGAACTGAGATGCAAAGCTTTGGTGGAGAACCCGTTGGGAAGAGATTCAACAAGGTCGGTGTCGAGTGGACACATGGGACGACTTGAAGCATGAGTTGAGAATTCAATTCTTGCCCGAGAACACTTAGTTCGTCGCAAGGAGGAAGTTGAGACAACTCCACTAAACGACTTCCATTCGGGACTATGTGAAGTAATTTTCTGCATTGATGTTGGACATTTAAGATATGTTTGAAAACGATAAATTATTCAGCTTTCTTGATGGCCTAAAGCCATGGGCTCAACAGGAACTTCATCGATGGAATGTCACTAATGTGATCGGTGCAATTTTAGCCGCAGAAAGGCTCACCGACTTTGTTTCTTCAGAGGACACGAGGAAGAAGCAGTCTACAGGAAACCGCCATCTAAAGCATCCTCCTGGGAAGAAACCTGGGGGCGAGCAAAGGAAGAGGAGCTTCCATAAGGGGTCGAACTCAAATGGCAAGGCCTCAAGACCTTGTAAATGCTTCTTGTGCGGAGGGCCACATAGGGTGTGGGAGTGCTCACAAAAGCAGACACTCAATGCCTTTTCGACTTCCATAGCCGTGACAAGGGCAAGCGGTTGCTCCTCGAGTAGCTCTGAATCGGGTAGCAACGATGAGAAGTCGCAAGGGCCCTGAATAGGTGCGATGCGTTTGTTGAATGCATTGCGGGGTCAAGTGAGGGAGACCATGAAGCCGAAGTAACAAAAAGTAGGAAACAGTGAGCTAATGTATGCGAACATCAGACTCAACGGCCAAACCACCCGAGCAATGGTGGACACGAGTGTTATTCACAACTTCATTGCCGACCGAGAAGCAAAGCGACTTGGACTAATCTTGGAGAAGAACCCAAGTCGGGTGAAGACGGTCAACTCGGAGGCCAAGCGAATCTTCGGGCTAGCAAAGGGAGTCTCCATCAAGATCGGATCATGGAGCGGGTGCACAAACATGATGGCGGTGCCATTGGATGACTTCCAAGTGATTCTCGGAATGGAGTTCATGCACGCAGCAAAGTTAATGCCGATGTCATTCTTAGACTCCATATGTCTGATGTGAGGTGACAACCCCTGTGTGGTTCCCATCTCTCGGAGAGGAACCCAGGATCCCCAACAACTATCGGCGTTGCAATTTAAGAAAGGTGTACGCAAAGGAGAGTTAACCTTTGTGACTGCGATGAAGCTAGAACCACTTGACGGGGAGGCCATTAAAGAATCTACTGCGGTGGCAAACGTTCTAAAGGAGTTCACAAATGTTATGTCACCTGAGTTGCCAAAAAATTTGAATCGGCAATGGTTCTATTCTAATGGATAAGTTAAATGTGCAAGTTATGGTAGAATGGAGTACTCCAAGGAAGGTGCCAGAGCTGAGATCCTTCCTTGGTTTTGTGAACTACTATCGGCACTTCATAATGGGGTATTCGAAGCACGCAACTCCACTAACGGAGTTGCTGAAAAAGGAGTAGCCTTGGAGATGGTCCGATAAATGTGAAGTGGCATTCCAAGACCTAAAGGTTGTAGTTTTGAAAGAACCTGTGCTCAAATTGCCAGATTATGGGAAGCCCTTCGAAGTCTATACTGATGCTTCAAACTTTACTATTGGGAGAGTACTCATGCAGGAGGGCAACCCGGTGGCCTATGAAAGCCGCAAGCTCAATGAGATCGAGCGACGATATCTAGTGCACAAGAAGGAGACGACAGCGGTGATCCACTGTTTACGAGTGTAGCGGCACTACCTTCTCGGATCGTGATTTGTGCTGAGGACAAACAACATCACTTTGAGTTACTTTCAGACTCAGAAGAAACTCTCTCCAAAGCAAGCACGATGACAAGACTTCCTAGCAGAATTTGATATGGTAATGGAGTACAAGCCCAGTAAAGCAAACGTCGTAGTCAATGCATTGAGTCGGAAAGTGGAGGCCATAAATACTATACAATTGGAGGGCAGAAGCCAAGCAAGTCAGTTGCACTCCAACTGCCTTTCTCGGATCAAGGATGGTATGCAGTGATCAGTGCTGATATAAGAAGGCAAGACACGACGATTTTGGGTCCAGGAGGGACTTGTCTATACAAAAAAATAGAGTTTATGTTCTTCGAGTGGATAATTTGAGGCGTGAACTTTTGAAATAGTGTCATGATTCCCTTTGGGCAGGACATCCGAGTATTCACCGAATATTGGCTCTCGTGGAGAGGGCCTTCTACTAGCCAAAGATGGGGACAAATGTGGAGGAGTATGTTCATACGTGCTTAACTTGTCAACAAGACAAGGTGGAGCAACGGAAGTCAGTGGGACTTCTAGAGCCGTTGCCTGTACCCGAAAGGTCGTAGGAGAGCATTTCTCTAGACTTCATATCAAGCTTGCTGACAATAGGGGGACTCGGGTCGATACTCGTGCCGGTCGACCGATTTTTGAAGTATACAACCTTCATTGCTGCACCCCTATACTGTACAACAGAGGAAGCGGCCAAGCTAATGATGAAGAATGTGGTGAAGTATTGGGGAGTCCCACATAATATCATAAGTAATCAGGATGCTCGGTTTCTGGGACGATTCTAGACCGAGCTATTCAAATTATTGGGATCTAAGTTGTACTTCTCTACAAGCCTCCACCCCTAGACGGATGGCTAAACTGAGAGAATAAATTCACTCATAGAGCAATATCTTCAGCATTATATGAGTGCCAACTAACAAGATTGGGTGAAGCTGTTGGACATAGCCTAATTCTCCTACAACCTGCAGTGGAGCTCTGCGTTCAACAAGAGCCCCTTTGTGATCATTATAGGTCAACAGCCGTCGACTCCTCACACTTTGACTATTGGATATACTGGGAGTAGTCCGTCTGCCTATCACTTTGTAAAAGAATGGCATCGAAATGCAGATATTGCGTGGCTTACTTGGAGAAGACGGCCAAAAAGATGAAGAAGTGGGCAGACTTGGGAAGGCGACCACAAGAATTCAAAGTTAACGATTTGGTGTTGGTGAAGCTCCAACTAGCATCACTCTAATTCTTTAGGAACAAGGTGTATAAAGGATTGGTGCGCATGTATGATGGCCCCTTCCCAATTATCAGTAGGGTGGGCAATGTCTCCTACAAGTTGCAGCTGTCGATGTGGCTCAAAATTCATAATATTTTCTATGCCAGCAAATTGAAAGCTTACCACTCCGATCCGTAAGATGTTTCCTGAGGTATTTCAACTTGACAACCTCCCACCAAAGCCTCCTACGAGAAGCGAGTTGAGACCATTTTAGCGGATCGCAAGACAAAGCTATCCAACGGAGTGGAGCAGATTGAGTACCTAGTGAAGTGGCGGAAGCTTCCTAGAACTGAAGCTAGTTGGAAGCCAGAAAATGCCCTCTGACATGAAGAGATAGCCATCAAAGCCTACCAACAATCATCAACGAGGGTGCCGATAGTTTAAGTGGGGGAGAATGTCACGAACGGTCGTCGCACACTTGCAACAACTTCGTTCAACAAACCGTTCATCACTTACCCATGCATATACATATCCTTGACAGCCTGTTTTGCCATGTTTTGGTATGTTTTTCTTATAAAAATATAAAGCAGCAGCTCGCATTCTTGCAGCAGAATGATCGCCGTCAGCTGTTCCGCCCAAAACAGCTCTGTTTTCGTGTGTCGCGGGCTGATTTTTGTAGCCCACAACCACCCCAAATTTTGTTAGCCATCTCAAAGACTTCTCGAACCCGGGTATACATGAGTGGATGGGTCTTGAGATAGTGTCGGGCATTGAACACTTTCACAAGTTTGTACGTCAACTTGACGGAAACTTACCTTCGCGCCCGGCACTTAGGGAGTAGTTGTTTGCGGACTTACTGCTAATCATTCATCTTTCTAAAGTCCTTGAGTTTCTGCTCTCTTTCTCTGCTTTCCTGCACTCCAAGTGCTCGCTCAATTGCTTGTAAAGCTTCCCTCTTTGCGAGGCGTAGGACTTGTCATTGCTTCATTTCAACAACTAATCAACTTCTATTTTCACAAGTCCTACGGGACTGCGCGAGGTTGCGGCTGTTGATGGACGTGTATGTCGCAGGTGCCTCAAGACTTAGCAATTCGGTAAGTCCGATCGATGTGGGTGCAAGGGTGTTTCTCGACTTAGGCAACTCCAACTAAGTCCGTCTTTGCCGCAAGGGTGCCTCACTACTTAAGCAATTCCAACTAAGTGCGTGACAGCCTGTCATTGGCAGTACCATCGCTAGTTTAACCCTGACATTGGGCGGTACTACCACCAGTTTGACCCTAACACTGGGCGATACCACCGCCCAGTTTGATGGTACTTTTACCTGACACACTACTATGGTCAGTATACTGGGCGATACCACCGCCTGACGTGGCACTTGGGCACTGTTTGAGCCTTCTATCGACCCAACAGACTCCCAACAAGCTCTTGGACTTCTCGATTGTTCTTAGTTCGGCTTCTTGAAAACTCCAATTTTTTTGAGCTCCGCGAACTTCCAAAAACCCTTCGGCAAGCTCCTTACTAATTCTCGGCTAGTTCTAGCAGCACTCCTGACAAATCTTCAGACTTCCGTCGAACTCTCGAACTCCCAATGATTTCATCGTACTTGACTCCAGCACTTTATTTCGCTTTATGTCTTCATCGTTGTCATAGTTATTCCTGCACATATAAACCTTAACTCTACTTCGATCTAGTCAGTTACAAGAATCAAACTCCTGTTGATCGACATGTCATTGGTCGACGGTTCGTGCGACTGCCGGCGGTCTCTCTTGCGGCTGTTGCCTAATCCGGAGGTTGACCTTTGTAACCACGATCTCTCTGGCGCAACACCACTCTTCTTGGCGATACTCGATGTCCGGCCTTATCGATTGTCGGCCGACTCTAAACGACGATGTCTAATATCTTGACATGATCTCTTCGGTGCAAGCGCTAATACATCTGTGTCAATCATTGTGATCTGATCGATAGTAGACCTACGTCACTCAAAATATAGTTAGACAACAAAACACAATCAATTAGTTTCATCATCAAAATTCAAGATTCAACAAAATTGAGATTGAAAATTTTGATTATTTTTTTTAAAGAATATTATTGGATATTTATAAAACTATGAATACAATTTGAAAAAACAAAGATGAGGTATTGATAGGAAAAACAAACCTAAAAGTAAAGTTAGGGCTTATTGTCCATCAGTCATATTGACATTAGATCTTTGTTTTACAAAGACTTTCTTCTTCCATGTAACTTTCTAATTCTTCTAATAGAAGCAAAACGAAGCAAGATCAATCATTGTCCTTCTTCTTGTCCTCTTTACACTTAGGATTGAATTCTAATCTGAACTAGGGTTGAAATTTAAAGAATATTTTTGAAAGAAACTTTTAAAGAATATTTTACATTTTTTAATAAATAAAGATATATTTAAGAAAAGCAAAATAAATGGTACTTTTAGAAATATCCAAAATCTATGAGAATCGCGTGAGAAAATGTTTGCTCGACTACTCCGGTTGTTGATATCTATTGCTACTGTGCTCCTCTCTTTCCGACGGAGCAAGCGAAAGAACTGTCCATCGAGAAACCCTAGCCTCTTCCTCCTCACCTATCGACCCCCCATTTTCTCCATCTCGCTACGTATTCCGATCGGACCGAATACGCGATGCGGACGGCGCAGGCTTGGTTCACCGGGGGACCGAGCGGCGGCGGTGGAGGAGAGCAGCAGAAGCCCTCCTCTTCGTCCCTCCTCGCTGATTGGAACTCCTACGCTGCTTCCAGATCGACGGAGGAGGGCGGGGCGTCCGCCTTCGGGTTCGATGTTGAGTCCGCCGTCCAGTCCGCCAACGACAAGGTCACCGGAACCTTCAGCGTGTAAGGGTCGATCCTTTTGCGTTTAACCGGTTGATCTTTCTCTTCGCCTTTTCGATTCCGTGTTATATGTTTTCCATGGGTGGATTCGACGGGCTTCAAGAAGAGGATTCCTATAGATGGATCATTCCTTTTTGGTGTGATTGTTCGTTTACTCCTGTTTACTCCTTGGAGTTTGTCTACCACTGATGGTAAGAGAATAATCGTAGAAAATTCTCAGTGTAGGAAGCAAGAGGACTGCGCCATAGTCGCTGCTCGACTAAGATTTTGGTGGCGGCGCAATTTTTTGATTGACGTGCGGTTAACATCTGGATCTGATGGAAAGGTGATGTTAGATCTGACAGTCTCGGTCTTAACTTAGAAGTAGGAATATTAGATAGAGGTAGAGGGAGCTGGTCCTTCTGGTTTTCATGTGTTTGTTTCTCTTGGTGATTAGTTCCTAAAATTATACGAAGGCTAGATATAGTTTTGTGCTTGATTTGTTGGGTCAGTTCACATATTTCAATTTGTCGTGGTGATCGATGGTTGATAGGATTACATGTTTACTTAAAGTTGGAGCATGAACAAGGACAAAACCGACAGAGGTTTTACTGTGCGGTTCTACAAGAATTAACTTGAATGACATGAAAGCAGGATCTAACAAAGAGCTTCATAAGGAAACAACTTGTTTTAGGTGGCCTGAATGTGGTTCCATCATTCTATGCTCCGTAAACAAATGTTGGATTCAGGATGCACCACTTCCAAGCAAATGATAGATTGTGTTTAACCCTCTTTCTGAGCGTTTTCCAGATGTAAAGAAATTTCATGGATCGACTCCAGTTGTATGAGCTCAAATTGCAACCAGTGGCATAGAGTTTTCCACCTGTCAACTAGCTTTTTAGATTTTCGTACATGTCCCTCTCTTGCTTAATTATGCCTTGAATATTGCTCATATTTAGTATAATCTATTAGCCTAATTGAAGTTCAATAATTTTATGTCTCTTAAAGCTTTCTTGATTTTAGGTTCTTCTCCCCCATATTATGGGAAAAGTCTTTCCTACAGATTGTTGTCTACTCCACAGGCCAGTAGATGCCTATGCTGTAATGTACTTGTCCTAATGTGGATGATGTGTCCTCTGCTCTTGTCCCTCATAACAAGGCAAGGCCAACTTCCTCTTCTTGTTTGAAGCTTTAGGCCTCGACAAGAATCATGAATGAATTTTGGCCTCTACATTCTTTTGTTGATTTATGCTTATAAAGTTTGATGTTTATTTCAGCGTCCTTAAATCACATACTGGTTCCTGTGTGCTTTTTAGCATTCATTTGTTATCTTCTACTTTGTTCACAGTTAGACATCCTAATCGGCTTCTTAGCATTCACTTGTTTCTTCTATTTAATCCACATTCTTTCCATCTAACAGTCTCACCTATGGTTGTGTATATTTGATTACACTTGCTTAGTGATTAGAGTTACTATACTAGTATGCCTTTCATTGTTCAACAGGGTATCGAAGGCGTGACAGAAGCTGGGATTTTCCAGTCCGCTACAAGCAGTGTGCCTTCTGGGAAGTCTCTCATGTACTTTGGGCTGCTCCTTGCCAGTGACTTTGATGTTGCTTTCGCTATGTTCCTTCCAGTGATGGTCTTGATGCCTCAGAAATTTGCTCTCTGTTTTACTCTTGGATGTGCCTTGATCATTGGATCGTTCTTTGCTCTTAAAGGTCCTAAGAATCAGCTTTCACATGTTCTCCATGGAGGTATAAATTTTAGGATCCTGTAGATCTTTAATTATGTGTTTCTATTCCGTTTTGGTTGTCAATGCTTTACTTGCAAAAAATAAGCCGAAATACACCAGGGAAGGATGTTTAATAATTAGTTGAAAAGCATCATACTCTATGAGGTTTTGAAACTATGCCTTTGGGCTCTGAAATAATAATTCACCGTTTATTGTTACATTAGTTTCTTGATTATTCATTATTTGATGCTGTATAGGCTTCGATTCTGATTAAGATAATGGCGAGAGATCCTATTCTTTGCCATCGAGGTAACCTGGGCTGGTGAATGTCAATCGTCAGTAGATGTTTATTTCTCATATAAAGACCTAGTGTCAACAAATGTAAACATGTAAATATAGTAAAAGAGAATATGATTCATGAGAAGTGTATGGTTAAAGAGAATTAGAAAATATGTTAGCGTCACGGACCATTTGACTTAGCCTAGCCAAATTTGAATGTTCGTTTATCTCTTTAGAGATGCTTTTTAAAATATGTAGTGCACATGTTGCTGTGTCAGTGCTGCATCTTATCTTGCGACAAAATTGATCGATTACAATAGAAATTCTGCTATGATGTTTTGCTACTTCCTACAAGATCTATGCAGACATAAGATTATATTATCAATCTCATTCAATGTCAGCTTTGATCAACAAATTTAGTTTTAAATATATATTACCATCAAAATTAAGTATAGATATGACATAATAGACACTCACTTTGATATAACAATACAAAGATATCTGAATTCTCTTGATTTGACTTATTGTCTTACAGAAGTTCAGTGCCCCCAAAAAAAAAAATCATGTAATAATTTGGCATGCCATGGCTTATTGTTGTTTGTCCTCTGTTATTATGTCTAATCCATTTTTTTATGGTGTTAATGTTCGGATTGCCGTTACGTTGGTATTCATTAGTAGCATCAATGGTCTCATGGTGCTTCACAGTTACATTCTCTCTGTCCTCTTTTCTACAAGGTCTCATGTCGGTGAATTTGTTTAAACTATTTCTTCTCTTTGTACATACTTGATGGGAGCATTGATGACCTGCTTCTAAAGTAGATTGAAAGTGTTGTCGATCTCGAATAAGATGAAGTCGTCAATAATAAGCCCAACCTACCCAACAAACCTCTATGGATGCCACCGCATAGACACAGGGTCTTTGATTTGCGCCAACAAAATTGTAGTGTTTTCTTGGTCTAAATGAGCTTCTATGAACAATTAGAGGTCGCATAAAAAAGGGAGCTCAACCCTATGGTTTGTTTTATTCATTCTTCTAATGGGCCATTTTGCTTTGCAGAGATCATGCTACTTGTTCAGCTGGATAGCTTTATAAATCTCAGTTGTTGGTAATGTGCTAGTCGACATGATGATAATATTTTCTGATGTCTTTTTTTTTTTTTTACATTTTTACCTGCAGGTTGTTGCACTCTCATATTATTCTGTATCCTACTTTCCCGGAGGATCTACTTTGAGGATCTTCCGGTATAACATCCTCGATCCTAAAATGCTTTGGCGGATGATTGCTGGTGCCTGCACCATTTCTTCCTTCCTCACATCCTACCTGGGTACTTTGTAACTTGTTCCTGAAATCTTTAAGAAATATTACAGTGAATGGGCGCGTGCATGCATTCAATGTGTTCCTAAGTTTCTTCAGGTTCTCTGAGATCCACAGCTCTTCCGTATATCCATCGCTCCGTTATCTTTTCGTGTCGTAAGTGAGACACAGAGATAGAGAGAGGAAGGGAGGTCGTGGAGGTTGAGTGACTACCTCAGGGCTGCTGTCGCTGTTTGCCAACGCCAAATTGAAACAACATAGCCATCAAGCTGAGCCATTACTCCTCGGCGCAGATTTTGCTGGTCGGAGAAGGGACTTCTCCTCCTTTCGCATTGCTTCGCCAGTGCCTTCGGCTCCGTCGATAACCACTCGCCACCTCCTCGACTCCTGCGGTCTTCCCTTTCCCTCCTCCCTTGGTACCGTTCTTGTTGGTTTCACGTGTCAAGCGTTCTTGTAGTTTCGAAGGAAGGTTTTCTCCTTGCATAATCGGGTAGTGGTGATTCCATAATTGAATCAGGAAGTGAGGCATGGCTTGAGCGTTCAGGCTTGGCGAGATATGTTTTGGGCGGGGATTGAGTGAACACTCGAGCCCAGCCTCGCATCAATTCCAAAAGCATCTCGGAGGGTCTAATGCTCGGCCATGTCTATGACAGTCCAAGTATGGAATCACTCACTACCGATCAAAATCGAAAAACCTATCAAATCAATGATCAGAAGCGTTTGGGTGTATGTGGAAACCAGCAATCAAGATCGGGGAGGAGGAAAGGAAAGGCCGTAGGAGGGCGATGATCGGCGAGCCAGCAAGAGAAAATCCTTTCAGACCAGCAGATCAGCTGCTTGGGTGAAAATATCGTCAACCATTCGCCATGGAAATGAAGCTCTGTTGTTTGATTTCGATTAATCGTGACTCAGTAGTCATGCTCAACCTCACCTCTGCTGAAATTCGACATCTCGGTCGAATGCTCAAATGGTCGGTGGGCTCGGGGAGTTTGACATCTAATATGCACCTCAGGACAAGTGTAGAAATCGTATTCCCCAACCTTACAAGTGCAAAACCAATGAGAAACTTTGAACTCGGGCTTTGCCCGACCTCGACCTTCTCGCGAACAAAAGCCGACGTGTTGGCATACAAGAAGATTTGAGAGCCTGAATAATCGGAAAGGCACAGAAAAATCCAGGTCGAGGATCTCACCCTTGAAAAATTGAGGTGTCCAACTCGAGCTAGGAAAAATTGGTTGGGAAGGGTACCGATCATGGTCCGAAAAATAGTCTCAATTTGAATTGAGGTCGATGTCGAACTTGAGAAAATTTTACCCTTGAGTGGAAACTCTACATTTGTACTCAAAACTTTGCATTCATATAAGTAAAGTTTTATATGATCGGATACAAAACTCAGCTCGACCCGTCGTGAAACCAAAAGGAAAGACACCCCACAACTCCCTAACTTGAAGGAGGATCCATCGCTTTTCGTCGAAGAATCATCGGGCATATCACAGTGGGGATTCGGCCTCCAACTCCAAATCTGGGTACTTGGCATGGGCGGCGAGTTAGCGAGACTCATGGGTGCTGGCACGACCTCGATGACCAGAGCTCGGCAGGCGATTTCTTGTATTCAACAATCACCTCGTTCGCTCATTCCTCGGCCCTCGGTTTCTAGTAGTGCCTTTCTCTGCAGTGTTCAGATCGGGAATGGCGACACAAGTAGCTCATCGTCTGAGGTGCGAACCCACTCGCGGCTATCCTTCAGCTCTACCTTGGTGATCAACCATGGCCTCGGCAATAAGCTCGTTGTTCACCACCAGCGGGGCCATTCCTCGGCTCCTAACTTGGTAGGTCGGTTTGTTCGATCCTCGACCCGCATCTTGTGGCATATCGTGTTGATGGCTTTGCAAAACTTGGGGTCGGAAGGTGAGAATAGCGAGTAGGCTCAAGCGGGATGCGCGGTGTGGTCTATCAACACCACGGAAGGTGAGCAATATAGCTGCTTGCCAGGACACGGTGAAGCGTCCCGAGGAAACTCCAAGAGGCTGTGCCATGTCTCCATATCTGATTTATCGGCCTTAGGGGAGGCCCAGCCGGGACCTATAAGGTGCCCTCGATTCCCCCTCACGGAGTAGGACCCGAAAGAGCTCGAGATCAGACCAGACATAGGTCCTTCATTCGATTTAGGGTGCTTTGTCGAGAGAGCCCGGCTGGCCTTTTCCTTGAGCTAGAATCTTCGATAAGCATTTTCCGTCGATTTTAATTTCAGAAGTACCTTGGCTTTCTTTTATTGCCTGCCTCATCGAGGACCTTGGCGGTCCGGCTTGCTTGTAGAGCCAAGGATTGGCCTCGGTCCTTTCCTACTCCCAAGGAGGCGTCAATGTGCGGGAAATTCCCTTTCGATGGAAGTTTATCATATATTAGTTACAAGTCGGTCAAATTCAAGACACAAAGAAATGTGGGATTGAGCAGCCGGATCGAATCTGTAGGTGAGCCGCATTGACCAACCAGTTATCCCTAATGCACGAGGAAGACAAGTGCCGACACCGCTCGGCCTCTTGGCGTTGATGAACTCGGGAAGTCCCGCCATGAAACTCTGGCTCATGAGTTAATCAATTTCGACCCAAAGCGGTTACCAAGAATAGATATCACCTCCCGGAAAAACCACCAAGTGAACTTTTCTGTTGAAGGAGCATTAGGAGTCAAAGGGAGATTAGCCAAGAAGCCTGGCCAGTTAGTCTAGAGATTTGTTGCATCTTATGGTGGAGATATGTCATGCTTGATCATCAACTTTTGGTAGGATCTCTCTGCCAAGAAGTCCAATTCGGAAAAGTTCCTAGGAGCATTTGATTGTAGTAATTCTGTGATCAAGTGGTCGACCATCTTTGGTCTCAATTTTCCGGATGCATTCGGTTAAAGTTGTCATTTTGGGAATCTTGCTCGAACCTTGAGGACATCGCACAATCTTCCCTTCATCGAGTAGCTTGTTCCATTTGGCCAGCCTTGCATTGCTTCGATTTTTGTTGTCTATGGTCACTCCTTCTTTTCGGCATCTTTCTTATAGCGTATTTCTGAAGGATCAGGTTGTCATTATGGTCGAAGTGAGTCTCAAATTAGTTCATGTTGTAGTGAGGGAGGACCCATAATGTTTGAGGCGAAAAGCTGATTCACATACCCACCGATCCTTGAAGACTCGAGCTCCTTTTAATTCATCAAGAAGTTCATCCACCACGGTATGGGGTCTTATTTGACGGTGATGGCATTTAAGCGGCGAACAGCCAAGTTTCATCTTTCTTGGCACAAGTTTAGCACTTGCAGGAGTCGTAGGCTCGTTTGAGCATTTTTCACAATTTTTTCAATTTCATCTTTCGAGGTGAGGATAGCGGTAAGGCCGAGTGTTTGCTGGTGGTTTGCCGGGAAGGATTGTAGGCGGTGGTCATGTGCCAGTCGGTTCAAAAAAACATCTTCAAATTCAAGCGAGTTTGGTGATATTTTAATTTTTAATTTCTGTTTTCTCCCTCCTTCTTCTGGAGATGCATAAGAAAGCCACTATTTATCTTGTGTAAAACTTTCTCCGTTCGTTGGGTTGAAATGGTGGTTATGTTGCTTCAGCGCTTCGCGTAGGGTGACTGTTTACCTTTGCAATAGAATTTCATAATCAATTTGGAAAAGTTCAAGAGACATCACCTATCGACCATTCTATGCCCAACACAAACCTCATAATCATCAATTGGTAGGAGGAAGAAGTCGGCAACAATTTCTTGGTCTGTAGTAATAGTTTGACTTAGGCATCTTTGGTCGCATTTTAGGATTCGACCGCCGTCGACCTTTAACTACGTCGAACTTTGCAACCTTCGATATGGGCGCCATCAGAGCAGCAACCTTACTATTTAGAAAGTTATTAGTCTTTGCTGTACTGTCGAGAAGCGGTGATCGGTTGTTGTTTGAAGCAGGCCTCAACTTTCATCGTTTGTGGATTTGAGAGTCGGCTAGCGCGATGTACCGTAAAGTCGCCAGGTGTGGCTCTTCTTCCACATCTTCATCCTCATGTTCAAGACTCTCTTCTAGCAGATTCATGATCTCTTCTTCCTTGGTTCAATCATAAGAAGTCTCCCTTTTACTGGCGATGCTCGCGGCTCCACGGCTAAATCACAATGCCAACATAACCCCTTAGTAGATCGGTCTCGAAGCTCTTCTCTTGTCGACCTTTTTGGTGCAGGAGCTCGGTGATAGTAGGCGAGGTGAGGGCTTCAATATTTACGGTCGGGGGCGACCCTAGTCCTCCGGCTTCATGGTTCAATCGCTCCTCCTGAAGTCGATGCGAAAGAGATGGTGTCATAAGTGTGTATGCGGTTGTCGGCGCTTTAACTTCTCCGGATCTCGGCCAAGCCCTCGATAAATGTCCCCGATAACTATTTTCAAACCAATCATGAGTTTGATTAGATAACCTTTCAAACTGGTTTGATACTCTGGATGGTGGAGGTTTGTCGGATCTTTGCTAGTTGTCGTCGAAGTTCTCGTGTCGGTTGGTCCAAAGCGAATCAGCAATCCTTCTTTGAATTATCGCCATGAGAGGACTCCATGAGTATGTTCAAACCAATCAAACCATTGTATGGCATCTCCTTCAAGATGTATAGCTGCAATTTCTACCATAGATGCATCTGCGGTTTTGTGGTGCAGAAAATATCGCTCGTGCGCGAGATCCAACCAATCGGGTCTCCTTCTTCCCATCTAGGAAGTCCACCTCATGCGTGGATAGTGAGGATCGGTGTAGAGCCTCCCCTCTCTTGAAGGTCATCTCTTCGATTAGAGCTCTCCCTTGATGTGATTTCTTTGGGCTCAATGGTCGAGGCCCAAACTAAGTTCGCAAAGAGAGTCTGAATCTTCTCCTCCATTCGTGTCTCGAAGGCTTGAATTTAGCATCAATTGCCTCCTCGGATGTCATAGCATATGTCTCCAAATCTGTAATATTAAGATCTCTCTTTTGTTCGGGTTAAAGGCATGAATTATTTGAGGGAAGTGGTGGCGAAATGGTTTGTGGATTGGTGGATGTAGGCTGCAGTTTAGGTTTGTTTTGTGGCTGTTTTGGGTCTTTGTTTGGGGCTACGATTTGATGGAGTTTTGGGCTGAGATGGTAGTGGATGAAGGTTAGGGAAGAAGGTTTGGTAGCTCATGAAAGATTTGACAAAAATCGGAGAAATTCTTGCCTATGTGCTTATTTGTCTCGTAAGAAGCAGAATTGTCGTCGAAGAAATATCGGTTCTCGACGAAATTTCAGCCAAAACTCAGGGGGTTTGAGGAGGGGGTTTGATGGTAGAATCTTAGTTTAGATAGAAACAAGGATAACAAATTGGATCAAGAAATTTTGGCGAGCAAAGCGAAGAAAGAAATCGGTGCAAGTTGCGATAGCAGAATTCTCGTCAAAAAATTTCAGATTTGTGACGAGAGATTGCAGCAACACACGAATTTTTTGTGATGAATTCCACAATAGATCAATCATGGATAGGAGCTAAGATGATCTATGAGGTGTAGAAAAATTTCGTTCAAAAAGGATAACAATTAGATCGATTAAAAAAGCGACAACACGCTGGTGAAATTTTTCTGCGCATGACAATCCGTTCGCAAAGATGGTAACTTTCGCGACGCAAAGAATTCGCGAGCAAGGATCGATAGAAAACTTCTTTTTGATGAAAAATTGCAGCAGCAAAGGTATTGGTGGTAGAAAAATACCGGATCTCGATGCAATTGGAGGTGGGCGATGAGATCGATTTGATCACGTCGGAAGATGACGGTGGAGATGATGACGTCAAGAGCAATTGTGGGAATTACTTGGGCGATGGTGGGCGGCGGAGATGGTAGCAAAAGCAGCAAGATTGCTGCTCGATACAGGATGATAGAACCCGGAGGAATTCTATAGAGATTGATCTTTGAGGGATCAACCCTTGAACGCAGCTATAGGGTTCCACCCTCCAAGTAGCCTGGTGGCTGCAATTATAGATTGATCTTTCTTATTCCAAAGAGGTGGAGGCTACAAGCTTATATAGAACTCCAAACCCTAACTCTAGGGGCTGCTTCCTAAGTGAACTACCCAATTTACCCTCATCCTTAGCTGGGACCCCAGATAACAAGGGGCGGTGGCTAAAAGCCCAAAGACCCAAATATAAACCCTAGCCTCTCTTCTTTATAGGATAGATGCGGCTAGGTGGGGTTTATTACATTCTCATGGGGTTTTTATTATTTGCTACATGGTTGAGTAGGACCTAACCTGCTAGGGTCCTATCGGAGGAGGGTGATGTGCAAACTCGCTCTCTCATTGCTAAAGCCTCTCAGGAGCGAGGCAAATGAGCATGATGAGCGAAGTTGGTGCTCGCCACTTGGCAGAGGAGGCTGTCTGGGCGCCAACCGGAAAAGAGCCGTAGAGAGGATCACGGCGGCGGAAACCCGCTTGGATGTTCTTGAAGCGAGCTTAGATGAACTCTACTGAGGCCAAAGTAGGCTTCTTGGTGTAGAGAGCTCACAAGAAGAAGTTGAATCCCGGATTAATAAGGTTGAAGCCCTAGTGACCGACTGACGGATGACACCAAGGACTCCGTGTAACGTTTGCAAGAGATGGTGATGGAACTCACTTCCAGAGTAGCATTGTTCACAAGGGTGTTGAATGCGGGGGGAAGCAACACCCACGTTGCACCAACACAAAGCTTCAGGGCGCCCAACCCATATTGTTATGGGGGTGCTAGAGATGCGAAGGAGCTCGAGAATTTCCTGTTTGATATGGAACAGTACTTCCGAGCTATGAGGCTAGACTCTGAGGACACCAAAGTTTTGATAGTGACTATGTATCTGAATGGAGATGCAAAGCTTTGGTGGAAAACCCGTTGGGAAGAGATTCAACAAGGTCGGTGTCGAATGGACACATGGGACGACTTAAAGTGTGAGTTGAGAACTCAATTCTTGCCCGAGAACACTTAGTTCGTCGCAAGGAGGAAGTTGAGACAACTCCACTAAACGACTTCCATTCGGGACTATGTGAAGCAATTTTCTACATTGATGTTGGACATTTAAGATATGTTTGAAAAAGATAAGTTATTCAGCTTTCTTGATGGCCTAAAGCCATGGGCTCAACAGGAACTTCATCGATGGAATGTCACTGATGTGATCGGTGTAATTTTAGCCGTAGAAAGGCTCACCGACTTTGTTTCTTCATAGGACCCGAGGAAGAAGAAGCAGTCTACAGGAAACCGTCATCTAAAGCATCCTCCTGGGAAGGAACCTGGGGGCGAGCAAAGGAAGAGGAGCTTCCATAAGGGGCCGAACTCAAATGACAAGGCCTCAAGACCTTGTAAATGCTTCTTATGCGGAGGGCCACATAGGGTGTGGGAGTGCTCACAAAAGCAGACACTCAATGCCTTTTTAGCTTCCATCAATCCCCCCAAGCCAGACAAGGGCAAGGCAGTTGCTCTCAGTTCGAGTAGCTCTGAATCGGGTAGCGACGATGAGAAGTCGCAAGGGCCCTGAATAGGTGCGATGCGTTTGTTGAATGCATTGCGGGGTCAAGTAGGGGAGACCATGAAGCCGAAGTAACAAAAAGCAGGAAACAATGAGCTAATGTATACGAACATCAGACTCAACGGCTAAACCACCCGAGCAATGGTGGACACGAGTGCTATTCACAACTTCATTGCCGATCGAGAAGCAAAGCGGCTTGGACTAATCTTGGAGAAGAACCCAAGTCGGGTGAAGACGGTCAACTCGGAGGCCAAGCGAATCTTCGGGCTAGCAAAGGGAGTCTCTATCAAGATCAGATCATAGAGCGGGTGCACAAACATGATAGCGGTGCCATTGGATGACTTCCAAGTGATTCTCGGAATGGAGTTCATACACGCAGCAAAGTTAATGCCGATGTCATTCCTAGACTCCATATGTCTGATGGGAGGTGACAACCCCTATGTGGTTCCCATCTCTCGGAGAGGAACCCAGGATCCCCAACAACTATCGGCATTGTAATTGAAGAAAGGTGTATGCAAAGGAGAGTTAACCTTTGTGGCTGCGATGAAACTAGAACCACTTGACGGGAAGGCCATTAAAGAATCTACTGTGGTGGCAAACGTTCTAAAGGAGTTCACAGATGTTATGTCACCTGAGTTGGCGAAAATTTTGAATTGGCAATGGTTCTATTCGAATGGACAAGTCAAATATGCAAGTTATGGTAGAATGGAGTACTCCAAGGAAGGTGCTAGAGCTGAGATCCTTCCTTAGTTTTGTGAACTACTATCGGCACTTCATAATGGGATATTCGAAGCACGCAACTCTACTGATGGAGTTGCTGAAAAAGGAGTAGCCTTGGAGATGGTCCGATAAATGTGAAGTGGCATTCCAAGACCTAAAGGCTGTAGTTTTGAAAGAACCTGTGCTCAAATTGCCAGATTATGGGAAGTCCTTCGAAGTCCATACTGATGCTTCAGACTTTACTATTGGGAGAGTACTCATACAGGAGGGCAACCCGGTGGCCTATGAAAGCTGCAAGCTCAATGAGATTGAGCGACGGTATCTAGTGCACAATAAGGAGATGACAGCGGTGATCCATTGTTTACGAGTGTGGCGGCACTACCTTCTCGGATCGTGATTTGTGCTGAGGACAAACAACATCGCTTTGAGTTACTTTCAGACTCAGAAGAAACTTTCTCCAAAGCAAGCACGATGACAAGACTTCCTAACAGAATTTGATATGGTAATGGAGTACAAGCCCGGTAAAGCAAACGTCGTAGTCGATGCATTGAGTCGGAAAGTGGAGGCCATAAATACTATGCAACTGGAGGGCAGAAGCCAAGTAAGTCAGTTGCACTCCAACTGCCTTTCTCGGATCAAGGATGGACTGTACAGTGATCCCCAAGTAGTAACCTTGATGCAACTGATATAAGAAGGCAAGACACGACGATTTTGGGTCCAAGAGGGACTTGTCTATACAAAAAAAATAGAGTTTATATTCCTCGAGTGGATAATTTGAGACGTGAACTTTTGAAAGAGTGTCATGATTCCCTTTGGGCAGGACATCCGGGTATTTACCGAATATTGGCTCTCGTGGAGAGGGCCTTCTACTAGCCAAAGATGAGGACAGATGTGGAGGAGTATGTTCGTACGTGCCTAACTTGTCAACAAGACAAGGTGGAGCAACGGAAGTCAGTGGGACTTCTAGAGCCGTTGCCTATACCCGAAAGGTCGTGGGAGAGCATTTCTCTAGACTTCATATCAAGCTTGTCGACAGTAGGGGAACTCGGGTCAATACTCGTGCTGGTCGACCGATTTTTGAAGTATACAACCTTCATTGCTACACCCATATACTGTACAACAGAGGAAGCGGTCAAGCTAATGATGAAGAATGTGGTGAAGTATTGGGGAGTCCCACATAATATCATAAGTGATCAGGATGCTTGGTTTCTGGGACGATTCTAGACTGAGCTATTCAAATTATTAGGATCTAAGCTGTACTTCTCTACAAGCCTCCACCCCTAGACGGATGGCTAAACTGAGAGAATAAATTCACTCCTAGAGCAATATCTTCGGCATTATATGAGTGCCAACTAACGAGATTGGGTGATGCTGTTAGACATAGCCCAATTCTCCTACAACCTGCAGTGGAGCTCTGTGTTCAACAAGAGCCCCTTTGAGATCATTATAGGTCAACAGCCGTCGACTCCTCACACTTTGGCTATTGGATATACTGGGAGTAGTCCGTCTGCCTATCACTTTGTAAAAGAATGGCATCGAAATGCAGATATTGCGTGGGCTTACTTGGAGAAGACGGCCAAAAAGATGAAGAAGTGGGCAGACTTGGGAAGGCGACCATAAGAATTCAAAGTTAACGATTTGGTGTTGGTGAAGCTCCAACTAGCATCACTCCAATTCTTTAGGAACAAGGTGCATAAAGGATTGGTGCGCATGTATGATGGCCCCTTCCCAAATATCAGTAGGGTAGGCAATGTCTCCTACAAGTTGCAGTTGTCGACGTGGCTCAAAATTCATAATATTTTCCATGCCAGCAAATTGAAAGCCTACCACTCCGATCCGCAAGATGTTTCCCGAGGTATTTCAACTTGACAACCTCCCACCAAAGCCTCCTATGAGAAGCGAGTTGAGACTATTTTAGCGGATCACAAGACAAAGCTACCCAATGGAGTGGAGCAGATTGAGTACCTGGTGAAGTGGCGGAAGCTTCCTAGAACTGAAGCTAGTTGGAAGCCAGAAAATACCCTCTGACATGAAGAGATAGCCATCAAAGCCTACCAACAATCATCAACGAGGGCGCCGATAGTTTAAGTGGGGGAGAATGTCACGAACGGTCGTCGCACACTTGCAGCAACTTCGTTCAACAAACCGTTCATCACTTACCCATGCATATACATATCCTTGACAGTCTGTTTTATCATGTTTTGGTATGTTTTTCTTATAAAAATATAAGAAACAGTAGCTCGCAATGCAGCAGAATGATCGCTCGCTGTATCTGCCCAAAAAACCCCCAAAACAGCTCTGTTTTCGCCTGTCGCGGGCTGATTTTTATAGCCCACAACCACCCCAAATTTTGTTAGCCATCTCAGCACCCTCAAACCCCCCGGGTGGCACATGACTGGATGGGTCGTCAGTATAGTGTCGGGCATTGAACACTTTCACAAGTTTGCACGTCAACTTGACGGAAACTTACCTTCGCGCCCGGCACTTGGGGAGTAGTTGTTTGCGGACTTACTGCTACTCATTCACCATTCTAAAGTCCTTGATTTTCTCCTCTCTTTCTCTGCTTTCTTGCACTCCAAGTGCTCGCTCAATTGCTTGTAAAGCTTTCCTCTTCACGAGACGTCGGGACTTGTCCGTTGCTCATTTCAACAACTAATCAACTTCTATTTTCACAGGTCCTACGGGACCTGCGCGAGGTTGCAGCTCGGTTGACCCTTTGTGGACGTGTATATCGCAAGGGTGCCTCAAGACTTAGGCAATTCCAGCTAAGTCTGATCGATGTGGGAGCAAGGGTGTTTCTCGACTTAGGCAACTCTAACTAAGTCCGTCTTTGCCACAAGGGTGCCTCACTACTTAGGCAATTCCAACTAAGTGCATGACAGCTTGTCATTGGTAGTACCATCGCTAGTTTAACCCTGACATTGGGCAGTACTACCACCAGTTTGACCTTAACACTGGGTGATACCACCGCCCAGTTTGACGGTACTTTCACCTAACACACTAATATGGTCAATGTACTGGGCGATACCACCGCCTGACGTGGCACTTGGGCACTGTTTGAGCCTTCTATCGACCCAACAGACTCCCAGCAAGCTCCTGGACTTCTCGATTGATCTTGGTGAGTTCTGACGAGCTTCTTCAGCAAACTCCAATTTTTTTCGACGAGCTCCGCGAACTTCCTAAAACCCTTCGGCAAGCTCCTTACTAATTCTCGGCTAGTTCTGGCAGCACTCCTGACAAATCTTCAAACTTCCGTCGAACTCTCGAACTCCCAATGATTCCATCGTACTTGACTCCAGCACTTTGTTTCGCTTTATGTCTTCATCGTTGTCATAGTTAATCCTGCACATATAAACCTTAACTTTACTTCGATCTAGTCAGTTACAAGAATCAAACTCCTGTTGATCGACATGTCATTGGTCGACGGTTCGTGCAGTACTTCGGCGTACCGTCCTCTCTTGCGGCCTGTTGCCTAATCGGAGGTTGACCTTTGTAACCCTGATCTCCTTGGCGCAACACCACTCTTCTTGGCCCGATACTCGATGTCCGAAGCCTTCTGTCGATTGTCAACCGGAGCTCCGGCACGACGTCTAATATACTGACATGATCTCTTCTGGTGCAACGCTAATTCATCCTGTGTCAACTGTTTGATCCTGATCGATAGTAGACCTATGTCACTCAAAACATAGTTAGACAACAAAACACAATCAATTAGTTTCATCATCAAAATTCAAGATTCAACAAAATTGAGATTGAAAATTTTGATTATTTTTTTTAAAGAATATTATTGGATATTTATAAAATTATGAATACAATTTGAAAAAACAAAGATGAGGTATTGATAGGAAAAACAAACCTAAAAGTAGAGTTAGGGGCTTATTGTCCATCAGTCATATTGACATTAGAATCTTTGTTTGACAAAGCCTTTCTTCTTCCATGTAACTTTCTAATTCTTCTAATAGAAGCAAAACGAAGCAAGATCAATCATTGTCCTTCGTCTTGTCCTCTTTACACTTAGGATTGAATTCTAATCTGAACTAGGGTTGAAATTTAAAGAATATTTTTGAAAGAAAACTTTTAAAGAATATTTTACATTTTTTTAATAAATAAAGATATTATTTAAGAAAAAGCAAAATAAATGGTACTTTTTAGAAATATCCAAAATCTATGAGAATCGCGTGAGAAAATGTTTGCTCGACTCCTCCCGGTTGTTGATATCTATTGCTACTGTGCTCCTCTCTTTCCGACGGAGCAAGCGAAAGAACTGTCCATCGAGAAACCCTAGCCTCTTCCTCCTCACCTATCGCCCCCCCGTTTTCTCCATCTCGCTACGTATTCCGATCCGACCGAATACGCGATGCGGACGGCGCAGGCTTGGTTCACCGGGGGACCGAGCGGCGGCGGTGGAGGAGAGCCGCAGAAGCCCTCCTCTTCGTCCCTCCTCGCTGATTGGAACTCCTACGCTGCTTCCAGATCGACGGAGGAGGGCGGGACGTCCGCCTTCGGGTTCGATATCGAGTCCGCCGTCCAGTCCGCCAACGACAAGGTCACCGGAACCTTCAACGTGTAAGGGTCAATCCTTTTGGGTTTAACCGGTTGATCTTTCTCTTCGCCTTTTCGATTCCGTGTTATATATTTTCCATGGGTGGATTCGACGGGCTTCAAGAAGAGGATTCCTATAGATGGATCATTCCTTTTTGGTGTGATTGTTCGTTTACTCCTGTTTACTCCTTGGAGTTTGTCTACCACTGATGGTAAGAGAATAATCGTAGAAAATTCTCAGTGTAGGAAGCAAGAGGACTGCGCCATAGTCGCTGCTCGACTAAGATTTTGGTGGCGGCGCAATTTTTTGATTGACGTGCGGTTAACATCTGGATCTGATGGAAAGGTGATGTTAGATCTGACAGTCTCGGTCTTAACTTAGAGAGTAGGAATATTAGATAGAGGTAGAGGAATCAGAAGCTGGTCCTTCTGGTTTTCATGTGTTTGTTTCTCTTGGTGATTAGTTCCTAAAATTATACGAAGGCTAGATATAGTTTTGTGCTTGATTTGTTGGGTCAGTTCACATATTTCAATTTGTCGTGGTGATCGATGGTTGATAGGATCACATGTTTACTTAAAGTTGGAGCATGAACAAGGACAAAACCGACAGAGGTTTTACCGTGCGGTTCTACGAGAATTAACTTGAATGACATGAAAGCAGGATCTAACAAAGAGCTTCATAAGGAAACAACTTGTTTTAGGTGGCCTGAATGTGGTTCCATCATTCTATGCTCCGTAAACAAATGTTGGATTCAGGATGCACCACTTCCAAGCAAATGATAGATTGTGTTTAACCCTCTTTCTGAGCGTTTTCCAGATGTAAAGAAATTTCATGGATCGACTCCAGTTGTATGAGCTCAAATTGCAACCAGTGGCATAGAGTTTTCCACCTGTCAACTAGCTTTTTAGATTTTCAAACATGTTCCTCTCTTGCTTAATTATGCCTTGAATATTGCTCATATTTAGTATAATCTATTAGCCTAATTGAAGTTCAATAATTTTATGTCTCTTAAAGCTTTCTTGATTTTAGGTTCTCCCCCATATTATGGGAAAAGTCTTTCCTACAGATTGTTGTCTACTCCACAGGCCAGTAGATGCCTATGCTGTAATGTACTTGTCCTAATGTGGATGATGTGCCCTCTGCTCTTGTCCCTCATAACAAGGCAAGGCCAACTTCCTCTTCTTGTTTGAAGCTTTAGGCCTCGACAAGAATCATGAATGAATTTTGGCCTCTACATTCTTTTGTTGATTTATGCTTATAAAGTTTGATGTTTATTTCAGCGTCCTTAAATCACATACGGTTCCTGTGTGCTTTTTAGCATTCATTTGTTATCTTCTACTTTGTTCACAGTTCGTACATCCTAATCGGCTTCTTAGCATTCACTTGTTTCTTCTATTTAATCCACATTCTTTCCATCTAACAGTCTCACCTATGGTTGTGTATATTTAAGATTACACTTGCTTAGTGATTCGAGTTACTATACTAGTATGCCTTTCATTGTTCAACAGGGTATCGAAAGGCGTGACAGAATTGCCTGGGATTTTCCAGTCCGCTACAAGCAGTGTGCCTTCTGGGAAGTCTCTCATGTACTTTGGGCTGCTCCTTGCCAGTGGCGTGTTCTTTGTTGTTGTTGCTTTCGCTATGTTCCTTCCAGTGATGGTCTTGATGCCTCAGAAATTTGCTCTCTGTTTTACTCTTGGATGTGCCTTGATCATTGGATCGTTCTTTGCTCTTAAAGGTCCTAAGAATCAGCTGGCTCACATGTTCTCCATGGAGGTATATCTTTTAGGATCCTGTAGATCTTTAATTATGTGTTTCTATTCCTTTTTGGTTGGCAATGCTTTACTTGCAAAAATTAAGCCGAAATACACTGAGGAAGGATGTTTAATAATTAGTTGAAAAGCATCATACTCTGAGGTTTTTGTCACCTGAAACTATGCCTTTGGGCTCTGAAATAATAATTCACTTTTTTTTTTTTTGAAGATTTCTTGTTTATTATTACATTTGTGGATTCTTGATTTGTTCATTATTTGATGCTGTATGGGCTTCGATTCTGATTAAGATAATGGCGAGGAGATGCCTATTCTTCTGCCATCAAGGTAACCTGGGCTGGTGAATGTCATGATCGTCAGTAGATGTTTATTTCTCATATAAAGACCTAGTGTCAACAAATGTAAACATGTAAATATAGTAAAAGAGGAATATGATTCATGAGAAGTGTATAGTTAAAGAAAGAATTAGAAAATATGTTAGCGTCACCGGACCATGTTGTGCTTAGCTTAGCCAAATTTGAATGTTCGTTTATCTCTTTAGAGATACTTTTTAAAATATGTAGTAGCAATCCCAGTGTGATCTTATGTTGCTGTGGCTAGTGTTGCATCTTATCTTGTGACAAAATTGATCCAATTACAATAGAAATGGTCCTTCTATGATGCTGTTTTGCTACATCCTACAAGATCCTACACAGACATAAGATTATATTATCAATCTCATTCAATGTCAGCAGCACAGTCAACAAATTAAGCCAGTTTTAAATATATTACCATCAAAATTCGTAACAATATGACATAATAGACACTCACTTTGATATAACAATACAAAGATATCTGAATTCTCTTGATTTGACTGAAGATGTTGTCTTACAGAGAGTTCAGTGCGCGCCACCCCAACCCCCAAAAAAAAAAAAAAAAAAAAAAAAAGAATCATGTAATAATTTGGCATGCCATGGCTTATTGTTGTTTGTCCTCTGTTATTTTGTCTAATACATTTTTTTTATGGTGTTAATGTTGCAGCGGTTGCCGTTTACGTTGGTATTCATTGGTAGCATGGTGGGCACCATTTATGTCTCCATGGTGCTTCACAGTTACATTCTCTCTGTCCTCTTTTCCATGATTCAGGTACAAGGTCTCATGTCGGTGAATTTAGTTTAAACTATTTCTTCTCTTTGTACATACTTGATAGCTGATGCATTGATGACCTGCTTCTCTCGATTTCATTCTTAAGTAGATTGAAAGTGTTGTCGATCTCGAATAAGATAGGGGGGGGTCGTCCAATAATAAGCCCAACCTACCCAACAAACCTCTATGGATGCCACCGCATAGGCAACACAGGTCTTTGATTTGCGCCAACAAAATTGTAGTGTTTTCTTGGTCTAAAATGAGCTTCTATGAACAATTAGGGTCGCATAAAAAAAGGGAGCTCAACCCTATGGTTTGTTTTATTCATTCTTCTAATGGGCCATTTTGCTTTGCAGAGATCATGCTACTTGTTCAGCTGGATAGCTTTATAAATCTCAGTTGTTGGTAATGTGCATAGTCGACATGAATGATAATATTTTCTGATGTCTTTTTTTTTTTTTTTTACATTTTTACCTGCAGGTTGTTGCACTCTCATATTATTCTGTATCCTACTTTCCCGGAGGATCTACTGGTCTGAGGTTTCTCTCTTCCGGTATAACATCCTCGATCCTAAAATGCTTTGGCGGATGATTGCTGGTGCCTGCACCATTTCTTCCTTCCTCACATCCTACCTGGGTACTTTGTAACTTGTTCCTGAAATCTTTAAGAAATATTACAGTGAATGGGCGCGTGCATGCATTCCAATGTGTTCCTAAGATTTCTTCAGGTTCTCTGAGATCACAGCTCTTCCGTATATCCATCGCTCCCGTTAGTCTTTTCGTGTCGTAAGTGAGACACAGAGATAGAGAGAGGAAGGGAGGTCGTGGGGGAGGTTGAGCATGACTACCTCAGGGCTGCTGTCGCTGTTTGCCAACGCCAAATTGAAACAACATAGCCATCACTCGGTGCGAGTGAAATGGCTGAGCCATTACTCCTCGGCGCAGCAGATTTTGCTGGTCGGAGAAGGGGACTTCTCCTTCTCGCTCGCGCTCGCCAGTGCCTTCGGCTCCGTCGATAACCACGTCGCCACCTCCCTCGACTCCTGCGGTCTTCCCTTTCCCTCCTCCCTTGGTCTCGTTCTTGTTGGTTTCACACGTACACTCGAACGTTCTTGTGGTTTCCCGAAGGATGAGGTTTTTCTCCCTGTGCATAATCGGGTAGTGAGTGATTCCATAATTGAATCAGCCGTGAGGCATGGCTTGAGCGTTCAACTGACCGAGATATGTTTTGGACGTGGGATTGGTGAGATATGTTTTGGGCGTGGGATTGGTCGACACTCGAGCCACGCCTCGCATCCAATCCCACGTCCAAAACGCATCTCGACCAGTCTAATGCTCGAGCCATGCCTCGCGACCAGTCCAATTATGGAATCACTCACTACCCGATTATAGAATCAGAGAAAAACCTATCAAATCAATGATGCACAGAGAGAGAAACCTCATCCTTCGAGAGACCACAAGAACGTTTGGGTGTATGTGTGAAACCAACAATAACAAGATCGGGGGAGGAGGGAAAGGGAAGACCGTAGGAGTCGAGGGAGGTGGCGATGACGTTATCGGCGGAGCCGAAAGCATTGGTGAGCGCGAGCGAGAAGAAGTCCCCTTCTCCGACCAACAGAATCTGCTGCGCCGAGGAGTAATGGCTCAACCATTTCACTCGCACTGAGGAGTGATAGCTCTGTTGTTTCAGTTTGGCATTGGCAAACAGCAGCAGTAGCCTTGAGGTAGTCATGCTCAACCTCACCTCGAAATTCGACATCTCAGGTCGAATGCTCAAATGGTCGGTGGAGCTCGGGGAGTTTGACATCTAATATGCACCTCGGACAAGTGTAGAAATCGTATTTCCCAACCTTACAAGTGCAAAACTTCAATGAGGAAACTTCGGAACTCGGGCTTCGCCCCAGCCTCGACCTTCTCGACGAACAAAGAGCCGAGGCCCACCTATACGTGTTGGCATACAAGAAGAGCTGAGGCCTGAATCTACAATCGGAAAGTTCAGCCACGAAAGATCCAGGTCGGGGATCTCGCCCTTCGAAAAATTGAGGTGAGCAATCCAACTCGAGCTAGAGGAAAAATTGGCCCCGAACTGGGAAGGGCCTTACCAGGTTTACGACATGGTCCGAGAAGGCACTTACCGTCTCAAGACCATGGACAGAGCCCCTCTACCGAGGACTTGGAACGTGTCGAACTTGAGAAAATTTTACCCTTGATTCCCGGTGGAAACTCTACATTTGTACTCAAAAACTTTGCATTCATATAAGTAAAGTTTTTATATTGTGATCGGTTTGGGCCTTACAAAACTCCAACTCGACTCGGTCGAAACCAAAAAGGAAAGACACACCCCACAACTCCCTAACTTGAAGGAGGATCCATCAGACTGTCGTCGAAGGGAACCTCATCGGGCATATCCACCGTGTGATCCTCGGGGAGATCCATAAAGGGGTCGGCCTCCAACTCCAAATCTAGGTACTTGGCATGGAAGCGAGCGAGTGCCACCCGGTAACCGAACTCATAGGTCGCCTGGCCTGACCTCTGCAGACCGAGCTCGAAGCCAGGCGATTTCTTGTATTCAACAATCACCTCGTTCGCTCATTCCTCGGCCCCTCAGTGCTCCTCTAGTAGTGCCTCCTCTGCAGCATGTGTTGCTGATCGGGAGGCCTCCATGCTCTGTGCGAGCACAAGTAGCTCATCGTCTAAACTGCGAACCCGCTCGCGGCTATCCTTCAGCTCTACCTTCAGCTGATCAACCATGGCCTCAGCAATAGTCACTCGTTGTTCCATCGCCGCAACCACCTCGAGGCCAGGGCCATTCCTCAGCTCCTCAACTTCCCGACGTAGGTCGAAGTTGGCATCCCCGAGGCGCTCGATCACTCGACCCGCATCCTACACCTGGTCGATCAACATTGTCGTGTAGTGATGGCTTTGCAAAAACTCGAGGGGTCAGAAGGCACAGAACGATCCCGGGAGCAAAAGCGGGAGGGGGCAATACTTACCCAGACCTACGCCTTCGCAGTGTGGTCTATCAACACCACGGGAGGTGAGCAATATAGCTGCTTCGCCAGACCCGGGTGAAGCGTCCCACGGGCAAACTCCAAGGCCGCTGAACCGTCGGCCCTTATGCGGTTGTCGGCCTTAAGGAAGGGCCATCGAGACCTATAAGGTGCCCTCGGTTCCCCCTCTGGTAGATCCGCCACCTCTAGGACCTGAAAGAGCTCGCTCTTTCTTAAAGATCAGACCCGACATAGGTCCTTCATAGATTTAGGGCGCTTCGCCCGCTTAGATGGGGCTTCATCCTCGACCAAGCTGGCTCGGCCTTTTCCCTTAGAGCTAGAACCCTCTCCGTGCGAGCCGCTGCCCGACCCACGCGTTGTTCGCGTGACAGCCTCACGAAGCGCCGACCCCTCGGATGATTTTCGAGTAACCACCTTGGCTTTCTTCTTAGGGCAGACTGCCTATGCCTCATCAGGACCTTGACGGTCCAGGCTTCCTTGTCGAGCCAAGGGATCGACCTCGGTCCTTTCCTACTCCCAAGGAGGCCACGTCAATGTCGGAAGACGGGGAATTCCCTTCATCGCATGGAAGTTCATCATATCTGCATAGTTACAAGTCGGTCAAACAAGACACAAAGAAATGTGAGATGAAGACGGAAAATTCTGAACGACGGATCTGACCATACCCCTACAGGCCGAGTTGAGCCCCGCATTGACCAACCATCCTTCGGTTATCCCTCTAATAGCCTGAGAGGAAGACAAGACATCCCTCAAGTGCCCCACCCGCTCGGCCTCTTCATCGAAGAGGAAGGGGGGGACGTTGTTGATAGCTCGGGAAGTCCACGCCACGCAGAACCCCCACTCTCTGTGACGGCTCATGAAGAAGTGACGCATCTTCCACCCTTTGTTGTTGGAAGGAGTGTCGCTAATTTTGAACCCGTCCCGACCCTTGCAGAGCCGGAAGTACGCCAAGAATAGCGTCCGGGTCAGTTCGATCTCCGCCCCCCCCCCTAACACCCTCCCAGAAAAACCACCAAGTAGCGCCACAAGTTGGGCACCATCTGAGACGGGGAGATCCCCCACCATCGGAGACACTCCACGATCATCGGGTGCAAAGGGAACCTCAACCCCGCCTTAAGGGCATCTACGGTAAGCCCGAATCTGTCCGAGAATGGATCTTAGGAGTGTTGCCCGAGCGATGGGGCATGCAGCCTGTATTCCTTGGGATATTGTGTCGATCCCGAACGAGCCCTAGCAATTCCTCAGTCATGACCGAATCTACATCATGCTAGGCCCACATGACTTGAAGGGCCGCAAGCACCCTCGAATTCATTTAGGGCGACCCGCCAGATAATGAACTTAGGACCTCTACCCTAGAGCTTCCCAAGGTTGACTCATCGACCTTGGGATTCGACCGACTCAATGATGAGGAAGAAGAAGACATCCCGACCTTAGGGCTGGGCACCGGGAGAGATGGACCGAGGCGACAAAAGGCAATCAAAGGAAAACACAATGACCAACCTCCGTGCAACAGGAGACTTATAAAGAAGCAGTGACGGGTTAAGGCGACGTTTGGCCTTCCCGAGGTAGGGAGTAATGACAGCATTTGCTAAGGGCCACCTCGATTGACGCATCTGCCCAGCCAAGATTCCTACCCAACACCTCCGATCGCGATCCCCACCAAAAGCGCAACCCCTAATTTCCCATCAATAGGATAGCGCATGCTCCTCCCCGCGAAGGCACGTGACGTCAGCCCTTCATACCGCACTTACCACTAGTAAGTGCCCTCAAGTATCAAGTACCAAAGCGTCTCGAGCACTAGTCCATTTGTGCTCGAGTTCACCAGCCTGGACACCAGTCCATTTGTGCCCGAGTTCATCAGCCCGAGCACCAGTCCATTTGTGCCTGAGTTCATCAGCTCGGGCACCAGTCCATTTGTGCTCGAGTTCACCAGCTCGGGCACCCGTCCATTTGTGTCCGAGTTAACCAGCTCAGGCACCAGTCCATTTGTGCCTCAGTTCACCAGCTCGGGCATTGTTCGATTTGTGCCCGAGTTCACCAGCTCGGGTATCGGTCCATTTGTGCTTGAGTTCACCAGCTCGAGCACTGGTTCATTTGTGCCCGAGTTCACTAGCTTGGGCACCGGTCCATTTGTGCCCGAGTCCACCAGCTCGGGCACCAGACCACTTGCGCCCGAATTCACTAGCTCGACCGCCCGCCCTATCAGCCAAACAACTCCCCGACGCATCATTCCAGCCCGGTGCCACAGACACAGGAGCAACAGCGCCATAAGACGACTCGCCAACCTTGCGTAGCAAACGACACGATCGAAGGTGCAAGCCGGACATGCCCCGAGCCCCTCCACGACAACCTCGTGACATGCCTTATTTTGGAGGGGGGGGGGAGAGAGAGAGAGAGAGGATATATCAGCATCATCCACAGCATCGTCCACGTCATACCATCAGCATGAAGATGCCCCACGGCATCGCCATGTCCAGCCTGCCATCTCGGGTCGGATATGACAGTGCCCTCATGTCGTCATGCCGCTTGAACTCGAATAGAGCGCCCGCTCCCGAAATCCCGGGACGGCGACGCATGGAGCAACCGTTCTCGAAATCCCAGGACGGCGACGCCCGGTGCAGGCCATCCTCGAGATCCCGAAACGACGTCATGTAATGTCGTCCTGCACAATGTTGTCTTGTACGACTCCGTTGCCATCCGAACCGAAGGACGCCTCCGGACATGCCTATATAACCCCTCACCTGGCTCAGGGAGGGGGGAGAAAAAAAAAAGATGGATTAACTTTAGCATCGGAGGGGACAAGTCGAAAAAAATCCGACCCAAGCCTTTTTGCAGGAATCGAGCCCGCAACGCACCAAGAGTTCGTCTCAGCTACGGATTTCAACCGAACACCGACTGAACCAGGCCATCCTGACACATCATTAGGTGGCCGCCTCCGTTCCACAACAAGATGTTATATTTTTACGACATGTATGTTTCTTTCATCTTTTTTCAAAGACTCTCTTGGAAATGCTTTATTTTCCTATATGAACATTCGGATGGATGAAGGATCGGGCTGCAATTACGTTGATAATATTTTCTACACGTGGCACCTCAATCTTTCGTTGCTGGTCGCTCCTCGTTCGGCCATGGTATTTGAACAGTGGAGATGCCTTCTTCGAGCAATATACTTAGCGCGCGAAGGAAGTCTCCCGCATTTGTTTTCTGTCACCCGTTTTCTACTGCTCATCGGGAAGTCCAATCACAGTTGACGTCGTTGAGACAGGTGGAGTCACCCAGCTTGATATCGGATCGCCATCGTCTCCCGAGACGAAGGCGAGGAGCAACCCTTCGGCTTCTCTTCTCCATATATCCATCGCTCCCGTTAGTCTTTTCGTGTCGTGAGTGAGACACAGAGAGAGGAACGGAGGTCGAGCATGACAACCTCAGGGCCGCTGCGCCATTACTCCTCGGCGCAGCAGATTCTGCTGGTCGGAGAAGGGGACTTCTCCTTCTCGCTCGCGCTCGCCAATGCCTTCGGCTCCGCCGATAACCTCGTCGCCACCTCCCTCGACTCCTACGGTCCTCCCTTTCCCTCCTCCCCCGGTCTTTTTCTCTGATTCCATAATCGGGTAGGAGTGTCTCAACACTCGCTCGTCAAGCACGGGAATACTTCGTTCCCCTGTTGATGAGTCCTCACCATACCCTCTCTCTGTCTTCATGACTTTTGATTACTTCTTCGGCTGTACAATGAAATGGTGGCCGCCGGTGATCTTTCTATGTACATGCGAAGCAGATGACCTGCTGCGAAAGTATTCCAAAGCGAAATCGAACCTGAAGAGCCTGCGGAAGATGGGGGCGACCACGCTGCACGGAGTCGATGCTACAACGATGAAGTCACGTGGCGACCTGACGACGCGAAGATTTGATCGGATCGTCTTCAACTTCCCACACGCAGGATTCAGAGGACAGGAGTTCGAGACACCGATGATCCAGTACGCGCCTTGACCATCTTAAATATTCTTCCTCCATTTGCATCCCTCGCCAAGCCAAGCCAAAGCGAGTAGTAGTAGCTTCGCACCAAGATTGCTGGTTTTGATCTCATTTGTCGCATCATCATCTTCGTGCTTCAGTTTGCACCGAGAGTTGGTGATGGGGTTCTTCAGAAACGCATGCCGCATGCTCCGACCTCGTGGAGAGGTTCACGTGAGCCACAAGACGGGGGGCCCCTACGCGCAGTGGAACCTCGAGCAACTCGCTTCCGAGTGCTCTCTTCTTCTGGTCGACTGCGCTGTTTTCAATAAATATGAATTCCCAGGCTACTGCAACAAAAGGGGAGAAGGCCCGCGCTGCGACCGGCCTTTTCCTCTCGGCGCTTCCTGCACCTATAAATTTCGGCTTGGTGACCTCGAGGAAACGGAGCCTCCTCCTTCTTCTTCTTCTTCTTCTTCTTCTTCTTCTTCTTCTTCTTCTTCTTCCTTGCATCCTCACTGTTGCAACCTGCGCTTGGAAACGGAGCGCCTTCTCTAGGAGCAGACTAGGGACATCACGACGATGGCATCCGAACATGAGTCGGAAGTATAGCTTTTGGCCATATAGCAGTAGGCTCTGCATCATTTCCTGCCATGCATGGAAGGTATCATCCACCAGAGCATGCTTTCTTCTTTTTGATACTGGTCGGTGACGGAGGTTCCTGTCCTTGGTGTATTTGGTTGTGTACTTCCATCGATCAATGGCTCTTTCATTTCAATTCTGAGACCACAGCTCTTCCATCACCAGAAATCTCTGCAAGAACAGGATCCACCTCTGAAGTGGTGAAACCGGTTGGCATCCCTGACGATGATTTCCTGCTCATACCGCTTGCTTACGAGTTTGGTGAATTCATGGCAATCACCACATACTCGGAGGTTCTTGGTAATCCTGATGGGTGTTCCCTTCGGGGCATGCAACATACCGAAAGCCATGGCGAGCCTCTCGCTGTGTCCGTGCAGCATCTTCTTCTTCTCCTCTTCCGGCACATCTTGCAGAACGAACTTGGTGTTCTCGGCGTACCCTCCTTCCTTCTTGACGCTCTCAATCATCTCTGCCAACTTCGAGTGTATTGCAACCGATTCCTTGTGAGAACTGTCTCTCGCAACGAACGTGTGCACCTTCTTCCCCACTTCGATCCAGCTACATGCCGGCTCTTTCTTCAGTCCCCTCCTTTCCATCGTCGCTCTCACCGCACCCACCTCTTCCCAGTTCCTCATCGCCGCAAACACGTTCGAAATGAGCACATAGTTCCCAGGACTCTCAGGCTCTAACTCGAGGAGCTTCTCCGCTGCGATCCTGCCCAGCTTGTGATTCAGGTGCACTCGACAGGCGCCGAGGAGAGCACACCAGACGGCAGCTGTTGGCTTCACGGGCATCGATTTGATGAACTCGAACGCTTCGTCTGTCCTACCGGAGCGGCCGAGAAGATCGACGAGACAGGCGTAATGTTCCGGCCATGCCTCCAAACCATACTCCCCTGTCATCATATCCAGATAGTACCTTCCCTCGTCTACCAATCCGGAGTGGCTGCAGGCATAGAGAAGGGCCAAGAAGGTAACCTCATCGGGGACTATGCCCGTCGCCTGCAGTCCCCGAAAGAGGCGTATCGCTTCCTCTCCCCGGCCGTGCATCCCACTGGCATCGATCATGGCTGTCCACAGAACCAAATCTTTGCGTCTGACATCTCCGAAGACTTTAAAGGAGTTCTCTATCTCGCCGCACCTGGCGTACATGTCCACGAGCGAACTGCCGACTGTTCCTTCGGTGAGATACCGTCTTCTGTACATAAAACCATGGATTTCCTTTCCTTTCATGGACGATGACAAACCAGCAGCGGCAGCAAGCACAGGAATCAGTGATACTGCATCAGGTTCCACAGCGGCCGCCACCATGTCTCTGAACAAACACAAAGCTTCATTTAGGAGCCCGTTGTTGGCATAGCAAGTGATCATACTAGTCCAAGACACAACATCCTTATCCCGTATCGTTCCGAAGACACGGCAAGCACGAGAAACCTTGCCACACTCTCCATATACATCGATGATCGTGTTGTTAAGAACCAGATCCAGCAGGCCATGTCTAATAGCGTAGCCATGGACTTGCTTCAGTAGGGGAAGACATGCCATACCACTGCAAGCTTGTAATATGCTCCCAATCATCATCGAGTCCGCCTTCATTCCATCCGCCTGAACTCGCCTGAACAACTCAACCGCCTTGGAATGGCGAGAGTTCTGTGCACAACCTGCGATCATTGTCGTCCAGGAAACGCAGTCTTTGCTGTGCAATTTATAGAAGACATGCTCAGCATAATCTACGAAGTCACACTTTGAGTACATGTCGATTAGTGTGTTTCCGACCTGCAAATCGGAGTCCAATCCGCGCCTCATTGCATAAGCATGGACTTCCTTACCGTGCAATCTGTTCCCTGACCTCCCTGAAGCAGAAGCAACGCTTATAAGCGAAACCTGGTCGGCTTCAAAACCCAACCCAAGGATTTCACAGAAGAAGTCGATGGCTTCCTGATATAAACCATTCTGAACATAACCGGACAGCATCGAATTCCATGACACATTATCTTTCTCCTCCATCTCGCAGAACACCTGCATGGCATCGCCGATTCGACCACATCTTGCGTAAAGGACGACCAATGCGTTGCACTCATAAATCTCCAGTTTTGCGTCGTTCTTTAGAAGAGAGGCATGTATTTCCATACCCAACCTCTGAAGTGAAAGTTCTGCACAAGCTTGAAGAACGCCGACGGTGGTATACGAGTTCATCGGAATACTGGCTCTTTGCATCTCTCTGAACAAAGTCAGAACCTCGAAGAATTGCCCGTCCTGCAAACATGCTGATATGATGGAATTCCAAGAAACAACATCTCTTTCCTCATCCATCCGCTCAAACAGCCGCCTTGCCGAGCCGAACCGTCCACACTTTGCGTACATGGAAACCAGCGCATTGGAGACGAAACCCGTGGAGTCGAGTCCACATTTGACTGCTAAACCGTGCGTCGCAGTCCCGGTATAGACATCTTCTAGCGCGCCGCAGGCCTTTAGGACGGAAGCAAGGGTGCAAGCATCGGGCAGTATTCCCGATACACGCATTTCCTGAAAGGTTGCTATGGCCAAGGAAGGACGGGCATTGGCAGCGTAGGCTCCGACGAGCGCGTTCCACGCGAAGATAGACCGACTCGGCATTTCATCAAACAGCTTCTCGGCATCGCGGAGTCGGCCACATTTCCCGTACATAAAAAGGAGCTTTGTCCTGAGAAATCCATCATCAGAGAGTGAATTAGATTTGACAATGTGAGAGTGGACTTGCCGGCCTTGCAGTGGGGCTTTCCGGGAAGCACAAAGCTCGAGAATGGATGAGTAGGCGTCCTGAGGAGGGCACCGCGGCGAGGTCGCCAGCGAGCGGAAGGCCCGTGTGAGGTCTCCTTGCTTGCAAGCTTCTTTAACGGACAGCAAGGTCGATGCAGAGCTCTCCCGGGATGGGATCGTGGCGGACGAGATGGAAGCCTGCTGCTGCTGCTGCTGCTGCTGCACGGATAAGGCCATCCACAGCAGCTTCTTGTCCAAGCCGTTGCCAACAGACGGCGCCGTGGGGAAAGCATTGTGGAAGGCTACGCTCATGTCCAAAGCACGTGAGTTCATTTTGGTTCGACCCGATGATACAAACGATGATTTAAGCCGGTATACCATGTGATGGATGCACCGTCACATGGCAAACTCTCCTCTTATTGGGCTTCGTATGGCCCATAAAAAATATCGCGAGTCCCCTTTCTGGTTGAATGGCCCAGTAGTAGCATTTCAGGGTCGCAGTCAGCCCCTCTAAAATATCACGAGTCCCCTTTCTCTTTCTAAGGACACCTCAACGGTTTGAATCGTGTCAAGCCGGTCATTCACTGGAGACCGCCACTTGCCCAAACGACCATGGCCTCATTTCTCGCAGACAATTCATCGAACACGTAGCGATCGTACAACAAATAATGAATCGAAATATACATATATATATATATATATCTCTCTCTCTAGCTAACATTCTGATCTATTATACCTAACATTCAGACATTTCTTTCACATTGACTTGCTCGCAAGACGAGTAGGTGCTGTGGGTGTCCACCGCAAGGCCTCGGCTTTATTTGGGGGTTGGGTAGCGGCGGTTGCTTGCAGCAGCAGCAGCAGCAGCGGAATGCTATTAGATTCCGGCGGGTGGTGGGGATTGGGAGACATGGATTATTCGTCTTTACCTTACTGTAGTCATCTGTCTTCTGCTTCGATAGAGGGAGGGGAAGCACGCCTTCTTTCATTGTATTCTACCATCCCGATGAAGAGATGAGAGCAATCTAAGCACCATTGACTCACATGATTACGTTGAAACCACGCTCGGAGTGCTTATGATTCTTTCCCCCCACCCAGCTTATTCTCACTTTTGACTTTTGGTATCCGTGGGTAGGACGCCAACCACATTTCTTGTTGACCGTCATCCTGCCCTTTTGTTGCGTACTCAATGATATCAGATTACCGTTAATGGAGGACGATGTCTCCAATCTTGATGCAATGTAGTCGTCTCCGAAGGACGACGTTGCAGGAGCATCATCCTGACAATTTCACTCATGAAATTTTGGATGATAGTCCATTAAATGTTGAATCGTATTAATCGTTAATTACCAGAACAATATTTATGATCAGAATCATCACTCTCCTTTTTGTTCTTTATATATAGACGGAGCTTCGACCTTGGAGGTGGAGTGGAAGGCAATAAAAGAAGCACCTTTCCTTGTTTCCCCCTTCTTACTGGTGCTGCCACTCGTCTTGCTTGCTCTGCTTTGGTTCTCCTTGGGTGGTGCACGAGGGGAGGGGACCGGAGGAGGAAGTGCGACGGGCGAAGCTGGGAAACGCGGGGGAGCTGTTGGGAATCTTTGACTGCATCAATGAGGTCACCGCGGCGATCGCGGCGGCAGCGTCGGCGGGAATGAGCAACCGGGCATGCCGGGTGGAGACCGCGCCGCGGCTCGCGCAATGGCGGATCGATACCCTCTCCTCCTGCACTTACCGCAAGTCCGACCCCTTCAAGATCGGCCTCTGGAACTGGTTTTAAACATCCCTCTCATCAACCTCTGCTTCTTTCTCCTGAATCTTACTGGATTTAGTTTCGACCGAGAAGATCTAGGAGCTTAAAGATCTCGTCTTAAATGGAGAAGAACGAAAGTTTCGGATTTGAAATCGTCCAGTTTATCTAATTTCATGCTCAGATTTGCCCTGAGGTCTTGTGTTGATTAGAAATAGGTTTCAGACGATGCTCTATGACTCTGTTCTGCATATTTCCAAACTGGAAAACCGGAGACGTAATCTTCATCTTTATCCACACTAGAAATCATGCTTCTGTAGATAAGACTTTAGAGCTTCTGTTCCTTTCCCTGTAGATTGATTTGGGATGTTGTTTGTGTTGATTGCGATGAGAAGGTATCTGGCAGTGGAGAAGAACAAACAACTGCGTGTGAAGCTATACCCTGAGGTTTCGAGCCTGACAAGAGAGCATCCGCCCATTGCCTCCTTCGTCATCAAGATCGTCTCCCCCTCCGCTCCCGACCGCAAGACTCTAACCCATCCAGGTCGCCTTCTTCCCCATCGAAGACTGTTTCTGGTTCTTCATGAAACCAAAACATAACAAGTGTTTCTGATGTTTCAGGAATCTGTGACATGCAGCTCAAGAACAGCGACGACTTCGTATGGGCAACTGACACCTTGTTTACCGGCGGGATCATAATTGACGTCGAGTTCCTCGATCTAAAGATTGTACCTCCATCCGTAAGCACGCACATCTCCCCTTCTTCCCTGTATGTGTGTATGCCTTTGATTTGCTCGCTGTTGTTTTTGGTTTGGAGAGTTCAGGGCGGCGAGCCTTCTTCCATTTGGGACGGCTCTGAGGTGAAGCAGCATTCAGCGACCACTGCACTCGCACCTCTCGGCCGGATGCTGGCCGACGGTATCCACACCGACATCACGGTCAATGCCGCTGAGGGCAGCATCGGAGCGCACCGTGCCGTCCTCGCGACGAGGTCCCCCGTCTTCCGTAGCATGTTCTCCCACGACCTCAAGGAGAGGGAGCTTTCGACTGTGAACATATCCGACATGTCCTTGGGGGCTTGCCAGGCCTTCCTCAACTACATCTACGGCAGCTTCCGGGCCGACGAGTTCCTCACCCACCGCCTCGCGCTCCTCCGAGCCGCCGACAAGTACGATGTCTCCGACCTGAAGGAGGCATGCCATGAGAGCCTCCTCGAGGACATCGACACCGAGAACGTGATGGAGAGGCTCCAAACTGCCCACCTCTACCGTTTGCCGAAGCTGAAGAGCAGTTGCATGAGATACCTGGTGAGCTTCGGAAAGATCTACGAGATCCCCGAAGACTTCAATGCCTTTCTCCAGAGTGCCGATAGGGAACTCATCGCTGAACTATTTCAGGAGGTTCTTGCTGCCTGGAAAGGATTGTAAGGCCATTAATGGCGGAGATCAAGCTGCTTTGACCCGATGATGCCGCCCGGTCGACTGGAAAATACTGTACAGGATCAATTATGTAGCACGAAATGCGACCATTAATTGCTGAGGTGAAGCAAAACTCTGTATCCATGACTTCCAAGTCTTTGTTCTACAAGTCTGCAACTCCAATGCTTGTTCTTGAGGTCAAGAGAGACTCGTATGACTAGAGATCAAACGCCGCTCGGCCTCTTTCGACAGATTGATCTGTGATGAGGTGTTCGTCTTTAGCTGAACCAGTTGCACTTTCTTCTCCCTCCCCTGCTTCCAAGCCATGCTTTGGCCAAATAGGTAGGCGCAAAGACGGAGTTTTGTTCTTGAAATATCGTCTTCTGATGGATTTGTTTCGAGATAAGCGAAGAAAAATCTGATCTTTACGTGCCATTTTTATTCGTTTCATTCCTAGTCTTATGTTGTCTACCTCGGAGGCATGCCCACAGCTCAGAGGCGGCCTCACTGCTCGCTCACGAGCGAGTCGTGGACTCCCCACTACGAGTTCCTCGGCTCATTCTTAGGGAGGTTAAAGATCTCGCTCAAGATTCTTCCGTTTCTGCTCTTGTTCTTGGTAGCAAAAAACACAGAGATCTTGTTGAACTTCAGCACGATACAGCAAGGAGAAGGCTGCTAATCTGGAGGAGGAACTCGTTGAACCGAGAGGAAGAGGCGACGAAGATCCAAGTAAGGCGTTCTCTCAAAAATTTCACACGTCCGTCTATTCTCCATCGTTTACAGTGACTGACTCACAATCCTGTGACTGTCCTTTGGCAGAGCACCCTGGTTTTATATCCTAATGGAGAGCGCAAGTTGCACACAACTCGTTCGTGGGAATTCCTCAGCCTGGAGAGAAGGCGGCGTTAGCACGTTCCGCTCAAAGAGGTCTCCAATAGTGTTGCCGAACTGATGCGACCAGGTCGACGTGGCGGTCCGATCGCCGATGCTCCGGAGTGTGTCCCTGTTTGGTTCGCGCCAGACGAAGCTCCTCGGGTGCCCGGTACCTACAAGAGGGCCCGGGTCGGGTTCGATCTCGACTTGACCCCTCCGACGATCAAGTCAGTGCGGTAGTGATTCTGTTTGTGTGAGTTGCCACCCTTTTTCCTAAAGTCAGGTGAGGGTTTTATGCTCATGCTCGGGGTCGATCGTACGCACTCGATCAGCTGCAGCCTGTCCCTCGGGCGACGAGCGCGTACCTTAGTCCGAGTGTCTGTTGGCTCGTACGAGACGACGTCGTTTTGGGCTTTCAAGAATGAGTTACTCCGTGCAGTTCCGGGCGGCACGTTAGATGTGACATTCTACGTCAGACTAAGGGTTGTACCTCCATGCTGATATGTCCGTCGACTACCTCCACGTGGGTGATGCCAGAGTATCCCTATCAAATAGCATTAAAGACTGCATATACGTTATTTGGAGCGTTGATAGATATATTTTATAATGTTAGAGAAATTGACATATAATTAGTGATAGATTTATATAAGAATTGAATCTGCTCCAAAATACATGCAACTTATAATTAGTGACATATTTAGTTACAGTTTGCTTGAATGCCTCTCCAACCGTAAAGATTAATAGCATTACGACCTTGAGTATCTTGAGTGATAGAACCATTATTTTTTTGAATTGGTCTGGTCAAAATCAATCTTAGGACCCAAAAATCTACACCCTAGACCATGCTTTAATACAATAAAAAAGATATTACAATCAGATTTTTTTTCTTCACATGATCATAACATCTTTTCACATGTATATCGAGAGCTAAATAGATAAATCACTTTATTAATTTGCATATGTTGTAAATATTTATTATATTTTTTTATTTATCAAAATATATGTTAAAAGTAGTCATAGGTTTTAATAAGAAATATAATGATGTGAACTCAAAAATAAAATTTAATTGGCTCTACTTAACAGTAGAGAAAGGTTTTCTCTACATTAGAATCTAGTTTAGTATTATTAAGAGGTTGCACTAAAAATTAAAAATAAAATAAAGAAATCTTAATCTCGTTGAGTATGAATGCTTATAAGTCATCAATAAAACAAATACATATCAAAAAATGAATCATCCTATTATTATATTAAATGTTCGAATGAGTACTCTTCCAACAACTAATGGATAAACTTTATTTTACTTGATGAATTTATATTCTCTTAATAACGTATGAATATGAATTCATATCGTACTCCCAAAAATGAATAAAGTGGTGTCTCTCATCGACCATGCTAGGAACACGTTCCCCTCAACAACAGATGCAACAACTATCCAAACATCATATTTGATAGTCCACTAATCCTCAAGAGAATCCCCTATTTGCCCTTGGCAAGGAAACAAAATAATTTCATATGGTTAATGTCCATATCGAAATAAGGGAGAAAATAATATTTTAATTAATTATTTTATATATATATATATATATATATATATCTAATAGAAATCAAGTATCATAACTATAACTAGTAGGAAAGATAAAAAATTTTAAAAATTACATGTAACATGAATAGCTATAACATATCTTAATCTAAAAATAAAATTTTAAACACCAATAGTCAAGTCATGCACAGGTTGGAAGCGTTTGTCAGTAAACTGCAAAAGAAGACATGATTTCCCCACTCCTGCAAAGATGTAAACATTAAAACGTTATAATAGATTTTATTTTGAGATGGGCATGTTCTAGTTTGCTAGTACCTAGCAAATACAAAAAACAATAGAAAACACTAATGTCCTTGAAAGATGATAGTTGATTGATGATGCCAACAACAAAGGTCAAACCTTCACCATCCTCAACAACAAAGGAGGATAAATAAATAGGCATGGAGCACCCATCTAATTTCGTTCACTTCAGGCATAGCTATAAACATTGAGAATTGAACTGGAAATATGACAAAAAATTAAAAGCTCGATTGACGTGATCAAATCTAATAAAATTGACAATGCCTACAAGCGCCTAACTCGACAAAATTCTTTCAGACAGTTCGAATCATTTTGATAATAATCAGTTTGATCTGTTCTACTAAAAAGTTGTGCAGTTCAAGTAAGCGTAGCCCTACTCTTAATACACTCTATTTTAGTTCAGTTTCCATTTCCTCGTTACTAAGTTGTTCAAAGACTGACCACTTGATTGGTGCCCTAGAAACAAACATAACATCGCTAAAAGCTCATGTAAACGCATAGGGACAGAAAGAAAAAAGAAGGGAAAAGAATTATCAGTTCCAATAGATCTAATTCGTACTTGCTGAATCCAGGATAAATCTAGGATAAACCCTTCTTCATCAATCATCGTGAACGATAAGAAACTATCGATTTGACAGACATGCTGATAACAAATAGCGAAAGACATTTTGTAAATCTGCCATGACATTTCTTTCAACGGTAGCGAATAAAATAAGATGGTAAATCCGCATCATTTCGATAATAACAAAAACAAAGGAATATTGATTCAAAAAGGCGATTTGCACCCCTCTCCTCCATGTCCCGCATAAGCCATCATGCTACAAGTCCACAAGAATCGAGGAGGCGTCAACGATTCAGAAAATTTCAAGTCCAGCAAGCACAATCACATCGCCAACCACTCCCTATCGGCATACAACAAGAGCGATACAGCAGACTGGAAACAATTCAAAACTTTAGCTGGAAACCCGATCCTGAAACCAATTAGCCACCTTTCTTTCCTCCCCAACACTAGCTCGACAAATCCCCAACGAAAATCACAGAGACCAACCTCCACACAACCGAACAATAGCAGACCTAGGAAGAAGATGAAGAAATTACCTGTGTCGCCGATGATGATGTACTTGAAGAGGTAAGCGTACGACATGGCTCACCGGAGCCACAGTCACCACAATCCCAATACCTCCTTCAACAATCGAGAAGAAGAATGAAAGGAACCCTAGAAAACAAATCGAACCGAAAGCAACAGAGGAGAGACCGGGAGCGGAATCGAGCCGGGCGAGGGCGGTGGGTTTCCCTTTCCGGTTTCCAGAGAGGCTTTTTTAAATTTAAAAAGGGGAACCCTTTTTTTAATTATTAGTAATTAAAAAAGAAATATTTTTCAATTATTAATAATTGAAAAAAAAAACTGGCTCTATATGCACGCCATGACTTCCAACATAACGTAGCTTCCTTAATAATACAAAATTGGATAATTGTGTGTCATGAGAAGAAAATTGGTGAGAAAATAAAGGTGGGAAAACGATTCACTTCTTTTGAGACGTGTCTTGGGACTCGAGTATAATTTACTTGCGCATCGCCCGCTCATGGTTGTGGTTGTCACAGGGAAGCACCTCACAATTTCCTGGCGGCGACTCTCCTGCAATAGTTAATATAATAAAAATCTCAATTTTAAGCCAGAAGAAGAGAAGGAAAGCAAGCGACGGATAAAAGGGCAAAGTCGATATTATAAACGACTATAGAGAAAGCGTTCCATCGTAAAATAGTGCTGTCTATTTTCCATTAATGGCACTCGTTTTCTGAACTTGCTCAAAGTAGAGAGAGCTTGTGCTTTCGAGTTTCTTGAAAATTAGGATGTCCATTTGTATTTAATTGAATTTATTTATAACAATAATTATCACTTAGATACACAGATGTCACGTATGAACCAAGATGATGTGGGAGAGCGTCAAGTTTTGGGGCCTGTAATGTTCAAACTGTATATTAAAGATTATGAATAGCATAAAGTATTCATTAAAATTATACAAATTGAAAATGAAGAGATCTGAAGTTAAAATCTAGTGATCATATCTTTTTTAAGATGTCGCTGCCGATTAGAGGAGTCACGAGATTGCCAAAGTGAAATGTTAGCCTTAAATTCATTGAACCTTTTCAGATTTTATTGAAGGTTGGACATGCATATACAGATTAGATTTACCCTCAACTTTAATTGGTATGTATTTCATATCTTTATGCTTTCGAGTTATATCAAGAATTATATCTCATATTATATCTTACCAACTTTTAGAGCTAAAAGACGTTGTTACGAAGAAGAAACCAATCCAGATTTTTTTTTAAAAAAAACATATTTTAAGGAATAAAGTTATATAATTGGTAATGACCTGTTAGCAGTATCATTCAAACTAAAAAACAACTTGAGAAAAAGAAAAAAGATATGATAGAATAGTATTTTTATCTATTTATTAATATAAATTAAATTTGAAAACCAAGTTTACTTTAGGAGAAAAGAAATATAATCAAATCTCTCAATTTAAGCATAATTATTCGATTTTCTTCTTTATTAACAAAAATATTAAAAAAAATATTCTATATTCTCGTCAAGAGATGTTATTTTTAATAATAAATTAAAATAAAAAAAATTAAATGGATATATTTTTTAAAAAATATTACTCTAGGTTCCCCTAACTTTCATTAAAAAATATATTATTTTATATTCTTTCAAGTGTTTAAGATGTTATTTTTAATTAAAATATATTATAATTATTCATGCTATATGCAGATTCTAAAATATTTTTCTATTCCTTTAATTATTTAAAATGATGTTTTTGTTTAAGATATGTTATAATTATTCAAGCTATATGTTATTTCTAAATTTTTTTAAGTGTTTAAAATTTTATTTTAGAATAAGATATGTTATAACTATTCATTTTACATGTAATTTTTTAAATCTTTTTATCTTTCCTGCTAGTTATAGTTATGATACTTGATTTCTATTAAATATATATAATAATTAATTAAAAAAAATTTCGCCCTTATTTTGATATGGATATTAACAATATAAAATTATTTTGTTTACTTGTCGAGGACAAATAGAGTATTCTATTTAAGGATCAGTGAACCATCAAATGTGATGTTTGGACAGATTCATGCATTATTGAGGGGACTTCAAGAAAACTGTAACTAAATCTGTCACTAATTATAAGTTTCATGCATTTTGGAGCAGATTCATGAACTTCTCTAACATTATAAAATGTATCTATCAACGCTTCTAATAATGGACATGCAGTCTCTAATGCTATTAGAGACCTCTGTGCGGAACGGGCAACTCCGCCTTCTCTCCAGGCTGAGGAATTCCCACGAACGAGTTGTGTGCAACTTGTGCTCTCCATTAGGACATAAAACCAGGGTGCTCTGCCAGGGACAGTCGCAGGATTGTGAGCCAGTCACCGTAAACGATGGAGAATAGACGGACGTGTGAAATTTTTGAGAGAACGCCTTACTTGGATCTTCGTCGTCTCTTCCTCCTCGGTTCAACGAGTTCCTCCTCCAGATTAGCAGCCTTCTCCCTGCTGTATCGTGCTGAAGTTCAACAAGATCTCTGTTTTATTTTTTTTGCTATCAAGATCAAGAGCAGAAACCGAAGAATCTTGAGCAGCGAGATCTTTAACCTCCCTAGGAATGAGCCGAGGAACTCGTAGTGGGAGTCCACAACTCGCTCGTGAGCGAGCAGTGAGGACTCCTCTGAGCTGTGGGCATGCCTCCGAGGTAGACAACATAAGACTAGGAATGAAACGAATAAAAATGGCACGTAAAGATCAGATTTTTCTTCGCTTATCTCGAAACAAATCCATCAGAAGACGAGATTTCAAGGACAAAACTCCGTCTTTACGCCTACCTTTTTGGCCAAAGCATGGCTTGGAAGCAGGGGAGAGAGAAGAAAGTGCAACTGGTTCAGCTAAAGACGAACGCCTCATCACAGATCAATCTGTCGAAAGAGGCCGAGCGGCGTTTGATCTCTAATCATACGAGTCTCTCTTGACCTCAAGAACAAGCATTGGAGTTGCAGACTTGTAGAACAAAGACTTGGAAGTTGAAGACGATTCGATCAAATCTTCGCGTCGCCAGGTCGCTATGTGACTTCATCGTTGTAGCATCGACTCCGTGCAGCGCGGTCGCCCCCATATCCCGCAGGCTCTTCACGTTCGATTTTGCTTTGGAATACTTGTGCAGCAGATCATCTGCTTCGCATGGATTCCATCACTAGTCTCACACCGTGTATCAACAATGTACATAGAAAGATTACTGGCGACCACCATTTCATCGTACAGCCGAGGAAGTAATCAAAAGTAATGAAGACAGAGAGGGTACGGTGAGGACTCATCAATGGAGGAATGAAGTATTCTCGTGCTTGATGAATGAGTGTTGTTGAGACACTCCTACCCGATCATGGAATCAGAGAAAAACCCATCAAATCAATGATGCACAGGGAGAGAAACCTCATCCTTCGAGAAACCACAAGAGCGTTCGGGTGTCCGTGTAAAACCAGCAAGATCAAGAGGGTGGGGGGAGGAGGGAAAGGGAAAACCGTAGGGAGTCGAGGGAGGTGGCGACGAGGTTATCGGCGGAGCCGAAGGCATTGGCGAGCGCGAGCGAGAAGGAGAAGTCCCCTTCTCCGACCAGCGGTATCTGCTGCGCCAAGGAGTAATGGCTCAGCCATTTCACTCGCACCGAGGAGTGACGGCTCTGTTGTTTGAGCATGGCTACCTCAGGGCTGCTGCTGCTGCTGCTGTTTGCCAACGCCAAACTGAAAGCCCTGGTGCTGCTACAGCTGCTGTTTGCCAACGCCGAATTTATAGCCCTGGTGCTGCTGCTGCCGCTGCCGCTGCAGCTGCTGTTGCAGCAAAAACTGAAAGCCTGCTGCTGCTGCTGCTGCTGCTGCTGCTGCACGTGAATTCGGCGTGCAGCACTCGATCAATAGCAAGAATAGGGCTTTTTCCTATTTTTTATGCTTTCGAGTTATATCAAGAATATATCTCATATTATATCTCACCAACTTTTAGAGCTAAAAAGCGATGTTACGAAGGAGAAACTAATTCAGATTTTGAAAAAGAAAAAACATGTTTTTAAGGAATAAAGTTATATCATTAGTAATGACCTGTTAGCAGTATCATTCAAACTAAAAAACAACTTGAGAAAAAGAATAAAGATGTGATAGAATAATATTTTTTTATCTATTTATTAATATAAATTAAATTTGAAAACCAAGTTTACTTTAGGAGAAAAGAAATATAATCAAATCTCTCAATTTAAGCATAATTATTCGATTTTCTTCTTTATTAATAAAAATTAAAAAGTAAATATTCAATATTCTATGTCAAGAGATGTTATTTTTAATAATAAATTATATATATATATATGTTACTCTAGGTTCCCCTAACTTTCATTAAAAAATTTATATTATTTTATATTCTTTCAAGTGTTTAAGATGTTATTTTTTAATTAAAATATATTATAATTATTCATGCTATATGTAGTTTCTAAAATATTGTACCTCGGGTGCCCGAGGTACAAGCTGCTATTGATCGAGTGCGTACGATCGACCCCGAGTATGAGCATAAAGCCCTCGCCTGACTTTAGGAAAAAGGGGGGCAACTCACACAAACAGAACCACTATCGCACTGACTTGATCGTCGGAGGGGTTAAGTCGAGACCGAATCCGATCCGAGCCCTCTTGTAGGTACCGAGCACCCGAGAAGCTTCGTCTGGCACGGACCAAACCGGGACATACTCCGGAGCATCCGGCAATCAGACCGCCACGTCGACCTGGTCGCATCAGTTCGGCAACACCATTGGAGACCTCTTTGAGCGGAACGTGCTAACGCCGCCTTCTCTCCAGGCTGAGGAATTCCCACGAACGAGTTGTGTGCAACTTGCGCTCTCCATTAGGATATAAAACCAGGGTGCTCTGCCAAAGGACAGTCACAGGATTGTGAGTCAGTCACTGTAAACGATGGAGAATAGACGGACGTGTGAAATTTTTGAGAGAACGCCTTACTTGGATCTTCGTCGCCTCTTCCTCTCGGTTCAACGAGTTCCTCCTCCAGATTAGCAGCCTTCTCCGTGCTGTGTCGTGCTGAAGTTCAACAAGATCTCTGTTTTTTTTGCTACGAAGAACAAGAGCAGAAACGGAAGAATCTTGAGCGAGATCTTTAACCTCCCTAAGAATTAGCCGAGGAACTCGTAGTGGGGAGTCCACGACTCGCTCGTGAGCGAGCAGTGAGGCCGCCTCTGAGCTGTGGGCATGCCTCCGAGGTAGACAACATAAGACTAGGAATGAAACGAATAAAAAAGGCACGTAAAGATCAGATTTTTCTTCGCTTATCTCGAAACAAATCCATCAGAAGACGAGATTTCAAGGACAAAACTCCGTCTTTGCGCCTGCCTATTTGGCCAAAGCATGGCTTGGAAGCAGGGGAGAGAGAAGAAAGAGCAACTGGGCACACTTCAGCTAAAGACGAACACCTCATCACAGATCAATCTCTCGAAAGAGGCCGAGCGGCGTTTGATCTTTAGTCATACGAGTCTCTCTTGACCTCAAGAACAAGCGTTGGAGTTGCAGACTTGTAGAACAAAGACTCGGAAGTCATGGATACAGAGTTTTTGCTTCACCTCAGCAATTAATGGACGCGTTTCGTGACACATAATAGATCCTGTGCAGTATTTTCCAGTCGACCGGGCGGTATCATCAGGTCAAAGAAGCTTGATCTCGGCCATTAATGGCCTTACAATCCTTTCCAGGCAGCAAGAACCTCCTGAAATAGTTCAGCGATGAGTTCCCTATCGGCACTCTGGAGAAATGCATTGAAGTCTTCGGGGATCTCGTAGATCTTTCCGAAGCTCACCAGGTATCTCATGCAACTGCTCTTCAGCTTCGGCAAACGGTGGAGGTGGGCAGTTTGGAGCCTCTCCATCACGTTCTCGGTGTCGATGTCCTCGAGGAGGCTCTCATGGCATGCCTCCTTCAGGTCGGAGACATCGTACTTGTCGGCGGCTCGGAGGAGCGCGAGGCGGTGGGTGAGGAACTCGTCGGCCCGGAAGCTGCCGTAGATGTAGTTGAGGAAGGCCTGGCAAGCCCCCAAGGACATGTCGGATATGTTCACAGTCGAAAGCTCCCTCTCCTTGAGGTCGTGGGAGAACATGCTACGGAAGACGGGGGACCTCGTCGCGAGGACGGCACGGTGCGCTCCGATGCTGCCCTCAGCGGCATTGACGGTGATGTCGGTGTGGATACCGTCGGCCAGCATCCGGCCGAGAGGTGCGAGTGCAGTGGTCGCTGAATGCTGCTTCACCTCAGAGCCGTCCCAAATGGAAGAAGGCTCGCCGCCCTGAACTCTCCAAACCAAAAACAACAGCGAGCAAATCAAAGGCATACACACATACAGGGAAGAAGGGGAGATGTGCGTGCTTACGGATGGAGGTACAATCTTTAGATCGAGGAACTCGACGTCAATTATGATCCCGCCGGTAAACAAGGTGTCGGTTGCCCATACGAAGTCGTCGCTGTTCTTGAGCTGCATGTCACAGATTCCTGAAACATCAGAAACACTTGTTATGTTTTGGTTTCATGAAGAACCAGAAACAGTCTTCGATGGGGAAGAAGGCGACCTGGATGGGTGAGAGTCTTGCGGTCGGGAGCGGAGGGGGAGACGATCTTGATGACGAAGGAGGCAATGGGCGGATGCTCTCTTGTCAGGCTCGAAACCTCAGGGTATAGCTTCACATACAGTTGTATGTTCTTCTCCACCGCGAGATACCTTCTCATCGCAATCAACACAAACAACATCCCAAATCAATCTACAGGGAAAGGAACAGAAACTGTAAATTCTTATCTACAGAAGCATGATTTCTAGTGTGGATAAAGATGAAGATTGCGTCTCCGGTTTTCCAGTTCGGAAATATGCAGAACAGAGTCATAGAGCATCGTCTGAAACCTATCTCTAATCAACACAAGACCTCAGGGCAAATCTGAGCATGAAATTAGATAAACTGGACGATTTCAAATCCGAAACTTTCGTTCTTCTCCATTAAAGACGAGATCTTTAAGCTCCTAGATCTTCTCGGTCGAAACTAAATCCAGTAAGATTCAGGAGAAAGAAGCAGAGGTTGATGAGAGGGATGATTATATCATCACATGGCATAACGACTTAAATCATCGATTATATCATCGGGTCGAACCAAAAAGAACACACGTGCTTTGGACATGAGCGTGGTCTTCCACAATGCTTTCCCCACGGCGCCGTCTGTTGGCAACGGCTTGGACAAGAAGCTGCTGTGGATGGCCTTATCCGTGCAGCAACAGCAGCAGGCGTTCAGTTTTCGCTGCAACAGCAGCAGGCGTTCAGTTTTTGCTGCAACAGCAGCTGCAGCGGCAGCAGCAGCACCAGGGCTATAAATTCGGCGTTGGCAAACAGCAGCTGCAGCAGCACCAGGGCTTTCAGTTTGGCGTTGGCAAACAGCAGCAGCAGCAGCAGCCCTGAGGTAGCCATGCTCAAACAACAGAGCCGTCACTCCTCGGTGCGAGTGAAATGGCTGAGCCATTACTCCTCGGCGCAGCAGATACTGCTGGTCGGAGAAGGGGACTTCTCCTTCTCGCTCGCGCTCGCCAATGCCTTCGGCTCCGCCGATAACCTCGTCGCCACCTCCCTCGACTCCCTACGGTTTTCCCTTTCCCTCCTCCCCCCACCCTCTTGATCTTGCTGGTTTTACACGGACACCCGAACGCTCTTGTGGTTTCTCGAAGGATGAGGTTTCTCTCCCTGTGCATCATTGATTTGATGGGTTTTTCTCTGATTCCATGATCGGGTAGGAGTGTCTCAACAACACTCATTCATCAAGCACGAGAATACTTCATTCCTCCATTGATGAGTCCTCACCGTACCCTCTCTGTCTTCATTACTTTTGATTACTTCCTCGGCTGTACGATGAAATGGTGGTCGCCAGTAATCTTTCTATGTACATTGTTGATACACGGTGTGAGACTAGTGATGGAATCCATGCGAAGCAGATGATCTGCTGCACAAGTATTCCAAAGCAAAATCGAACGTGAAGAGCCTGCGGGATATGGGGGCGACCGCGCTGCACGGAGTCGATGCTACAACGATGAAGTCACATAGCGACCTGGCGACGCGAAGATTTGATCGAATCGTCTTCAACTTCCAAGTCTTTGTTCTACAAGTCTGCAACTCCAATGCTTGTTCTTGAGGTCAAGAGAGACTCGTATGATTAGAGATCAAACGCCGCTCGGCCTCTTTCGACAGATTGATCTGTGATGAGGCGTTCGTCTTTAGCTGAACCAGTTGCACTTTCTTCTCTCTCCCCTGCTTCCAAGCCATGCTTTGGCCAAAAAGGTAGGCGTAAAGACGGAGTTTTGTCCTTGAAATCTCGTCTTCTGATGGATTTGTTTCGAGATAAGCGAAGAAAAATCTGATCTTTACGTGCCATTTTTATTCGTTTCATTCCTAGTCTTATGTTGTCTACCTCGGAGGCATGCCCACAGCTCAGAGGAGTCCTCACTGCTCGCTCACGAACGAGTTGTGGACTCCCACTACGAGTTCCTCGGCTCATTCCTAGGGAGGTTAAAGATCTCGCTGCTCAAGATTCTTCGGTTTCTGCTCTTGATCTTGATAGCAAAAAAAAAAAAAACAGAGATCTTGTTGAACTTCAGCACGATACAGCACGGAGAAGGCTGCTAATCTGGAGGAGGAACTCGTTGAACCGAGGAGGAAGAGGCGACGAAGATCCAAGTAAGGCGTTCTCTCAAAAATTTCACACGTCCGTCTATTCTCCATCGTTTACGGTGACTGGCTCACAATCCTGCGACTGTCCCTGGCAGAGCACCCTGGTTTTATGTCCTAATGGAGAGCACAAGTTGCACACAACTCGTTCGTGGGAATTCCTCAGCCTGGAGAGAAGGCGGAGTTGCCCGTTCCGCACAGAGGTCTCTAATAGCATTAGAGACTGCATGTCCATTATTAGAAGCGTTGATAGATACATTTTATAATGTTAGAGAAGTTCATGAATCTGCTCCAAAATGCATGAAACTTATAATTAGTGACAGATTTAGTTACAGTTTTCTTGAAGTCCCCTCAATAATGCATGAATCTGTCCAAACATCACATTTGATGGTTCACTGATCCTTAAATAGAATACTCTATTTGTCCTCGACAAGTAAACAAAATAATTTTATATTGTTAATATCCATATCAAAATAAGGGCGAATTTTTTAATTAATTATTATATATATTTAATAGAAATCAAGTATCATAACTATAACTAGCAGGAAAGATAAAAGATTTAAAAATTACATGTAAAATGAATAGTTATAACATATCTTATTCTAAAATAAAATTTTAAACACTTAAAAAAATTTAGAAATAACATATAGCTTGAATAATTATAACATATCTTAAACAAAAACATCATTTTAAATAATTAAAGGAATAGAAAAATATTTTAGAATCTGCATATAGCATGAATAATTATAATATATTTTAATTAAAAATAACATCTTAAACACTTGAAAGAATATAAAATAATATATTTTTTAATGAAAGTTAGGGGAACCTAGAGTAATATTTTTTAAAAAAATATGTCCATTTAATATTTTTTTTATTTTAATTTATTATTAAAAATAACATCTCTTGGCAAGAATATAGAATATTTATTTTTTAAAATTTTTTGTTAATAAAGAAGAAAATCAAATAATTATGCTTAAATTGAGAGATTTGATTATATTTCTTTTCTCCTAAAGTAAATTTGGTTTTCAAATTTAACTTATATTAAGAAATAGATAAAGATACTATTCTATCACCCTTTTTTTTCTCAATTTATTTTTTGGTTTGAATAATATTGCTAACTAGCGCAGGTCATTACCAAGGGTATAATTTTATTCTTTAAAATATATTTTTTCTTATTCAAAATCTAGATTGATTTCTCCTTGATCTATTAGCTCTTAGGGCTAGTAAAATATAATATAGGATGGATTCTTGATATAACTCAGAAGCATACAAATATGAAATACAGGTGTCAATTAAGGTTGAGGGTAAATCTAATATAGGCTCAATGAATTTAGGGCTAACAACTCACTTTGGTAATCTTGTGACTCCTCTAATTGGCGACATCTTAAAAAAAGATATGATCACTAGATTTTAACCTCAGATCTCTTTTATTTTCAATTTGTATAATTTTTCTGAATACTTTATGCTATTCATAATCTTTAATACATTGTTTGAGCATTACATGCCCCAAAACTTTACGCTCTCCCACATCATATTAGTTCATATGTGACGTGCAATTTCTCCCGTAAACAACTTCAAATAAGATCATCTATATATTGAAGTGATAATTATTATTATAAATAAATTCAATCAAATACAAATGCACACCCTAATTTTCGATAAACTCCAAACCACAAGCTCTCTCTCTCTCTCTCTCTCTCTCTCTCTCTCTCTCTCTCATTTGAGCAAGTTCAGATAACGAGTGCCATTAATGGAAAATAGATCGCACTATTTTACGATGGAACGCTTTCTCTACAGTCGTTGATGATACCGACTTTGCCCTTTTAATGCCTCGCTTGCTTTCCTTCTCTTCTGGCTTAAAAATGAGATTTTTATTGTATTAACTATTGCCGGAGAGCTGCCGCTAAGGAAGCTACATTACATTACATTGTATTATTTTCTCACCATTTTCCTTCTCCTGGCACACAATTATCCAATTTTGTATTATTAAGGAAGCTACATTACATTGGAAGCCATGGCGTGCATATAGAGCCAGTGATTCGCGTGTGTACAGCATAACCCATCAAACCAAACACGACGATTCTTATCGGAGACACCGAAGATAAAGGTCCTACGTGATGTTCCACTCTCTTCAATCACGAGGCAGGTAGGCTCGTGGGTACGTGACGAAAGTGTACAACACATGTTGCTGCCCGTAAGAAGAAACGAAGGCAAACCCCCACAGCCGCCTTTTAAAAATTTTTTATTAATAATTAACAAAGATTTCCTTTTTAATTACTAATAATTAAAAAAAGGGTTTCCCCTTTTTTAATTTAAAAAAGCCTCTCTGGAAACCAGAAAGGGGAACCCACCGCCCTCCCCCGACTCGATTCCGTCTCCCGGTCTCTCCTCTGTTGCTTTCGCTTCGATTTGTTTTCTAGGGTTCCTTTCGTTCTTCTTCTCGATTGTTGAAGGAGGTATTGGGATTGTGGTGACTGTGGCTCTCGTGAACCATGTCGTACGCTTACCTCTTCAAGTACATCATCATCGGCGACACAGGTAATTTCTTCATCTTCTTCCTAGGTTTGCTATTGTTCAGTTGTGTGGAGGTTGGTCTCTTTGATTCTCGTTGGGGATTTGGCGAGCTAGTGTTGGGGAGGAAAGAAAGGTGGCTAATTGGTTTCAGGATCGGGTTTCCAGCTAAAGTTTTGAATTGTTTCTAGTCTGCTGTATCGCTATTGTTGTTGGCGATGTGATTGTGCTTGCTGGACTTTAGATTTTCTGAATTGTTGACGCCTCCTTGAGTCTTGTGGACTTGTAGTATGATGGCTTATGCGGGACATGGAGGACAGGGGTGCAAATCGCCTTTTTGAATCAATATTCCTTTGTTTTTGTTATTATCGAAATGATGCAGATTTACCATCTATTGTTATACGTTACCGTTGAAAGAAATGTCATTGCAGATTTACAAAATGTCTTTCGCTATTTGTTATCAGCATATTTGTCAAATCGATAGTTTCTTATCGTTCACGATGATTGATGAAGAAGGGTTTATCATATATTTATCCTGGATTCAGCAAGTACGGATTAGATCTATTGGAACTGATTATTCTTTCTTTTTTTTTTTTTTCTGTCCCTATGCGTTTACATGAGCTTTTAGCGATGTTATGTTTGTTTCTAGGGCACCAATCAAGTGGTCAGTCTTTGAACAACTTAGTAACGAGGAAATGGAAACTGAACTAAAATAGAGTATATTAAGAGTAGGGCTACACTTACTTGGACTGCACAACTTTTTAGTAGAACAGATCAAACTGATTATAATCAAAATGATTCGAACTGTCTGAAAGAATTTTGTCGAGTTAGGCGCTTGTAGGCATTGTCAATTTTATTGGATTTGATCGTGTCAATCGAGCTTTTTAATTTTTTGTCATATTTCCAGTTCGATTCTCAATGTTTATAGCTATGCCTGAAGTGAATGAAATTAGATGGGTGCTCCATGCCAATTTATTTATCCTCCTTTTTTGTTGAGGATGGTGAGGGTCAAAACCTTTGTTGTTGGCATCGTCAATAAACTATTATCTTTCAAGGACATTAGTGTTTTCTATTGTTTTTTGTATTTGCTAGGTACTAGCAAACTAGAACATGCCCATCACAAAATAAAATCTATTATAACATTTTAATGTTTGCATCTTTGCAGGAGTGGGGAAATCATGTCTTCTTTTGCAGTTTACTGACAAACGCTTCCAACCTGTGCATGACTTGACTATTGGTGTTGAATTTGGAGCTAGAATGATTACTCTTGACAGCAAGCCCATTAAGTTGCAGATATGGGATACAGTTAGTTTCTAGTCTCTCTATTTCTGTTTCAGTGAATTAGTGCAAATCCAATTTTAGGTATAATTTCTTATAGTCAGTAAATGATGTTGCCAAGGACGTAGTGGTACCTTTATGGGAATGTTGAGATATTGTTGTGCCTTTGTGAAAGCTGATATGCCCATCATGGTTTCTCTCCTCCAGATATCAAAGTGGTTCCTTTTCGAGATGCTTTACATGATTAGCATAATAGTTGCCAATATTGGTTTACAAGGTTTTATTTATTTATATATATATATATATATATGTTTTTGTTAAGAGTTTGAATTATTCGTTCACTATAATATGGAAGGTGTTAAGTATCATCTTGTATTTTACATCTACATTTCATCTATAAAGTTTTTATATTTGTAACTGTCATTGAGAGTAATTATATTGTATTGCCTTTAGTCATAATAGACTATTGCCGTTCATTTATTCATTTGTGTGGCGTATGTGAAGTGGTATCTGTGTCATCAACTATTCGCAGGCTGGCCAGGAATCTTTTAGATCAATTACAAGATCCTATTATAGAGGTGCTGCTGGTGCGCTTCTTGTATATGACATCACCAGGTACTAATCCCATGGAGCTGATGATTTGTAGTTTCTTTTGGTGCTTATACTGTTTATTCGTTCAATTGATTGTCAGGAGGGAGACATTCAATCATCTCGCTAGCTGGCTGGAAGATGCAAGGCAGCACACCAATCCTAACATGACAATTATGCTGATCGGCAACAAGTGTGACTTGGCTCACAGAAGAGCTGTGAGCACTGAGGAAGGCGAACAGTTTGCCAAAGAGCATGGATTGATCTTCATGGAGGCCTCCGCCAAGACAGCGCAGAATGTTGAGGAGGTGAACCGGCATATTTATTTCTCCACATCATTTTGCTTTGGTACTTTATGAATTTTCATATATCTATTTACTTCATGGACTTGCTTACTTTTCTGACCAGGCTTTCATTAGAACTGCTGCAACGATATACAAGAAAATTGAGGATGGTGTCTTTGATGTATCAAATGAGGTAAGATCTGACTATATAGTACTGAGATATTCTGTAACACAAATCAAAGCACCCAAAATCGATGAGGGGACCGTTCTGTTGGATTTTGTTTGTGCTTCGTGCTTTAGAATAAGAAAGGAGAGGGAGATCATTATACAAAACTCCCACTAATGTAGGGTTAGGGAAGCATGATATCTGCAGTCAGTTGTCTATAATCAAAGAGACTGTTTTGCACAACTCAAATCCCAAGCACCTAAATCACAAGGGAGCAATCTTTTTGTGGTTCATGTGTTTTAAATAAGAACCAGAATTGTTCATTTTTGTGTAAGAACATGATTGTGGATCACAACCGAGGTGGTTTGTTGTATTAAAAGTGAGCCAAGGATGCCATGGTCGGGATTCCTTACAGTGTCCTGATCTTTTGTTGTTCATTTTTGTTTCTGAACCTTTTATAGGAAGTTCTTTTTTTTTTTTTGCATTAAATAGAGTATTGGCAATAACAGAACACTATGGAGAAGCTTGAAGTTAACTACAGTACCTTGATCCCCAGTGAACTTAGGATTATGTATTTGTGGTTGCTGTAATTTCCTTCCTATCATACAGATAAAATCTTACGTTTTGGAACTTTATAAACTATCTGATCATGCTTTTTTTTTTTTTTTTACGTTTTTGTAGTCTAATGGAATCAAAGTTGGATATGGAGCAATTCCTGGCCCATCAGGTGGAAGGGACGGCTCCTCTTCACAAGCTGGTGGCTGCTGTGGTTGAGCTCCTCCTCCTCCTCCTGCTAATATAATAATGTTGTTCGTGCTATTAAATGTTTCTTCCTGTGTCCGTCCTTGCGGTATACCGTAAATGTTGTACAATCCTTCTGTATCATTAACTGGTGCGTCGTGTATGTCCCATAATTGTTTGGAGTTCGATTTCTTTGGATTTGTTGTAGTGCATATTACACTCCTTTGTCATCACGCAAATGATCCGAAACAATGTACGCAACATCTGATTCAGTCAAAATCACCAGCCGTGAAATCTGACGTTTCTTGAAGCAGCATGCCGACCCAGGCTTTGGCTTGGTTGGTACAGAACGTCCGTCGGTCAAGCACTCATTTTTAGGAAAAATCATGGGTTGATCAACTTTGGACAAATACACACAGGAGGAATATTAGGGCTCCTGCAAGAGTGATTGATGAGCACCGGCGTTCCCCTTCAGCCTTCATCTGCAACTGTAAGAGTTATCCCCATGAATTATGTATGTTGGGAGAGAAGAAGGTGGTTCATGGAGGAAGCTCACATGAGCAAGCTGGTGTGACCCGTGTCCACTTTAATGTTTGCTCCTGTGCACAACAGTGCTTCGATGCAACAGCAGGAGGAGGACGGGCGCAAACGTCTCCCTCGATATGAAAACTACTCCCATCTCTGTCTTCATAATGGCAGCCTCGTAGTGTGCTGCCACTTCGGCTGCATTGACCGAGACAGTGCAAATATTTTGTCTCCCTACCTTTTCACTTACAGACGCTTAAAAAAGAATAAAAGCAGTCCCCGTCAACATCAACGTGAACCCCCTAAACGCTATTGGGATGTCCTGTTTGTTGGCATGGAAGACTTGGAAGCTACTCCTCAGCAAGATCGTAAGAACGGAGAATTCAGCATTTGTCTCTTTAAATTAGATTGATTACGTGTCCGGTCTTTAATTCTAAGTGTCGAAAAAAAATCAATCGGCAATAATATTAATAGAAAGAAAGAAAAATAATAATTTTTTAAAGAATTTGAAATTTTTTAATGTGATTATGATTTATTATTATTATTTTTTTAGGATGTTTGCATGTGCAGTAAATGGCTTCTCATTTCGTAGTCCTCTCCCTTCCTCCGTTCGCTCCCCGCCTCCGTTCCCTCCCCTCTTCCCTCGCTGTACCCCGCTTCGGATCGCTTCACCCACGCCGCCCCGGCGCTGCGCACGGCAGTGCCACTCCGCCCACGAAATCCCAGCCATCGTCCCTGGACCTCCGAAGCCGCGGCCGCCGATGGGCTCCCCCGCGGGGAACCCCAACCTCTTCAAGCCTCCCAATGCTAACCCTATCACCGGCCCGTCGCCGTTCCCCCAGCCTTCCTCCTACCCTTCGCCTCCGCCGTCGTACCCCTCGCCGCCGCCTCATGGTGCGTTCTCCTACCCTCCCACCACCTCTCCGTTCCACCACCACCCCTTCCTCCTCCACCCCCAGGACCCGCTCCACCGGCCCGCCATTGCCTACGCCGCCGCCGGCACTCGTCCCCCCAACCCTAATTCCGGCCTCAGCGCCAGCCCGAACCCTATCTCCGACAACAACCCCGGCGCCCGCCTCATGGCGCTGCTGAATCCTCCTACCTCCCAGTTCGAATCCGCCGTCTCGATGCCGGCCCCTTCGACCATGCCGTTGGAGCTGTCGCATCCACCAAACGCGGTCGCCCTGCGTTCCACCCCGTTCACGCTGGCGGTCGTTCAGCCGGTGCCGGCAAGGTTGCCAAGCAGCAAGCAACCTCGGGGACGGCTACTGGGAGGCGGACACACGTGTGCGTACGATGTGGACTCTAGATTGCTGGGCGAGTCGCAGCCACCACAGCTCGAGGTCACGCCGATTACCAAGTACATATCAGATCCGGGCCTTGTTTTGGGCCGTCAGATTGCTGTCAACCGAACGTATATATGCTACGGTCTCAAGCTTGGGGCCATTCGGGTGCTCAACATTAACACAGCATTGCGATCCCTCCTCAAGGGGCACTCTCAGGTTGATCTTGCTTGAAACTTCTGATTCAGTTGCTCGTGATGTATGTCTATCCGGTCACTGATTTCTTGTTTTTAATTTACTCAATAGGTGACTGAAATCTCATGTTTTCAATAATTTAGATGAAACCATGATTGATAGCAATTTATGGTGATTCCAATAGCAAGTTTGGAGAACTTTTATTCATTCATGCCATTGTCATAATTCTTCAATTTTGTTGCTTTGTTTTTTTTGTTGGAATCATCATTCGATGATCTTTAAGAATGCTACTATGAAATTGAGTTAAAACCGAATAGGTAATCATGATTTAGCTTGGGGGTAATATAAATTCTTGTTTTTCTACAATAAAGATTCAAGTTGAGCTTTTAGCATTCATTGAAATTATTCTTTGTTCCTGTCACTAAAAGGTTTGCAATTATAATCATGAATGCAGGCTGGAATAAAAGACAATAATCAAGGAAAAATGAAGTAATAGTTATTTGAAACATCTGCCTTTCACTACTGCAAGAACTAATTTCACCAAAGGAAATGCGATTCTAAAGGTTGTCCTGATATGAAGCAGATGGTTGGTGGCCTAATTGTCAAATATTTCAAACTGATGGTGCCAGTTAATTTTATTTGTCATAATTACCTCAAACTATTGTCTATATCTGGTATGTGCAAATGATACCGGTCAGGTGCTTGCAAGGTCAAATTGGTGTTATTATTTCTAAGATAATAAACCCGACATGGAAGATGTCCAATAGACAAATATGATTCTTTTTTTTATTTTGTTTGATGCAAATATTAGTATATTTTTTTCACTAACTTAGTTCATATGTGAGTTTTCTCAATTTGGAGCTTGTAGGATGTTATTTTGTTGGTTATTATGATCGATGCCTTGAAATAATATTGTTAATTTTGATTGTTGAAACTTGGAGATAGTGTTGTCAAAGACGCTAGGTGCTACAAGGCACCAAGCTTCCAAAATGCCCGAGGTTCTAAGCGCTTGCCCGAGCAAGCAAGACTCTTGTCAATATAAAAATTATAAAAAAAATATAATCAAGGAGAAAATTCATTTAAATAAAAATTAGACAATACATGAGTTTCATCTTATTTTATATTTCAAAATATCACTACTAATACATCGAAGTAAATTCATTTAACCATCCATAAAGCACTAAAATACGACATTGTTCCAATCGAATAACAATCCTAAAACTACATTTGTCATGATTCAAGATGTAAAAACTATAGTGATACTCCAAAATAGAGGTTGTTGGATTAGAAAAAAATTGCTCAGCTGGCCTTACTCATGGCATGTTGTTAGTACTGTGCTTGCACACTATGAGCAGCTAATGTAGGTCAAAGTATGGTATAGACTTAGTAGTCCAAAACTAGTAGGTCTTTAGTTATTCTCATGGAGGCTTAAAATGCTCTTTAGTTTATTAGTTGATTCTGATTAAATTTAACTGGATGATGATGGTTGTTTGTGGGGGTTGGAATGGTTAACTGCACTGTGGTGCATGGAACTTGCAGGCATAATGATCTATATGTTCAATCGACCTTGTTTAGATCAGCTGGAAGGTATCCTGTGTTATAAATAAGTGGTTATAAGGTTGATCCCCAGTGTACTTAATAAATTATTCTTATGAAATGCACATTTATTACCCTTAGTGAGCTTTTGATGCCCTCCACAGGGGGCTTTGTTTACCCCATTGGGTATGGCAGCCCTTAATGGACTACTTGACCTTTAAGTGGATTTATTAGCTTTTGTACCCATATGGTCATGTATGTGTTTGCAACAGGCATTTAAATATGGTATAGTTGATGTACCCCACTCAAAAAAAAAAATAAAAAAACCTCTTTACCTGTCAGATTATACACTTACGTTCATTAACACTTTTGGTTCATGATTTTTCTTTTTCCTATGATCTATTTTATCGTGAACATGTTCTCCATTGGAACAGTTTTTCATTAGACATTGCTGTAATGAAAGCTGTAAATGAAACACCTACGTTATTAGGTGTCATTTAAGAGTGGTTTGTTCTGTTTGTAAAAATAACCCCTTGACCAAGTTGTTCTATATTCCCTTGTGGTGTTTTTTTCTTCTGAACATAGTTTAGTTATATCACATTGAGCGGAGGTATGATGAGTCAGAACTGCTAGCTGCTATTATGGTTTGATCGATACTTCAAATTTATTTGATTTTTGCTCCAGAGAGTTACGGATATGACTTTCTTTGCTGAAGATGTTCACCTTTTGGCAAGGTACGCTATTGTTCTTTATTTTTACTTATCTCTGTTCTTGTTTATCTCTCAATATGCTAATTTTCTTTATCGCAGTGCAAGCATTGATGGAAGGGTTTTTGTATGGAAGATTGATGAAGTTCCTGATGAGGAAAATAAGCCACAGATAACTGAAAAGAAAATAATTGCTGTTCAGATTGTAGGAAATGGAGAGTCTTATCATCCACGGATCTGTTGGCACTCTCACAAGCAAGTGAGTTCAACTTTTAAGGATAAATATATCATGAATTGTTAGTGCTTACTCTATGTGCACTTTAATTTATAACCCTTTCTCTTTTTTCCTGTTTAATTTATGGTTATATGGATGCATCTTTCAATTTTTTATTTAAATTTGTTTGACAAGTTTTTTGCGTGAATCTCATACTTCTAACTTTTGTGAGATCTTTTTTGCAGGAATTTTTGTTTGTTGGAATCAGAAATCGTGTATTAAAAATTGATTTGATCAGAATTGGAAGAGGAAAAGAATTTTCAGCAGAGGAACCTCTCAAATGTCCTGCTGAGAAGCTAATCGACGGGATCCAACTTGTCGGTAAACATGATGGAGATGTAACAGATTTGTCCATATCCCAGTGGATGATAACCCGATTAGTGTCAGCATCAAAAGATGGCACGGTTTGTAGTTATCACTATTTAATTCTATTGATAATTGCAAACTAATAAGGAACTTACGTGGCAACCACAGAAAATTGTCATTAGAATTTTACTAGCAAGAGCTTTTTGCTGTTACTTTTTCTTTGTTTCACATGATAATTATGTAGTCAAGTGGGTTGCATCGCAGATGGAGTTTCCAGCAGATTCCAAGTAGATTGGGACATTACTGCTTGTTGTGTTTGTTGCTGGGAAATAGAATTAGAAATTCTACCACTGTTTATTTTGTGAAGATGGAACTTCTAATTGGTAACTAAGATGTTCTAGCAATATAATGTATGCCAGAAATAAAAATGTGCCTCAAAAGATGCAAATAAAGGTGGTGGTTAGTCCATATGTGTTATCTCTATCTTTATAACTCCTTTGATTTTTGACATTTTATTCATCTGTATAATAGTTCAGTTGCTCATTTTTCATTGCAAATGTATTTTTAAGTTCAATTTCTTTGATTTATGTTATTTAACTTTCTGTAATGTGTTTATGAGGTCTTAGGACTAGACTGTCCTATTTACAACTATTCCACTATTTATTGTGTCACTTCCTTTAGCAATAAACTTTGTCTGAGATACAAACATTCTATCTTATAAAAGAACCACTTGTTGAATTGTGTGGATCAGATGCTGTAAACAGAAACATCAAACCGTGAGGGGTATTCATCTTTTTGAAGCCTACTCATAAGATATCATCCTGTTTGCTTTTTTAGTTTTTATTTTCTTTTCCAGTCTTTATTTTCATATCATTCTCAGTGGGAAAGGGTAGGATGTTGTTTAGAAGCTTTTGAGGTTGAAAATCAAAAATAAATTGTGAGGTTGTAAATCAAGCATTCTTGTGTTATGTCTGCAATTTAGTCACCTAATCTTTCTTTTTTATGAACTGGCACTACTGTCTCTTTTCACACAGGTAAAGATCTGGGAAGATCGCAAAGCAGTGCCCCTTGCTATATTGAGGCCACATGGTGGTGAACCTGTTAATTCAGTTGCATTTATGACATCACCACATCGTCCTGATCACATCAATCTTGTCACTGCAGTATGGTTCCTTGTGCCTCTTTTCATATGTTCTGAGGCTGCATATAGTCTTTGATGTGTTGTCTTCTTTAATAAGTTCAAATTTAAGTTTAGGTATAAATGGTGAATGTAGTTATATTATTTTTTTTCTTGCAGTTGATGGTTGTTGACTGAAGTGTTTTTGCATTGCTTTATTGTTTGACTATGTTAGCACTTTGTCACACCATAGTTATCTGTAAGTTGGTTAAAATTTTCTGTTGCAGGGCCCATTGAATCGGGAAGTGAAAATATGGGCTTCTACCAGTGAAGAAGGTTGGCTCTTGCCTGGTGATTCTGAATCTTGGCAGTGCACTCAGACCTTGGACTTGAGAAGTTCCTTAGAACCTCATATTGAGGAGGCATTTTTCAACCAGATTGTAGTCTTACCTCAAGCAAATCTGATAGTTATTGCAAATGCTAAGAAGAATGCTATATATGCTGTGCATGTAGACTATGGCCCATGCCCAGCTTCCACACACATGGACTACATAGCAGATTTTACTGTCACAATGCCTATTTTGAGTCTCACTGGTACAAATGATTTCCTCGCTGATGGGGAACAAGTGATTCAGATCTACTGTGTGCAGACGCAGGCTATTCAGCAGTATGCGATGGAGCTGAACCAGTGTTTACCACCACCAACTGCTAATGCTCGTTTGGCAGAAAATCCTTTATATCATGCTTTTAAGACTCCTAGCTCGGAAACACTCTCCGAGTTAGAGGCATTTCATGGGCCTCCTGTCAATACTCTTTCAGCAATCAATGCTTCACCAAAAGAACAGCTTTCGGTTAGCAGTACTAGAGGTGCATCATCAGCCCCATATTCTACAGACTCGGTTTCTTCTGAGGTCATGAAAATACCTGAATTGTCCACATCAAAACCTGAAGCCAAGACAGATGTTCCTCCACTTGCTGAGAAATATATTGATGTTCAACATGTCTCTTCTTCTGTTCCTGTGAATCTAGACCTTGCAGGAAGATTAGCTGGTCTGAGTGGTCCACGTAAGGCTGAACATGGATCACCACTTGTTAACAATGTTTTTGATTATTCAGTTGACAGGAGAGTGGATTCGCTTGTGGCAATTGCACCTATGCCTTCCACGAATGATAACTTGAGAAAGGATGATCCTATATCTGGACAAAATGATCCTTCTAAGGTGCTGAATCCTCTCTTGTTGCTTAAGATTAATGGAAACACAACACACTTAATTACTCCTTCAGAAATCCTATTAGGTGTCATAAGTTCCTCAGACATTAGCCATGTCATTCAAGTCCCATTAGGTGAGAAAGTTCAGGTTCAAGATACAATAAAAAATAATAATATCAAGAGTCAAGAGGTGGAAGTAAAAGTTGCAGGCAAGGATCAATCAGGTCAGAAAGAGGATTTTGATTCTCATAAAGTGCAACAAGCTGTTACCACTGAGGATAAAGAAAGACCCTTCCAAACTTTAGAAGCAACATTAGGGGTGGACCATGAGAGTTCCATGGTGCTAGAAACTTGCACTATGAGAGAATCTTGCCTGGCTGATGACACTGCTGAGACAATGGATCAGCCATGCAGTACTCTCAAGGTAGATGTTGAATACAAGAAAAGGGATATGCCTGAAAAGGAATCTGATGTGACTGCCATACCGCAATCTCTTTCAATTGCTGAAGGGAAGAAGCAAAAAGCAAAACAGCGCCATATGACTGACCTTTCATCCCCTTCTTTGAGTCCTTTTGACTCTAAAGATTCTTTAAATGAACCAGGGAGAAGCTCCGTGGTTCCTTCAACTGATGCTGTCATTCCTCAGATTCTTGCTCTACAGGAAACACTGAACCAGGTTTGCATTTATTTTTTTAAGCTGCTCATAGTTCAAAATTTGAACTTTGTTTTGTGAAGTAAGCTGCTCATAGTTCATAATTTTGTTCTTTTCGTTTGGTGTAAATGATGTCTCTTCACCTGGAAGTTTATCATGGTTTTATTTTATTCTTAAAATAAAGTATGTCATTAGTATGTGACCAGGAAATTAAGATTGATATTGAGCATGGAGCAAGATATTTGCCATGTCACATTTTTTTGGAAGGTTTAAGATTTTGTTAGTATATCGCAGGGTAATAACTTGGTGTGTATCGCAGGGTTTTCTGCCTGCTACATGTTTATACTTTTCTTTTTCTGAAACCTCATAGCCTAGCTTTCTTATGCGATTAATTAAACTATTAAAAAGGAACATACTACATATAGATATATCAGCATTCACGGGTTGAGTGGCCACTGCTAGAAATTTGGTAAGCATACTAAAGCCTGTATATACATCTTCTGCCCAGAAGGTAATATGAGTATCTTAAATGTTAAAAGTAATTGAATAATGCATGTCCAAAATGGTAATCTTTCCATGATTAGAAAAGCCTAGCCTCCCTCTCCTTTCTTTATGTTTGTTTAGTTTTGATATAATAAATTATTTATTTATGTCTGTAGTTGTCAACGCTATTGAAAACTCAGTTCAAATTTGTTGTTCCCCATCATGCCAAAATGTGAAGTGATATTTATCTTTTCTGTAAACCAATATATTAACCATTTATGCATCCCATTAGTGTCCATTTATTGTGTCTATAGTGACTTCTTTGTGCTGGTTGATTCAGTTTTGTGTACCTTTGTTTGTGCACATCTTTGGCTACTTGATAGTATCTTTCCATCTCCATTTGATTATAGTTTAAGTGCAAGATGATAACATCAGCTGCTACTGATTTTGGGGAAGGATTGGTACTTGCGTATAGCTTATGCAATTCTTTGGCTTTACAATCCGGTTTTGTTATTTATATTTATGATAAATTTTGTTCCTTCTTACAGTATATATCTATATTGGGTTCCTTTGTTAACTTCCATTTTTCCTCTAATTTCTCATACTGGGTTGATATTTTTAAAGTATCTTGGTCAGGTTAGTCTTGATTGATATCCATACTTCATTATAGAAGGAATGTCATGAATCATGAATGACTAGGGCTTGATGTTTGCTGTTAAATAAGTTTGACATATTGTTACTCTCCATATGGAGAAGTCAATTTGTGTTCTTCTGCCATTCTTTTATATCATTAACTCACCATAGAGATGATTCTTTGCAGCTCACGAACATGCAGAAGGAAATGCAGAAGCAAATGGGTGTAATGTTGGCTACTCCTATCCTGAATGAAGGCAAAAGATTGGAGACAGCATTAGGTGGGTGCATGGAAAAAGCTATCAAGGAAAATGCAGATGTTCTATGGGCTCACTTTCAAGAAGAAAATTGGAAACATGAGCGGGTTGCAAAGGACCAGATGCAGCAGCTAACTAATCTGATCACCAACGTCATGAACAGGGATTTGCCTGCCATGTTGGAGAGGACATTGAAGAAGGAAATTTCTGCAGTAGGGCCTACTGTAGCACGGGCAATTACACCAGTTATTTCTTCAGTTATCACTGAGTTATTTCAGGTTCCCTTTTTTACATTCCATTTTTTCAAATTTAATATTAAGGAATAGTAAGTAACTTCGAACATATCAGATTTCATGTTTCCAAGGGATAAAGTCTGAAATTTCTCAACTTTTTCTGAGACATGGACCCCTTGGCTTAAATATGTGCCCTTATCCATGCGTTGTGTCTTGCTCATAGAAAGGAGTCGGTGACAAGGCAGTGAATCAATTGGAGAAATCTATTACTGCAAAGCTGGAAGCTACAATGTCTAGGCAAATCCAAACACAGTTTCAAACATCTGGAAAGCAAGTTCTTCAGGTGCGAAAAGGATTTCTTTTTGGTTAAATTGGTAAATTCTTTCTTCTAGCTAATGATGAACTCATTTTCAGAACAAACACTACTCATCCCTGCAATATTCAGAGAGCTGTTGGTTTGTTTTGCATGTTTATCTGCCACTGACGTTTCTTTCCCGTTTTCTTCTGAGAATTTCTTTTATCAATGAATGTCATCTAGATTCAGTCTAAAAGTTGCTTTCCTTGTCCCTCGGCATGCAGGATGCTTTCAGGTCTTGTGTGGAGTCCTCCGTGGTTCCTGCATTTGAGAAATCTTGCAAAACAATGTTTGAGCAAGTAGACAGTGCATTTCAGAAAGGAATGAATGAACATACTGCTGCTGCTCAACAACAGCTTGAGGCAGCATATACTCCCTTAGCACTTACTCTGCGGGTACGTGCCCAACATGTGGGGTTTTGGTGGTTATCCCGTACGATATTGTCCTGTACTATTCTCCGTTGTCAACTCATTGTTCTGTATATACAGGATGCCATTAATTCCACTTCATCAATCACCCAAAATCTTACTACTGAATTGATCGACGGCCAGCGGAAGCTAGTAGCTCTAGTCACTGCAGGAAACACGACAGTGGCAAATCCAATTTCTATGCAGCAGACTGGTGCACGCATGCCCGGTCTTCCTGAGATGGTAAAACATTAGCTTCCACCATGTGGTATATCTTCCTACATGCAGAAGATCATGCCTTGATTATGAGGATCGGACTAATTTCATGAAGGGTGAAATTTGTCTTTGAGGGAGTAATATCTTTGAATGCTCATTTGTAGCAGGCTTTGTCTGTTCAGCAGGTCGAGGCACCTACGGATCCAAAAAAGGAACTCTCAAGATTAATATCCGAATGCAAGTACGAGGAAGCGTTTGCAATTGCTCTTCAAAGAAGTGATGTATCCATCGTGTCGTGGCTATGTGCACAGGTATGTTGTCTACACATATCTGAAAGATGGATCCACTTCTAGTGCTGACATCTTTTTCGAGGCCGATATGTCGACTAGCTGTTCACAGTGTTTATCTTGGTATCTTTTTTGTTTTCAGGTCGATCTGCGTGCTATTTGTTACACTGCACCGCTTCCTTTGAGTCAAGGAGTTCTGCTAGCCCTTCTGCAGCAGCTCGCATGCGACATTGGCACGGAGGCGTCAAGGAAAGTGAGTTGGATGACAGACGTGGCCCTGGTAATCAACCCAACCGATCCAATGATCACTTTATACATCCAGCCAATCCTCGAGCAGGTTTACAACATCCTCGCCCACCAAAGATCACTTCCCACGACGAGTGCCTCCGACGCTACTAATATGCGTGTAGTAATGCACGTTATAAATTCTGTTCTTATGAGCTGCAAGTGATGTGAATGTTTACCAGTACGGTAGGAATTGATTTGTAGCTCAAGGCTGTGTAAAGAAATGAACAAGCAAAAGGCCAAAAAAAAAAAAAAAGAGGAGGAAGAGAGAGCGTTGGTTTGAGTGTTTTTTTTTTTTGTTTTGCCGTGACGTAGTGATCAATATAATTACTCTATTCTTAGAAGAATTCTCGGTTGCGTTTTGCATGCCATTATATATATTTTAGGAAGTATTTGACCGATCATCAAGTTTTGCTATCAAGTTACGTTCAAGTGCATGCCAGAACTTTTCCCTAATTAAAGTGAATAATGACACATGTATAATTCTATGCCCTCAACATTATTCTTCCTCACCTAATTCTATGCTCTTTTCATTGTATCAACTAATTGAATTAAAATAATATAAAATACCTAAAATACCCTTCGTATTCTTTTCAAAGGACAGTGCATACATTCAATTAGTAAGTAGAATGTATACATATATATATATATATATATATATATATATATATATAAAATTTTATGGTCCTATCGTGACCCTGCTTGAAGTGAACGGACCAGATGTGCTCTCACTAATCAGATGATTAAATCGGCAATCGAAGGCCCGATTCAGTATAAAAGCCGCATCCCCTCTCTTCCACTCGCTGTGCCGTGGGTTTAAGAGACGGTGGGCGTTTGGGGAGAGATGGCCGGGGGGCGATTGGGAACTCTGATCCGGCGGGGCAAAGCCCTAACGCTGATCTCCCAGCTCAAGAATTCTTCTACCAGGGTTCCTTGCGGAGGCTCCTCCTCCCCTGCTCTTCCGCCCCCTGCGCGATTCGCCGGTTCGGGATCTCACCGGGGGGGCTTTCTCGCCAGATTCGCCTCGTTCTACGGGTTCAAATCCATGCCCAAGGTTCGATCCGCGTTGCCTTGATGTCTTCTTTTATTGGTTGAGAGTTCTTGATTGTGGAGAACCGTGTCCATTGTGCCGATCAATTGCGTTAAGCGATGATTCTTGGGGTTTTCTTGTAGCTTGAGAATCTTGGGATTACTGAGGGCCTAGACCGAGAGTCTTGATCAGTTACCGTACCCGATGTCTACTTGTAACTGAATGAAGAATCGTGGGGTGTCCAAGAACCATCACCACGGTTCTTGAACGACTGCCTTCGTACGATGTATTACCTTTTGCTTCAGGTCTTCGTTGGTGTTAATTAGTTGAACTTTCTTGTGACGAATATGGGTTTCGACAATCCCTTGTGGTTGCATGCTTCTGAGTTGTAGATGTGGGAGTCAAGATTCATGAAGGTTTTAAGGTTTTGTATTTTCTTGACCTAAAAGGAATAGATGTATATGGCTGTGTCGCTACAAAGCACTCTTGATGGACAGCAGAGACGGAAGGGCAGCGCCCGCCCTGGAAGAGAGACCCACCATTATCGTGAGCAAAAATAGAGCATGATCATATCTACGATTCTGGATGTAGCGAATCTGGTGGGCATATAATAATGATCTTCTTGTAACTAACCACATTTGGGGTTTTCTTTCAGGTCTTTGTTATAATTCGTGAGAATAATTTATGATAGAGTTGCGTTTAGTGATAGGCCTTTGAGTTAGTTACAGATACCAAGTTGACATTAAAGAAAGCGAAGAGATTAGTAGTATTGTATTTTTGTGTTCATAGAGAGAGAGAGAAGCTCACTAATGGATAGCATGCCCTGGAAGACTAACAAGAACAAAAGATATGGTAGTTACCACAAATCTGATTCTTAATGCAGCAAGTTTCTTGTTGGTCTTTCATAAATATGAGCACATCCCTACAGAGAACATATGGATTCATGTGTCTTTTAATATGGATTAGATGGATATACAAAAAAGGACTTCAAGTTTTGTGGGATGTACAAAGATACTTCAAGTTTTGTGAGAAGTGAATTCCCCAATTGCTGCGAGAAAAGAAATCCATGAATGGGCCCATTGACCTTGGTAGAATAAGTTGAACCAGCTTGAGAAACAGATGTTTTAAATAGAATTGGACTTAATAAAACTGGTTTTAGTAGGGGAAAAAAGTAAGAGTTGCAAAGATGGGTCTCATTTCAAGCAAAGGAATTAGCATTCATGTGACCAAGGTTTTTTGTGTATGAGATTTATAATTCCTGTAGTGCAGATATCTACACCATGGTTACAAACTATCTTCTACTGAATGAGGAGGTTGAACTAGTTTATGCCTCGAGCTCCAACTTCATGGTGCAACATTTTTGAAATATTTATATCATTTTTCAGTCTGTAGGCTTCAGTTGGATCAGGCAATCATTCAATGCATTAGATAGCTGTGAAGTGCTTATTGTTTACACCATCAGTCAGGTGCAATCATTCATTGCATTAGCAATTGCTCATTTTAGTCACACTCAGGTGCCTTCTTTCATCAAGATCTATTTGACAAGTTTAAACTGTTGTGGTGCTGGCTTCTGTTTTGGCTGATCATACTTGAAAGTTGTTAGGTTATTGTACATCATGTATTGCTTTCTAAGACCTCTGTAATCTGAGATTTTGTAAACCCGAAGGCTGTGTTATAAGCAAAGAATGTCAATGCACTAATTTGTAATTTCTTTCTTGATATTTTCTTTGTTTTCTTATAAAACTAGCCCTTAAATTAGAATGCTTTACTTTTGTTGGTATGATTTCATCACATCAAATATGCCATTTTGTTAAATTGAGCTGAACTCGAGGAGTTGCTCAAGCATATGAGTTACAGTTTGATGGGCTTTCTTAGTCTGTTAACCATTGCTTGTACCAGTGGTTCTTGTTGCTTTGCCTACATAAAGCCTGTTTGTCGATCGTCCTTATGATGTATGTACTTACGTCTTACAGAATGTCTTATTACTCAAGTATTATATATTCTGCCTGTGGATGACATATTTCTCTGGAGATGATGCAATTTTCCTTTTAAGGTTAGCTAATTTTATCTTGGAGAGAGCTCGCATTCGCAATTTTTAGTTTCCACTCTTAAAATTGCTCAACGATTTGAATATGCCTAATAGCTTTTAGCACCTTTTGTTTTTAGAGTCTATATGGGCAATCTTCAAGAAATATGTCCACCTCTATTCCACTGGCAAGTTCCAGTAAAATGGATTTATCAAATTCAGGTTTGAGATTGCTTGTCACTAAAGGACCTCATGCTCAGAAGGTGGTTGGAATATGGCTTTTTGGTTGTGCTGCTTGGGTGTTTAGTTTAGTTGTACTAGGTGGTGTGACACGCCTCACTCGTTCTGGTCTATCCATGACTGACTGGAAGTTCACTGGAGGTCTACCTCCCTTGTCTGACGATCAGTGGTTGCTTGAATTTGAGAAGTATCAGCAGTCTCCAGAGTACAAGCGGTAAGACTGGTTAATATGTATCATATTTTAATTTACATGCGCACTGCATTTGCTCTCCAAAATTTCTGACCTCTTTAATTACTTTGGATTACTGGAAATTTTTGTTTCTTCAAATGGTAGATCAACATTCGGCATCTATTGATTTCAATTGAAGCTTGAATCATTTCTCCAGGCAACTTTGTTTCTTGACATTACATGTATTTGTCCTAATAGTTGAATGTGTACGCCATTCGATTTGTCAAACATTTTTTGAAGGCCTAAATTCATAGGTTCCTGTTGAACATAAGCAAGGATTTCATGGAACTCTTTGAATATCCCATACATGATCATTTGCAATTTTTTACTTGAACTAGAATGCTACATCTTTGTAGCCTTCACGATAGGTAACTTTGTTTTCATAATTTTCCCTTTTCTTCACAATGTTCCATTGCCATATTGCTCCTGTTATAATGTATAGCACAATGTCTGACTCCAGATTCCATGATATTGAGAATCATTACTATGAAGTTGTTAGAATATCAGGATGGTATAAATTCGGCAAGTACACTAATCTGTAAAGTGAATGCAGCATCACTTTGTGGTCTATGCTGATAGAAGAATGTATCATAAACTCTCGCAGAGTGAACAAAGGGATGACCCTTGAAGATTTCAAATTCATTTACTGGATGGAGTATGCACACCGGATGTGGGGGAGGGGTTTGGGTATGGTGTTTGCCTTCCCATTTGTGTACTTTCTTGCAAAGGGTTTTATTACCCGCCAACTAGGGCTCAGACTCTCGGCACTTTTTGCACTTGGTGGCGCACAAGGGCTGATTGGCTGGTGGATGGTCAAGAGTGGACTAGAGGTAACACAAGTCTTCCTTAGTCCACATAAGCGTGGAACTAGAGTGTGCTGATTCTTCTCCGTTTCCTGTTTATTTATCTGCACATCAATTGTGTAGGAACCTCCATCGGAGTATGTTCAGCCTAGGGTTAGCCCCTATCGTCTTGCAACTCATCTTACGTCTGCATTTATTATTTACTGTGGTATTCTGTGGACTGCGTTATCTGTAGTTATGCCAGAACCACCAAGTGGAACATTAGAATGGATTCGAGGAGCAGCGAGAGTACAGAAATGGGCTCTTCCTGTTAGTCTCCTCCTTGGCATGACTGCTATCTCTGGAGCTTTCGTAGCAGGCAATGATGCGGTAACGAGCACTCGGCTATGTGAACATCATCAATTAACCTTGGCCAGTAATTACATATTTTGAATGATGACAGGGACATGCATATAACACATTTCCCAAAATGGGTGATTCATGGATCCCGGAAGATATTTTTGACATGGATCCACTTATACGTAATTTTTTCGAGAATACGTCAACTGTTCAGGTAAATAACTTGCCCCCTCTCTTTTATTAAGAAATATCACTGTACATGTGCATGCATGCATGCTTGGTAGTATACCTTTCCATTGTTAATTCATTGTTGATAACATGTTTGTGCTTATAGTAGTGATGCGATTCTGATGATCAATGGTAATCCTGGTTGGCTGTGCCTTTTTAAGTTCAGGAATCGTAGCTTTCTGAACTGATTCATGTGGACATGCGTAGAAGGATAGTTAAAGTGATGTCAACAATTGTTTTTGCAAAGTTCACCCAGTTTGCATACTGTTTTCTGACTTGTGCAGCTCAATCATCGTATCCTCGCAACAGCAACACTTGCATCAGTTGGCGGATTGTGGTTTGCTGCAAGAAAGGTGAACATACATCCCGCTGTGCAATCTTTAATTGGAAGTACCTTGGGGATGGCGGCAGTTCAGGTAACTATACTTTTTCTAATTTACTTGTGTATTGGTGAAACACACGTGCCCTCTCCACAGGTGAAATCTGTTCAACTTAAGTCCTTAGCGGTTTTTTTTTTTTTTGACTCGTCAACAATGCCTTTAGATATTTCCAACTAGTTTATATGAGTTTAATAGGGGAATCTTGTAAAAATGTTTTACAATTTTGTAAAAATTATATGAGAAAAATAAAATTCTCCAATTTTATATTTTTATTTTTTTCGAGTGTTAGTATAAAAGTTACAAGGAAAAAATAAATGTTGCAGGTAACGTTGGGGATCTCGACGCTTCTCACTTGTGTTCCAGTATCTCTGGCATCAGCACACCAAGCAGGGGCACTCACGCTATTGACGCTTGTGATCATCCTGACGCACACGCTGAGGAGGCCCTCTACGGCCCTTCTCAAGTCCCTCACTTCCATCCCAAAGACGAAGAGTTAATCTAGTAACTTTATTCGACTGAGATTTTGCGTTTTATTCGACTGAGATTGTCTAGTTCAACCGGTGACTGATCATTTTATTTTTATTTTTGAGTTATTAAAATCATTTACATTTAAGTGTTAATGCGATCGGCAATTGCTATGGTGGTGGCTGGTCGAAACCCAATATTCCCACTGATCTTCAATTGTCGTGTCATTTATAACTTAAAGTTGTTCACAATCTGGACTTGAGGTACTTTATGAAATTTTACACTGTAATTAAAAAAAAAAAAAGTAGAAAGGCACAGCATCATATCCTTCTTCCAGGATAAAACTATTCAAACAATTTTTTAGGTTTGACAATTCAAATAATTTTAGTGGGTCCAGTAACAGAGTAACGCCCACTAAAATTATTAAGTTCATAAAAATTATCATCGAGGTCTTCGTAATATGATTAAGTTCATAAAAATCGTACCAATTTTGTAAAAAAGAAGCTATCTGAAGTTCTGTTTTTTTTTTAAAAAAAAAAATCTAACGATCTGCTAACGAATAAAAAGTATAATAACTTAGTTCCTTCATGGCTAAAACATTTTTAGTTATTAAGAAAAAAAAAACCTTGATCCACTAGAATCCAGATTATTGTCCCAAGTGACATCCTCAATTAGATCTCATCTCCAATCAACAAAAAAAGGAACATCATGCTGGCCCCTTCTCCTGAATCCTTTATTGCCAAAACACCCAAAAAAAAAAAAACCCATAATGCCAGTCTACAAATGTCATACAGAAGTCCATTAGCAGTCCAGTATGTATGACCTTGTATCGAGCATACATGGACACGTATAAGATTCAACAAGCCTTTCTGTCAACGTAGAAGAAGCTGACTTCACTGTTATTTGGGTGTGACGATATTATATCTATTCTTAAAGCATCTGTACACATGTTCAAGATTTGACAAGCCCATGTGTTTTTGGCCAGAATTAAGTAGGCAGAGAGATTAGATATTTGGTACAGGACATACGAAATTATTTTACAAGCAATGAAAAAAAATTCTCTCTTGATTATCATCAACTAATTGAATTTACACTTGACATGCATGAAGAACAGTCGATCGAGAATGTTGATGATTAACAAACACCTAAGAATTAAGCATCAACATCACAATAATTTTTTTGAACCCAACAGTTGATGAGCTTGTTTTATACCCACCCCTTTGCACTTGCAAAGACCCTTTCCACATGGTAAATAGACACGTGATCACAAATGGACATGCTATCTAATAAGAAATTCCATCTCCACTTTTATCAAACAAATCATCCATAACCATTCATCATGCTTCCTTCGGTTCATTAGAAGAAAGTATTTCACTTCCCTACACTAGATTATAACCATCTTCCCCGATGATCCAACATCAACTTCAAGACATAGCCCAGAACTTGCTACATCTTGAATATCTCAGAGAGATGTTGTCAGTTGAAACATTTTTTAGTTCGTGTCCAAGAATAGGGTGGTATTCCCTACCATAAAAATATTTATGTAGAACCAACATTTCACACAGACATATAAGCCAGAAGGAAAGAATAGCAGCCTGAAGCAACCAAACGAGAGACTATAGATGCACTAATACTCTTAGAAACCATGTAGTGGTTGCAATTATCATCTTTGTTAATGCATCTAAAAATGTTTATGTTGAATAAACATTTTTTGGTTCATGTCCAAGAATAGTGTGGCATTTCTACCATAAAAAATATTTATGTAGAACAAACATTTCACACAGATTGCTCAAAAGTTTCTCCTAATCTTGCCATTATTTTTAGCCAACCAATTCGAGATGGCATATGCATCATGAAGCATTATAAAGACAATCAGTTTAACTCACTCAAGAGTTTTTTGACTGACCATTCCAAATAACTATCAACTTGTCAACTTTACTGTCCGATGATATTAGCAAACCATGAGCATGCAAATTGCAACTCGTTTCACTTTAACCATATCTGAAATTTAATGAGGCTACTAAACCAACATTGACAGCATGACACTTACATTTAAACTAGGGAGGTGACATACATATATATGCTGTGAAAGAAGCTCATTAAGAACGATGATGCACTGTGTAACATGTGTGTTGATAGTGGTTTCCAAGAAGAACACTATGAATCAAGGGAGAAGATATGTAAACGGATTAAAAATAAATCGATAAAAAATAATCCCATCCATATGAACAAACTAAAAATTCGGTGATACGGAACACTTGGTTGCCGCTCATATCCAAGAACATAAAGAAGAACACTTGGTTTAGAAGAGTAACACCACAACAGGAGAACTATATTCAAGAACGACTCTGCAATCAAACATGAAGCAGCTTACCAAAACGTCCTCGACCTTCGTTCCCGAGGGAAGCCAAATGGTACGAACTTTCTTTGATCACCTATCCTGGTTCTTGCAAAGACAAGAAGAAAAGGCGTCCGCTGCCAAAAGGTGATTTCCTATTTAATATATTGAGCCGATCATATCCTCAGCTGCATTCTACGGAAAAGAAACTCAACCGAATTCAAGAAATCCCATTAAAGAAATCCAATCTAAAGCAATGAATCGAAAGAACTGAAGACTTTGCCCCCGTCTACACACTGTTAAATCACCTCAACCCATTTCTGCAAGAAGAGGTGAGATGGACAGAAAACAAGAAACGAAAAAAGAAAGAAAAGGGAACGCCGACGTTGAAACCCCTAAACGAAACCCCCAAACTCGAGCGGCATAAGGGGCTTAATTTGAATGGCCATATGTTTCTGAGATCCCCTCGTCGATCAGACACAACGAGGACACACGAAATTCTTACATGCAAAGGCAGGTTGGAGTTCATAAAAAGAACAAAGAATACCAGAAGGAAATGACCTTTCAGATCTTGAGATTGAACCGCCTCGTCGTCCAGATCCATCAACAACCCCCCAACTTCTTCCGCGCATAGCCAGATCGGTCGTCAAGAACACAAGAAAGAATCAGAGAGATCACCTGACGTCGCCTTACCTCGGAGAGAATGGTGGCCAACGAGGGAGAGCAGATCGCCTTTGCAGCATAGCGATCGCCGAGTTCCTGGAAGCGGGATCATAACATAGCCCTGCTTTGAAACTGGCCCAAACCATCTCTCTCTCTCTCTCTCTCTCTCTATCTCTCTCTCTCTCTCTCTCTCTCTCTCTCCATCCACGCCAAACGCGCAAGCACGGGGGTAGAAATAGAAGCGGGGAAGCCCTCTCACGTGCACAGCACGTGACCCGTTATATCTCTTAATTTTCTCTATTGACAGCACATTCATCTTTTTCGTGTTTCGTCACGCTGCTGCTATTTATCATGTTTATTAATTCCTCTTTCTTTTAATCTCGCTGCTTCCTAAAGTACATGCGATCAATTGCATGATTATGAAACGACTACGTCCTCATTATAATAATTGTCACACATACCGTATCTTCTCGAAATAGATCCAACAGAGTCGAGCAGATCACCGAATCGTAACACAACTCGAACTCGAACCGGCCATCACCAGCCCACCACTCGTACCGTGGACCGGATCGTTCGACCAACAAGTTCCTGGTACTTTCTAAGACACCTAATCGTGCAGCACACTCAACACCCAATCAATGATGGCCTAACACCTGCGTTGTTACCTGCAAAGATGGGCTCACGTCCAGCTGTAGTACCGGATTAAGGACAAGAGATGAAGCAACAAGTCGTTGGCTTCTTCGCCATCCGCGAGGAACCGCGGATCCGGACTTGTATTTTAACTAGATGATTACGTAGGTTAATCCAAAATTTGGCCGTGGGATGATCCAGTCAACCCCAAACAACAGTTTGCAAGCAACACTGACGCATCGCCGTAGCTGTGCGGGGCGTGTCAGGAGGCGGGCATCATCATCCGCGGCCTTCGTTGCCTGTTGACGCGTGTTTGACGCCTTCTCTTATCCACTTTTACTCCACCCCCCAACTGGACCTCGTAGATCCAATTTTAAACACATTCGAATGGACCGAAACATCCTTATCCTTTTCTTTGTAGTCTACCCAGTTTGTTAGTCCCATGTTTCCGGTATCTCAGTGGTTCGGCCACCAAGGGTAAATCGGGAATGTCAAAAAGGAAGAGGCGGAGCTCCCCACAAAAAGAAATAAGAAGAAGGATATTAAATACGATAGAGAAAACAAAAGGCTAAGATAGAGAAAGAGGGAGAAGCAACGAGGCGTGGAGAGGCAAAGAGGATGGATGTGGAGAAGAGGGGAGACGAGAGCGTGTGAGTCGTTCAGGCCGTTTCGGTTGTTCGCGTGGCGTGCGAGCAATGCCTCCTCGTTAGCTTTCCCCGTTCCTCTCTGCTACACACATACGCGCACATATAGAAATATATAGACGCCCTTACCCGACGCATCATCTTCTTCTCCTACCCTCCCCTGTTTGGACCAGCTATCGGCCTTCCAAGAAGACACCACCCGGGCAGCAACCGACCTCGGGTAAGGCGGACTGCACACTTTCCTTTAAACGGTTCTTGTGACCATGTTGTTTGATCCCTCGTGTTGTTTCTTCTCCTGTCAGTCGCGAACGTTAATTATCTGCGTGCAATCTTCCTTGCATGTCGATGTTGAGGCAGGATTCGTGGGCCGATGGATCGAGACAAGAAGAAGAGAGGCAGGGAAGAGCCGCGGGAACGAGGAGCCGCCGCGGTGGCGGAGGCGGAGCTACCGAAGAAGAAGGGGAAGAGGAGCGAGGAGGCGGAGGCCGTACCCGAGAGCTGCCGCGTGGACATCGTGGACGTCACCGACGTGTTCCGCCCGCCGGGGCTGTTCGAGTTCCCGTGGCAGAAGGGCGAGGTCCTGCTGCTGCCGGAGCCGCCTCATGACCGGGACCTCGGCGACGCCTTTTTCTCCTCCCTCGTCGACGGCTCCTCCGCCGCCCTCGGGGTCCCCGGCGACCGGCTCTCCCCCACGGCCCCGGGCCCCTTCTGCCTCCCCGAGGAGCCCTCCGACGGGGAGCTGGACGGCGGCGTGGATTGCATCTGGAGCTCCGTCCTCCGCCAGCCGCTCTCCACCGTGTACAGCAAGAACTGCAGCGCATGAAGAGAGATGCATCTGGAGCTCCGTCCTCCGCCAGCCGTTCTCCACCGTGTACAGCAAGAACTGCAACGCATGAAGAGAGACTCCCAACAGGTTCTTCCTCTTCTTCTTTTCCCTGGCTCTCTTCTTTTTGAACTTAGACGTTAACTGTAATGGTTACCAGTGATGAATCCTATTCGAAAAATTCATCTTATTTAAATGCTTCAGTTATATTCCGATCTTTTTATTAAAAGAAAAACGATCATATAGAATTGTTGCGATGTCAAGGCCATTCGAAACGGTCACGAAGTTGTTCTTCCACGGCAACTGCTCCAAATTTTAGCAATCGTTCGAAGTAACGGACGATTCGGCGGTCCATGTAGTGTTTGGGGCATCGCGAAGCATCGCGACGGTGTGTATCGAGGTCAAGCACGAATCTCAAGCACCTACGATCATTGTGCCCTTCTCTAATTTAGGGTCCTACTTGGGTAGAGAAGAACTAACATAATGGGTGGGGAACCATTCTGGTATTGGTCATTTTCCGAGTGTCGTATACCTCGAGGTTTCGACGTCAACAACTATTGCACATGCGAGCAACCTTCACGTGCTTCTAATTCCCGTCGTCGAAACATACGCAAGAGCACGAGTTGTTAGCGTTGCATGAAACGGCCGTGCCTCAAAATTAGAAGTTTGGCGAGCCATGTACCGACGTCAAACGTACATGACGAGGGAACAGAACACGGCGGGCCGGAATCCACAGGGCGATCGAAGTTGACCCTCCACGTGGCCGCAGAAACATTAATTATCGGCAACGATTAACATGGGAGCTAATAATGATTAGGTCAAAAATAAAAGAAAAGGGGCCCACTTTGGTTCGGAACGAGGCGGAAGGTGGGCCCGAGTCCCCAGGCGTGTGGTTGGGGCCGCGCGTTCTGCCGACGCTTGGTGCCTCCGCACGCCGACGCGAGGCCCCGCGCGTGTGGGAGAACGACACGAACGCCCTCCTCGTCGGCAACCCCGTTCGGTTTCTCCGTGTCATCGCCAGCCCTGTATAATCTCCAAATGTTGGAATCCTGCGCGAAATTTCTTCGTTAAATGTTTGTTCCTCGCGAAATCTCAGATTAATCACCTTATCTTATCGATTAGTAGTATTTCGTCGTTTGAGTTAAGGAGATACGAAATATCTAAATCACCGATAATAATAGGATTTTAGATTTAAAAGAATAAATATGTAAAAGGTTGTTATGCAATTTTAATTTTAAAGGACACAAAATAAACCGAATTAAGGCGATGGGACGGTATCGAGCGCTGCATCTTTTCATACGTGTCATCCACGTCATCGTCAGACTCCAGAGAACACGTCCTGCTTCCCTAACGTTTAAAACAACTTCCCCTGCTCCCCCCCCCCCCGAAACCTCGACTTATCCCTTCTCCTCCATTCGCAGCGAGTCTGGGGCGTTGGACTCGCCAAGGAAGCACCCGCTTCCTCGATACGAAGAGCGGAGGCGCAACCCTTGACCTCGAGCGGCTTCCGCCTGCGACGAGAGGAGCGAAGGAATGTGCGATCTGTACCATTGAAGCAGAGATGATGGAAAGGAAACTGGTTCTGTTCTTGCTCTGCATCACCGTCCTCGCGCCCATTGTTCTCTACACCGATCCGCTCGCCACCCAGCCTGGTTTCCTCGGTAATGCCTCGAGCAAAAAGGAAGCGATCGTTTGCCCTCTTTTTCTTCTTCTTCTTTCTTTTTGGGATTCTTAAAAGAAGTCCGTGTTCTTTTGGCAGAAGATATCCAATTCGGTGACGAGATCCCAACTTTGGTAAGTTACTCTTTTCTTCAGGCTCGATGCTGGTGTTTGAAATCTTCATCTCCGAATCCTTTCGGTAGCTTTTGGATTCATGATCTCTTCATTTGGGTCTTCATCGCGACGACTAAATTTCGGCACGGAAGTCCGTCGATGCGGTTCGAGAACCAAGTGGGATCGTCTACCCTGAAAACTCCAGCAATCCCGATCAGATCTCGGTTCTTGACAGCGGTAGAGCGGTTGCATCTAATAAAACCAGTAACATTTCTTCTTCATGATCTATTTGAATCATAGTTCCGCAACATCATCTCCCGCCCAATCAGATGACGATCTGTGCTTGCTGCTTGATCGATGACAGCGTCGCCTTCGGGCAAGAATGGTGACCGCAAGACCCGAGTTCTGTCACAAGAAGACAACCAGAAGGCTCGGTCAGAGACGGATGACGGTGCTGCGATTCCGCCAGTGAGTAGCAGAGAAACAAGCGAAGGGGCTACGGCGATGGAGTCACAGACCGTGCTTCCGACCCGATCTCGAAATCAGGTATAGCTTTGCATCTTCTCAACATCCGTTAATGTAGCTTGTATTCTGCAATAATGCATTGGTTGCACCTTGTTTATTAGCAAATTTAATGTGAACGAGATACATTGACTGTCTTCGACAACCAGCAGAAGCCAGGAAAAAGATCGAAAGGGGATTCAGGTCGCATGCCAGACGCTAAAATCCAGCAATTTAGAGACCAGTTGATGAAGGCGAAGGTGTATCTTGGTCTTTCGTCTTCCAAGAGCGACTCAGAATTCGGCAGGGAGCTCAAAGAACGAGTGAAGGATGTTGAGCGCACGCTTGCTTATGCAACCGAGGACGCAGAATTGCCAATCAAGTAAGGTTTCTTATGCCTACCTCTACATCTACCTTCGTGCTTCAAGCCGAGAAAGATCAAACAAAAGGGTCGATAATGCATCTGGTTTCCACCTTTGAATTCCAGAGACATAAAGTAACAGGGGAGGCATGTTCGATCATATTACGAATGATGCTTTGCAAATAAATCATGCTTCAATTGCGCAGTGCCCAAGAGAAACTGGAGGCGATGGAGCAAACTTTGGCCAGAGGCAAGCAAACTCAACAGGACTGCTGTGCCGTCGTCGAGAAGCTCCGTGGTTTTTATCTCTCTGCAGAGGAGCAAGTGCGTGTTCATAAGAAGCGGGAGTTGTTCCTCACGCAAGTAGCTGCTAAAACCCTCCCCAGAGGCGTCCATTGCCTCTCTCTGCGCCTCACCACCGACTACTACTCGCTCGACTCGTGCCAGCAGCAGTTGCCGAACCGAGACAAGCTCGAAAACCCTCGACTCCATCATTATGCGCTCTTCTCTGATAACGTGTTGGCCACCGCAGTCGTCGTGAACTCGACGGTGTTGCATGCTAAGGTCGGCCCTTCACCACTCTACCATTACCTCGATCCGACCTTTGTTAACTGGAAGATTTCCCTTCCGACTGCAGGACCCCGAGAGCCACGTATTCCACATCGTCACCGATAAGCTCAACTATGCGGCCATGAAGATGTGGTTCTTGGCGAACCCACCGGGGAAGGCTGCGGTTCAGGTTCAGAATGTTGAAGAGTTTACATGGCTGAACTCGAGCTACAGCCCGGTCCTCAAGCAGCTCGCATCCCGATCCATGATAGATTACTACTTCCGATCCCAACATGCCAAGTCTGACGAGAACTTGAAGTTCCGAAACCCCAAGTACCTGTCCATTCTGAATCATCTGCGGTTTTATCTGCCGGAGATCTTCCCGAAGCTCAGCAAGGTGGTGTTTTTGGACGACGATGTGGTGGTGCAGAAGGACCTCACCCCCCTTTGGGCCATTGATCTCAAGGGAAAGGTCAACGGTGCCGTCGAAACATGCGGCGAGAGTTTTCATAGGTTCGATAGGTATCTCAACTTCTCGAACCCCCTCATTGCCGAAAACTTCGACCCGCATGCTTGCGGATGGGCATACGGAATGAATGTGTTCGATTTGGACGAGTGGAAGAAGCAGAACATTACCGGTGTCTATCACCATTGGCAGAATCTGGTAAGACACGACGAGTCCTATCTCTCACACTTTTCACTCGGATTAAGATTGATGTTTGTATCTCTCTCTAAGTTTGTCATTGCATCCTTGCCTACAGAACGATGACAGACTCTTGTGGAAATTGGGTACCCTTCCGGCCGGACTAATTACATTTTGGAACAGCACGTATCCCCTGCAACGCTCATGGCATGTATTGGGACTCGGATACAGCGTAAAGGTGGAGCAGAAAGATGTCGAGGCGGCGGCCGTCATACACTACAATGGAAACCTGAAGCCTTGGCTGGAAATAGGCATGGCTAAGTATCGCAACTTCTGGTCTAGCTATGTGGACTATAACCGGGCTTATCTAAGAGACTGCAACATCAATCCTTAGGACATATATTATTCCGGAAAACATATTTGCTAATTTTCTTTTCTTTCTATTTTTTTAATTTTAGAACTTAAAAGTCAAAAGCTTTCTGCCTTTGGATCTATTCTTTGTGCTACTTTAGTTTTGCAAAGTTAGGATTGAGTCATTGCAACAGTTTTCTTTTTCCTCAGGATGACTGTAGAAATTAATGACAATTAGAAATCGGCTTATGTTTATAGCACTTATCTATTTTTTTGGTTGTATAGTATCTATCTGGATTACAATGAAAATAATGGTGAAGCAATTCCAATAATTGTTCCAGGAGAAATAGGAAGCTAATATGGAGAAGCTGATGCAAGTGAAGAGTTGGGCATGGTCGGAGTGAGAACTACCCGAGATGGATTTCCTCCTCTGCTCGGTATGTACTAAGATGATATATGCTGCTACCAAGTAATCTCACTCTACCACAGCTGCGAAAGCTATGAAAAGAAAGAAAACATGGAAAGAACTCACAAGCTCTCGTTTTATTTAAGACGATTATCCTGAGATAAAATTGTCATCTGTCAAAGGCAACGGCATCGTGTAAAAGTCAGAACGTTGAAGACATGCATCACACACTTCATGTTGCAGCCTTCATCAAAATTAAAAGAACCCCACTATCAGTTTCTACACCATAAAACACAGCTAAGAAGAAGAAATCTTAAACATTATACTGCTTAGAGAAAGTCTTCTGTATGAATTCAGATGGTTATGATGGGGGAGCTGCCGCCAGCTTCTTCGGTGGTGGGTTTCCTCCGGAGATTAGCACGTAAGAGTAAAAGCAAATCATTGCAGCACTGGCAGTAGTAGAAATGTGGTCAGGGATCAGAAATTTTTCTGAAACGGCAATTTCTCAGTTGGAGATTATGGGTAGAGATGAATACCTTAAGAAAATATATAACCCTGTAGGAAAGACTTTCTTTGACTGCATCATATGAAACCAACTGGTTATTGCCGCATGATATAAACGGACTTATATGTTGGTGAATGAAAAACCAGATAAGGCACTTACCAATGAGTATGCCTGCAGAAGCTTCCAGAGAAGCACAGCAGAAAAGGCTGCAGAATAAAATACACAAATGGGTATGTATATATGGTAAGCAAATTAAATTCAGTACCCAAGCTCATAGTTTACTTAATATATCCGTCACTTAACACTATGAATGGAATAAAGAATTATGCAGTCAACCATGAGGTTATTCTGTACAAGGTTTCAGGTGTCGAGATGATCTATGCTTGCTCATATCACATAACTGTGAGCATTTCTTCTGTAAATTCAATTTCATATACACAAACATCCTAATTGAAACACATGGATATTCACGATAACGATTTAGGCAACGGCCTGGGCACCTAAACATTAGCTAGAACAAACATTAGATTTAGTCACTTCATTTCTAGATTAGTACATAAAGAATGTGCATAGTTCCATACTATTAGAAAACCATTAACGCTTCAGCATAGGCCAGCTTCTGTTTTTGTAATTCGGACATTAAAATATCCAAGAGTACTTCCAAGATATTTTACATCAAAAAATTACAATATATGAATATACACACATGAAAGCATAGGTGAATGTCCTGCACATATACATATATTTAAAATCATAAATGAACATATGTTACACGTGCGTGCATGTGTGTGTGTGTGTGTATATATATATATATATATATATATAAGGGTACCAGACTATTGGAATGTATGTACTAGTTTGTACCGGTATATTCACACATGGTATGCTAGTGCATATCAATGGCTCGATGATAAAGAAAAAGAAAGAGAAGTGGAAGGAGCGATAGAGGAACATAGGGAGGAAGGAAGGAAGAGGAAGAAGTGAAGAAAGAAGAGGAAAAGAGCAACAACAGCATACCTGGGAAGCAATGACAATGATAGCGAGATGGCACCATCTTACATGCCAGCGAAGCGACAACAACATCAGTGGGGAAGTGGTGACGTTGAGGCAGTGACATCTTACGCGAGGGCAAAGCAACAGCAATAGCAAAGGCGAAGCAATGATGACAAGGCGACGACACATTATGCGAGAAGAGGGCTCATGTTCACAAGCCCTAATCTCTTTTTTACACCGATTTAGACATGTGCCCCACCATTTCTTTGAATATTTTATTAATTTAATTGGACCACCTGGAACAAGGTGGTCTACGTACCAGTCCCCTATTGGATTGGTACCTACCGCCCATACTAAGCGACATACCATGGCACGACTAACCATATATATATATATATATATATATATATATATATATATATATATATATATATATATATATATATATATATATAGAGAGAGAGAGAGAGAGAGAGAGAGAGAGAGAGGATAAAATTATAAATTTGTATATATTCCAAGCAAGGACTAGATGCCTACCCTTATTTACCACCTATATGCTAGCCTAGGCAATCATCCATTCCTAAGCATTTGCCACACATTTCCTAGGGCAAATAAACACTAAATTTAAAAACTCAATAATATTACTAATAATGTCCTAATTGTGCATTTTGAGACATTTAGTGGAAAAATTAAATTATAGGAGTTTTTCCTTTATAGTGAACCGTAGAAAAATACATGAAAAGACTATTAAGCGTACAGGTATTCATTCTTTAATAAAGAAACTGGGATACATACTTGCTTGACCCAAAATAAATGGTATGCTGGATCTTCCAGTCCTCCAAACCTTTAGGCTAAGTACACTCAGTGCCAATATTACACCACCATAAATCATGGCTGTGGCATTTCTAGAGAAAATAAACCCAAGCAGTCCTCCAGCAAAAAGAAGCCCGCCTATAACAGAATTCATTAATCATCAGAGAAAATGTAGCTTATGATCTTCACATACACCACAATATTAATATTAAAAAAGGGGTGGCCCAGTGCACTGGCTCTCACCACAATATTCATACTCAGATTCCCTGAATACTTCCCTGAAACATTGAACTGATAATAGCAAATAATGGATACTTTTTCTCCACAAAAATAAGGCCATACTCGAAGCGCAACAGCAGGAACCATGAAGAGTCTTACAAGGAAGCAACATATAAAATCATGAAACCAATGATAAACTGCCTTTTGCCATCATGCGATTTTAATGTACCTTCATGTTTGAACACTAGCATCTTCATTCTAGTAGAAACAGTAATTTAACATTATGACATAAAGAAACAAACAGATACCCAAGGACATGTGACACCCAAGCAGCATGATTATTTTATGAATAGGCACATCTGTTACCAGGGAAAGGTACATAACCACCTTGACAGATAGAAATAATAAGCAACTGGTCCATCTCTTGCTTTAGATGGTCTAGAATTAAGCAAGAAGTTATTTTAAGAATAAAAATGAGCCATAAGCGAGCGAGCGATCAAGAGAGCGATCGAGAGAGAGAGAGAGAGGCACAGTGATGTTATATTTAGCAAACCAAAGATAATGATTACTGTTGCTACTAAATAATGGAGAACAGAGAATTCACAATTTCCATAGATGAAAATTTGGCATGTCAAAAAATAATTCCAATTCTCATTTCAATATATAACATCTGTAACGACCATGTAATTCCTTGCCAATTAATACACATGAGAAGACGGCGAGAAATAAATCCTCAGTCAAACAAAAGTAGATAGAAGGCTTTGCTTTCCCTTTAAATCAAACTGAACAATTAAATAAATGCCGAGATGCATCAATTACCAAGAAACAAAACATCCAACTCAATCATTTCCTATCTGACAACCCATGATAAGCAGAAATAAGCTCAACATTCTGATTTGAAGTTGGGATTGGCTTACCAAAGGGGATTCCGAAGCAAAAATCATGTATTTTTGCACTTCTTTTGGTTGGGACTACAGCCTCCTCTTGGACGTGGGCGTCCACATCCAATTTCTCATCGATGGATTTCACAGTTGGATTAGTTTTAAGAGGTTCATCAGCTTGATCTGGCTTATCCTCCGCATATCTAGTAGCAGCATTAACGACAATACTGCTTCTAGGACTACTTCCATTAAGGCCCATATAGACTGTAAGCTGTAAATTGAAGAAAAAAAGTCAGAATTCGACGCACAGAAGCTCTCTACTACCCAAAATGAGTATAGCTTAAACTCAAACCTTTCTGCCACTGGTGTTGGAAACCCTAATAACAGGGACTTTGAAGTGCTTGCTTTTGAGATCCGGGGAACCAGAAGAAGCAACCCTAGGCCGCAAGGGCAAAGGGCGAAGCCCCTCCACCGATCGCATGCTCCGAGACCCATAAAGCTGCGAGACGGCCATCGATCTGCAGGATGAAGTTATCATCGGATTCAACACATATCAAGCCGATCTAAAGAAAAGGAAAAGCAGGCAAGACGATCGAGATCACGAGAAACGAAAGGAAATATCGAGATTTGTTTATTCTCGTGGATCACGACGAGCGGTTGGTCGCTGGTTGCCGAGGATGGAGAGTAGGAGACGCACCAACGATGGGGCGGCAGCGGTCGTAGCGGGCGGGGGTCCACGAGTCGGGAAGCCGCGGCAGGGCGGGGCGGGGCGTGGCTTGTGGAGGCGAGGCGCCGCGATGCAACTGCCCGGCCAAGGGGGAAGGAAGCCGGCGATCGTGGGTCAAGGGAACGGTGGCAGCCGAAGTGTTTGGAGACGAGAAGCTTCGAGCCGACTCGAAGGTGGGGTGGTTGGGAACCCGTCGTTCCCCGGCTACGACTATTTGTTGCGCCAAGTGGACGACGCGAACGATGGGCATTTCGGCAACCGACTTCCACAAGCGCGGTTCATTTTGATAAGCGGAATCCGACCATCGACGCCATTAAACCGGTGGAATTAGACCCGGTTTGATGCCGCAATCATGCCACCCGGGAGTGAGCAGAACCGCGTAAGTATTCTTCGTTAATCGATCTACTTGGTCCGACTTAATTACACGCGGCTCATGAGCCGGAAGAAATGGACGGTTCAACTGAACCGCTGCGGCTTTTTTGTAAGCCGAAACACGACCGTTTCGATCGGTTTGTAAGGGGGGTTTCTTTCCTGAAGGGTATAAGAGTAAATTCGGAGTTCAACAGAGCGCAGAGAATGATCTAAATGCTGTGGAGGAGCCACCCGCGATCTCTCGGATCGGCGTTGGAGCTCTGCCCTAAAACCTGAGATCTGCCACCTCACGAGTCGCTTCGACGCCTGCCGCGGCGCCTTTGTCGCTCTTCTCTTTCTTCACCGTCTACGTGACGACCAAATTCGCGCTCGCGGTTTGGCGTCGGCCTTTCTTTACTAAAGCTGGCCTAAACCACTTGTCGCTCTTCCATCGTTTTGAGTAACCGCCGGTGCAGTTTTTCAACAGTAGCGCAGAAAATGATTAGTAAATAAAATTTTGTTGAATTTTGATATTAAAATAATCCTTTAATTTCAAGATGGTGATGCATGGATTATAGCGTTTTTATAGTTTCTCGTGATCGGCGTTGGGTATTAAATTTGCTCCGCCCCGGCCCCTGCGGTTCCCATCATGGTGACGTCTCAGCCCCTCCTGCGGCGTCTGTGGCGAGGGTTGCCCGACGACGCTCTGCCGCGCAGGAGGTTGAAGCGCCTTTGTCGCTCTGCGGAGGGCCACATCACCAACAGTCTTCTTTATCCACCGTCTACGTGATCTTTTCCCGATATTGAAGGAAGGGGCAGATCGCCGCCCCGGCAAGGCGGGGGAAGAAGAAGGAGAAGAGAAAGGAGAAGGAGAAGGAGAAGAATGAGGAGGAGGGAAGACCTAGGCCACCTGCCGTCGCTGCATTTCAGCAGCCATCACTCATCGCTATGGCACTAGCTGCTCGCGCCACAAACCAGCCCTCGTCGCTCTTCCATCGTTTTGACAGTCGCTCTCAACCGCCGGTGGCGTTTTTGGTAAGAGGTCAGGTAGAACGGTAAAAAATTTGCAATTAGTAAATAAAATTTGTTGAATTTTGATATTAAAATAATCCTTTAATTTCAATATGGTGATGCATGGATTATAGCGTTTTTTATTAGTTTAACTTGGATGATGATTAGCAAAAACTAATTGATGGAACTTGTGAAATCCATGCTATTATATCTTAAATCGAATTATTTTAAGGTTGATTTAATTGTTAAAATCCTAATTCTGGATTAGAATAATAGTTCTATTGATTTGGTTAGGCGGATCTCTATTTCATGGAATTATGTGTGATTTTTCATGTTATATTTACTTTTAAAATTGGGATTATGAATCTATTTGACCTTTTAATTCATTGAAAACAGAGATTAAATTAAATCATTTAGAAGTCTGTTTTGATTAATCTTGTATTTCTGAAGGTTTTGCATTTTCTAAATGCTTATTCTGATAATTGGTTTATATTCTTGCAAAATTTTAAAGTTATTTTGAAAGAAGAAAACTAAAATATAATTTAATGAGGCTGATCGGTCGGATCGGGTCAACCCAGCCCGAGTCAGGCTCGGTCCAGGTTGGACTTGAGCACTGAGTTAGTGGCTCAACGGCTTGTGGGCCGCAACTTGTGCAGTCAGAGGGCTGGCCTAGACTAGACCCGCGTGACTTGACCTAGGCTTGCGATTTGGTATGGCACGACCCAGCTTGGGATTCAACACGGTCTGCCATATTGGCTTGGTGTGGGCCAGCATAGCCCAACGCTTGAGGCCCAAGCATGACCCAAAGCCGAGGCCCAGCCCGCCACCTCTTCTGTTTCAACATGCTCCCAGTAATGCTAGCAACATCCATTAGAGTGATCCCAAAGAAAGAAAGAAAAGCAGCATCCATTTACTGTTTTGTTTAGAGAAATTGAAAATTGTATATAAATACTTACCTAAGGTCTGTTGATTTCAAGAAATAAGTCATTTACTGTTTCAATGTAGATATGGAGCAACTGATACATCGAGTTGAAGAATGGGTTCATCAGCAACCCATTGAGCAAATCTATGTTGCTTTTGCTGTTCTACTCTTCACAATTTCTTTCTTTGGGTTGCGTAAGTCCACGCTACCTTGCTTTTATCTTTTTCATGTTCTTGTGTATATCTGGGTGCGTGAATACATTCTATCCTACTTTTATGATTTTCGTGTTCTTTATTCATGTTCTGCATGCTTAGAAGTAGCAACAAGAGAGGCTAGGTCTATCTAGTGCAAGTTGTGCTTCTTAACAGATTCTGCAAACAGTTTTCTGGAAAAAAAAAAAATGTCCATGATTCTTCATAGGAGGGTAATGGTGAAGAAACATTGATGGCATATCTAAACATGTAAAATGGTTTTCAGCATATTATTGCAAGTGTAGGTAATGTGCTTGAAGAGCTAAAAAGTTTGATAATGTATTTTTTTTTTTTAATCCCAGTTCGTGTCTTGAGACGCTCAAAGTCCAATACCATACTGCTTGCTGGCTTAAGTGGTAGTGGAAAAACTGTTCTTTTTTATCAGGTATATTTTTAAATTTGTTTGTCCATTGATCTGAAAATCTTGATTGTTTCATGTGAATATCTGTTCTTGTTAACTTGATATAACCATTAAAGTCTTTGTTCTCTAATTAACTGAAGTGTGAACATATCATTGTATAATGCAGGTCGGTTGGGTTTTTATTATTGGTACTTGATAGTGATTTCAATTTCAGCCTTCTGCAAAGAGATTTAGTTCTGCAATTGGCAATTTTAATAGTATCTATAGTTTTGGTAATTTTGATGGTTTCAGCATTTTTGAATCAAGTATAAGGAGCTTTGACCAATCATAACAATCTATTTTTTTAAGTAAAATAATTCATAAATGAATATATTTTAATGATACCGGATCAGTTCATTGGTTGGTTTTGTTAATTTCAGCTAGAACAACATATCTGAATCTATAATCTCAGAGAAGGTTCTGGATCTGAATGCTTGATCCTTATCGGGATTGGGATTGGCCAAAACTAAATCTTAATGGTGTAAAATATTGATTGAAATATATCTCACTTGCAATTGAAACATTTTAGCAGTCAACTATAATTACTTTTATGGCAATGATCGTATAACAATGGACTACAAACAAGGGAAACGGTGAAGCATGAACTTCAAAGGCAAAAAGGAAAAGAACAAAAATTTTAAGGTCACTATGGTTCATAACATAAACTTATATTTGTTAAGTCGAGCATCGCACTCCCTCAGGAAGCATAGTGGTTTATTGTAGTCTTTGACATTCATGGAGTCCAACAATACAACTAATTTATCGACAATAAATTAATCCCGTTTCTTTGACATTCATGACTTATTTAGGGGTGATAACCGTAGATGATGTTTATTGACAAAGTTTAGGATTTATGTGTTCAAACACAAAAAATCTTTTGTCAATATTTCATTTGTTCGTGTTGAAGTTACTACTACTTTGAGAAGTTTGTTAAACAAGTTTCTGTCTGTATAAAGCAAGTATAACAAGATTGAGTTAAAAGCAAGTAGACCTAACTATTAACCATATTGCATCCAATAGCAAGTGTTAAGCGATGCATATTAGCTAAGTTGACTTTTCCGTTCACATTTGTATGGGCATAGGCCCGCGATAATTGTATTATGCCAAACTTGGGGCATGTTTGGACAAAATAAACAGAGCTTTTGTCTAATTGATAAGTGGGGGCCTGGGTCATCATGTTATTTTTTATGTAGAATGTTCTATTGATTGTTCGGCTTTCTGATACTATTGTATGTCATTGTTACTATACTAGCTTCGTGATGGTTCCCCACATCTAGGTACTGTCACATCAATGGGACCAAATGATGGTACTTTTGTGCTGCACTCTGAGCTAGAAAAGGTAACAGTTCAGGCACTTAGTACTACTAGGTCAAAGCATGCCATAATGCTGTTATGATGACTCAAAGTTCATGTCGAACCCATCTTCCTTTTTGTATGTGCACAGAAGGGAAAACTAAATCCGGTGCATTTGATTGATGTTCCTGGGCATTCCCGACTCAGACCAAAGCTTGATGAATTCTTGCCTCATTCAGCAGGAGTCATTTTTGTCGTGGATAGTTTGGACTTCTTACCAAACTGCCGAGCAGCTGCTGAGTAGGTCACTAACCTGCTTATTTCTGATGCAAATTATTGATTTGCTTATTTATTTTGAATTATAGAGTTTTGTGTATTATTAATAGATGATGATTGTTATAGTCATTATGTTTTCTTCCTTGTATCTACTTGTTAACCGACCTTTATTTATGAATTACTATGATAATAATCTTTTGTATGTTTGCATGATCTGCAAGGTACTTGTATGACATGCTGACAAAGGCAATCATCGTGAAGCGAAAAATACCCATTTTGATACTGTGCAACAAGGCAGATAAAGTGACGGCACACTCCAAGGAATTTATCAGGAAACAATTGGAGAAGGAAGTGTAAGACCTTGAATCTTCTCAATGTTCTGAAGTTGTCGTATGATATTGAAGTTTCATAAATAACATCGTACTTGACAGATGTGTTGTTTGTGCAATAAATGTTGTTTTGGCATGACCTAATACTTACCACGTGAAACATCCACAATATGTCAGAAAAGTTCCACATATTTGTGTTGTTTCCTCCTTCATTTTCCATGCTTTCTTTCAATTGCCATGATAGAAGTTCTGGTTTGATTTTTCACCAAATTAGATGCATGATAAGTCATGATCAGGGCATCTCAATCTTGGATGAAAGGCAGCATTGTTTTGAATCTACATATTGTTGGTTCTCTATTTATCCTTCTTAGTTGTTGCAAGACCAGTCATTGTTTCTAGTACTGGTTATCTCGTATTAGTGCTTCTTTGTTAATGTTATATTTTTTAGTGATAATATATATTATGATTCCTCTAATCGCAGGTGACTTTTTTGTGTCTTTTTAATATGAACAAGAATGAGAACTGGGAAATCAAATTTTTAAATATATGTTTTGGATATTTAACCCCAATTTCTTTTGTATAGAACCAAATTGAATCCTTTCCTATATTTGATCACGACTCCTCACCAGGCCTTGGGTTCAGCGTTGTGAAGTTTGTTTCTAGACACTTACCTTGATCTACAAGAGTTGTCGATTTTGTTCCGTACTGTTATTTCCTGTTTAATTGGGCCCTGATCCGATAGAATTTGATATCATTAGCATCTTTTTTGCATTCCATAACCATATGTAGAACATTATGGCGCTTTTTCCTTTTTCTTTGGCAGAGACAAGCTTCGCACATCGAGAAGTGCAATCTCGACCGCTGACATAGCCAACGACTTCACTCTCGGGATACCAGAAGAAGCATTCGCATTTTGTCAGTGCCGGAACAAGGTGACAGTGGCCGAGTCATCTGGGCTGACCGGAGAGGTCTCTCAGGTCGAGCAATTCATCAGGGAGCTAGTGAAGCCATAACCGTGGCTTCTCTTTTAATCGATCGTATGCGACATTCTTGTTCGCCTTTTTTCCATGAGATGCGGAGACGCCAACACACGAATGCAGCTTTGAACTCGAGATGAGGATTTGTAGACAATTTTGTTGACATCAGAAATCATATTTTAATGGTGCAGAAAGTAACTGTCATCCATAGCGTATTTGAATTTTCTATGCAATCGTTGTGAATTAATTTTAGAGTATCTATCTATCTTAAGCTCTGTGGTGTCTCCAATTCGTTGAAGTAGGACAGTCAGTTCGTTTCCTGGGAGGTCTCTGCATGGGACTCGCTCGAACGACGTCTGTTGTTCGAGGATTCTTTAGATACGTATATGATTTCTCTCGTTGCGGGTGCTTCATGAAGTGGATGATGCCAAGATTTTGACAAGTTGGTTCACGGGGCTATCCGTTTTATGCTTCAGTAGATTACGTGTTTGGTGGAAGCTCAAAACATAGGATACGCGTTGAGTTAAATGGCGTCTTTTACATGTTATATTATCTCATGTAATTGGATCCTATTAATATCATGATCTTTATATATAAAATTTTATATTAAGATGTCTATAATCTTAAAATAAAATAAATAGTCTTATTTATCCCAATGACATCAGTTGTATTGCCGTGATATCATATGTCGAATTAATATAAAAACGATTAAAAAAATATAATTTTATGAACGTCGAAACTATCCATTTACCCATCACTTTCATACCGACTCATAATATCATATTACATATTATATTTTTCGTTAATATAGTTAAAAATATTAAGATAAATAAAATTATTTATTCCGCTTTTAGAATCATAAAAATCTCAATATAAAATTTTTAAATTAAGACCACGATATTAATAGAAATCCAAGTAAGAAAGCAGATATATATTTAGACCACTGATCGCGCAAAAGATCAGTCGGAGACCGATGAGCACATCCACCATCCGATATTATCTATCGAAGCTTGGGAATATGCTGGATGATCCCGACATAAACCAACTAAACACTCTCGAAACCAGTTTATAGCATCCATAGAGAAATTACACTAACAAGAGTTGCGTCGCGGGGCATCCATAGATAAAATAAACTACTGAAGCAGAAGCATATAAACTGTTCGGTTCCTTGGGACGACGTATCATTGTAAGAAAGGCAAGTGAACGTATTAGCGACTACAATAACATTCCCCCCCTCGAAAGCAGCAAATCAACAAGAGCGCGTGCAAAGAACACGAAGGCCTCTTCATGTTCCCGCAACAGTTTGTTTCGAAGACACGGTCTTCAAAGAGCAGCTGGTCCCGGCACAGCCCCAAAGAAGCAGCGTCTCAATCGATCTTGACGGAGGAGAAAAGATAGTGGACAAAATAGAATGACATCAGAAAGCCGATGGTGCCGGTGGACAACATGATCGCGGTCGCCATGATCAGTGAATAGCCCAGGTAAAGGATGGCCGACACCGGGCCGCTCAAGCTCCGTAGGTCGAACACCAAGTAGTTGATGGAGTAGAGGAACACATAGAGCGCAACGGAACCGGAGGCGTAGAAAGCCTTCCACCACCACCTCCAGTCCTCCACGCAGAGGTGCATGTAAGTCAGGACGACGGACACTTCGGCACAGACGATCACCAGCAGCAGGAAGACGACGAGAAGGAATCCAAACACATAGTAGAACCTCCCGAGCCAAATGCTAGAGAGGATGAAGAAGAGTTCGATGAAGAGGGTCCCAAAGGGCAGGGTGCCCGCGCCGAGGACGAGAAGCCATGACGGATACTTCCGAGCAGGAATTTCTCTCGGGATTTGGTTGGTCCTGACGGGAAACTGTATTTCCTCAGCTCGGGTGCCTATGAAACCGCCTATCAGAGTCAGCGGCACCGAGATGCAGAACCACAAGGAAAGCAGAGTGAAGTAGAGCGAGATTGGGAGGGCTCCGGTGCTCTTGCTTCCCCATAGTATGAAGTTTAATACCGTGAGAACGACAAAGACAATCCCCGGGAAGAAACAGGCAGTCGACCAGCAGACCGACCTCCAGCCGTCAGACCCCCCTTTTATGGTCCTCCATAGACGAACACCCACGTATCCAGCCACGATTCCCAGGAAAAGATAGAGAATTATCATCCCTGTCAACAGCATGCCTCGGGAAGCAGGAGACATGAATCCAAGAGCAGCAAAGACGATCGTCACGACTGCCATGCCCGTAATCTGTATGCCATCTCCAACCATGACGCAAAGCAGCTTTGAGCAGGTTGGCTCTCTGAACACATCACCCACGACAAGTTTCCAGCCGGATAGCTCCTCATTCATCTGGGCTTGTGATTCCTTGTCCAGCTCTTCGTATCTTGTTAAGTCCCTCCGAACCGTTCTCAAGAAAATAACAAAGACGATTCCAGCCAAAAAGAAGATAACCATCAATGAGTTCATGATCGAGAACCAATGGACTCTGGCACCCCCCATTTTCAGATAGGCATCCCACCGGGACGGCCATCTGATGTCACTCTTAACAAAGGCAACCTCGTAGGTAAAAGAGATCCTCTCTTGCTCCCGAATCGTTTGGGACTTGTCGAGCTCCAACGGGCAGTTCACAGAATCAACCTTATCATACATGTTAAGTTTCAGCATCGCCTCTGGATCACGCTTCACACTGCAGGGAACCACTTCGAACCCAACAATCTCATATCCGGAGTTCTTACCTTCGGTCTCCGCGATCATTCCCATCCCTTCTTCCCCTGTAGTCATGATTTGCGTGCCACGGCCTTCGTACTCGTGAACCAACACCTTGAACTTCAAGTGATTGATGATGTACGCTTCGGAGCTTCCAGATGGGATATAGCCAACCGGAAACCCAGTCCACTGAATGACGACTCCATTCGGCTCGGTGAATCGCCTCACAGGAAGATTGTCCAGAATCATGTTCACCTGATAGAGATCATGGGTCCTCTGCTTCAAGAGCTTAACCTCATGCTCGTTCAACGGTTTCGTGGTGCACAGGTAGAGGGACTCGTTCACGTTGACACGGAACCGATAAGGAGAGTTATCGATCTGGTCGCCCATGAGAAGCTCCCCCAGATTCTCTGCGCTCTTCTTGATCCCACCCTGTGGGTAGCAATAGGGCAGGGTGTAGTAGCCAAACGGGAGCTCGGTCTCGATTGAGGTGAGGGAATTTACTTTGACCCATATGTTCTCGCCTTCCGTGTAGGTGCGCATGTAGCTACCAGGGAGATAAAACGCATTCCCCGAGCCACACCACAAGATCACGATCAAGAAAGCCAAGAAACACAAGGAGGAAGACCTCTCCGGGTTCGAAGTTGGCCCCATCGCGCTGCGGTCACCCTCCCCTCCTCTTTATCCTCACGGCGTATCACCTAAATGCCACAGATCGAAGATCTCAACCCCAACCACCTTCAGAATCCACAATATCATTCAAGAAACCTGCGGCAGCCAGAAGCAGCCTTAGATCAACCGACGAATTCGATTTCGTTTGTTCTTCGGCAGCCGAAGCTACGGATCTGAGCGGAACCGAGCAACCAAATCTATCGCGACGATTAAAACCACTCAAAATGCGTCCCAGTCAACCAGATCCGGAGCGGAACAAGCACTCCACATCAAGCGAACTCAAAAAAATCGAAGCAGCAACGAACACAAGCCATCTTCCCAAACAAAAAACAACAGATCCGGATCTCAAATGCAGATCTAACGCAGACAAAACGCCAGAACCCAAGATTTCAACAGGAGAAATGCCCTAAAACCGCGTGACGCAAAGCAAATCGCACAGATCTGGGAGTAGTCAGGCGAGATTACCTCATCATGGAAGCTTAGGGAAGCGGCACGACTTGGGAAGGAACGATAGCCTCTCTTTCTCGCTGCCGAGATCGTGGAGCGCAAAGGGCGTGGAATCGGAGCAGAAGGGGTTGGCCATAAATAAAACCTGGGTGACATAACTAACAGCGTGCGTAGAAGCACCACCGCCTTGCTTGATCTTTTATGGGCTTGGGCTCAGCCCGGCCCCTTTGCTCCCCTTCACTAAGCTTATCGATTGGGCTTTTAGATATCCTCCCCCTCTTATGCCCATCCTTTTAATCCGGATTAGCTCATTAAGACACCGTTAATGACATTTGGGATGCGTAACGACACGAATTAAAATAGTTGTCGAATTAAACTAATCGGATCCGGAAAGGTCGCGGGTAGCTCACCCGTTGACAATAACGGGTTACAATTCGGTCGACTCCCACGGACAGGAGGAGCAATTTACGAGGCATGCGCTGCTCCCACAGACTTGGCTGTGTGAGTTGGGCGAAAGCTCAAAGCATGCAGCATGACGAGGCCCATGACGTTGACTTTTTCCACGCCACCCATCAGACAAAAACAAAAAGATGTTCCCAGTATTCTCTTCGGTAATGATTTCTCAGCTTTTTATCTATTATTTACTTGTTTTTTCCATCTCTTTATCTGTTTATTTACATGCTTTTGATCATGATGCCTCAGCCTCCGCCTCCGCCTCCGCCCAGCAGCAGGGCCCTCCTCTTTGTCCCATGGAATTCTGCCTGCTATCTCAGGTCTTCTCCACTTTGAATCGGGAAACAGTGCGTTCACCGCAGGCCTTTCAACCAGTGTTGGCAATGGCACCACCAATGTGGCACACAAGTTGAACAGCGGATATTTTTCCATTGACATTGGCAGCAATTGTTCATGGGGGAGGCAACTTTCCTGACCCTGTCAAAGGAGGTGCTACATTGGCCAAGACAAATATTTAAAGCTGTCGCTGCTATCAGAGGACATTGCCTCCTCTTCATGACATCAACAATGGTGGTTGCTCTGCTCGATGCCATCTCTGAGGGGATCACATGAAGGAGTTGGATTGGTATTCGAGACCTCAAGCTTTTTGTTGGCATCCGCTGGTGTCCCACCGGGTGGAGTCCCGAGTATGTCAAACCTCTGACCTGTGTAAATGGTCAAAGTTTAATTGGAGATTCATCTGACCATCCTCGAACATGGTGTCCACTCTTGAGGAAAATAGCAAGTTCACATGCTCTGTAGCCCTCTTTCTCTAACATGCTTCCTTAATCTTTGTTTTGATGTACGGCATATCATATAAGTTAAGAAACCTTTTTCCATATACTTCACTGTATATATATATATGTATATATATATATATATACTCAAAAGCTAACAAGTATCATATTCTTAAAGCTACATTGACTACCTTGTTTTCACATATTTTAATAAAATATTCTAAAACAAAGGAAGCTTTAAAATTAATGAATATATGCTATTATCAAATTTTAATAAATGTATTTCTTTATTAAAAAGAAAAGTAACTTGGATCATTAACAAGTAGACATGATAGCCTTAATGAGACTAAGACAAAGAAATCTATTTTATAACTTTACTATATTGAGTAAATAGATGTTTATTTTTTATTGCAAACGTTTATATATCAAAGAGAAATATTTTTAGCAAATAATAAGAATAATAATAAAGGTGAATTCTCAAACAAAAAAAAACCCTATAGTTTTTAGAAATTCTTACAAAGCAACCCAACTTTTAAAAATTCTCACTGAATTTTTTTCATAAATAATAATTTTACCCTTGGTTAATCCTGTCATTAGTCCTCTCTATGTATTAGTCACGACAACTTTATCCACCCCTTTCACTATTCGATTCCATCATCATTGTTGCTTGTTAAATTTGATCATAAACAAAAAAGGGAGGATATGACTTGCACACTTTTATTATTGATCGTGGATAAGAAATGAGGATAGACGAGTCTATACACAAAATGGTATCGAGAAAAAGAACAACTAATAATGTGGCTAGGAGTTGATGTTCGTTCATGATCCTCATCTTATTATTATCCTTGGCAAAAGGGGTTGAGAGGTAGAGTGATGATATAAGGTAAAAATGGTGATAGAAATAAAATAATTTTTTTAAATGATGAGAGGATGATATTCACATGCACCAAACCAAGATTCCTCCCACTTTCGGGGCCCACGAGAGAACCACATAGTACGGTATAGCTTTTAATAGATCGCCTGAGATACAAAGTATTATCCTCACATTTGTACGTTCATGAAGTAGATGTGCCGGAGAGTAAAGTTCAATGCAACGCTAGCCTACAGAAGGAGACATGTCTCTTGCTTTCATGGCACACAATCCACCCTTCGGCTCTGCCTTTTGTCTCTTCTTGATGCCGTTCTCCGTCACTCTCCCCCCACTTTTTCCCAACATCTTTAAGACTGCAAGCCGGGATTCAGACCGAAGGTACCTTTACATGGAGCTCTGGAGCGAGCTCTCATGAGTTCCCCTGGCCGAGCCTTAATGCCACCTGCTGATCACCAGCAGATCCTAAGTCAGTGCTAAGGAATGTGTTCTACACATTCTGAATCCTGCACATCTCTCACGCATGAAATGCTGCGTGCTGCATCTGCATCAGCAGACAGTCCACATTTTGTCATGCAGTTCTTTTCTAGCTAGATGCAACAATAACGAAACTAGCTGGTAAAGAGAAACATTATTGTGTTGTTCTTTTCTTTTTGTTTGGTCTGGGGTTCAGAGAGAGAGAGCAGGCAAAGTTCATCCTTGACAGGTCAAAGATCTCAAACAAATGGTGGATTATAATACAATACATTGACATCATTCTTCACTACTCCTGCCTACATTTTCCATCTTGTTTGTTGATGGATCCTTTCCACCTTGTAAAACCTAGCATCAACATGTTCTTATTATTATAAGAGAAATATTGGGTGGGTCAAATGAGCAAACCCTGCCACCAGTTCATTAGATTGTGGCTTAATTGCCAAGTTCTGACAGACATTTTGTCTTGGTATTATACACAAAATTATGACACCTTCACAGGACACAAACATCCCTATAACTTTACATGGCTTGGATGCTTTCTTTTTCTATCACATCATAACATGTACTGATGTGCAGCTATAAAAAATGGCAGGGTTCAGACATTTAATTTTAGCTTGTAGAAGTTAGCAAAGAGGAGAGATATAATAATGCTTTGGCTTGCGTTTATTATAATTGGTTTTAGTGATGCAGTCAACAGATCTCTTTCTTTGCACCGTTCGTTCATCTCTCTCTCTCTCTCTCTCGCTCTTCTGCAACGTTATTCTTCTTCAAATTTTTGTTCGTTTCCTTGCCGTCGAAACGACGCAGCCGTCGGAATGTCTCCGGTGGAATGCCGTGAGGAGAAAGCACGGCACAAAAGGGTGGGAGATCGATCAAGATGCGACCGTGGACAGCGACCTGACGGCGTCGAGGGGAGAGACAGCGACTTCTCAGCCGCCTCGTTGCCACCTTTGATTCGATTCACCATTGTTGTTACCGAGACACGCTCCTCCTTCCCTTCTCCTTTGGCTGCCTCGTCCGTCTCCTTTCTAAACTCGGGATGAAACCAATCATTTTGCAGAAGATTTCACCGCACTGTCGGTGTTCCTTCGCCCAGCCTCCCTGTCATCTTCCTCAACCTATTAAATGCATTGCAGATGCTGAGTTGTCCACTGAACATTTCCTAGTTCACAGTACAACACTAGCGCGTTCTCATCAACTTGCTGCATCTCCATACGAATCTTATCTTCTCAGGACCATGAAACACCAAAAATGGATTGCCTCCTCTCTGTAATTTGCCAACTAATCAGAAGATTCCTGCAATCCTAATAATAACTCAAAATCATATGATAGAATTGCTCAACAGTTCTACAACTTGGTCAGCTGGACAAGCAACTCCCCCCATGATGCCAAAAGACGGCTTTCTGCTCCTTCCCACCATTACCTCACGACCATAAAGATGCGCCAGCCATGAAGTTTGTGATCTCAAGTCATTAATTCCTAATTTACATTTTATAATAATTATTATCTTAAAGGTATTTAATTTAATTGGCAAGTATTTTGAGAATTTATCATAAATCCTCGACTTTATCTTTATAAAAAAAATATTATCTTTATAATAATCTCGTTGGTGGAAACCGTGAAAATGATGGCTAGAAAAATAATGTCGGTAGATGAATAAGAAAACGGAGAATTGCTTGGTAAAAGGAAGTCTGATATGACTAGCAACATGCAGTAGTTGGCCAGTCCATTTTAACAAGTTGAGATTTCTTATCGTAACTCTAACTTTGTGATCTGACCAAGCATCTTCTTAATATCTTACTATCTCGTCAGGAACATGCTGCATGGGTGCCTCTCCCACGCTATCGAGATTCACAAGCTAAAGGACCTTTGCCTTTGTGCCACTTGCATCGCTTTAAGCATTGCTCTCGGAGAACGTCATGCCCAGTTGCTTGTTGTCTACTTCTTGCCCCCGAATGAACTACTATTTCACCGGGAGTACTCTGAGCTCATGTACAAAGCGCAAGGAGGAAGCTTGAAGAGAGTTTATCTTGGTTTACGAGGCTCGACGGTCTGCTTTGTGCTGCCAAGGCAAGCTGGAAGTTGCTTGGCAGCTGAGGGAAGATAGGAATTTCTTTGTAATGTTGCATTCCTTTTAGGAACTTTTGTGACTTCCAACGCATGAGCAAGAAATCAAACAAAGAGCACCAGTGTTCTTTTGCATGTCATGTGGGCATCTTTTGCCAAACTCTGAAGAATATTTTGCTCTGAGTCTGCTTTTTCTCAGTTTAGCTTTGACAGAAGAAGCATGTGAAGAGAATTTTGTGTTTTCTCGGTCAAGTTCTCAGAGTGGCAGAATGGGTGATGCGTACAAGGAAAACTTCTCATCAGGAACATGACAAAGTCAAGCAAGGCCGACACGCTTTGCATGTCTTAACCTCCTCCCCAAAACCAGTGGTTAAGGCTGCGAATAGGCAGTGAAACCAGAGAGAATTCAAGGAACATACGCTACATTAATTGGATTCACTCGAGGACTGCAAAAGGCATTGTGGCAGAAGCTGATGAGACCGGGAAATCCTCAGACTCCAACTTTGAATGCTCCAATAATTTGCTCATGAGTGGTCTCATCAGCGTCACCATCAGGGTTCGTGATCTAGATCAGGAACAGCTCCTTCTTGGCTGCTCCTGTGAGCTTGCGGACGACAAATACAAATGCCAAACCCTGCAAAGCGGTTCCTACGCAGAGAAGAGTCCAGTGGATCCCCTAATACTCGACTGGTCTGGGAGCAGGGGATGGCGTCGTCCCAGGCGAGTCTATCTCATCGACAGCCTCATCTTCCAGTCACATTATTACAGCACCGCTGCTGACATTCTCAGTACTCCTCTGTTGCACCTCCATTATTATTTGGTTGTCGATAGGAATCTCTGTGCAGAGCCGTAGGATCGGCGGGCACCACACATCCGACGATCGGAATCCATCCACACAAGCCAAAGTGACAACGATTTCCATTGCAGCAGTAACCCCGAAGATGAAAGTACAGTGCCTCACTCCCTGATGTGGTCATGAGACGCATGGCATTTGTGGAAGTGGGACAAGAATGCGTTTGGAATTATGATCGTGAAGGAGGTGGCTTGCATCAATACATCCCGCAATTTGCGGATCGATTCAACCTTAACATGTTCGCTTTGGTCTCGAAGCATGCAAGTAAACAGTGATGCTGACAGAGAGACACAATGAAGCTCAATCTTCCTTGATAGTAATATTATAATGGACGTTTCAACCTCTGCAGCTCATGTAGGGACAAGAGCCTCATGCATCGAAATCATGCCTTCTGCCTTCCCCATTACACCACTGTTTGCTGCAAGAATATCTTATATTATAAAACATATTAACTCATCATCACCGTGAAGCTAAAAAGGCAAAAGAAACCAACCACAAATTGATTTCGTCACCTCACTTTCCCCTTACCAAAGCAGCTTTTGGTCGATTTAGGTAGAAAGAAAGCATCATCACCTCACCCATGCCCGCTTAATCGAGCAGCCTTTATGCGTCGGTACTTCCCTCTCACGGCAGCTTCTTGCTCAATTCAGGTACAAAGATGTGTTCTTTCCGTGCCCACTGGGCTAGCCACCGCAGAATTCATCGGAGAGCATCTCTAATTTTATCGTAACCCGATCCATCCATCGGTGGCCTCCGGTGACTCAGCTGTTACTCGGAGCATTTATGCAGCTCACGGTCGAAACGAGCGATGATGGTTACCCGACAGGGATGATATTGGAATCCACGCCGTCGCGTCATCCATGGAATGGTGTGTTCGGCCGAGCGAGTGTTTGACTAAGTGCATGCAAGAAAGAAGATTATTTATCTTTTGGTGTACGTAGATACCGCATGGGGATTTCCTATGCGCCCGTTTTTATTGGCAAGTGCTAACAAAACGGATCGGCGATTTAAACTCATCCTAACTAATTCCCCTCTGCCCGACGCCAAAAGCCTGCTGCGATTTATGTCGTTGTGATTTGTGTGATTCGCTCTGCGGTGGGATCTCAGATCTCGGTTTTTGCTGCCGCCTTGGGAGGCCTTAAAGAGGTAAAGATCAGTAGCTGGTTTGGTATGGTAAATCGAGATCTTGGATTGTGTCGATTGGTTCTGGGGTGTTCGGATCAGCAAGTGGGGAGAAGAGGTAAAGGGTTCTCTTCTCCTGGATTTTGGATTGGGTGATCGAGTGGTTTCGTCAGATTGGCTTTAAGAGGATCGCTTTTGGGTTTAATTGGGATCTTGAATGGGGCTAACGGATATTTATGGCGGGTGTCGGTCGGAGAAGGGGATTTAATTCGTCGACTTGAATGATCTCTGAACAAATGCAGGTGCCCGGAAACTTGTTTCGCTAGAAACTCCGGTTTCCTTGCGGCTGGATCTCGGCGATGTTGGAGCTCTCCGCGAGGTAACTGATGCTTTGTCTTCCTTCCGCCGATCGATTCATCTCTAGATTTGATGTGGATCTATCGTGCGCTGTGTTGTCTTGAGCAGGAACGATAAGGGCGTTAGAAAGATGACATCTTGGGTCTTTTTTGTTGTGTTTTATAGTATTTATCAGTTCTAAAAGTTTTCATGATCGAAGAGTTTCATGCTTTTCTTTCTTTTTTCCCTTCTCTGTTCGATTTCTTTTTCTGTTTTCTTGAATTTGTTGTTGATATAACAGCAGCGTATGGACCTTCGATTCTCATTGGTAGGTATCAGTTGCAGTTAAACACATATGAAGGCCGAGTTCTGAGAAAAAGGTTCCTCTTATGACTTGTGAGAAAATGAAAGGTGGGTGGCTTGCTTGGCCTTCAGAAATCTCAAATGAATACATGGAACTGATTAGGTTTCCTGCTTCTCAACTTGTACAATGTTCTTCCTTGCAGAATGTTCTGAGGGATCTTTTAGTTACGATGAAAGAAAAGAAACAAGGCCTGACGTGGAGAACTACGAGGATGAGCGCAGAAGAACAAGAATTGCGTCTCTTAGGAAGAAAGCATTGCATGCTTCCACTAAATTCTCTCATTCTCTAAAGAAGCGAGGTAAGAGGAAAGTTGATTTCAGGGTTCCTTCATTTTCAATTGAGGATGTGAGAGATGCTGAGGAGGAGCAAGCAGTTAATGCATTCCGGCAAGAACTCATCGCCAAGGAACTATTGCCTGATAAACATGATGATTATCATACGATTCTCAGGTTAGGAGCTCTGTTTCTAATAGTTTGATCACTTAATGTGCGGCCTTTTTTCTTTTCCCCTATGTTTGCAGTTTTAACTATGACATACTTGTAAAATGTGGAATTTTATGTATGATATGCTTATTTTAGAACATTGTGGTTATTTCATGCAGATTCCTCAAAGCTAGGAGGTTCGACTTTGAGAAAACAATCCAGATGTGGGCTGAGATGCTTCGATGGAGAGAAGAATTTGGAACAGACTTGATTCTGGAGGTAAAGGTTACCTTCACAAACCATGCAGTAGTTTTACATGCCCCAAGTATTATACATGAAAATCAAAAGAGTGTGACATAATCCCATGTAATTCCTCTCATGAATACACAGATATTTGATTGAGCCATTTATGGTAATTGTCCATTGGTTAGTAGGATATAAGAAAGCCTGAAGAAATCCATCCACAAGAAATCCTCCACCAAATGCACCAGTTTCCTATATAATCTTTGATTTTATGCAACCATAATATTATCATATTAAACTTTGATTTTATTTTATTGTTTCCATTGCATGAGATGGACATCAGGCATGATTCATCACGTGTATTAGTTCATCTTAAATCATGAGTATATTCAAAGAGTTCATTTTCTTATGAATGCTATCTGATAGATATGCTCGATTTTGTTCAACTGTAGGACTTTGAGTTTGAAGAGCTGGAGGAGGTTTTGCACTATTATCCTCAGGGTTACCATGGAGTTGATAAGGAGGGAAGGCCTGTGTACATTGAGAGACTTGGGAAAGTTGAGCCCAATAAGCTTATGCACATAACTACAACAGATCGCTACTTAAAATATCATGTGCAAGAGTTTGAGAGAGCCCTGCATGAGAAATTTCCTGCATGCTCTATTGCTGCCAAAAGGCATATTGGTTCAGCGACAACAATACTAGATGTACATGGGGTGGTATGTCACTAGCATACCTTCCCACAAGGTTTCTTTATTATGCTGTAGATAGAAGCGCACGTGTTTCAAATAATAATTTGCATGGTCTTAATCTGCCGTAACACAGGCTCTGACTAGAATGATGGAGCATTTATGCCGCCATTAGTCACTTCTCATAGTTTTATTAGAAGATGATGAAGAATATGATGAAAACAAACTTCAGAAAATGAGGTTGCATATAGACCATTACACGTTCCATGTGATGTTTTATGAAATATCAGCATGTGGTACCTTTAATTGCTCTCACTAGGACTTGAAATGAGATGTTAACAAGTGCAAAAGAGCGTTAAGAAATTGGAGTCAATGAACACAGATAATCATTGATGTTAAATAAAATGTCTCATCTTTAATTTTAGAGGAAAATGTTTTTCCGTATATAAGAAACATATTCTATATCCAACAATCCATTAAATTAAAATCTCACCGTTTATAGATGCTATCATGAGACATTGGATAAAGATGCTTTGTCAAATTTATTGTTCTCAACAGTACTTTATGTAAATGTGAGTTTAGTAGATATTTTATTGTTGTCACCCAAATAGAGTTATCATAGACTTGAAACTTTATTGAGTATTTACCACTATTATAATATTTTGGTATTGATTGTTCCAGCTCAATGAGGTGTAATCTTGGCTATTTTGGATCTCAAATATTAGCTTCTGTTCCTATATCATTCTTATGTTTAATTGCAATATAGAAAAGTTATGGCCAGTTCTGTAGTAAAATTACATGTATTGCCCACCTCTGCATTGCTTTACCTCCAGCCATCAATTGAGTTGCTTCTTGTGATCCTGGTGTTAGCATATTCTGAACCTTATATTCACCACTGTGGATTATAGGGCTTGAAGAATTTCAGCAAGACAGCAAGGGATCTCTTGCTTAACATGCATAAGATAGATAGCGATTACTATCCCGAGGTAAATTTATGTAAGATATTTATCTTACGTAGCTCTTAATATTGGAGGAAGGTCTTAAATTGTTTAATTTTGTGCAGACGCTACACCAAATGTTCATAGTTAATGCTGGCCATGGTTTTAAGCTTCTCTGGAATACTGTAAAAGGATTTCTTGATCCCAAAACAACTTCAAAGATACATGTAGGCTCAATTCTTTTGAAGAATTATGTCATTTACTTTGTCTTTCTGCTTCTGTTCTGAATGATAGGTATAGTCGATGCCATGTACAGGTACTAGGCACAAGGTATCAGTGTAAACTTCTTGAAGCAATCGACTCCAGGTTGGTGGGTCATTTCATGCTCTTGGGGTTCGCTTAGCAGATTAATTGTGTTTTTTTTTTTCCTTCCAGCCAATTGCCAGAATTCCTAGGTGGTTCATGTACTTGCTACAGTGAAGGCGGGTGCCTCAGGTCTAATAAAGGACCATGGAATGACCCACTTATAATGAAGGTAAGAATCTCATCTTGTCATTATTGATGTAATATCATATTTTATTTATGGTGAAACTCTGCCGTCGTAATACCACTGTTTTGATCAACTGAGAGATCTATGACCCTTCTTTTTTCTGTAGATTGTAAATAGTGTTGGAGCAGCCTGTATTAGGGAAATCAGACATGTATCTGATGGAGAACAGGCCAATGCCTCTTATCCTAGGCTACATCAGTTAAAGGTAGGATGCTGAATTGCTAATAAACTGTAGTTGACTTTGTAGATGATCTACCACCCCTTATTGCTATATTGACTTCATATCTATGAATGGCAGAGAAGAAACAGCGATACGTCAACTGCCGAATCAGGATCTGATGCTGACGATCTAGGTTCTCCTGTCATATTTAGGACTGCTGAATATACTCATTTAACCCCAGTTAATGAAGAAGTGAGTTTGATGTATCTACTAAATAAATAGTCAGTATTAACTATTAAGATTTTTCGATTACCAGCTCCATCTGTGTTGCAAGCAGGAAATGCTTCATGATATTATGGTAAGCATGATAATTCATACTCGGAAGATAATTGCACAGAAAAAAAAATGGTACTTCAGCATGGAATATAATAAGGATTTCATTTTCACCTTATCTGGATTAATTATATTTAAAGAAAGCATCATAGTTCGTTTTGAAATTAGATTCTTCTAAGTTGATATTTCCTCAGTGAAGGAGACCAAAGGCAGATGCATATTCTGAATATTCCTGTCAAAAATTTGTCAAAGATTATCATTTTTTTCATTTGCTTATTTTTACATTATTTAGTTTGTGTAAACTTCTTAACTAGATCTTCTGCAGAGATAAGATTTCATTTAGTTTTTCAATTGGTTCATCACTTCAGGGAATTTAAGAAGTACTTATGTGTTATCCTTTCCCAGATCACTACATAACTTGTTCATATTTCCAGCCTATTATTCTTGTCCAAAATCTAGTTCAATGGATATTTTCTCCTGAAGATCATTATGTTTTAGTTTATTTTTATCACGAGCACGATGACATGTTTGAATGGTATAGGTTGACATTGCTATTTATTTTGCCTGCCAAATCCGTCCATGTGATGCACACAAAAGTCTGATGTGTACACAGGTTACAGATGAATGGAACCAACTTAAGTTGTATATATCTTGACATTCATGTATCATAATCTTTTTTTATGTTACCTGGTCTATGTCGCAAACTCTCTCATAAAATATACTCAAAATTAGCCATTTTATATAGCTCCTGTACTGCTGAGCCATAATCATTTTCAGCTCATGTTCAATCATTCACTAATATTCAATCACTTTGTCCTTCTTTCTGCTTTGTGCTTTTTCTTGAATGTACTATGTGGTTTCTCATTTTTAAGCTCTTCAATTGATGTAATAATTACTAATAAAACTTAGTGAATTTCCTTGTTTGTCATTATCTTCACAGGTTAGAGCCGCAGATTCGGCAGGTTACTACTTCAACCTTGATGATCAGTTGGTGTCAGTTTTTAAGCCTGTAGAATCTGGTGGAAAAGGAGCAGGATCTGCTTTGAAGTCATCCACTGAAATAAAAGATGATGGCTGTGCTTTTGCCACCGGAACATCAAATTCCCTAGGTATTATCAATTAATTCTTTATTCAATTCAACTGCAACATTTTTATTTCAACAAAATCACCCTCTTTACCAAAAAGAGTAACCCTATTTTATCACAAAAAAGCAAATTCGTGAGTTCTATTGGCAATGTATCTTTATATTAACTAAGTGTCCTTGTTTTTAGCTTTTGTTAAAGTTGTCCTACATAATATTGATAATTTGGAAATTTTATGTTTGTTTTTCATACTTCCAGGTGGCTTGTCAACTGATAGACACAATACTATCAAGGATGATGCCGAAGAAGGAAAACTACAATATATTGCTAGAGCATTAATGAAGCTGTTGGTAAAAGTGTTATCCTTCCTTCGAATTTTTCGAAGTAGACCAGAAAGGAGATTGGAGAATGTTCATCCATCAGATGCGTTGAGCCCGATACCTGATAACCACACAGTGAGTGAAGCTGTCAAGGAAGATAAAGTCACACCTTACATGGAACGCCTCGAGAAGCTTGAGTTGATATTGAATGAACTTAGCCGCAAACCTGCAGAGATTCCACAAGAGAAAGAACATGCAATCCTGGATTCAATGAACAGGATAAAAAATGTTGAGTTTGATCTTCACAAGACAAATAAAGTAAGTCTTCTCTTTATTTTTTCTTTTTTTTGGGCACAGTCTTCTGTTTTATTTGAGATGATGTTTCATATCGTAGTTTTTCACATATGAAAATTTTGAGTTTTAATATCTTACCAAATCCAAGCATTTTGCATGTTGACTTCTGCAATTATTTGAAAAAACTTTTTACTAGAGTTTAGCCAGTGTACATGTTACGATTCAATTCTTAGAGCTGGTTGGATGCTTTTGCTTCTCTGTTTGACATGGTTGGTGCAGCATTTACAATGTTTTTGAAACAGCCATTCCATCAAAGTTTCATTTTGGTGTGGTCAAATATCTCACTTTTTTTTGATACAGAAGTCCTTCGATCATATAGAGGATAATAAATGAACGAATCATTTTCTTATATATTTGTTAATTTTGTTGTTTTTCTGTCAAATATGTAAACATTTCTAGTTTTCCAAATATTATCCATGAGTCTGCAACCTGGATATATACATGGCTGGCCTATAATGTGAGATATCCTTGGTCCTGCTCAGTCCTTGCAGCTCTCTTACTGTTTAATATTGTACCTTGTTTCTATTTGTCTTTCTCATAATTTTTCTTTGTAATTTGTTTGTTATATCTTGGTCGCGTTAATCTGATCTCAATTTCTCCATTTAGGTACTGCAATCAACTGTGATGAAGCAATTGGAGATCGAAGCAACTTTAGAATCTCTAAATGACACCAGTGTCAGGGTAAGTAGAGAAACACCATTATCATATTATAGATGGTCAGTTGCAACACAACTTTAACTACATTAGCTACTTAGTGGGCTTACTTTTCTCTGTTTGTTATCTGCCAAAAGCAGGCTTTTGTTTTTTGTTTTTTTATATTTACTGGTCTCAGTTGATATGTTTTAGTTGGAAAAAGAAATGGGTGAAGTTCATTTCAAGTAATGAGTTTGATTTATTTTTATTCTGCTTTTGCAGACATTGACCTTGCATCAAACAATTCTTCAGATTTTTAAATTTGTCAAATAGTCAGTCTGCTTTACCTTTGTCGGATGTAAGATCCCTTTGTGGATAATCTGTCTTTAGTCAAGTACTCGTGGCTCCTACATATAGGAATTTTTTTTCCCATATCACTCTGTTACTTCGGTTTTAAACTTGCAGTTAAGATTTACTATGTATCTATACACGAATCCTGACTGGCTTTTGGTTTTGTGTTCTTTTTTTTTCATTGCAGAGAAGAAAATTTTGTTGATACCTTGCGATAAAGTAACTTTACACTTCTGATGTTCTGATCGAAACCAAAAGGATATAATTCCTTCCATACATCTTTTTTGGTCTTTTCTCAAGAAGAAAGAGAAAAGGAAGGGGAAGGAATGATGATCGAACTGCACAGAACTCTTATGAGCTGATCGTTTGGCATGCCAAGCCAGACACCAGAGTGTCCAGTAAAAGAAGCAAAAAGAACAAGCAAAGAGCAAAATTCATAGATAATACATGCGTCATTTCCCCTTTACTGTTTTCTTTTCTTCGTTTTTTCTTCTTTACCTTGAGCTTGTCCACCAGTTCTGTTCGTCGGATGCAGAAAAGGAAATTATACGTAACGCCTGCAATTTGATGCTTGATCCTGGCTCATCTACTGCACGGTGGAGTTTCATTGTCTTCATCCAACCATTTCATCATCAGCATCGCCAAACTATACGATGACAAGTCTTACCAACCGGCGCATTGCTTGAAGAAAGCACGAGTTTGGATTATGGTATACTGTTGAGGGATCGACGCCTAGAGGTTTTCTCTGACTACTATCTATTCATTCGAATCGTGTCCTTGGTGGCACAACTAGACTTATCTGGTGTAAAAGCATTGCACAAAATATGTCAAGCTCTGCTCTCTGACAGCAGCACATAAAAAGCCTCTGCTCATGTCTAAGATATGTGGATCATTGAAAGCTAAATTACTACATGTAGCAGTGAAGGCAACAGCTACTATTTCTCAAGGTTTATTAAAGGTATGTTGAATTGGAGTAATAGCTCTCCTTTTTTATCCCCTTCTTAATTTAAGCTCTGGTTTATGGACTTTGACATTGGATATCTTTGATTCAATATAAAAGTGATTAGCTTGGATTTTGTCCAAATGTGAACCCATTCAAATCAGCTGCTTCATGCACTCGGATCATTTATTCTTGTTAATTGCGTACTTGTTAACAGAGCAGGTTGATCTCATCGTAATGGTCAAGACATTGAATCATGCAGCAGTATTTTTGGTCTGTGGCAGATCAGTTGAATCTAAACAGCAAATGCAGCAAGAACTGTAGCTGAACATGCCGCAATCCGGCCGTTGACCAAGTCTAGTGAAAAAACACGTCAATCTCAACTTGAAGTCTGACCGCAACCCGGAGTCAATATTCCAACTTGGATGGGTATATATATATATATAACATGAAAAGAGAAAAAAAAAGAAAAAGTGAAGGATAAAGAAATCCGCTGAAAATTCACGACAGTAGTGTAATCTACGAATGTTATCCGCCATCAACCAATCACTTCCACCCACGCCATCTCCGCCGAATCCTCTCATCCATCCTCCTCCCCACAAAACCTCTCGTCGCCACCACCACAAGCCCAGCCGACTGCCACCACACTCGTCGTATCTGCCCAACGCCATCCGACGCCCCGTCTCCACTCTTCCTTTTTCTATCCAAAGAAAAGAGAGAGAGAGTGAGAACAGACAGTACTCCCTGCCAGACCGACTCCTTCCATGGCTTCCACCGTCTTCACCCCCACCTTCCATGGCCTCCGCCCCCTCAAGCCGACCGACTCCTGCAAGCCGCCCCAGACGCGGGCCGTCGCCGTCAAGCCTTCCCGCTGCGCCCGCAAACCCGGTTCGATCCGGTCGGAGCTGAACCCGCCGCTGGTCATCAGCCTCAGCACCGGCCTCTCCCTCTTCCTGGGCAGGTTCGTCTTCTTCAAGTTCCAGCGCGAGAACGTGGCGAAGCAGGGCCTGCCGGAGCAGAACGGCGTGACGCACTTCGAGGCGGGCGACAGCCGGGCGAAGGAGTTCTCCGCGCTGCTCAAGTCCAACGATCCGGTGGGGTTCAACATCGTGGACGTGCTTGCTTGGGGATCTATCGGCCACATCGTCGCCTACTACATCCTTGCCACCTCCAGCAATGGATACGATCCCAGTTTCTTCGGTTGAACCTTCTTCCCATATATATATATATACCTACCTACGTACGTCTTCTTGTTGTCGTGATCATATATACATATATACATGTATATGGGGATCTGATGACGGTGTGTATCGTTGTGGGGTGCTGCTTTCACTTTATCCAATGCAAAAAATTGCTTATACCATGTTTTTATTCTTTTTTTTTCATTCCTTTACATTTTATAAACATATATATATATATATAATTAAAATTATACGACTGAATCTTGATGTTATGCAGAACATATAAATGGAGAACTTGAAAGTGAAAATTGATCATCACTCAGATTCAGAAATAAGCCAATTAAATAATGTTGCACCAAAATTAAAAAAAATATACCAAAAACCACAAGCAATTTAGAAGTGAACATGGTGGAGCTCACCAATATGCACCGAGTCTTTTGATTTAAAGAAGAAGAAATGCTTTGTTGTCCAAACTTGGGTCATGATCATGACCAAATGATAATAATCACCTTGAACCCAACAAGTTTCTAACAAGAGCTTCATGCAGCAAAAGACATTGCCTGTTGTTATTAAGGTTGTTGTATAAACAGAGTGAGCTTGATAAAAATGCTAGACCCTAACTCAAGGGTTCAAAAAAGTTTTAGGCAGGAAATGATTAAATTCATCTTTCCTTAGAACTTAATACACAGAAATATCCTAAAACACATGGAAGGTACACACGGTTTTTCCTCTAAATTTACGTGGGAGCGACCCCGTCATATGTCGGCAATAACTGCATCATGAACAACACAAAGGCAATACACAGTATCACCGTCTGGATCGAAAGACAAAGAGAGTACTTAAATACTCTACCATGCAGCCTCAAGACCTCCTGGGTCACTGATGTATCCTTCTCTAGTTCCTCCGCTCGTCCTCTGAACATGGTAGGTTTGTGTTCAGCGCTGTTCACCATAAGCATCATCTTTGATGGATCCCCAGATGGAGGTCTCTGCTCCTCAAGAAGAGAAATGTGATCTTCTGCTACAACTCTCCAACTTTGAGTAGTTCTTGTCATGACCAAGCACCCTATTTCTGCCTCTATCTTCTTCTCGAGCAGGTTTGCAAGCTCAACCTCCATCACCTTGCACTTCTCTTGAAGGAAGGAAAGATCGGTTCTTTCTCTTTCCTTCTTCTTGAGGATCGCTTCGAGCTCAAGTATTTTTGATTCCTTGGCATTGACATTGGTCAATGCTTCAGCTAATTTGCCTTCCAGATGCCCCATCTTCTGGTTTAGTTCGACAGATGTGGCTTCGACACTTGGGGAGCTAATCCCTTCTGTTTCTTCATATTGGTTGTCAGAATCATCAAATATTGTGTCTTTTGCAATTCCCCCAATATTTTGGATTTCTGTACATATGCCATAAAAATAGATAACTTTATCATCGACATCAAAATTCAGAAAAAGACGAAAAGAACACATTAGGCACCATCTTGTGGGACATAATGGATATTTCTTCTGAATCATGAATGTCAAATTATAATGAGAAATGCAAACAATTACAGAACCTGAGTCCTAGGACAAAATCAGAACAGACCACATATACATTTCAGCAACATGAAATCCCAGAAAAATGAGTTGATACATCATCAGTATTCTCCAAATTCCTAGGTGACAGTCCATAGCTGTGTAAATGTTTCACTGCTTGAATATGAAATACAAGTTACTATGAAAGAAAGCAAAGAAACAACATTTATACAAGTAATCCTGCCATGCAACTTCACCATGCAAACTGGGAAAATCTGCACAATTTGTCACTCAAAAACATGCAAAAGAGATGCCTATGGGAGCAACTGGAATCACAATTTACACACATGGCTAAGATCCCAACCGTAGATCGTTTTGATCTTATTTTGTTTGAAATTTGTTGGGCCGTCTATTTACAAGCCAAAGGATAAGATGCAAAATAACAAAAAAAGATTAAAAAATTCATGTAATCAACAAGCATTTAAAAAGCTCAAATTAAATGAGATGGCCCTTGCTTATGACCCAAAAGAACCTGTATGCTCACAACATGATACTCACTCATAATCAAGAGAGATTTCAGCCAAAAAAACAATATCATAAGCCTGGAATTTCTATAAAGGCCAACAGTAGTCATCAGAAATTACAAGATGTGGATCTAAAGCAACACTAAAGGCAGTGAAGCAGGAGCTAATGTATCTTTGATAAAACATGAGTCCATTAGAAAGAACCTGGTATGACTCTATTGAGTATATAGGAAATCTAAGTTGTATCACTCTGTGCATTCAAAGGTTAAACTAGGATCATCCTATTTGCAGGTCTCTTGAAGGATCTGCACCAAAAGTCTCATGACAGTCTACAAATTGGCACATCTATCTTGTTTCTTGTAGAACATTTTAATCTAAAATTGGCTCAAATTCAGCAACATTTTCCTAAAAAGTTGCTGATGATCAATTTATGGTTACATTTGCCAGGGCACAATGACAAAAAATAAAAAAAATAAAAACCTGACAGAATAAGCTCTATATCTTTTAAATGGGCTAACCGAATCATGTTTGATCACAAAAGACTGCACATCTTTATTAGAACATGAAATGTCAAAGTTCTTGACCAAAGGATACAGAAACTTAATAAGCTATTCTAAAATTTTTAGGAAAAAGGTTGCAGGAGAAGGGGAAAAGGAAAAAAGCCATACAGATCACTGTTACAAGGACGAAGTAGCATACCATTTTCAAGTGCTTCTTTTATTGATTGGAGAGCAACAATTGACTCGAGAAAGGGATCAAGATCTGTCCCTGGTTGGCTGTTCTCACTTTTAGCATTGTTCTCCTCCCCTGACAGCTGTGCATACAAATCTTCTCTTGATGGATCTCCAACTCTCCCATTCTCAATGTAGAAACCTGATCCAACTTCCCCACTTAGCTGAGCATCATCACTCCGTTCACCATCAAAGTTGATAGATTTCTCACTCTGTTTCCCATTGCTACCCATGCTGTCCAGACGCACAAAAGCCATATTTGAACTCATCAAGTCGGATTCAATGCTTGAGTAGGAGTTCTCCATCTCGTTCTTAACTCGATTTTCTCTAAATTTCTTACCGGTATCGATTCTGCCTCCTTTTGCCCGTTGGCCTCTTTGTTGGACAGCATGCCCCGATCCTTTTCCACCACCAATCCTCGGCTTACTTCTGTCCCTCCCAAAACCAATAGCTTCGTACGGCAGCCTTGGAGCACTTGCAGCTGTAGATGACTTACTACTGTGGTCATCACTGTTCTCGGAGTCGATGCCTATACTGAAACCAGCATCTGTGACTAAGAAACCGAGCTCTGGATCTAATGAGGCGGGGGCGACAAGAAAAGGAGTGCCTCCTATGTTCATCGACGCCAATGAAGCGGCTGAACCTCCACCTTCACCCTCTCCATCGCTCATGTGCTTGTTATCATTACGAGCCTTTGACGGCTCCGCGTGTGAAAACCTGCGTGTCAGAATCTGAGCAGAATCAACATTGCTTATTACATCCTTGCTCGTATCCCTCCTAATTCTCCTCCTCCTCTTCAATCCATAACCCCTCAAAGGGGCCGGCTTCGACGCCGCCACCTGGGTCGCTTCACCCGAAGGAGATCCCACCGGATTCGAAGGTGATCGCGCGAGTGGATCTTCGTTTGCCTTCACGGCCCCGGGAGAGGAAATAACTTCCGCTGGAGAAACACACCCTCTCTCCTCCCGAGCTGGATCTCCACCACCCATCTCAATTGGGGAAACGAACCGAGGAGGCTCCCCATGGCCGATTTCTCCATTGAGCTCCGCCTTTATTTCACCCAAAGAAGCCATCTTTTCTGGGGTTTCACTTCCCTTGTACTCTTCCGGGTCGTCAGAGCCCAATTGAGAGCTCTCCTCCTCCGTATTCGAACCAAAACCAAATAATCTACAACAACAAAGATCATTTACCAATCCCGGAGAACGTGACAACGTACCGCCGGAATCTTCGACAAAGATCCCAAATCCTTCCGCGGGTCAAAGAAACGAAGACGACGAGGAATTCGGCCCGAACCGAACGAAGATTGCAGGCAAAAAAGGTCGAATTACAGAATCGAGTCCCGGGTTCCGAGGAAAAATCGAACCTTTGCTGCGCTTCCTTCATCGAAATCAGGGTTACCGAGGGCGGAAATATTGTTACATGCAAGGCAGGAGCCTTCGCAATGCGAGAGCTCGGAGAGGGCGGGGGGGGGAGGGGGAATAAAAGAGCCGTGGTATTATTCTTTAATGAGATTTATTACGTGCGATGATGTCAGTGGTCAGAAACAAGAGAGCGCAGCGCCCCTGTCTCGGCCGAGTTACCATACAGGAAAAAGCTAATTTTTACGACGCCTTTATTGCCGGGCCCCGCGAGATCGCCTAAGGGCCCCAAGTTTAGAACAACAAGAAGACAAAGCGATCCTTTTTGGTGGGTCAGCCGAGACACGGCAGCCGCGAAGGCACTGCTGGGATCGCGTATTCGCTTGATCAATGCCACTCCATACGAAGAAAATTACCAAAGTACCTGAATCCGCACCCTCTCTCTCTCTCTCTCTCTCTCTCTCTCTCTCTCTCTCTCTCTCTCTCTCTCTCTCTCTCGTGTGTGTGCTTTGGGATTGCAGAACACATCGGACAATTAACTGCGTCAAAAATTAATCGTAAATGAAATCATCATCGGATTCTTGTGGATTATCTGACTCCCTGTTAATGACATCACATATTTATTGGTTATTTATCTCCATATTAGCAGTAAATAGCAAATCCTTTTTTTTTTTTTTTTTTGGTTTTGGCGTCGACTTGTTTTAGCTTCTCAAACCAAGCCATGCAGGATGTGTGCATGAGAACTGTAGTTAGAATCTGACGTCGCAGGAATCCAATGGAGGTTTGGTGAGCCTCGTAAAAACCACTGCGGTCTTGAGAGAGAAAGCTCGGCTACAACGGAGAGTTCGCCGCGACTGCTCCGCGAGCACAGTTCATGCGAAACAACAAAGGTCGAGAGAGAGAGAGAGAGAGAGAGAGAGAGAGAGAGAGAGAGAGAGAGAGAGAGATACGGACGATAAAGAAAATTTTACCTCAAAACATAAAAACTTAATAAGACTTTAAACACTAAAATGTCTCACCAGTCTATCTTACTTCCTTTGTTTATGGATTCTTAGTATAAGAATCCCTTTATTATTTAATTAATGAGTCATAATTTACTAAAATTAACTATAAACTGTAATACATATTAAATTCATGATGTATTATACTTAGATTTTAATTTTCATAATTCTCTCAAGATACAAATTGAAATGCTCACTGCGTCATCTTTCCCAAGAGAAAAAGAACTTGTCCATGGGTTATTATCATTATTGTTATGATAAATTGATAAATCCTAAGTGTTAAATGTAGAGTGAGTGAGAACGTTAGAAGAAAATTCAATCTCGTAAGTATTGTCATTAATTCTCTTAATAACTCAATAGGGATCAATTTTGTTCTTTTTAAATTTATTGTAAGTTTTTGGTGGAAAATATTCTCTCTTCAAAAAAAAAAACCCAAACAAGATCTCTTTATTCAAATATCTTCACACTAAGTCTTATATATATATATATATATATATATATATATATATATATATATATATATATATATATATATATATATATATATAAGCTTGGTTTCTAACTTCACACGTTAGAAGATAATTTTTTTTCAAACAAGATCTCTTTATTCAAATATTTTACTTTGACGAGAAAGGCTATTTTGTCTCTCACAAAATAATTTTCTAATCCATCAAAGTGTAGTTCTTGGATAAAATACTCTCTTAGAGAATATTTACAAATACAAAATTAAGTTTCATGAAAGAAAAATTATCTTCCATAATATAATCTTCATGATGACTTTTCATGACTCTCCTGTTACTCCAAAATCTTCATCATTAGAATAAACATTTTTTATTTCATCAAATCCTTTTAGTTATCATTGACTGAGTGCATATGTAATTTTGTTACATATTTTATTTTTATTCTTCAAGACAAATATATACTATTGTACAAAGGTCACTCATTTTTGCATATTACAGATTTATTTAAGAATTTATATGTTTAAGAGTTTCGTAATAAAAAATTAAGATAAATTCTTCTTGGATTAAATAAGGTCTCTAATGTCATAATGATTGAATAATAGCATAAAATTTCATACCGTAGCTTGAATAGTTCGTATTATAAAGTTTTTTTACTAACGAACACAGCTGGGTATCCTTCTTGGCTAAGAACTCCACCATTACTTATATGAGAGGCATCACAATTCAATTTTAAATATTTTTTAAAAAATAATAAAAAAAAACCCATGAAAGCTTTAGACATCTTATAGAGATGTTGATGTTGGCAAGTCCAAAATAAGAAAATTCTAAATATCTACTAGTCATTTATATTACTACTTCAAAGATCAATTTTTTAAAAAAATTTGAGCACCAGTAAGTATATCAAGCATATCCTCTTACTTATATCGCAAAGTTTCATCCTTGTTTAGAATTAATAGAACTGGAATGACTTATGAGCTTAAACTTGTTTATAATTTATTTATTTAACTCTATTTTTCATGTTTTTTTGGATTCATCCAGCAGTGAGATTTGCTTGACAACATTACTTTTGAAATTAGATCAGCTCGATGTTAAATGTCTCGAAGAGAAATCATGCCACTATAAAGTTCTTCGTAGCAGATGTCTTCGAATTCTTCCAAAATAACTTCTACTTTAAGAGAAATTTCTATGGGACGCATGAGTTCTTTAACAACTAACATAAACATAACTTTATTGTGCCTTCCAATAATAATAATCATCGTCATCATTGGCGTGCAAGGTTTTGGATCAGCAGCTTCCTGGTTCTTCCAATATCTGCGGGTTGATGGATTCAGCACCTCAAGTTCTGGTGATTAATTACAAGGAAATATGACATGTATCCTGCATACCAGTTTGAGAAGGGAATGGAGACACAGAGCTGCGAAAACATGGCCCATCGTTTCTGTGAGGTCGAACAGTGTTGTTATCTAGCCACGCTCCATGGAGGCCACAAGTGCCGAGAGGAAATCTACTCATCACGAGATTTCATGAGCCGTCAGCCACCCACGGCGCCGACGCTTCTTCTTATCCGCTAGATCTCCCAGGTGTGGCAGTGTCATTGGCAGCCATGTCACGGCCTCATCTTCCATACGTGAACCTGATATCGAATTTAGATTCCCATGCCCCACACCGCTCGCTGCAGCCTCATATTTCTCTCTTCCTGCCCGCCTCTCTTCCCAACCCCCAACCCCTCCTCCGGCTACTACGACCAACAGGGAGAGGCAGGCGAGAGCAGCGGCAACCGCCAATGGCAACTCAGGCTTTTCTCTCCTCGGTGGAGGCTGGACGGCAGCTCCTCGGGGGAAGGCCCCTCCGGTCCGCTCCCTCGAGGTCTCTTGGTTCTTCGAGGAAGGCTTCGTTCGCCGTCAGAGCAGCTTCCACGCCCCCCGTCAAGGTCGGCTGCGACTTGGCACGGTCATCGTTTTGATCTCTTCGTAGTGCATGCAACGAATAGCTTCCATCTTGTCACATGGATCCGTGATCCATCTGGTTTCTCTTGCAGCAAGGAGCGGACAGGCAGCTCTGGTTCGCCTCCAAGCAGTCCCTCACCTACTTGGACGGAAGGTAAAGCAGCAGAAGCGACATGGCTTCGCCCGTGGATCACGAGCTCCCTCTGAACCGGAGGAACTTAATTAGCTTCTCGTGGTGTTGCAGCCTTCCCGGTGACTACGGCTTTGACCCGCTGGGCCTGTCGGACCCCGAAGGCACCGGAGGATTCATCGAGCCCAGATGGCTGGCCTACGGCGAGGTCATCAACGGGAGGTACGCGATGCTGGGCGCGGTCGGCGCCATCGCGCCGGAGATCTTCGGAAAGCTCGGGTGGATACCACCCGAGACCGCACTCCCCTGGTTCAAGACCGGCGTCTTTCCACCGGCCGGCACTTACAACTACTGGGCGGACCCCTACACGCTGTTCGTGCTGGAGATGGCGCTGATGGGGTTCGCGGAGCACCGGAGATTCCAGGACTGGGCAAACCCGGGCTCCATGGGGAAGCAGTACTTCTTAGGTCTCGAGAAGTGGCTGGGGGGATCGGGAAACCCCATCTACCCCGGAGGCCCTCTCTTCAACCCTCTGGGCCTCGGGAAGGACGAGAAGTCGATGAACGACCTGAAGCTGAAGGAGGTGAAGAACGGGCGGCTGGCCATGCTGGCCATCCTCGGCTACTTCGCGCAGGCGGCGTTGACCGGAGTCGGCCCGTTCCAGAACCTGTTGGATCACCTGTCCGACCCTGTGCACAACAACATCTTGACCAGCTTCAAGTTCCACTGAGGGCGGCTGCAGCTCATCGTGCCGTGCTTGGTTGCCGCAATTATATATCCCTTGTATCATCCGTATGAAAGGCATTGGTGACTGGATTAATATCATACATTATGTCGATGCATCAAAAACAATTCCAAAGCATGAGCTGATCAAAGAACACACAGCACACTTCAATATAAACAAGCAAAGAACAAGTACATATTGTATCAAAAAAATGCAAATTTCAATTGATTTTGATGGAAAAAAAAAACCCAATTATTGGAAACAAATTCACAGTATAACTAAAGCTCATTCATGGGACATCTGAAACATATCATTTTACATTCTGCCAGAGATATGAAAATCCAAAACGGATTAGCAATGCAATGGTTAATTTAGCTATCGGAGGAGCGTGAGCATTGCATCGCCAAAAAGGATTAGCGATGCAAATGGTCACTTGAAAGGAGGAAGTATCCGCCTCCTACGCTTGGGAGCCTCTCTCTTCACGTACATCTTTTCCATTTCATTCAGAGCACGGCTCGATCCATCGGGCAAGCTAACAAATTTAAAACCACCACCGCTACCACGTTTATCACGGGCACCTAACTTCTCGACAGTAAAGCTCCAGCCATCTGACGGCCGCCGCCTGCTATATTTGTGGAATTTTACCTCCCCAGCCACCTGGTGGAAGAAAAACAAAAGGACAAAAGTTTTACTAGTACACGAGTCGTGCAGATCCTATTCAGAAGAATAAACAGCATATAAGCCATAAATGAGCCTGCTGATCCATTTAAAAAGACAGCTTCACTGTATTAGCCTATCAGGGGCACATAATATTGTTCCCTTCTTAGATTCGAAATTTTCGACGGAAGCCAAGATAGGTAACAAAGAATTATCGAGCACAAATGTGATAGTCAATAGCAAAATAGACTGTCAGAAGAAACAAGCATCGAGTTTTCAAATGATTCTTCACATCTCCATATACAGTAATTCCAATAAATGATACCTAAGCATGATGTGCATCCACATTCTCCAAATTACTGTCATGAATTCCACTCCACACATCCAAACTAAATACAAAAGCAGCTAGGTACCATGGAGATCTGCCGTTGACAGCACTCAATACTATGACATTGGGGAACATAATTACGAGGAAACAGAGAGATGTAAGTCGATCTATCCAGTGAAAAATGATCCGCTAACAAATTAATGCACAATGTAAGTGTTTCCTAAGCATTGCAACCGAGATCATGAAAGAAGAAATATTAGACTAGTAACGGCCAAAATAGCAATCCAAAATCATTAGCTAACCTAGGAGGTGCCATCTATCTCAGCAAGTACAATGTTAAATTTAATCAGTGACAACACAATCGCTGTTCAATGTTAGAAATGATCAATTATCTTCTCTAATTATAGCATCAAAATGCATCTTTTTTGGTGCACTAAGAAGAAACGATAGCAGTAAGTCAGATAACTTACTTTTTTCTTATTGAAATTCAGTTTTTGTACAAATTCTTCATACAGCATTTGATCTTCCTTCATCGAGATTTCATAAAGAACTTCATCACGATCCCTTGTGGCACCATCCCAGTCCTCGGGCATGATCTTGAAGTCAGGTTTGTACGGAAGGGAGGCGACATGAAATTCCCTATCATGGGAATTGAAAAACCTGCAAGTGAATGGAGATGATGTGTTAAATCTGCAACAATGCAAAGGTTGATTTCAGTTCTTTTGTAAGTTAACCTTAATGCGAATTTGACCAAATTTAATTAACCCATTAAAAGCATATAATATTTTTTCTAAAATTGTGGCAAGAAAAAATAATTAAATTCAGTTTTGCCTATCCCTGCTCTATAGCGGAGCAATTCAAATTAACACCAAAGCTAGGAAAAGGCAAGATATCCAAAATCAAAATTATGTAACATGTCATATTGATGTCAAATATTCGAGAGTAGCAATTGCATGCAATGCCAGCGCAGTAGAAAATTTACATATATTATACACTTGAAAAAAATTAAGACAAGTCAATATTACCCAACAAATTACAACATGAACCATAACAAAGTTTCGCAAAGTGTTGCACACGGTTATGAACTAATTTATCAAAGTTGCATCAATCAGCTAATTTTACACTGAATATCAGATCTGCATAAGATATAAAGAAAAGCAATTTGTTATTCAACATTATAAGCTTCCGCTGGGCTAGATGAAAGAAGTAACCAGGCACATAAGACAGGGAGCAAATGGGCGATAAAATATAAAGAAAAGTGTCTCTTTCCCTTTTACTTCCATGCTATAAACTTCATCATCAGGCCTCACTGATAGATGCCCCTTAAAAATTTAAGACAAGTAAATATTTCTCAACTAATTACAATATGAACCATAACAAAGGCTTGTGAGTACCGCTGTATGCAGCTATGTACTAATTTATGTAAGTTGCATCAATAAGCTCATTTTATACTGATATCAGATCTCTATGAGGTATGAAGAAAAGAAATTTGTTGCTCAACAGAAAATACTTGCACTTTGCTAGATGAAAGAAGACAACAAGCGCATATGACAGGAAGTAAATGGGACATAAAACTTAGAGAAGAGAAGAGTCGCTAGCCCTTTTGCTTTCATGCTATAAATTTCATCATCGAGCCTTGCTAATAGAAGCCCCTTCTCTTTCCCATTAGACTGAATAACACCTATTTCTACTCTTATAAGGACTATATCATTGGGAAGCTTGCTAAAGTGTCTTGCAATCAATCAGTCCACTTTGCCATATTTCTCAATCACTATGAGCATATCAGTTATTAACAATATGTTCTTTTTCCTTTCTAAATACATATCCTAACAATATTTTCAAGGAATTCCAAACTTAATGACATCACATTTGGAATGTGAGATAGATCATGTTGGAGAGCTGCAAGCCTGAACTCCTGTACTTTTTTTTTTTTTGCACTTTCTAACTTAAATGCCTAGTTTCAAAATTTTCAGGTCTGGCCGCTTTATAATACGATACTAATAACTGTTTATTTTCAAGGGGTTGCTTGCTCACCCTATGCTTTCTTAAAAAGTCCTGTTCAGACTGATGCAGTCAACCAGGTGCAATCAAATAGAGACAAGTAAATTAAAGAACCATATAGAATCAAATGATATCTCCTCACTAAAATTTATAGAGACAACATGAATCTCCTTTTAATTTTTTAATCCAATAGGACTCCTAAATTGAGTCCTACCTATGATTAGTGTTGACTCAATTAGATTCCTTCAGAAAAATATAAAAAACATTTATGTGTTCTACCTATTCAACAAATTCGATTGATTGATACGAGTTGATTTTCTGTTTCGATGAATCGACGAAACAATAGCTAGACCAATAGCTGCTTCAGCAGCTGCAACGGCTATAATAAAGATTGAGAAAATGTTTCCTTTTAATTGGCGACTATCAAATATATCAGAAAATATTACAAGATTGATATTAACCGAATTTAGTATAAGCTCAAGACACATAAGTGCTATCATCTATTTCCCCTCTTAGATGTCTCATCTCCCACTTACATTATAAATAGCATCACAGAGTTTTGTCATCACCACCAGGTGACTTCTGAAAAATTAATTTTGCAAAGGCCATAATAAACGGAGAATCAAACAGCTATCGCCATTTCATCTAACAAATCGACTACTAAGCACTTCTTTGCAATCCTATCCGATGCTAAGCTCAAATATTAAAAGGTAGGAAACAATGGCTTAAATTAAAAGAAACATGAATTAAGGAAACATATATAAAAAAAAGCCCTTTTTTTGTCCTTCTTTCATTTTTCACTTACTCGGGGAAGTTGTCCAGCAAGATCTCGACCGAGTCATCCAATGGTTTCCCACGCTTCTTTTCCTCCTCCTCCTCCATCTCCTTCAGCCACAGGATGGCGTGCACCCTCTGCCGCATGATCCGGTAATCCTTCGCTAGTCTTTCCACCGTGTACACCTCCGGGTTCTCCTTATGGAGCCGGTACATCTCCGCTTTCTCTGAATCTTTAAGGTAAGACCCCCTGACCCCGGGCTCCCTCACCTGCTTCAGGAGATGGCACGTCTCCATGAACCGCTCCCTCCACCCATCCACGAACGCCTTGCTCTCCTTGTTGTCCTTCTCAAGCATTCGCAAGATCTCATCTTCGTCGTCCATCGCCTTCGCCTGCGCCTTCAGCTCGCTCGTCGGCGAGACCTGGCGGCCGACGGCCTCCCCATCGAAATGTTCCTTCGTCAGCCCCGTGGACCAGGAAGACGTCTCTCCCCAGTCGAGGCCGCCGGAGGAGGAAGAAGAGGAGGATTGGGGCTGGTCGGAACCACCCCAGGTCACGTTCCAGGGATCCTTGGTCTCCCCGTCTCCGCCGCCTCCAGACTCGCCGAAGCCGGAGGAGGAGGAGAGGGAACGAAGCCTGGAGGAGAGGAGAGTGATCGATCCGAATGGGAGGTTTGGATCAGCGGATCGAGGCGGAAGCGGGGGGGATCCGACGACGGAGACGATGTGACGGGGCAGGCGGCGACGGAAGAGGAGTGAGCGTGTCGACGACAACATCTCGAGTGGGGTGGGAATGACACACTTAGGTTTTCTTGTAGCTACAGAGCTTTTCTTCTTCCGCCATCGAAGACGGGGCTTACCTTTAGCTTCTAGGGTTTATAGAAGTTGCCCGGATGGGTGCGGATCCCCTCCAATGATACCTTTAATTCAAACCCTACAATTCCTGCGTCACATCTGTTCGTCGCTGTGGGTCCCATAGCTGGTTGATGCATATTATATATATACGTATATATAAAAGATATGGCAAAAAAGATGAATGTACACAATCTTGCTCATACAAAATTAATTCCAAATATTATAGAAAAAAAAATCTTATTGTTGTACAAAAATTGGACCAAAACAGCTGCACAAGCGGCATACAGATATCTTATACCAAATATTCTTGACAAGAAGCTGCCATTAGATTGACAGGAAATATGAAGAATTCTGAATAGATATCCAAATAGATGCGTATGACACAAGTAACACCACACACATAACGTAGCAAGACGAACAGAAATGGATGCTCGATTGGTAGAACAAGAAAATGGAACACAAAAAGATGCTTGAACAAGAGCATATAGGCTGTTCTTCACAAAGGTGGGAGGCAACACATGATTCACAGGTTTCTTTCCAAACAAAAACTTTGTACATGAGAAAAGAATCCTGTGAAGTCTAGACCTCCAGCATGAGCAGAATATAATAACAGAAGATAGGTCTTGCGTTGCACTTCTACAATCAATGTAGATAACATTGCTAATCCAAACTTAACGAGAACATTGGCTTTGGAGATGGGGGCTATGGAGAAATTTGCAGTTCGACAATTTTCAGATTTACCTCCCAAATGTAGGGAATTTTTTCACCTTGATCTTCCTTGTGTTTGAGCTGGGCAACAATAGAATGACCATGTTGCAGGTGACTCTGGCTTCTCACAACCATTTTTTCCAACTCGAGGACCTCTTCTCACCGGATAAGAATCTTGGAAGATTAAGTAGGGAGTTCACCCTAGTGATACCTTCCAAGGCAGACCATTCCTCGTCCTCTGTGGTGGATATACAGTCGGCAAGGCTCCTGGTAGACTGAGATCTTTCAGTCACAGTTTCCAAATCAGGTCCCTCTGATACTGGGACGATCTCGTTTCCACTGTGAACAGGATAAGAAGGCTCCAAGGCAGAAGTTGGAACATCAACAGTAATTAATTCATGTGTTTCCTGCTTGACTGTGACTTCTTTATCTGCAAGAACCAAGACTGCTGTCTCTGTTGACTCGGTATCTGATCTGTTGGAGTCACATTTCTGAACTGGATCAGATGATGAAATGGGTTTCAAGAATAGACAGACAACAGCACAGTCATCAATTTTTGATGTTGGAAACTTGAGTCGCCAGGCTCGTACAGCACAGTCAACAACAGCTCTTGCAGCAGTGCTGCGAGTGGGAGCAGAACCAACCACATCAACTACTTCCTTGTTGGAAAGAACGTCCCAGACCTGCACATAATTGATTCTCATATTGAAAACTTTATCAGCTTCTAAACAAGAAGCTAGTGATTCATCAAGAAATATATATTATTGAATCAAAATGAGAAACAGACAAAAGATGCAAAACTGAAGGTTCCTGGATTAGTAATCTATTATCAGATACGAATAACTGGTTGTACTGCGATGACATACGCTTGCAAGAAAATAAAATCAGAATTCCATCACCAATCAGAAATTAGGGGCAAGTTTTGCAATTATAATTACAAATTTGTGATTATCTTAAACAGATATTTAGAGTATACATGGACAAAAAAAACAAAAAAAACCTTTCCAAGGAATGGATTAATTCAGAATTGAGATCATGCTCTGGACAGGACATCCTAGTGGGAGCAGTTGAATAAGAGCAAATTCGAAGCATCATCACCATATTCATTCTAATTTACGGCCTTGCAACTCCCACATCTGATTGTACGGATAACAGTGACTGGAAAAATACAACAACTCCACAAGTACTTTTCTCCATAATTTTATTATTAAGGTGCAGTATTCTCATCTCCATGTAGCAGCACACTACTAAAAGAGGGATTCAAAGTAACAAAGTTTCTAAGTTTCTGTCCCTCCCCAGAGACAGAAGCAAAGGAGTGAAAAACTGAATAGGCACAAGTCCCACTTGTGATAGCAAAAGAGGACTATGTAAAGGGGTAGTTTTAGAAGAATGATGTTGATCATAATCATTGAAGTCTTAGTCTCATTTCAGTTGACTCAAAGGTTGTAGACCAAAGCACCATGAACCACAAGAATGGCTACAGATAGATCAAAACATTCACATTCGCAATACCCTAGAAAAGGGATAAAGATGGAACTGCAATTAAAACTGAAAAATAGGCTTCACAATGCATCATATGAAACTTCTGGAACTAATTCTAAACCATTATCTTTAAGACAGAAATCCCAAAATATATGATAAAAGCAACTAAACTATTATAAGAGAAGTACCCCATCAGTTGCAAGAACTATAAACTCGTCTTTCTCAGTCAGATGACGATATGAAATTTCTGGAACTGATATTAGACCATAATCTTTAAGACAGAAATCCCCAAAAGCTCTGGCCATCGCCAACCCAGGGGAGTCATTGTTTGGCAACCAAACTCGTGCAACTTCTGGTTCATCCTGCAGTGCAAAAACTCGTCCCTTGCATTGCTGGATTCTAGCAGCTTCCCCTAATGACAACATATCAAAGTTAGTCCTAGACAGACCTCATAAGTTAAGAAGTTTATTAAAACTCATCAACAATGATAATGGATATCACTTATATACGTAGAAAAGAAGATAAAAAACTGAATCATAATGAACATAGAAATGAATTTTTTCACTTCTTATGGTTGATGGATAAAATATTGGCAAAATCCAAGATATTTATACTTCAATAACAAAGTCATTACTCAATGAAAATATCCTAATTGAAATAAAAAAAAAAGCTCCATTCAGCAAGTTACTATGCCAAAAGGCTATAAATGTCACATGGAAAGAGATCATTACTAGGAAGATTGGGCTTCAGATCAACAGTCAATTGCACGGCAGTCAAATTATTTTCCTTATCCCGTGTTCCCATTATCGCTCTTGAGTCGCCAATGTTCCCGATAACAAGATCTTGTCCCTGATACGGTAGAGCAACACAAAATATAACGGCCAGCATATGGCTAGAAGGAAAACTGATTTCTAAAATTGTATAGCAAATACTTCAAAAACCAGCCAAGCAATCACTTGTTTTAGAATCTGAAATTGCAAATAGTAGTATTGGAAGCTTCTATGGATCTAACAAATCTAGAATCTCTGATAAATCCAACTAGGAATCTGAGAAATATTTAAGCACCAGTAAGACAGGAGCAATTCAGAGAAACTGAAAGATTTTGCAACACAATACCTGCTTTACCACAGTAACAGCTGTAGTTCCACTGCAGAAACAGTCAATAGTTGGGTGAAACTTCAACTCTTTGTCCATCGACTTGAAAGACTTGAGAAAAGACTGCTTCAGCGGAAGATACATCTCAGGCAATTTTTCATTCTCATCAACATCTAATGATTCACCGCACTCATCATCTATGCACATAGATGCTGTTTCTTCAGAGTTCATACTCCCAGAGATGCTACCGTTTGGATCAGGACTCTCGTGACTGTTAAGACCAGCTCTCCACTGGGTGGACAACTTGAGAGGAAGAGAATCTCTGACTTTCTTGGAAACCATATGACCATATGGACCATGACCATCAAAAACCCCACAGAAAATGGTGTCTTTTGTCGAAGAGAAATTCTACAATAGAAAATGTGACTATACGTAAGTTCCCAAAAAGTTTACATCCTAGCTTTTGAAACAAAACCAAAATGTATTTATTGGCTTGTACAACAAATGCTTTTCCAAGTTATCTGAATGAACCTGATAAACACAATATATGAATACTGAAACAGCTGAACCGAGAAAACTGCAATATAAAAATAAGGGACTTCAAAATATATCATTAGACATATGAGGCATGTGCCTGAAAAGGCATATGGAACAAGCAATACAATCATGTTGATCATTAAATTAAGTGTCACCGAAAAGTAGATTCAAGTATTAGAACCAACAAAAGTTAAGCTTTATAGTAAGAATATACTAACTTAGATGTTCTGCCTGCTCTGAGTCATCTCTCTTGGTATTTTATGTACTTCATTTGTGTCTAACCAACCTAAGTAAACAAAGGTATGATACATGTGGTAATTTATGGATGATTTAGTTCTCCATTTTTTTAAAGCTCAGTTTTGCCTTCCAGAAGTCCACTTTTGCTAACAAACCTCCAGAAAGGAGATGCATACATAAGAAATTTAAAAAGCTAAATACTTTAATCTTTTATTCAACAACACAAGGCAAAGGCAATCTGATGGCCATCAATTCTTATGTTGTTCATTTCCTTAAAGATGCCTGGTGGCTATCATGAAAGTCCCATTAATGACTTAAGGTGGTCCCAATTTCACTGCTATGAACAGATGAAAGAGATACAATGAAGCCAAAAATGGTACATCATAGTACTATTAGTTACAAATTTTACATGAAAGCCATCTTACCCCGATAGATTTGTGACTGAAATTTGCACATTATAGTTTCCTTGGTCAAACATAGTCTTTGGTATGATACCAAGCTTCTACATAACTTTTTGCAAGATATAGAAACTTTCTGATGACAATTCTTTCACACTATTACGTTTATGGTTAATTAGTAGCAGAGAGCATATATATTAGTCACAATAAATACGCGTTACTCTAACTTTCCTCCAAGAGTGAATAATAAGCCAGAGTGCAGCTCATAAGTAACTTCTACCACGCATTAAAGCAATAAATAATGGAGGAGGGTTACAAACTCATACTAACATATCAAAGATACATTAAACACCCTAATGTTATAGATAAAGGTGGAACATTAGAGCTAAGAATGAAGCTAAATTGCATATTCAGAATAGTAAAAAGGAATTGAAATATGCCAATTTTGGAAGATATTATTCAGCTAAACTTTACAAAGTATTGATGATGACAATTGTAAGTGTGAGCTCTTTTGACTATTTCAGGCTCCTTTTGCTAAAGAAATAAGTGCTAAATTTATGCTTTTCTTGTAAATAGGAAAGGACTCTTAATATTCACTTATGAAGGAACAAAGAAAAGGATTTTTATTTGTTGAGGGAAAAAGGGATTGGCCACAGAATTTTGTTAAAAGAACAAGATACAAAGGAAAAACATCAGAGGAAATACATACAAAGAATGGGAAAATAATGCTTCAAATATATCACCGCGCAACGTATTGCTCCCGAAGGAAATGTTCAACCTTCCAATTACGGGTAAAATCTTCGACCGTGAGTTTTGTTCCATACGATCCAAAAAGGTATCCGCATTTAAAAAGCCAAATATCCATATCCATCATATTTGAAGAATATTCAATAGGACAAAGGTCACGAGAACATTTCCAGAATCAGACATACGGAGACTGAATCTAATTAAAGAAGACATTTTTTTGAGTCTAAAACACATTAATTTGATGCATCTATCTTGATAAATGGAATAAAATTTCACCGACGCACAAAGACCAATTCTTGCCATCAAATCCACGTGGTATTAACAACGAAAGCCATCGTTTTTTTTATCCCATGAACGAAAAAGGAGTTCGAGAGCCGATACCTCCCACACGATCATGGCGTCCTGGTTAGTCCCCTTTCTTCCCTGCTGCGTGTAGAGGCATGCCGCCTCGCTGGCGCCGTTCAAGAACATCCGTCCTGGCACGCGGTCGAGCTCGTCCTCCTCGGCCTCGCCACTGCCGTCGACCGCCGCACGCCGCCGCCCCCCGCCTCCTCTCTTCTGCTTCTCCTTCATTGCCTTCTTCCGCCCCCTCCAGCTCCCTGATCGGAACCGAGAGAGGCCCGAGGAGCCACCGCCCCGGGGGCCCGCCGTTAGGGTTCTGTCCGCCGTTGCCGGCGACGGGGAGGACGAGAGGCACGAGCCCATTAAGTAAGAGAGAGAGAGAGAGAGAGAGAGAGAGAGAGAGAGAGAGAGAGAGAGACTGGAGACGAGGAGGAGTGGGCGAGGGAGGCGTGGGGCTGCCCGCTTGCTTGTTTTATTGCTCGCAAATGGCAGTTTCTTTATGTGCTTTTAATATATATATATATATATATAAGCGAATTTTCGAAAAAATATTATATATAAGCGAATTTTTGAAGAAAAAAAAAACCTCTGAGTTTAAGAATTTTTAATATGGTGCTCCAACTTTTAAAAAAATTAATACCCTAATTATATAAAAAAATTATTTTATTTTAATAAAAAAAATTTTAAGACCTAACGCCACCTCCAATGAACTCATCAATCTTGTCCTTGCAATCGTTAATCCTTTTATAAGTGTTGTTGTCATTGTCTTAGCATGCACAAGAGTAATGCAAGGTATACAATCATAGATTTTTATGAAAAAAAATATTTTTTAAAAAAAATATTTTAAATTTAAAACACTATATGAGAAAGTCTTAAATCTATTTTTTTAAAAAAAATTACATATATATATATATATCTCTATTTTCTTCGAGTTATCATTATTCAAAAATAAAATATATTTTTTTAAAAAATAATTATAGGGAATTATTTCTTTACTAGGTTGGGAAAGCCACAGACTTCCTTTGGCAAATGACAACACTTTGTTTTAGTCTCGTTTGTGAGAAAGTAAGAGCAAGTCAACACAAGATGATGTGGTTCTAATACAAGTCAAAATTGGGATGTCATGCATCAAACTTTTGCATGGTTGAACCATTCAACAATATCAGTGGCACAAATATAGTAATTGTGGCATGGGTAAGACCAAGTCATCCCATTTAGTTATTTGCAAATTAGAGATATATATCTAATGATGAGGACAAGCATGATGATGAATACTTTTTGTTTATTTCTCTTTGTCCTGCCTTTTTCCTAGATAAAGTAGCAAGGAAGATGGAACCCCTCCCTTTGGTTGCCCACAACCTGAAAACGAAAGAAAGGAAGCCATTGCTTTCTCTCCTCCCCATCTGAACCCAGATGTTGTTTTGGGGGATTTTTAGAGGATTAATTTGTTTGATGATCCATGAGTAATGATCTAATTCACACAAACTTTGGACTTGCATCTAATTTTTGCAAGACTTGATCTAGAAAACCAAGTTCACTAAATTATTGGCCTCCAGCATGTGCTTGATTACTAATTGTTTTAGGTGACAATGGAGCTTGAGTTGTCACCTTGAGAATAAGATCACCAACTCCACGCAGACTCTCCAAGTTTAGCTGACACTGCCACTGCTCGTGCTTGAGAAAATTACAACAGCAGAGCTCACCATCTATGCATGACCTATCAAGTGATGGTCAAAACTTGAAAGCTCTCAGTCTCTTTCTTTCTTTCTCTCCATTTTCCTTTCCCTAAACCAGGCTTTCTACATCTCACAGGTTTCAAGTTGAAGCAAAAAAAATTGCTTCTTGGCTGCCATGGTTGTGGAAAGGTGTTGGGATTTAGCAGTGGGTGCATGTGGGTGGGGGATGCACTGCCTTGTTGTGTTGTGTTTTGTGTCCCTGCATTGAGGACAAATTCTTCTGTCATATTCTTGCATAATGGGAAACCCACTGTACCCTCTCAATAATCACTACAGCCTACAGCACATGAAGCTTTGGCAATGGTGGGTGGGTCCTCCTGCCAAACCAGCCATGGAGGCAGCTACCACCAAATGATTCAGGTGGTGGATGAGAACAGTAATTGTTTGATATCCATTGTTGGTGTTTTCAATTGAAATCATCTCATTCTCATTCCACTTACTTTGCTGAATCATGTTACCTTCAGAAGTTGCAGTCTCATTCCCAACTCCCCTCAGAGATTTGGTCATAATATACAAAGATGTATATTTTTGGTTTGACTTTGAAACCTTGACCTTGTATTCTCTTTTTTGGTCAGTGTTATTGTGGCTGGGGGCTAAAACTAGTGTGGAGAGGGAAGGATGAGGACCACCAAAAAAAAAATCACATTGCTACTGTGGTCAAACAGGCATAAAAATCAAACCTTTCCATGTCTTCTTCTCCATTATTTGGATGTAACAGTCCTATGGAATTGAAAGTTACAATAGCCAATACAAGTGTTGGGCAATTACCAGCTTTTCTTGAGCTTTAGCTTTGCTGGCAATCTCCATTGCTCACCAGAGATGAACTCAAAGCTTTTCATGTGACCAGAAAACAAACATGCTGCTTGATAAGATGTCTGCACTTGGAAGTAATTGGCAACAAGTTGATGCAGCATTGGATTCTGTGTGACAAATTGAATTTAAGCATTTAACCTACACATGCTAAGTCAGCATGGATGTGAACAGTCACTGAACAATTCCAACATCTTGCACATGCCTTGCTTGCTTTCATTTCTTAGGCACAGATTCTACACCAAATCTCAAGGAGATCCAGTAAAAGTCTTGCTGAAAACAAAGTTCAGGTGTTCTTTTTTCTTCTTTTCATCTGCAAATGTGGATGGTTGTGTTTTCTGAGAGAAAATGAATTATGATTTCAGATGAGGAATTGCACATTTTTCAGTGTCACAACAAGTTTGATAGAATGGAGTATTGTCACAGACATAAATGCTGTGATGTCTTCCAAGAGATTAGTGCTTCTGAATTTTCCTTCAATCTTTGTCAAGGCATTCAGTCTTGAATTGGATTCATGTGTCTCATTCAATGATGTTGGTGCCAACCAGTCTTCTGCCTTGAACTGACATGAACCACCAGATTCACCCTCTGCAAGCCAAGATTGCAGTGCTTGGGGACTTAGGACCTACTCTTCATCTACCAAAGTTAGTGTTGGCTATAAATGAGATGTGGGGGACTCTCTTTGTCCACAAATTAAATTGAGATCAGGCCACTTGGTATATCAATTTATTGTCCACTGTTCATCCTAAACATCTGAAACATTTTCTACACTGAGTAGTTCTTCAATTCAAGGACATAATTGCCATGAGAATGAAGATCCTACTCAAAGATTCTACATTTAAGAACATGACTGACCCATAGCCTACTCAGTCTCTTCAATTCGAGGACAGAGGGCAATTGGCACCGAGTAGTTCTTCTCTGATGATGACATTACATGTTTAGAGATAATGCATAAAAAAGATGGGTGTAGAACATATTTTCTCCAGGACACTCTGGATATCAAGGAAGTAGATTTGCAGGGTTGGTCTTAGTTTTCATTTAATGCAGCAATAAGTGGGGCCACAAATGTGATGCTTATGTGAATGAAAACCATATATGATTAAAGTATGCAATCATATCTTTGTAAATAAAAGGATTGTTTCCATGAGTAGAATTTTGATCATCCAGTTTGTATGGTTCATGTTGAGTTGGAGATGAGGGTCTTTGTTGGCAGCACAGATGATACAACCATGTTTGTACTGTTCCCATGATCTATATAGCACAAGAAACAATGAGAATATATAAGTAGATTGTCTCATGTTGACTGTGGGTGCTGATGCAGAAAACTCTGCTGCATACAGTGGGCTTCATCTCTCTGTTGTTTCTTCCATCTGCACCCAAATATGGTGACCCCAAGTCTGGGCCACAGTCCATTATTTCTACCTCTAAAAAAAATTGTGAAATAGAAAAAAGATATAAGTTTTGGATTATTATTTTTATACAAACTATTAATGGAAGAAGTAATTGATAACCAGTCTCTATGCAGAAGAAACATGGAGTCTGCAATCTGATGCATGAGAGAGCTTGTAATGGTTTTATCTGCAAGAATAGGTGCAGTTATCATACTTGCCACAATTATAGTTTCTTCACCAGTCAATGCAAACAAATTGCAATTCGTTGTACTCTGTGAATTCACGAGATGTATCAATCCAACAAAGAAGAGAGAAATCTTTGTTTTGCAGCCAGGATTATGTTTGGAGCCTCTTCCTTCAGATGAGATGTGTACCTCTGCTTGCTTTTTTGTTTGTTCTCCGAGAGAATGGCATCTGCAAGCAGTGAACTTACGACCGCAACGTGAAAGCAGCTTCCTCCACATCATTGATTTGCACTGTTCGAGTAGAGATTTACTACTCGTTTGATTCCTTTTCCGACAAGAGGGAGGTGATATCGATCAGAAACAATTTGGTCATAGGACGTGGAGAACCGACCAGCTTCACACAATCCCTTTCACCTTCCGCTGCAGAGATTTCTGATTGCCATGGATTCTGGTGGTCTCTCCTGGCCTCCAGGTTGATTTGCCTGCTTCTGCTGGTCTCAAGATGGCAGATTGCATGGGACAAGGAAAGAGACGTCCGACGTTCCAACACGAACTTTTACTACTACTACAATGCAAGCTCATGGACATGCAGTGCGTGATGGAAGCATGTTCCACAAACAGTGAAGGTGAACTCATTTCCAGCTCTCATTGATCGGAGATGATCTGAAATAACTATCTAATGCATCAGTTCTGACAAAGAAGAAGAACTAGATAATTCTCTGTAGCTACATGTGATCATAATGATGGAGCAGCTCCATTTCATTCCCTGAATGGGAAAATTGGAAGAAAAGATAACAAGAAATCACTAGTTTTCTTACTGCCATGTCTAATACCAATTGTTGTTCTTAAACAACTATTTGGTGACCTGTGAAAAGAGTTGGCCATGAGACAATTAGGGGGAATTGAAAGGTGCCAAACTTGTAACTCGGTGGCGGTGAGGACGGTGAATGTTAGGAGGAGAAGGCAGCATATGTTGTGTGTACAGTTGTATTGGTATTCTGTTTCTGGGAACTTTTATTTCTGTACACGGACAAAGAAAGAAAGAGAAGGAGAGGGAGAAAGTTTTGGGGGCAATGGAGGCCTCCGTGCATGATTTCTCTCTTCGGTCCCTTCTCCAGACCCTAGCTCGCCGTCAATCGCTCTTCCAAGGTTAGAGTCACCCGATCCGACCCCGTCTGTGTATCGATTGCTTTCTTGCAAAGGCGATTGCTTTGCTGAAAAAAATCGTCTTTTTGAGGAGTTTCTTGGTGCTTTTTGATCTTGGCTTGAAGCCTAGGTTGGATTTGGTCTTCGGATAGTTTGATCCGTCGAGATGGAAAGGTGGGTGGCCGAGTTTGGGGGAGGAAAAAGATGGGATGGGTTTTCCCCCTTCTCCTGGCTCTGGTCTCCCTACAATTTCGTGCCTTGTTTTGGCTTCGTGATGCCATGATGATGCTTTCCTAAGCTAGCTTGCTTGTATATGTTGATTGCTTAAGCTTCGGCAGTTCTTCTGTACGTGATCAGGTCGTGTTCCTTGCTTCGGTTATTCCAAAGTCTCAGTTTAAACTGTTGCAGAAATCTTTCCAGTCTGCTGATTTTTGTTCTTCTTTCAATCGAGCTTGAAATCTTCGGCTATGCTTTCTTGTTTATACATAGATTAACCTGTTTATATCAAATCTTTCTTGTTTGTACGCATCTCCGCAGTTGATAGTCACATATTCTTGGAATTCTCAGAGAAAAATGCTGCTAGATTGGTGGAAATTGTCTCATGAGTTTTTGGTAATCCAAAGTATCTCTGTCTTCGGTGACCACAGTTCTTGAATGCATGTTGCCAAATTGTAGCCTGTCTTTCTTTCGGTTTTAAGAACAGAGAAGCTTGCAGCATTGCAAACTTCCCAATGCAAGTTGCATTCCGTCCCATACCAAGTAGCAGACTGTTCGAGAAGGTCTTTCCTTTTTTTTTTTGCTTGTTTGGGGTTGAGAAGCAAAAGGTTATCACTTCAATTGATCAGACATTGTTCTATGCATTTATCTCATTATATACATTCATGCACCACGATTTCAAATGCTTGTGTATAGTACTAGAACATCCAGTCATCATTTGCTTTGCATTATCATAAATTGAAGTTATTTTGCACTTTGAAGTTGGCTGCTTTTCAGGCATTTTCATACTCTAATTTGCCCCTCGTACGATGGGCATCATAAAAATAAGGCCACAAGGGCCTGGAAACAGTCATCATTTACAACAAAGGTTTGTGCACGAGGAGAAATTGTTTTCGGATAGGATTTTCGGTGACGATCATGATGAACATGAAGCTGCTGAGGTGGGTTGTGAATATGTTATGATTGGAGGTCAGATGTGCAGTATCCCATATGAGCTTTATGATCTTCCCGATTTGAAAGGAATACTCTCTTTGGAAACTTGGAATTACCGCTTAACCGAAGATGAAAGGTTCTCTCTGGTAGCTTTTCTTCCGGATATGGACCAAGAAACATTTTGGCTTACAATACATGAATTGCTTACAGGTGATAATATGTTCTTTGGAAGCCCGCTCGAGAAGTTTTATAATGGGTTGATGGGAGGAATTTATTCTCCACAAGTTACTCATTTGAGAGAAGGCCTACAGTTCCTACACAGAAGTGAGTACTATCACACCTTAAGATCATACCACGAGAATATGGCTCAGACATTCGTGGAGATGAAAAAGATATGGGGTAGATGCCGATCCAACATCAGTGTCGAAGAAAGGATTCACACTTGGAACAGCAGCAAGGGGCACAAGCCTGTTTTCGTGGTCGATTTGAATGCGTTTCCAGATGAAGATATCTTAAAGATGGTTGAAAGAAATGAAAAAACTTTACCATTCTCAAAGAAGGCCAAGTATATAAATGAAAATTGTCACGCATCATTTCCATTAAATGGTCTGCTCGGCAACAGTAAAAGGAAACCAATGGGAGTTCTGAAGTTAAAGCCATTTGTTTCGGGCTTAGTGCAAAATCAGACCCTCCAACCATTGCCCCATAAACCAGGAGAACCAACCAAGCAGCTGCCTAAAGCTAAAGGTGTTCTGAAAATAAAGCCCAAGTATGATTCTCTTAATCTAAAAAAGCCAAGAACAGAACCAGAACAAATCTCTGCAAACATTTGGGGTGTTCATGCGCCTAGAGCCTCAGGTCCACAATTTGTTTTTAAGAGGGATGGGCTCAATTTTACTGAGAAGTTGCCAATTTTACATCAGTTAGACAGAGATGGAATTGCTTATGGAAATCAAGAGGCGGTACAAAAAAATGAACTTCTATATGCAGGTGCTGAAACATTCATGGATTCTGAGATATTCCAAAGGAAGCTGAAGATAATTACAGATGTGAGGCAAGATGCTGTTGGGAAATGCAAAGAACAGTTTCCCTTAATAGCTAACCAGAGTTTAAGAATTTTTCCTCGTGAAGCTGACCTGATTGGGGAGTACCGCAATGACAAAAAGATCTTGTACAGTACAAACACCCAGCAAAATAGATCGATTTATGAAAGTTCCGCAGATCCAAAGATAGAAACTTTCCCACTTACATTTGAAAAACACCGAGAAAAGAGGCTGAATGCTATTTGTGAAGCAGGCTTAAGGACCACAGATAACTGTACTGACAAACATGTCATTTTGACAAAACCTTCTGATCATTCGGAGGATGGGAGTAAAGATGATGCAACTAATGTGACACGGTCAGGAGCCGAAAGATGTTTCTTTTCTCCTCCTATAACATACAAAAGGAAAAAACCATACAGAAAGATCAACCAGGTGGATTCTCTTAAGCAGCAACCAGACATAGTCAACTTTGAGCCAGCTGCTCCTAGTGGAATAGTAAAACCAAAACCGATGGCAATTAAGATTAAGTTCAGAGGCTTGACAGGTTACAATGCTTAATGAATAGCACCTGCTGCTGGATTGGCCGCTACGTGACTATTGATCCAATTAATGCAACCTCATGTACTGAATGGGGACTCGTATCAGGCATTTTAGGAACTAAATATCAATAGATACCATCGTAAAAGCCATGGGCCCCTTGAAAGGATAATCCGCAGCTTGGCAGGCTTGTACTATGAGATGCAAGCAAGGATCCACATTGATGGTTTGAACTAAACTTTTTGCAGGAAACTGAACGGAACTTACATATTGTTAGATGATCGGGTTTAAACAGTAATAGTCCAGCATATCACAGACTACTATTTGCAAGCTGTCCGTATATTTCTACCCTTCTCTCGGGGTTGATATGAATTTTGTTCTGTATCCTACTTCCTCAAGTAGACAATCGGGGAGATCCTTTTTTTCTCCTGTTTCAGTAGTCATTTTTCTTGTGCTGATCCTGGTAAGATCATGGTCAGATGTTGTAAATCGATGTATTTTAACATGAGCAATCAAATAGATATCCTTTACCCTAAGCAATTGCTTACCCTTCAGATGATTCTTTGATCTTAATTCTAGGCAATGTCTGTGTCAAACTGAGACAATTGCACAAGTAATTCAAATATGTGGTGCTTCCCTCTGCAGTGTTCTGCTAGCAATCACCAGATGTTGCACCTGTTAAGATGGACCTATTGCTTATTGCAGAGGGAACAAAAGCAGAAAAATTGGACCAAACTGGGATGTCAAAAACTGGTTAAAACTGGAGTGTTTTGCATGTTCATATAGCTTTTTGTTTGTGGACTAAAGGCTATCAGGTTTACAAAGCAACTATTTCTCCTTTTCTGGGACTAAATCGATCAGAACTGCTGACTTGTTCAAGTTATCCAAGAACAAAAGTAAGAATTTTTTTTTTTCTTTGTCTATTGCATATTTGTTCAAATTATTTCTATGAATATGTAACCTTGTAAAGTTGTCATTTTAATGTTCCCTCCTTTTACAAGATGCCTCTGAGGCACATAATATTGAATCCTCAAGCTAATTTTAGTTTCATGCTCAACAGCTGATATGAAATGGGCACTAGAACACCACATTGGTCAAACCCTTCTTTTCGGCGTGCAAACGCTAGAACACCACCTACCACAAAGGTCGATGCATGGTGGCCATGCTTCAAATGTGGTGCTGCAAGAATCATCCCCTTTGTTGAATGGTTCTAATTTTCTACTCCTCCCACTTATCTTGGCATGAGAAAGCAAAAAGGCAGTGGCTGGGCCACTGGCACCACTGAACCAGAGGAAGCACATCATCTTCACCGTTCCAAGTCGAAATGCAAATTGCATCCTTCAACAACCCTCGAGAATGCCATCTCCAACCAGGCACATCAAGAACCACCCTCCTTGTTATTTGCAAGTGCCAAGCAAAGGCTGGCTGCATCTTCCGACACCTGAAGTGGAAGTCTGACCACAATAACTCAAAAACTTCTCATCGGAGAAGAAAGACATTGTCCAGAACACAAGCTACTACATCTGAGCATGGTCTGTGACATTAGCACTCCTTAAGCTGCAGGTATCCTGACCTCCACATAAGATGACGCTTAATCTAGCTTATGCATTTGAGATGGGTTTCCAGTGCTTGGCTTATCCCGAGGAGAAATGAAACGCATGCAGGTAGAATCACAAGTCCTTCGACCATGTCTCATGGTCTATCGGGCGACGGTGACTGAGCCACCGCAGATTTCTCACCACTGTTCCCATTTGAGAAGCATTGCATGAACCCCCATGGCTCGTTTTCTGCAACATTCCAAAAGCTTAGCAAGGACATGACAAGCCGAACGGGGATTGCCATGTGAAATGTTGGAGAGGTGCGGAGGATTATGCCGCTTCTGCAACATCATGTCTCCGTAGACTTATGTCAGCCACAAACGCATGAACGCAAGAGAGCCTGTCGCAGGGAGCCACGCTGCTTAGAGATGGATTACATTGTGTCTTTCCACATGATTCCATCAGAAGAAATAAAAAGGAAGGAAGGAAGAAGAAAGTGATAGGCCACCATGAGATCATGATTGTTCTCAAATGCTTTTGTGGTTCTTCTTTCGACATTCTTTTTTTGGTGGTTGCTTTAGATCCTTCGTATCAAGTAACATTAGCCAATGGTCCTCTTGGGCGAGGAAAGATAGAGCTCAGTTCATTAATCCAACACTAAACAAATAGCCATAAAGTTGCCAGTCTATGGAATAGCTCAAAAGTTGGTCGCCATTGCTTCACGGCCTAAGTTAGAAAGAAGCTTCCACTTCAAAGCCGAGGACTCTTGTTGGATGGTCTTCCCACGGGACTCGAGAGTGTCGGAGAAGAAGTCGGGAGTAAATTATACGGGCTTAATTCATAGTGCTTTCCAGCTTGTGATCACACCTCCTTTTCCGCTCGTGAGTGGATTGACTCTCTTAAAGAATCACGAGGGTCTTTTCCTTGACCCAACCCGTCATTTGTTGCGCAATGACGCATGACCTAATCGCCACAGAGAAGGACTCGAGTGGTCACAGGAGGAAGACAAGTTGGAGAAAGCGATGTACCACCCGTTGAAACTTGAACGCGCAGAGGCACAGCTATTTAGAGCTACTCCCTTCAGTCGTTCCAAGCTCAGATCACCGAGATCTGCAAGCGTAATGGCCTCTCTTGCTTGCTCTTCCTGCCGCCGTTGCCTCCGCCACCACCACCTCCTCCTCCTCCTCTTCCTTACTCTTTCTCGCTCGTCAGCGTATGGGAAACCTCCAAATATGCATGTGTTCAGCATCCATGATTTGCTACCCAAGTCTGCGTGCTCTTCCCCGCAAGGTTGAGACAATTTTCTTTCCATATATATAGAATTTCCAGTGTTATATATATATATATATATATGTATATATATATATATATATATGTATATATCATGGTATACATGCAGAAAACAACATGTATACCACCGAAAAGCTATGCAGAAGTCAAGATGGCCAGTGCAGGTTTAGGATGTCTTCCTGCACGCCATGCTTGTTTAAAGAGGTAGGTCAACAGAGGAGAGCGATTTGTGACCAACCAAGGACAGCAGCAGTGTCTTATCCATCATATAGTAGTTTCGATCGAGCTCAAATCATTGTGGTTTGGATTGATAATGATTCAAAGTTGAGTCACAGAGAACAAGTCTGGAAAATTCTTGTTTCCACCATGAATATATTATATTCTTCATTCTAATTTCTACCATTGTTTATGTGTGATTCCAATCCCCTGATGCTAAATGAATCTTTCCGTAATATCCAATTCCGCAGCTTCTGATCCGTCCAAGTTGAAGGTAGTCCATCGGCACGGTCCGTGCTCCCCGTTTGACGAAGGTCGGAAGGTGCCCCATGCCCGACTTCTCGACGCCGACCAGGCCCGTGTCGACTCGCTCCATGTCCGGGCCTCTGCTGCTGCTCACGTCGACAAGCTGCGCAGCTCGTCGGCCGCAAGGATCCCCGCCCGCACCGGCGGCTCCCTCGGCACCGGTAACTACGTGGTCACGATCGGCTTCGGCACCCCCCGCATGGACTTCTCCGTCGTCTTCGACACCGGCAGCGATGTGACGTGGATCCAGTGCAAGCCATGCAACGACTGCTACGCGCAGCAGGAGCCGGTGTTCGACCCGGCCCAGTCCTCCACGTACGCCACTCTGGCCTGCAACTCCGCCGACTGCGGCCAGCTCGACTCACACAGCTGCTCCAACGCGTCCACCTGCCGCTACGACGTCGAGTACGGCGACAAGTCGCAGACGCAGGGCACCTTTGCCCGCGACACTCTCTCGCTGTCGTCCTCCGACGTGCTGCCCGGCTTCAAGTTCGGCTGCGGCGACACCAACAGCGGGCTGTTCGGCAGGGCCGCCGGGCTGCTCGGCCTAGGCCGCGGAAGCGTGTCGTTGGTGTCGCAGGCGTCGCGGAAGTACGGCTTGGTGTTCTCCTACTGCCTGCCCTCGACGTCGAGCTCGACCGGCTATCTAACCATCGGCCGTGGCTCGCTGTCGAGCACCAAGTACACGCCCATGCTGACGGTGCCGGAAATGCCATCGTTCTACTTCGTGAGGTTGATAGCCATCAAGGTGGGCGGCAAACAGCTGCCCATCTCGAGGACGGTGTTTTCGACCGCTAGGACGCTGATGGACTCCGGCACGGTGATCACGCGGCTGCCACCGTCGGCGTACGCCGTCCTGCGGTCGGCGTTCAAGCAGAAGATGACACAGTACCCGCCCGCGCCGGCGTTGTCGATACTGGACACGTGCTTCGACTTCACGGGGAACACGACGGTGTCGGTGCCGACTGTGGCACTGGTGTTCAGCGGCGGGGCTACACTTAGCGTCGACTTCACCGGGATTCTTTACGTGGCGAGCGTGTCGCAGGCTTGCCTGGCCTTCGCCGGAAACGACAACCCCGACGACCTGGCCATCATTGCCAACGTGCAGCAGAGAACGTACAACCTGGTATATGACGTCTCCAAGAGGAAGATTGGATTTGGGGCCAAAGCTTGCAGCTGAAATCATCAGTCAGTCATTTGACAGCAGCAAACAAATGGAATGATCAAAGGACGAACTACAGAATAAAAGTATCCGTGAAAGGTTAAAAAATAGCAACGTCAAAGCATCGATTGGTCGCGTCAAATTCCATCTAAAAGATTTTTTTTTTACGATTTTCTTGAGAAAGTCTTTTTTTTTTTCAAAAAAATCACCTATTTTTTTTTTTGGATGATCTCTTGTTACATATAATATCCAAAATACCCCTCAACAATTCCAATAATATTCTTCTCATCCATTATAGTGTTTTGACATGTTACAATATTTTGTCATCACAATAAAAATACCATAAAATCTACTTAAAAATACTTTATTTAATACAAATGAAACCATAACATTAGTCAAATCAATTTTAAACGTAAAAATTTAATGTTGTAATAATCTACGAGCAAGGATAAAAAAAAAACATAATATGATGTTATTATACTGTCTTTTAATAGCTTCATAATGTCTTCATCATCATAATAAAACCAATAATGCTATTGAAAAACACTATAGGCCAGTCAAATAAAATCAAAATATGCTAAAAATCATATAATATATCATAATTGAATTCAGATAGGTACTATAATAATTTAAGAATAACATCATCTAAATATGGGTAAAAATTATTGCGACCATCACAATACCATAATGTTACTGAAAAAAATTATAAATGAGCCAAATGAAAACACTATAATGATTCAAAACTAATAAAAAAAATAGACAACAAATTTGATGAGAAAAATACCATTAGGGAGTATCATTTTGGGACAAAGTAAATAAGGGATCCCTTTCTTTAAAAAAAAGATTTTTTTGGGAAAATTACCTTTCTTTTTTTTTTGTACAGTCCGATGCTGGTTTGAACTAAATTATTGATTTCTATCATTCCATTCGATAAGCTTAATCCGATAGGTAACGCATATCAATTCACTTGCATTCTTATAAAAAACATTAATTACATTACCAAATTGTTGTGACTGGTCTTTTCCTTGGTCTTCATAGTTTCTGTACCTGAGCTTTATCTAACGCGAAAAAAGAAAGAAATATAATTACACGCAGCTTTCGCCCATTTGCCATCAATAATGCACAGATCTATTCAAGCGCAAAAGATGATAAATGAAACAAAAGAAGATATTGCTCAATAATATGGTCCATAATTAATCCGAGAACGCATGTCATTGTTGCTTAGCTGTTATTATATAGACCTGCTTTGTCCGGTGCAATCATCCAGTTCTTGACTGTCTCGTAAATGGCCACCTCGCCGTCCCCGTCTCACCCTGCTTCCTCCTCCTCCTCCTCCTCCTCCTCCTCCTCCACATCTTCTTCTTTTCCTTACCCTCCGACGCGGCCAACAAGAGAAGTGCAGCAAGATCATATCGCCTGTGTTGGTTCCTTAAGCCCGCCACTGCTTCAACGCCTAGACCTCGACAATCGTATCAGTGAACCAGCTAAAGTTCTTCTCATAGTGGTTGAAGGAGCGAAGTAGCTCTGAGGCATGACATGTTCTTTGCAATCTGGTTCCGCAAGAGCCACAGTGGAAGATGATACTATGGACATCGAATCATGCCATATGATCGCTGTCAATTAACCCGAAGAAATCACCTCGTGAAGACCTTGGACCGTGACAAGTCATCGCTTCGGACTGGTAGTTGACTGGAGATCTTATCATTTCCATGGATCTTCCACACCTCGACGGGGATACGAGATAAGATTTATGTGACTCGGGGAAGATCGGACAATCTGACCTCGAATAAGCCAGTGGGTTCGACGTCTACGATCAGTCCGCAGCCTTCGAAATCAATTTCGTCTGTGGTAATCGGAGACCAAAACGTTAGCACCGCTTTGAAGATTCCAGGAGAGAAGGTAGTCTTGAAGGCTCTCTATAAATTGGACGCATTGCCAGGGCTCCTACGCACAAGACCTGCATCTCCCCAGCAAACTAATGGCTTCATCTGCCCTCCTAACCTGCTCTTGTGTTCTGTATCTGCTCCTAAGCTACCGTTCTCACCTTGCCAATGGAGAAGAAGTACAGAGATACCATGCGGTTCAAAGACGTTCTTTGAATCCCGGAGCAGTCTGCTCCCCGCTCAAAGGTTAATCATACGCCAGCTGCTCTCGTACTTCTGGTGTTTTATTTGGGTTGCAGATCTCGTACCTGTTATAAAGTATCACCTGTAGTTTTAACGTAGACTGCTTTCTCTGTCTCTTTAAGCTGTAAATTGGATGCACGATGTTACTGAGCAAGCAAATGGAAGCTGTACTCGTAGATTGCTGAATTCGTTTGACGTAAAATTGCTTAGAAGACCAAAAATTGATACTGACTGTTGGTGGTGACACATACTTCCATGCATGCATGGTTCTCAGGATCCAACGTTACCTCTCTACGGTTGGTCAGTCGGTATGGACCCTGCTCCCCCTTCGAGACACAGCAACTGCCATCACTCGAGCAAATCCTTCTTAAAGACCAACTTCGAGTAAATTATCTCCTAAAGGGTGTTGCGAAGTCACAGCTCGATGATTCAAAGGTAAGCATCCCCGCGGTGTTCGGAGGAGGGGAGTACGTGATCACAGTCGGCTATGGCACCCCCAGCCGAGAGCAGACTGTGATAATGGACACCGGAAGCGACCTGAGTTGGATCCAATGCAACCCATGCAAAGTATGCTACTCGCAGAAGGAGCAGATCTTTGACCCATCCCAATCATCCTCCTACGCCGCGATCCCTTGCAACTCGCCGGAATGCAGTCAGCTCCAAGGCAGCTGCTCGGGCTCTTGCTCTTATGTCATGAGCTACGGCGACAAGTCGACCACTTCAGGAGTCTACAGCCACGACAGACTGACGCTGTCGCCAAACGACGTGATCGAGCACTTCCTCTTCGGGTGCGGCACCGACAACAACCTGCTGTTCAAAGGCGCCGCAGTATTCGTGGGTCTCGGCCGTGGCAAGCTCTCTCTGGTGTCTCAGACGTCGCAAATTTACCACTCGTTCTTCTCCTACTGCCTTCCTTCGACTCCCAGCTCCACCGGGTTCCTGAAACTGGGCGAACCTAGTGACGCCTCCAACACCGTTTACACTCGATTGCAGACCATCCGCGAGCATCCAAGCTACTACTTCGTTGACCTGATCGGAATCAGCGTGGCCGGGCAGCAGCTGGCCATTTCGCCATCGGTTTTTAGGTCCGGTGGCACGATATTGGACTCCGGCACTACGATCACTCGCCTTCCGGCGTCGGCCTACGAGGCCCTGAGGTCGGCGTTCCAGGAGCACAAGTCGGCATACCCTCGTAAGCCTCCTAAAGAAATACTTGACACCTGCTATGACTTCAGCGGCTACGAGAACATAACAGTCCCCAAAATAGCGCTGCAATTTGGTGATGGAGTCACCCTGGACGTCGACTCGTCTGGGATCCTCTTCGATGACTGCTTGGCTTTTTCTGGTGGGCTAGTTTATGGCGTGGGGATCATTGGCAATGTGCAGCAGCGAACATTTGAAGTAGTCTACGATGCAGGAAATGTGAGCATTGGATTCGCGCCGCACGCCTGCAGCTGATCAGTATCACCTCATGCATATATATAAAAATAAAAAAAATGAATAGCATGAGGTATAAGGATACATAGCATGCACCTGCAGCTGGCAGTCAGCCGCTGTTACCTTCACCAGAAGTGTCTACTGTTAGTGCAAACAATTTTTTACCGTGATCTTGGGCTGTGTGTTAGGGAAGAAGGGAATCCGGGATCGTCTCGGTAAGGTTCGGGGCTTGTCGAGAGCTCCTGCTCCCGTTGGATCCCGGTCGGTCGTTCGAGCCGGGGTCGCCGGGGGGGGAGTACCTGCACAAAGGCGGGTCGGAGGATGCTCCGCCCGACCCCTCCGACGCTCAAGTCAGATCCCCACTTGAAGGTTCCGGTGCTCAGTCCGTCCACTTTCTTACTAGTGTCCAGATCCAATCCTTAGTCCTGAAAGACTTACATTCCCTTTTCTTACTCTGTGGTCAATTAAATATGTCAAGCCATGGCGTGCTTCTGGTTGCGTCTGAGGGGCGGTATACGGACCTGGTCTCGCAGGCCGATGCCGTGGTTGACTCAGCATGGTTTTAAGGCAGAGCAGAGGAGATATCACGTCGGATGGTCAATCGTGGGGGTAGTTGAGCGCAGGAGGGGCGTGACGTCATAAGGGCAGGGTCCATAGGAGTGTGGCGTCATGTCGCATTTAATACCCATAACATCTACCCTTCTATTTCAGCATCCACCGCCCTGCTTCTAGTAAACTGTTATCTGTGAATCGCCATTCTGGTTCATTGTGTTTGGAATCATGTTTTGGAAGTATAAGCTAGAGCTCAGATTAATTAATCTTGCAGCATTTTTCTTCGTATATAACAAAGAATCACGAGGGTCCTTCTATGACCAACGCAACCCATAATTTATTGTGTAATGAACGATGGCCTAGTTAGTCGCCATATCGAAAGAAGGAAGACGTTGGAGAAATGCTAGGTAGGGGATGTGAGTGACACGCAGAGGCAACAGAGGAGAGCGATTGGCGACCAACCAAGGACAGCAGCAGTGTCTTATCCATCACATAGTACTTTCGATCGAGCTCAAATCATTGTGGTTTGGATTGATAATGATTCAAAGTTGAGTCACAGAGAAGAAGTCTGGAAAATTCTTGTTTCCACCATGAATATATTATATTCTTCATTCTAATTTCTACCATTGCTTATGTGTGATTCCAATCCCCTGATGCTAAATGAATCTTTCCGTGATTTCCAATTCCGCAGCTTCTGATCCGTCCAAGTTGAAGGTAGTCCATCGGCACGGTCCGTGCTCCCCGTTTGACGACGGTCGGAAGGTGCCCCATGCCCGACTTCTCGACGCCAACCATGCCCGTGTCGACTCGCTCCATGTCCGGGCCTCTGCTGCTGCTCACGTCGACAAGCTGCGCAGCTCGTCGACCGCAATGATCCCCGCCCGCACCGGCGGCTCCCTAGGACCGACAACTACGTGGTCATAGTCGGCTTCGGCATGCCCCGCATGGACTTCTCCGTCATTTTCGACACCGGCAATGATATGACGTGTGTTGGGTTGATAGTCCAATTTAGCTCATATAGGCTTTATCAGCCCATAGTCCACTCTCTTTATTTAATCTAAACCATTTTTAACATAAACCCTAATTATAAATAGGGGTTAATGATGGTCGCAAAAATTGAGATCAAAATCGCAGCAAAAGGCATAAACTTTACAACAGCGAAGGGGATTCAAAGAGAGGAGAAAAGGACAGAAAAATAAGAGAAAAAGAAAGGAAAGAAGTCAAGGAAAACGTAAAAATTATTCTCATTCATCAAAACAGTTTCTCATCTCAGGTTAGATCAGATCTACAGTGGATATTTTCTATGATTGGTTGGGGAGATTTTGGATATTGTGCACAGTGACGTGATCCTTGTATCCCAGTTATTTTCTTATAATTGTTGCTTGGGTTTTGGGCAAGAGATTCGAGAATTATACATTCATTGTTTCTATAGGGATTTTCTCTGATTTGTTCCATAGTTTTTACCCTTCACGTTGAAGGGGTTTTCCACGTAAATCTTAGTGTTCTATTTGATTGTGATTTTCATTTAATTCCGTTGTGTATTACGGCCTACTAGTATTTGTTCATATACAAAAGTCCTTCCTTATTTGTTGCCACTTTTTATTCCCATCAACTGGTATCAGAGCAAGGTTTTGGTGATTTAATTTTTATGTTTTGAACATGGAGGCTGGTAGTGTTTCTCGCATGATTAGTTTGAACAGAAATAATTGGATGATATAGAAACCAAGAATGGAAAATCTATTGAATTACAAAGATTTGTATGGACCTTTGCAAGGGGATAGTGAAAAACTCATAACTATGACAGATGATGAGTGGAAGAGGTTAGATCGAAAAACGGTTGGGTTTATTCGACAGTGGCTCGATGATAGTGTCTTTCATCATGTTTCTAATGAAAGTTCTGTATATTCTCTTTGAAAAAGGTTGGAAGGTCTCTATGAAAGAAAAACAATTGACAACAAAGCTTTTTTGATCAGAAAACTTATGAACCTGAAATATAAAGAGGGTGCTTCTATTGCTGAGCATTTAAATGAAATGCAGAGTATTACTAACTAGTTATCTTCTATGAAAATATCTCATGATGATGAGTTGTAGGCATTGTTACTTTTCAGTTCATTGCTAGAAAGTTGGGAGACACTAGTGGTTTCCCTCAGTGATTCTGCGCTAGATGGTATTGTCACCATGAGTTAAGTAATAAGCAGTTTGTTAAATGAGGAGTTGAGAAGAAAGAACTCAGCAGCATCTCAGATTGATTCACAAGCACTTATCTCGGAGAACAAAGGAAGGTCAAGGTTTAAAGATAAAAGCAGTTCACGCATAGGTAGAAGCAAGTCAAGATCAAGGAAAGATATTATTTGCTATAACTATGGTGAGAAAGGACATTATAAGAATCAATGTAAGCAACCTAAGAAGAGCAAGAAAAAGAGAAAAGAAGTGGAGTCTATAGAGTCAAAAGAGAATACCACAACTATAGTGCAGGTTAGTGATTATTTGATTTTGTCCCCTTCTGATGATATTTTTTCTTGTGTGTGTCAGGATCTCGAGTGGATAATTGACACAGGAGCTTCTTATCATGCTACACCATGGAGGGAGTTCTTTGCTACCTACAGATCTGAAAATTTTGATGTTGTCAAGATGGGCAACTATGGCACAGTAGACATCATTGGTATGGGTGACATCCACATAAAGACCAACCTTGGATATAAGTTGGTGCTTAAGGATGTGAGAAATGTGGTTGACTTGAGGTTGAATATAATCTCAATTGGAAGACTAGATGATGAAGATTATGATAGTAGGTTTCACAAAGGGTAATGGAAACTCAGTAAGGGTACTCTTGTTATTGCTAATGGAAAGAAATGTCATACTTTTTATAGGTTCCAGGCCAAAGCTTGTGGTGAGCAGCTACATGCTACAAAGAAAGACTTCAACATGGAGTTGTGGCATAGGTGATTGGGACACATGAGCGAGATGGGACTGCAAGCTCTTTCCAAGAGAGAGGTATTGCCTGACCTCAGAGGTATACGTTTGAACCATTGTATTGATTATTTAGTTGGTAAACAACATAGAGTTTCTTTTACTAGTCCTGCTTTGTCTAGAAAAATGCATGCCTTGGACCGTGTTTATATAGATGTATGTGGTCCTTTGAGAACAAAAACTCCTAATTATTCTATTAATATTCCTGGCATCAGTGGTGCACTTTGTTTTGTTGCTTTTATAGATGACTTTTCCAAGAAAGTTTGAGCCTATGCTTTGAAGACCAAGGATCAGGTTATTGGTGTCTTCAAAGAGTTCCATGTCAGAGTTGAAAAGGAGACAGAAAGGCAACTGAAATGCATAAGATCAGATAATGGTGGTGAGTATACATGATTATTTAATGATTATTGCAAGTCACATGGCATCCAACATGAGATAACAATTCCTGGTACACCTCAGCATAATGCAATTGCAGAGAGGATGAACCGCACCATCATGGAAAAGATCAGATATATGCTTTCACAAGCAAAGCTACTCAAAAGATTTTGGGATGAGGCTTTGAGGACTGCAGTTGATGTGATCAACTTATCTCCTTGTACAGCCCTAGATGCTGATGTTGCCGAGCATGTATGATCAGGGAAAGATGTTTCCTATAGGCACTTGAGAGTGTTTGGTTGTTGGGCATTTGCACATGTTCCAGACAATGAGAGGTCCAAGTTGGATGGTAAGACAAAAGAATGTATTTTTCTTGGCTACTCACATGATCAATTTGGTTACAGGCTTTGGGATCCAGAAAAGCAGAATGTGTTTAGAAGCAGAGATAAGGTCTTCTTTGAGGATTAACCACTTGAGAATTTGAAGAAGGAGGCACCAGTCAAGACTTCTGCAGAAGGATTAGCAGATTGTGACTTAGTTATTCCTCCAGTATATCAGGGTGATGGGGGAGATATGTAGGAAGATGGTGTAGAACCAGATGTTAATATACCTGCAGGACATGTTGAGCAATAAGAAGTTAAGGAGCAGCTTCCCGTAGAACCTCAGTTGAGAAGATCTTTTAGACAATGTCAACCTTCCAGAAGATACTCTGCAGATGAGTATGTGATGCTTACTAATGCAGATGAACCAGAGAGTTACTAGGAAGTAGTTGAAAGTGAGCAGAAAAAGAAGTGGTTAGTTATTATGCAGGAAAAGATGAATGCTCTACAAAAGAATCACACATATGATTTGATATAACTACCACAGGGAATGAAGGCCTTGAAGAACAAGTGGGTTTTCAGGTTGAAGACTCAAGAATATTGTTCTCAACCAAAGTACAAAGCTAGATTGATTGTGAAAGGCTTTGGTCAAAAGAAATGTATTAACTTTGAAGACATTTTTTCTCCTATTGTTAAAATGTCTTCTATTCGTGTTGCTCTAAGTATTACTGTTAGTCAGGACTTGGAGGTGGAGCAGTTATATGTGAAGATAGCTTTCCTTTATGGTGATTTGGAGGAGGAAATTTATATGGAGCAACCAGAAGGTTTCAAAGTCAAAGGTAAAGAAAATTTTATCTGCAAGTTAAGAAAGAGTTTGTATGGATTGAAGCAAGCTCTAAGATAGTGGCACAGAAAGTTTGATTCATTTATGACTGAAAATGGATATAAAAGAACGGCTTCATATCATTGTGTGTATATTAAACAGTTTGATGAGGATTTTATTATTCTCTTACTTTATGTTGATGATATGCTTATCTTTGGAAAAGATATGTATATAATTGACAGGTTGAAGAAGGAACTGAGTGAGTTCTTTGTAATGAAGGACATGGGGCCAGCAAAGCAAATACTGGACATGTAGATTTCTCGTGACAGGAAAAACAAAAAGATTTGGTTGTCACAAGAGAAGTATATCGAGAAGATATTAGAAAGGTTCAGTATGAGCAATGCAAAGCTAGTTGGTTCTCCTCTTTCAGGTCACTTCAAGTTGTACTCAGAACAGAGTCCGTCAAGTGATGAGGAGAAGGAGAAAATGCAAAAGGTTCCTTATGCTTCAGCAGTTGAAAGTTTAATGTATGCAATGGTATATACGAGACCGAACATCGCATATGCAGTGGGTGTTACTAGCAGATTTCTTACAAATCCAAGCAAAGAGCATTGGGCAGTAGTGAAGTAGATCTTGAGATATCTTAGAGGAAGTTCTAAGGTTTGTTTAAGCTTTGGAGGTGGACCACCTATGCTAACGTGTTACACAGATGCAGATATGGCCAGAGATATTGATACAAGGAAATCCAAATCAAGTTTTGTACTTACTTTTGCAGGGGGAGCTGTGTCATGGCAATCTAGAATTGCAAAGGTGTATTGCTCTCTCCATCACAAAGGCAGAATATATTGTTGCTATAGAGGTTTGCAAACAAATGTTATGGATGAAAGAATTCTTACAAGAATTGAGGTTGAAACAGAAAAATTATGTGGTGCATTGTGACAGCCAGAGTGCCATCCATTTATATAAGAACCCAACTTTTTATTCCAAGTCAAAGTATATAGATGTCAGATACCACTAGATTCGAAATATACTTGAAGAGAAACAGTTGCAACTTCAGAAAATTCATACAGATGATAATGGAGCAGATATGTTGACAAAGACCTTACCGAAAGAGAGGCAGGAGATGTGCCGACAGTTGGTCGGCATTGATTTACACTGAGGAGTCATGGGACAGCCTCCTTTATGGGTTGAAGGGGAAGGTTGTTTGGCTGACAGCCCAATTCAGCCCATAGCTCACTTTTCTCTTTTAAACCATAACTTAACTTAAATCCTAGACTTAAATAGGAGCTAATGGTAGTTACAAAAATAAGGAGAAAACTACAGCAATGTGCAGAAACTTCACAGCAGCAAAGGGGATTCAAAGAGAGGAGAAAAGGGCAGAAAGACAAGAGAAAAAGAAAGGAAAAAAGATAAGAAAAATGCAGAAATTATTCTTATTCATCCAAACAGTTTCTCATCTTAGGTTAGATCAGATCTACAGTGGATTTTTTCTATAATTGCTTGGGGAGGTTTTGGATATTGTGTACAGTGACGTGATCCCTATATCCCAATTATTCTTTTGTGATTGTTACTTGGGTTTTGGATAAGAGATTCGAGAATTGTACATTCATTATTTCTATAGTGAATTTTCTCTGATTTGCCTTATGACTTTTACCCTTCACGTTGAAACGTTGAAGGAGTTTTTCACGTAAATTTTGATATTTTATTTGATTATAAATTTCATTTAATTCCGCTATATGTTATAGTTTGTTATTCTTTTTATTCAGTGGCTATGCCAGAAGATTGGATTTGGGGCCAAAGCTTTCAGCTGAAATCATCAGTCAGTCATTTGACAGAATCAAAACAAATGGATTGACTGAAGGACGAACTACAGAATAAAAGTATCTGTGAAAGGCTAAAAAATAAAAATCACGTATTTTTATTTTTTTTGAATGATATCTCTTTATAAATAATATCCAAAATACCTCTCATCAACCATAATAATATTTTTTTCTCATTCATTATAGTGTTTTGACTTATTCTAATATTTTGTTACCATAAAAAAATATAAAATCGACTTAAAAATACTATAAATAATATATAACACAAATGAAATCATAACATTAACTAAACCAACTTGAAACCTAATTGTTTCATACTATAATAGTCTATGAGCAACGATAAGCAAAGAGACATAATATGATGTTACTTACAATATTTTTCAATAGCTTCATAATATCTTTAATATCATAAGAAAACCTATAATGCTATTAAAAAAATACTATATGTGAGTCAAATAAAATCAAAATATACTAAAAAATAATTAATATATCATATGAGGATTCAAGTAGGTGCTATAATAGTTTAAGAACAACATCACCTAAATACAGATAAGAATTGTTTTGACCACCGCAACACCATAATATTATTGAAAAATATTATAAATGAGTCAAATAAAACCACTATAATGGTTCAAAACTGATAAAAAAAAATAGGCCAAAAAATTTCGATAAGAAAAATACCATTAGCGTTGATGATGAGTATTTTGAGTATTATTGGAATTAGGGAGCATCATTTTGGGAAAAAAATTAAAACATGGATTCATTTCTTTAAAAGAAAAAGGAATTTTTTTGAAAAATTACCTTGTTTTTTCTACGGTCTGATGCTGGTTTGAATTAAATTATTGATTTCTATCGTTCCATTCGATAAGCCTAAGCCGATAGCTAGCACATATCCAATTCATTTATATACTTATCGAAAACATTACATTACCAAATTATTGTGGCGAGACTTTTCCTTCCCTTGGGCTACATAGTTTCTGTACCTAAGTCTTATCTAACGCGAAAAAAAGAAAGAAATAAAAAGACAGGCAGCTTTCGCCCATTTGCTATCAATAATGCATAGATCTATTCAAGCTCAAAAGAATATATTGCTCAATAATATGGTCCATAATTAATCCGAGAACGCACGTCATTGTTCTTGACTGTCGTTCATGGCCACCTCGCCGTCCCCGTCTCACCCTGCTTCCTCCTCTTCTTCTTTACCTTACCCTCCGATACTGCCAACCAGAGAAGTGCAGTAATGTCACAATGCCTGTGCTGATTCCTTAAGCTCACCACAGCTTCAACGCCTAGAACTTAGCAATCATATCAGTGAACCAGCAAAAGTTATTCTCGTAGTAGTTGAGATATGACATGTTGTTTGTGTCGGGATTGGAGGAGCAAGTAAATAATAAAAAATAAAATATTATGATATAATTAAAAAAATATTTTTAATATAGTAAGCCGATGTAATAATATAATTATTTTCCCAAATGCTCGTACTCTACTTGCTTCATGAACTTGGTGAGTATCTCCGTAACTTGTTCATTTGTGCCACAGTACTTCATTACTATGGCTCCACTTGCTACAAGATCACGGATGAAATGATAGCGTATCCCTATGTGCTTCGTTCTTCCATGAAATGTTGGATTTTTTATCATTGCAATTGTAGCTTTATTGTCACAAAATATTTATGTTGCTTCCATTTGTTCTTGATGAAGATCTTCAAGAAATCTTCTAAGTCATATTGCTTGACACGCTGCTGATGTTGTAGCTACATATTCTGCTTTCGATGTTGATAATACAGTTGTTGCTTGCTTCTTTGAATTCCAAGATATAACTCCTGATCCAAGGCTAAAAATATTGCCTGAAGTACTTTTTCTATCATCCAAATCTCCTACCCAATCACTATTAGTGAAACTAAATAATTTATATTTAAAATTATAGGAATACTAAATACCACAATCGGTAGTTCCCGTAATATAACGCAGAATTCTTTTAACAGCTCCGAGATGATGTTTGTTAGGGTTATGCATAAACCTGGATACTACACCAACAGAAAAGATAATATCTGGTCGAGTATGAGTTAGATAAATCAAACCTCTGATCAAACTTCTGTAGTATCTTGCATTTACCAAGGATGTACTATCTTCAAGTTTTAGTTTCTCATTTACATTCATAGGCGTTGCTGCAACTTTGCAATTAAGCATGTTAGATTTTTTTAGTAGATCCATTACATACTTTCTTTGTGAGATAAAAATTCTATCTGATCCTTGCTCTACTTTCAACCCAAGAAAATAGTGCAGTAGACTTAGATATGACATTTCAAACTTATTTATCATGGATTTTTTAAATTCTACCACAAAAGAGTTAGATGAACCAATATATATAATATCATCAACATAAAGGCAAACCATTAGAATATTATATTTACCTTCCTTCTTTAGATAAAGAGTAGGTTCATTATTGCTCCTCTTAAATCTATTTTGATGAAAATAATAATCAATCTTACTGTACCATGCCCTTGGAGCTTGTTTAAGCCTATAAAGAGCTTTCTTTAGCTTATACACTTTTTCTTCATGTCCTTTAACAAAAAAACATTCGGGTTGAGTAACAAAAATTTCTTCATATAAATCTCCATTTAAAAACACAGATTTCACATTAGATTGATAAACATGCCAACCCAAGTGAGCAGCTAAAGCCAAGAAAGTTCTCACGATTTCGAATCTAGCAACTGGAGAAAAAGTATCATCAAAATCAATACTTTATTGCTGTGAATATCCTTTTGCTACAAGCCGAGCCTTATGCTTTTGGATACTTCCATCTGCATTATATTTCGTTTTGAACACCCATTTCAATCCAATGGTATTCTTTTCCTTTGGTAGATTCATTAGCTCCCATGTTTCATTATTCTCAATTGACTTGATTTCCTCCTTCATTGCTTTTCTTCATTCCTCTTTTTCAACTACTTCCTCAAAAATTGTAGGATCTGAAATAAATAAAGAAAATGTTGAATCATAAATTTCTATTAGTGATCTATATTTTTCTGGAGGGGATTCATCTGAGGAATCAAAATTTGAGCTGTTACTGGGTGAGGTTGACGATGAACTTGTTGAAGCAGGATCTGTTACTTGACTCTGTGGAGTGTCTACTTCTATCAGAAATTGAGTTTGTGTTTCACCTTCTTTTGACTCCCAATTCCAACTTACCTTTTCATCAAACATAACATTTCTGTTAATAATAACTTTACCACTAACAGGATTATATAATCAATATACTTTGGATTGTAAGGAATAATCAATGAAAATACATTTTTCAGATTTCTCATCAAGCTTGTTATGATTTTGTGAATTTACCAAAGCATAAGCAATACTACCAAAAATTCTTAGATGGTTTACACTTGGTTTTATACTATACCAAGCCTTAAAAGGAATTCGATTCATAACAGCCTTAGTTGGTGAAATATTTAATAAATAAATTACTGTTGCAACTGCTTCTGTCCAAAACTGATTTGGAAGATGCTTTCCTTTAAGCAAACTTCTTGCCATTTCAATAATAGTTCAATTTTTACATTCAGCTACACCATTTTATTCCGGTGTATAAGGTGCTGTCAATTCCCTATGAATACTATTTTCTTTATAAAAAGAATTAAACTCATTATATAGAAATTCGCCACCTCTATTTGTCCGAAGTGTCTTTATGCATCTACTACTTTGTCTTTCTACAAGTGACTTGAATTTTCAAAAATTATCAAATGTTTTAGACTTCATTTTTAGAAAATATACACAACTCATACGATTATAATCATCAGTAAATAATAAAAAATATCGACTTCTACCAAATGATTTTGTATTCATAGGTCCACATAAATCAGCATGAATTAATTTAAGACAGTCAGATGCTCTCCATACTTTTCTAACAGGAAATGGTTTTTTACTTTGTTTGTCATAAATGCATCCTTCATATACATCAAGTTTATTAATTTTGGGCAATCCAAAAACCATTTCTTTTTACTTTAACAGTCTTAAGCCCTTAATGTTAATGTGTCCATATCTTAAATATCACAAATTAGACTCATTCTTTTGAGTTGCAACTAGAGCATGCTTTTCAATATTTGAAACATCAAGTGGAAACATCTTATTTTGTGTCATGCAAACCTTTACCATAATCAAACTAGATTTTTTTGTCTTTAATAGTGCACGAACTATCATAAAATATAACTGAATATCTATGATCTATAAGTTATCCAACACTCAACAAGTTATGTGATAAACTAGGAACAAAGAAAATATTATCAAGGTATTTTACCTTTCCTTAACTTGTTTTCATCTCAATTGTTCATTTTTCTTCCACTTGGATTTGCTTGTTATCTCCAAGTCTAACATTGAACTTGTGAGTTTCATCAATATATCTAAATATTGATTTTATGCCTAATATATGATTAGAACATCTACTATCGAAAAACCAAATATCATTAACATGTGAATGAGTCATAAGCAACTTACTATTGTCTTCATTTTTCTCCACATAGCTTGCTTGCTTTTCTCTTTTCCAACAATTTGCTTTCATGTGACCAAACTTTTTACAATAGTGGCATTGAATTCTATTTTTATAGTTTTTCTGATCATAATTTGATTGCTTTTGTTCATCATGCCCATCAAAGTGTCCTCTTCTTCCATTTCCTCTACCACGAAATCCTCCTTTGCCACATCCTCTTCATACTGAATTTTTGTCTTCTTTTGAAGTAGAAGACTCCCCCTTAATCTGAAATGCTTTTTCTTCACTTTTCTCAAATGACCTATTCAATTTTGCTTCGTGTGCTTGTAAGGAACCAATTAGTTCATCAAATGAATATGTAGATAGATCTTTTGACTCCTCAATTACGGTAACAACATAATCAAATTTCGGAGTTAAACTTCTCAAAAGTTTTGCAACAATTATATGTTCATGAAGATGTTCATCATAAGATTTCATTTGACTAACAATTTTAGTCACTCGAGAAAAAAAATCTTATACCGATTTATTACTTTTCATAAACAAAATTTCAAACTCACGACGAAGGGTTTGAAACTTTACCGTAATCACCCTTGATGAGTCTTAAAATTCGTTTTGAAGTATCAACCAAGCTTGCTTTGAGATTGTTGCTGTTGCAATTCTTGAGAATATTGTCTCATGTACAGCTTGTTGAATGAAGAACAATGCCTTTGAGTCCTTTTTATTCTCCCTCAGCCTGGTTTCTTCATCTGGATCTGTATATCTATTCTCTATTAAGTTCTCAAAGATCTTGAGACTTGAATAGAGTTTTCATCTTGATACTCCAAAATTCATAGCTTTTGCTCGAGAAGATGGGAATAAGGGGTTGAGACATGGAATTGCCATTAAAAGTCATAATGTCCAGTTCAGATTGAAACAAGGCTCTGATACCACAAATGTTGGGATTGAAGGAGCAAGGAAATAATAAAAAACAGAATACTACGATGCAATCAAGAGAAAATACTTTCAATCTAGTAAATCGATGTAGTATTAAAAAACAAGAGGAACGATATTGAACACTTACAATTATTTTCCCAAATACTTACACTATACTTGCTTCATGAACTATGGTCCTATTTATAGGATCTAGTGGTAACAATCACCCTCCATCATATCACTAATGACAGAATTAGTTATTGAAACCATCCTAACCACCTAGATCATGATGACTATCTAGATAATTACTATGAAACCACCTAGATTATGATGTATATCTAGATAATTACTATGAACTAGATGGTGATATATATCTAGATAACCACTATGAACCACTTAGATGATGATGTATATCTAAATAACTACTATGAATTAATTATTAACACTTTGCAATCCGGTTCCGCGAGAGCCACAGTAGAAGAGGAACCCATGCACATCTCGCTTCGGACTAGTAGCCGATTGGAGATCGGCTCATTTCCATGGATCTCCATGCTCCGACGGGGATACGAGATAAGATTTACGTGATTCCGCGAAGATCCGACAATCTGACATTGAATAAGCCAGTGGGTTCTACGTCAACGATTAGTCCACAGCCTTCGAAATCAATATCGTCTGTGGTAGTCCGTCAGCATCGCTTTGAAGGTAGCATTGAAGGTTCTCTATAAATTGGATGCATTGCCGGAGCTCCTACGCACAAGACTTGTATCTCCCCAGCAAACTAATGGCTTCGGCTGCCCTCCTAACCTGCTCTTGTGTTCTGTTTCTGCTCCTAAGCTACCGTTCACACCTTGCCAATGGAGAAGAAGTACAGAGATACCTTGCGGTTCAAAGACGTTCTTTGAATACCGGAGCAGTCTGCTCCCCACGCAAAGGTCAATCATACGTCAGCTGCTCTCCTACTTTTGGTGTTTTATTTGGGTTGCAAATCTCGTACCTGTTATAAAGTATCATCTGTAGTTTTAACTGAGACTTCTTTCTCTATCTCTTTAAGCTGCAAATTGGATGCACGATGTTACTGAGGAAGCAGATGGAAGTTGTCCTCATAAATTGCTGCATTTGTTTGATGTAAAATTACTTACAAGGGAAAAAATTGATACTGACTATTGGTGGTGATATATGCTTCCATGCATGCATGGTTCTCAGGATCCGACGGTACCTCTCTACGGTTGGTCAGTCGGTATGGACCCTGCTCCCCCTTGGAGACGAAGGAACTGCCATCGCTTGAACAAATCCTTCTTAAAGACCAACTTCGAGTAAATTATCTCCTAAAGGATGTCGTGAAGTCTTCTACTAAGTCACAGCTCGATGATTCCATGGTAAGCATCCCCGCGGTGTTCGGAGGAGGGGAGTACGTGATCACAGTCGGCTATGGCACCCCCAGCCGAAAGCAGACTGTGATAATGGATACCGGGAGCGACCTGAGTTGGATCCAATGCAAACCATGCAAAGTATGCTACTCGCAGAAGGAGCAGATCTTCGACCCATCCCAATCATCCTCCTACGCCGCGATCCCTTGCAACTCGTCGGACTGCAGTCAGCTCGGAGGCAGCTGCTCGGGCTCTTGCCCTTATTTCATCCCCTACGGCGATGGGTCGAACAGTTCAGGAGTCTACAGCCACGACAGACTGACGCTGTCGCCAAACGACGCGATCGAGGACTTCCTCTTCGGGTGCGGCACCGACAACGAAGGGCTGTTCCAAGACACCGCAGGGATCGTGGGTCTCGACCGCGGCAAGCGCTCTCTGGTGTCTCAAACGTCGCAGGTTTACCACTCGGTCTTCTCCTACTGCCTTCCTTCGACTCCCAGCTCCATCGGGTTCCTGAAACTGGGCGAACCTGGTGGCGCCTCCAACACCGTTTACACTCGAATGCTGACCAGCTCCAATCGTCCAAGCTTCTACTTCGTTGACCTGATCGGAATCAGCGTGGCCGGGCAGCCGCTGGCCATTCCGCCATCGGTTTTTAGGTCCGGTGGCACGATATTGGACTCCGGCACTGTGATCACTCGCCTCCCGCCGTCGGCCTACGAGGCCCTGAGGTCGGCGTTCCAGGAGCACATGTCGGCATACCCTCGTAAGCCTCCTAAAGAAATACTTGACACCTGCTATGACTTCAGCGGCTACGAGAGCATAACAGTCCCCAATGTAGCGCTGCAATTTGGTGGTGGAGTCACCCTGGACCTCGACTCGTCTGGGATCCTCTTGGAAGACTGCTTGGCATTTTCTGGTGGGCAAGTTCATGGCGTGGGGATCATTGGCAATGTGCAGCAGCGAACATTTGAAGTAGTCTACGATGTAGGAAATGAGAGAATTGGATTCGCGCCGCAGGCTTGCAGCTGATCAGTATCACCTCATGCATAAATATTTATAAATAAATAAATAGCATGAGGCATCAGGATATGTAGCGTGCACCCGCAGCTGGGTCAGCCTCCATTACCTTCACCGGAAGTGTCTACCGTTCTATTTCAGCATCCACCGCCCTGCTTTTAGTAAACTGTTATCTGTGATACACCATTCTGGTCCATCTGTCCGTGTCTCCTTTTCTTGGTTAATTATGTGTTTTGAATTATGTTTTGTAAGTATAAGCTAGAGCTCAGATTAATTAATCTAGCAGCAATTTTCTTCGTATATAATAAAAAAAAGTATATTTCATAAAAAAAAATAATAAGGGAAAATGTATGGGAAGCTTAAATCTGATGGCAAAGGCATGGCTAATTCATAATTCAAACTTGTACTTGTGATAATTTTAATAAAAGGGACAACTGTTGTGACATTGTTGTCCTCATAAATCACACCATCTGCAACTTGATAGATCTTAATATGAGTAGAAAATATATGTTATTAATAATAAACTCATCACAAATTCGTGATGTTTAAAGATCCACCAACTCTGATAACTTTCCATCCTTCTTTTACTCTCCAAATAAAGCTAAACTGGTCCATGATTAATCGGGAAACGCCATTGCTGCCGAGTTCTTTAATGCCACTTGGCGTAGCTTGTCCCTAGCAATTATTTGGGAGTCTGTCTCCTTCATGGCCACCTCCCCTGCCTCTACCCCCTCTTCGTCTTCTTCTTTTGATTAGCCTCCGCTACTGCGCAACACCAGACCAGCTGACGTTATTCTCATAGTGCTATGCGTTCGTCACACACTGTGTCCGAGCCATCGAGCTATCATTACAGGTTTCAGAAGAACGAGTCCGTGTTCTTACGCACTTCGGTTCGTGCGGACATGGAAGTATATCCGATGTTGAACTGTTGGAAGTCTTCTCTCCGGTCTTGCACTTGAGTTGTGACTCCAATTATTCGACTTCGAACTGTTGAAGTCTTCCTTTCGATCTCGTCGTTGTGTCGTAAACCAAATTATTTCGTGGATTTTGCAGTGGGAATGCGAAATTAAATTGCTCCGTGATTGTCGGGAAGAACTTGACGACGCCAGTCAATTCGAAGTCAACGACTAGTCCACAAATCGGAGGCCAATGTGGTTTCGAAGTCTCTATAAATTGGATGCATTGCCATAGCTATCCTGCGCCCAGGGCTTGTATCTTCCCAGCAAATGGCTTCGGCTGCTCTCTTAATCTGCTCTTTTGTTCTGTTCCTGAGTCACTGTTCTTCCCTTGCTAACGGAGAAGACGCTCGGAGCTACCACGTGATTCAAAATCATAATTCGAGTCCCGAGGTTGACTGCTCCTCATCCAATGGTCAGCCATACCTCTGCTGCTCTCTTGCATCAATCTTTTCTTTGGGTTGCAGATCTCATACTCCGTAGATAATTGGAAATTCTACTCATGAACTGCTGAAACCAGTCGATCCAGTTTCCTTAAAAGATAGTTTCGTCGTTCGCAGGATCTAACGCTACCGCCCTCCCGTTGGTGCATCGGCATGGACCCTGCTCCCCCTTCGACAACAAGAAACTGCTATCGCTGGAAGAGATTCTTCTGAAAGACCAACTTCGAGTCGACTATCTCCGGCGAAGTGCCTTGAAGTCTTCTACCAAGCCACAGGTCAATGATTCCGAGGCAAGCATCCCCGCGGAGTACGGAGGAGGGGAGTACGTGATCACCGTCGGCTATGGCACCCCCAGCCGAGAGCAGACTGTGACGATGGACACCGGGAGCGACCTGAGTTGGATCCAATGCAAACCATGCTCCGCGTGCTACTCTCAGCAGCAGCCGATCTTTGACCCATCCCAATCGTCCTCCTACACCACGATCCCTTGCAACTCGCCGGACTGCAGTCGGCTCCGACACAGCTGCTCGAGCTCTTGCGCTTATGTCATCCACTACGGCGATGGGTCGAACACTTCAGGAGTGTACAGCTACGACAGACTGACGCTGTCGCCAAACGACGTGATCGAGCACTTCCTCTTCGGGTGCGGCACCGACAACGAAGGGCTGTTCCATGACACCGCAGGGCTCGTGGGTCTCGGCCGCGGCAAGCGCTCTCTGGTGTCTCAGACGTCGCAACGTTACCACTCGGTCTTCTCCTACTGCCTTCCTTCGACTCCCAGCTCCATCGGGTTCCTGAAGCTGGGCGAACCTAGTGACGCCTCCAACACCGTTTACACTCGAATGCTGACCGGCTCCAATGATTCAAGCCACTACTTCGTTGACCTGATGGGAATCAGCGTGGCCGGGCAGCCGCTGGCCATTTCGCCGTCGGTTTTTAGGTCCGGGGGCACGATAATGGACTCCGGCACTGTGATCACTCGCCTCCCGACGTCGGCCTACGAGGCCCTGAGGTCGGCGTTCCGGGAGCACATGTCGGCATACCCTCGTAAGCCTCCTAAAGAAATACTCGACACCTGCTATGACTTCAGCGGCTACGAGAACATAACAGTCCCCAAAGTAGCGCTGCAATTTGGTGGTGGAGTCACCCTGGACGTCGACTCGTCTGGGATCCTCTTCGAGGACTGCTTGGCATTTTCTGGTGGGCAAGTTCAGGGCGTGGGGATCATTGGCAATGTGCAGCAGCGAACATTTGAAGTAGTCTACGATGTAGGAAATGAGAGAATTGGATTCGCGCCGCACGCTTGCAGCTGATCGGTATCATCTCATGCATATATATTAATATAAATAAATAAATAAATCGCATGAGGCATAAGGATATGTAGCATGCACCTGCAGTTGGCAGTCAGCCTCCATCACCTTCACCAGAATTGTCTACCGTTCTATCTCAGCATCCACCGCCCTGCTTCTATTTCAGTAAACTGTTAACTGTGATACACCATTTTGGTCCATCTGTGCGTGTGCCTCTTTTCTTGGTTAATTATGTGTTTGGAATCATGTTTTGGAAGTATAAGCTAGAGCTCAGATTAATTAATCTTGCAGCATTTTTCTTCGTATATAACAAAGAATCACGAGGGTCCTTCCATGACCAACCCAACCCATAATTTCTTGTGTAATGAACGATGGCCTAGTTGCTCGCCACATCGAAAGAAGGAAGACGTTGGAGAAAAGCTAGGTAGGGGATGTGAGTGACACGCAGAGGCAACAGAGGAGAGCGATTGGTGACCAACCAAGGACAGCAGCAGTGTCTTATCCATCACATAGTAGTTTCGATCGAGCTCAAATCATTGTGGTTTGGATTGATAATGATTCAAAGTTGAGTCACAGAGAACAAGTCTGGAAAATTCTTGTTTCCTCCATGAATATATTCTATTCTTCATTCTAATTTCTACCATTGCTTATGTGTGATTCCAATCCCCCGATGCTAAATGAATCTTTCCGTAATTTCCAATTCCGCAGCTTCTGATCCGTCCAAGTTGAAGGTAGTCCATCGGCACGGTCCGTGCTCCCCGTTTGACGAGGGTCGAAAGGTGCCCCATGCCCGACTTCTCGACGTCGACCAAGCCCGTGTCGACTCGCTCCATGTCCAGGCCTCTGCTACTGCTCACGTTGACAAGCTACGCAGCTTGTCGGCCGCAAGGATCCCCGCTCGCACCGACGGCTCCCTCGGCACCGGCAACTACGTGGTCATGGTCGGCTTCGGCACGCCCCGCATGGACTTCTCCGCCGTCTTCGATACTGATGTGTGTTGTGTTGACAGTCTAATTCAGCCCATATGGGCTTTATCAGCCCATAGCCTACTCTCTTTATTTAACCTAAATCTTTTTTAACCTAAACCCTAATTATAAATAAGGGTTAATGGTGGCTGTAAAAATTAAGATCAAAATCATAATAAAAGGCAGAAACTTTACAACAGCAAAGGGGATTCAAAGAGAGGAGAAAAGGGCAGAAAAATAAGAGAAAAAGAAAGGAAAGAAGTCAAGAAAAACGCAGAAATTGTTCTCATTCATCCAAATATTTTCTCATCTTAGGTTAGATCAGATCTACAGTGAATTTTTGCTATGATTACTTGGAGAGGTTTTAGATATTATGCACAATGACATGATTCTTATTTCCAGTTATTTTCTTGTGATTGTTGCTTGGGTTTTGGGCAAGAGATTCAAGAATTGTACATTCATTATTTCTATAGTGGATTTTCTCTGATTTGCCCCGTGGTTTTTACCCTTCACGTTGAAGGGGTTTTCCATGTAAATCTTGGTGTTCTGTTGGATTATTATTTTCATTTAATTTCGTTGTGTATTACGGCCTGCTAGTTTTTGTTCATATACAAAAGTTATTCCTTGTTTATTGACCCTTTTTATCCCATCAACTGGTATCAGAGCAAGGTTTTGGTGATTTAATTTTTGTGTTTAAATATAGAGGCCGATAGTATTTCTCGTACGATTAGTTTGAATGAAAATAATTGGATGATATGGAAACCAAGAATGGAAGATCTCTTATATTGCAAAGATTTGTATGGACATTTATAAATGGATAGTGAAAAATCCACAATTATGACATATGATAAGTGGAAGAGGTTAGATTAAAAAACGGTTAGGTTTATTCGACAATGGCTCGATGATAGTGTCTTTTACCATGTTGCTACTGAAAGTTCTGCATATTCTCTTTGAAAAAAGTTGGAAGGTCTCTATGAAAGAAAAACAACTGTCAACAAAGCTTTTTTATCAGAAAACTTATGAACTTGAAATATAAAGAGGGTGCTTCTATTGCTGAGCATTTGAATGAAATACAGAGTATTACTAACTAATTATTTTCTATGAAAATGTCTCTTGATGGTGAGTTGTGGGCATTGTTAGTTCTCAATTCATTGCTAGAAAGTTAGGAGACACTGGTGGTTTTCCTCAATAATTCTGCGCCAGATGGTATTATCACCATGAGTCAAGTAACAAGCAGTTTGTTGAATGAGGAGTTGAGAAGAAAGAACTTAGCAGCATCTCAAATTGATTCACAAGCACTTATCTCAGAGAACAGAGGAAGGTTAAGGTCTAAAGATAAAAGCAGTTCATGCATGGGTAGAAGCAAGTCAAGATCAAGGAAAGATATTGTTTGCTATAACTATGGTGAGAAAAGACATTACAAGAATCAATGTAAGCAACCTAAGAAGAGCAAGAAAAAGGGAAAAGAAGTGAAGTCTACAGAGTCAAAAGAGAATACCACAACTATAGTGCAGGTTGGTGATTATTTGATTTTGTCCCCTTCTGATGATATTTTTTCTTGTGTGTGTCAGGATCTCGAGTGGATAATTGACATAGGAGCTTCTTATCATGCTACACCACGGAGGGAGTTTTTTGCTACATACAGGTCTGGAAATTTTAGTGTTGTTAAGATAGACAACCATGGCATAGCAGACATCATTGGCATGGGTGACATCTACATAAAGACCAACCTTGGATGTAAGTTGGTGCTTAAGGATGTGAGGCATGTGGTTGACTTGATGTTGAATCTAATCTTAGTTGGAAGACTAGATGATGAAGACTATGATAGTAGGTTTTACAGAGGGCAATGGAAGCTCAGTAAGGGTTCTCTTGTTATAACTAATGGAAAGAAATATCATACTTTGAACAGGTTACAGGCCAAAGTTTGTAGTGAGCAACTAAATGTTACAGAGAAATACTTCGGCATAGAGTTGTGGCATAGGCGATTGGGACACATGAGCAAGAAGGGACTGCAAGTTTTTTCCAAGAGAGAGGTATTGCCTGACCTCAGAGGTACACGTTTAAACCCTTGTATTGATTGTTTAGCTGGTAAATAACACAGAGTTTCTTTTGCTAGTCCTGCTTTGTCTAAAAAAATGTATGTCTTGGACTGTGTTTATACATATGTGGTCCTTTAAGGACAAAAACTTGTAATAGTTCTATTAATGTTCCTGGCATCAGTGGTGCACTTTATTTTGTTACTTTTATATATGACTTTTCTAGGAAAGTTTGGGCCTATACTTTGAAGACCAAGGATCAGGTTATTGGTGTCTTCAAAGAGTTTCATGCTAGAGTTGAAAGGGAGACAGAAAGACAATTAAAATGCATAAGATCAGATTATGGTGATGAGTATACAGGATTGTTTAATGATTATTGCAGGTCACATTACATCCAACATGAGATAACAGTTCCTGATGCACCTCAGCATAATGCAATTGTAGAGAGGATGAACCGCACCATCATGGAAAAGATCAGATGTATGCTTTCATAAGCAAAACTACCTAAAAGGTTTTGGGATGAGGCTTTGAAGACTGCAGTTAATGTGATCAACTTATCTCCCTATACGGCCCTAGATGCTGATGTTGCAGAGCATGTTTGGTCAGGGAAAGATGTTTTCGGCATTTGAGAGTGTTTGGTTACCATGCATTTGCACATGTTCCAGACAATGAGAGGTCCAAGCTAAATGGTAAGACAAAAGAATATATTTTTCTTTGCTACTCACATGATCAATTTGGTTATAGGCTTTGGGATCCAGAAAAGCAGAATGTGTTTAGAAGCAGAGATGTAGTCTTCTTTGAGGATCAAACCCTTGAGGATTTGAAGAAGGAGGCACCAGCCAAGACTTCTGTAGAAGGATTAGCAGATTATGACCCAGTTACTCCTCCATTATATCAGGGTGATAAGGGAGATATGTAAGAAGATGGTATAGAGCCAAATATTAAAATACTTGCAGGACATGCTGATCAAGAAGAAGTTGAGGAGCAGCTTCCTACAGAACCTCAGTTGAGAAGATCTTCTAGACAATGTCAGCCTTCCAGAAGATACTTTGCAGATGAGTATATGATACTTACTGATGTAGGTGAACTAGAGAGTTAACAGGAAGCAGTTGAAAGTGAGCAGAAAAAGAAGTGATTAGTTGTTATGCAGGAAGAGATGGATGCTCTACAGAAGAACTACACATATGATTTGATATAACTACCACAGAGAATGAAGGCCTTGAAGAACAAGTGAGTTTTTAGGTTGAAGACTCAAGAATATTGTTCTCAACCAAAGTACAAAGCTAGATTGGTTGTGAAAGGCTTTGGTTAAAAAAAAAAGGATTGACTTTGAAGAGATTTTTTCTCCTGTTATTAAAATATCTTCTATTCATATTGCTCTAGGCATTGTTGCTAGCCAGGACTTTGAGATGGAGTAGTTAGATGTGAAGACAACTTTCCTTCATGGTGATTTGGAGGAGAAAATTTATATGGAGCAACCAGAAGGCTTCAAAGTCAAAGGTAAAGAAAATTTTATTTGCAAATTAAGAAAGAGTTTGTATGGATTGAAACAATCTCCAAGACAGTGGTACAGAAAGTTTGATTCATTTATGATTGAAAATGGATACAAAAGAATGACTTCAGATCATTATGTGTACATCAAACGGTTTGGTGAGGATTTTATTATTCTCTTACTTTATGTTGATGATATGCTTATTCTTGGGAAAGATATGTGTACAATTGACAGATTAAAGAAGAAACTGAGTGAGTCCTTTGCAATGAAGGACATGGGGCCAGCAAAGCAAATACTAGGCATGCAGATTTCTCATGACAAGAAAAGTAAGAAGATTTGGTTGTCATGGGAGAAATACATTGAGAAGGTATTAGAAAAGTTCAGTATGAACAATGCAAAGCCAGTTGGTTCTCCTCTTTCAGGTCACTTCAAGTTATGCTCAGAACAGAGCCCGTCAAGTGATGAGGAGAAGGAGAAAATGCAAAAGGTTCCTTATGCTTCAGTAGTTGGAAGTTTAATATATACAATGGTATGTACGAGGCCAGATATCGCATATGCAGTGGGTGTTACTAGCAGATATCTTGCAAATCCAGGCAAAGAGCACTGGGCAACAGTGAAGTGGATCTTGAGATATCTCGGAGGAAGCTCTAAGATTTGTTTAAGCTTAGGAGGTGGATCACCTGTGCTAACGGGTTACACAGATACAGATATGGCTAGAGATATTGATACGAGGAAATCCACATCAGGTTTTATACTTACTTTTGTAGGGAGAGCTGTGTCATAGCAATCCAGATTGCAAAGATGTATTGCTCTCTCAATTACAGAGACAGAATATATTGCTGCTATAGAGGTTTGCAAAGAAATATTATGGATGAAAGAATTCTTACAAGAATTGGGGCTGAAACAAAAAAATTATGTGGTGCATTGTGACAGCCAGAGTGTCATCCATTTATGTAAGAACCCAACTTTTCATTCCAAGTCAAAGCATATAGATGTCAAATATCATTGGATTTGAAATGTACTCGAAGAGAAGCAGTTACGATTTCAGAAAAATCATACAGATGATAATGGAGCAGACATGTTGACAAAAACCTTACCGAAAGAAAGGCAGGAGATGTGCCGACAATTGGTCGGCATAGATTTACATTGATGAGCAAAAGGGACAGCCTCCCTTATGGGCTGAAGGGGGAGATTGTTGGGCTGACAACCTAATTCAGCCCATATGGGTTTTATCAGCCTATAGCCCACTCTCTTTATTTAACTTAAACCCTTTCTAACCTAAACCCTAATTATAAATAGGGGCTAATGGTGGCTGCGAAAATTGAGATCAAATCATAGCAAAAGGCAAAAACTTTACAACAGCAAAGGGGATTCAAAGAGAGGAGAAAAGGGTAGAAAAACAAGAGAAAAGAAATGGAAGAAGTCAAGGAAAACGTAGAAATTGTTCTCATTCATCCAAACAGTTTCTCATCTCAGGTTAGATCAGATATACAGTGGATTTTTACTATGATTGCTTAGGGAGATTTTGGATATTGTGCATAGTGATGTGATTCTTGTATCCCAGTTATTCTCTTATGATTGTTGCTTGGCTTTTGGGCAAGAGATTCGAGAATTGTACATTCATTATTTCTATAGTAGATTTTTTCTGATTTGTCCCGTGATTTTTACCTTTCATGTTGAAGGGGTTTTTTACGTAAATCTTGATGTTCTGTTGAATTATTATTATTATTTAATTTCGTTGTATATTATGATTTGTTAGTATTTGTTCATATATAAAAATTCTTCCTTATTTGTTTATTTTTTTATCCCATCTACGTGCAGCAGGAGTCAACCCGGCCCAGTCCTCCACGTACGCCACTCTGGCCTACAGCTCCACCGACTGCGGCCAGCTCGACTCACACAACTGCTCCAACGCGTCCACCTGTCGCTACAACATCCAGTACGGTGACAAGTCGTAGACGCAAGGCACCGAAGACACTCTCTCGTTGTCGCCCTCCGACGTCTTTGCTGGCTTCACGTCATTTCGATGGACACCAACAAATGGTGTTTCGGTAGGTCGCCAGGCTTCGGCCTCGCCACGGAAGCATGTCTTTTAGTGTCGTTGGCGTCGCGGAAATGCGGTGCGGTGTTCTCCTGCGCTCGCCCTCGACGTCGAGCTCGGCCGCAATCTAACCATCGTAGTGGCTCGCTGAGCACCAAGTACACGCCCATCATCCGACGGTCTTTGGAAATGTCATCATTCTACTTCGTGAGTGTTAGTGTATACAACTTTATGCCGTGGCCTCGGGGCCGTCGCAGCTGGGTTCGGGTCCGAATGCACAAGGGTCGCCTTGGTCGATCTCCGGGCAGGAAGCCGACGTCGGGTCGGGTGAAGCTGATCATCCGCTCGCTCGAGATTGGTTCCTTCTTCTGGTGACCAGCTCATAGCATGCCCTTCGATTCCTGCACACAGGTCAGGTCGGGGGTTTCCCGTCCCGACCCCTCCGATGCTTAAGTTAGCATTGAGAGAAGGAGAGTTAAGTGTTTCAGAGAGAGAGAGAAAGAGAGAGAGAGAGAGAGAGCCCTTGGCTGCCGGTGTCTCAAGGTCGGTGCTGCTCCTCTCTGTGATGGGAGCTCGGTCGCTGCCATGCAGCGATGGGAGCTTGGCTACTGCTATGCTGCGATGAGAGCTTGGAGCTTGGTTGCTGCTAGGCTATGATGGGAGCTTGGTAAGAGAGTCTTTTTCTCCTCCCCCTTTCCTTCTGAACGCAGAGGTTTTATAGGAAAGGTTACTCTTGGTGATATGCCCCTTCGTAGTGTCACGGACAAAATTGTAAACGGCTTGTTCGGTGTAATGCTTGTGCTTGTCCGTGTTCCTTTTTGTTGGTTGTCACTTGTAAAGCTTGTAAAGGGCGTGCAAAGGCAAAATGCCCTATTTGAGTGAGTTTGATGACCATTGTGAGGCTTGTACATAAAGTAAGCGTCGAGGAATACTTGTAATAGAATTCGGTCTGTAGTGGACCAAATCTATACCTTTGTTGTGCAACTGTTCTGAGCTTGTGATATCCATTGTTGGAATGTGCATTGTCTATAAAGTGTTTGCTAAAAGAGTAGCTTGCGGATCCCGTGTGAAGCGCTTTCTCTGTCCCGTCTTCTCTTTTGGAGATCCTAAGGGATTGTAGGAGATTTGGGTAGGCTGACCTTTGCGGTGATACGCATTGGTGCCGCACGGCTTAGGCAAAACCAGCTAAGTCCGTGACAGTAGGGTCGTACATCTGATAGCGTCTGAACCTGGGTGGACCTGTGGACGACCCGATTTTTCCAGGATGGCGACATGCCTCGGTTGGCATCTAGGCTGTCATATCCGGGGGCATCGCCGACTCATCTCCCAATCTATTTTATTACCCTCATCATTCTCCCCCCCTGAAGGGAGCCATGCATCGGCTCTTACTAGGGGGGTCCGAGGCGTGGCTTCTGTCTCTTACAGTTGTGATGTGGGTAATAAATGGAATGTGACATCAGCCCATACCGCTTGCATCCGGATGACATCTTCTGTCTCCATCGCAACCAGTTGTAGCCCGTGTTGACCGACAGAGGTGACGCCACCTGTTCTGCGCAAGCCGCCTGGCCATCGAGGCACGTCACCATCCCACAGGGGGTAGGTCCTCGGCACACTGTCAGACGCAATCAGAGACGTAGCATCACAACTACAGCCGGGGGGAGCAGTCTGGCCCATACAAACCCAGGTAGATGAACGTAAGAGGGGGGGAGGAGGAGCACTCAGAAAAGAGGAGAGATCCTTTCAAGGTAATCTGGTCTAACTTGATCGTCAGAGAGGCCGGGCGAAGCTTCCCCCGACCCGACCTTTTCTTTCAGGAACGAAGACGGGGCGCCTGGCATCGAACGCAGCCTGAAGCCTCCCTCCTCGACCGGTGGACGCTACCCTTTTGTCGCCCTGACCGGCTTGAGGCCCGAGCCGAAGGATCCCCGCACATCCGAACCCGAACCAGGCTGCTTTGATCCCGAGGCCATGGCGTAAAGTTGAATCCACCATCAGTTTAGCGCTAGAAGGAGGGCCCGAATGTCAGGGGATCACCAGACCAATCAAGGCGAGTGCGACGACGAGGGGTTTCACCTAGCGGGGGTCCCTCCTGAACGTTCCCTCCCCGGCGAATCGAGGGCGGACGACCCCGTCACAACCTCGGAACGTTATTGGCGGTTGTTCAACGACCCGGGTTTGCTTCCGCCCGATGGCGCCTTGGCCGTCCCGCCGCCCGTGACTGCCGAAGCTTTCCAAGACCTAACTCACCAGGTCCGAGCTGTTGCAGAGATGGTGCAGACCCTCATCCTGCTCCTTTCTCAGCCGATGAATCTGCTAGAGGTTCAACCGTGCCAGCAGCCCGAGCCCCCCGCTCAGGCTTACATGACGCCCTTGGCTTCCCCCGCCTCGCCGTCGGCCCGACTGGTTCCAGGTAGAGAACGAGCCACGGGAATCCCCGACGGCCGACCCGAGCCCGAGGTGGTATCTTCGGACTCGGTCGACTCTTTCCGAGCCCAGCTCCGCTTCGTCAGTTAGCGACTGGACGAAGTACAAAGGGAGATTCATAAATCGAAAGAGGAGTAGAAGGAGGACCCTGGGAGTCCCCGTTAAATGAAATCTGAGAGCAACCGGTGCCCCGAACTTTCGACTTCCCTCTATTGATGCGTACGATGACGCCACCGATCCGGCGGACCACGTCGCTGCCTTTCGAGCCCAAATGGCGTTGTATGGGACTGCTGACGCCCTGATGTGCCGGGCGTTCCCCACGACTTTAAGGGGGCCAGCCCGTGCCTGGTATAGTGCTTTGAAAGGCAGGACAATCGCTTCTTTCGATCAGCTGGCCAGAGAGTTTGAGCTCCACTTCCTGGCGCACACTCGGCCGAAGCCCTCTGTCGCCCTCCTCATCGGACTGAATCAAAAGGAGGGCGAATCTCTCGCCCACTTTGTGAATCGTTTCACTACTGAAATCCGGGGCCTGCCGGACGCTCACCCTTCCTTGCTAATGCAGGCATTCATGGTGGGACTGCGCCCCTCTAGTTTTTTCTGGTCTCTCATCGAGCGCCCCCCCAACGCGGTGTCAGAATTGCTTCAGCGAGCCTACCAATACATCTTGGCGGAAGCCTGGATATCCGGGAGGCAGGAGGAGCTCAAGAGGGGCCGGCCGGAACCTCCCCGAGGGCACCAACCCGCACAACCGAGACGCAGGATGGACCATCCTGAGCCGCCCGTCTCGGCCCCTCCGCTCCCCACCTTGGGTACATCCCGAACATAGGTATTTCTCCAAATAAAGGAGAAGGGGATGCTCAGGCCCCCGGCCTCGATGGCAAGTCCACGGTAGCTGGCGGACCGGACTCGGTACTGTCGCTTCCATCGGTAGCATGGACATGATACCAAGGAATGTCGCGAGCTGAAGTGACAGATCGAGGAACTGATTCGCAGGGGACACTTGGACCGGTATCTTCGGTAGAATGAGGAGTCATCCCCTCGCCCTGAGGGGCCTATCGAGAGACACATAGATGTGATCACCGGCGGCCCGATGTCTGGAGGAGTCAGCACGTCCGGGCGGAAGGCATATACCTGTGCCGCTGCGACCGAGGAGCTCAAACGCGCTCCCGAGCCGGAGATCACGTTTCCAGCCGAGCGGCCCGAGCAACCTGAGCACGACGACGCGTTGGTGATTTCCACTAGGATGGCCAACGCGCAAGTGAAGAGGATTATGATCAACACGGGAAGCTCAGCCGACATACTCTACCTGGACGCCTTCCAGAAGCTTGGGTTGTCCAGGGACACCATGGATCCGATGCACTCGACGCTCACTGGATTTACCGGAGATTCGATTTCGCCGTTAGAGGCAGTCACACTGCCCTTGACCCTCGGGGATGCGCCGAAGACGAAGACGGTGATGGCGACTTTTCTGGTAGTCGACCTACCTACCGCCTACAATGCCATTTTGGGGCGACCTACCCTTAATAAATTCAGGGCGGTCGTCTCGACTTACCACCGAACCATAAAGTTCCCGACCCGCGCCGGAGTCGGTGAAGTCCGGGGAATCCCTCGCGACTCCAGACAATGTTACCTGACGACGGTCTCCCTGCACAAGAGGGAAAGGTCCGACCATCCGCTGGCAGACCCCCGGGAGTCGAAGAAGCCAACCCAGCATCTCGAGCCGACAAAGCCCACCATCGATGTACCCCTACTGGGGAGTCATCCCGATCGGACGATCAAAGTCAGCTCGGAGCTCCCAGAGCAGGAGCAGACTCAGCTCATCAACCTTCTCCAGGAGAACACCGACGTCTTCGCCTGGTCGCCAGCCGATATGCCGGGCATCGACCCGAAGGTATCCCAGCACCACTTGTGCATCTCCCCTAATGCCCGACCAATAAAACAGAAGCCTCGGCGACTTGCTCCCAAGCGACAACTGGCTGTCCAAGTGGAGATGGAATGACTCTTGGTGGCGGACTTCATCGAGGAGGTCAAATACCCACGATGGTTGTCAAATGTAGTCCTCGTTAAGAAATCCAATGGGAGCTGGATGATGTGCATTGACTACACTGATCTCAACTGTGCGTGTCCAAAGGATTGCTACCCCCTTCCGAGGATCGACCAGTTGGTCGATGCCACCGCCGTACATGCTCACTTTTCGTTTATGGACGCCTTCTCCGGCTACAACCAGATTCGGATAGCGCCCGAGGACCAGGAACACACGGCTTTTCTCACCCTCCAGGGGATCTATTTCTATAAGGTTATACCGTTCGGTTTGAAGAACGCTGGAGCCACCTATCAGAGGACTGTGAATAGGATATTCACCTCTCAGATAGGGAGAAATGTGAAAATTTATGTCGACGACATGATCGTGAAAAGCCGCACGGGCCCGACTCATCTGACGGATCTGGCCAAGATATTTGCCACATTGAGGAAGTATGGCATGCGCCTCAACCCTGCCAAATGCGCCTTCAGTGTCAACTCAGGTAAGTTTCTCGGATTCATCGTGCATGAAAGGGGAATCGATGCGAATCCCGAGAAGGTCCGCATTGATATGCAAGCACCCCGGACGGTCAAGAACCTCCAGTGCCTCAATGGGAGACTCGCTGCCCTGTCTCGATTCCTATCATGGTCAGGCGACCAATGCCTCCCCTTATTCCGAGCTCTGAAGAATCCGAAGAACTTCGAATGGACGGCGAAATGCGAGGAAGCCTTCGCGCGCTTGAAACGACATCTGGCCGACCTTCCTCGCCTCGCCTCGATCTCCCCCCGAGAGAACCTTAGTATTTACCTAGCCACCTCTCAGCACACGGTGAGCTTCGTACTAGTCAAGGAGGACTCCGGAGAACAGCTGCCAGTCTATTATCTCAGTCACATCCTAAGAGGGCCTAAAGAGCGATATTCGCCCATCGAGAAGCTGGCGCTAGCACTCGTGTTGGCAGCTCGGAAGCTGCGTCCCTATTTCCAGACCCACCCGATCGAGGTAATCACTGACTAACCCCTTCGACAAGTTTTTTCGAAGTTTGACGTGGCAGGTCGCCTCCTCAAATGGTCGATGGAGCCGGCGGAGTTCGACTTGCAGTACAAGCCGAGGACCGCCATCAAAGCGCAAGCTGTGGCCGACTTCATATCGGAGCTGACCCGCCCTGAGGATGGGGGTTCTGAACAGACCAAAGCAGAATGGGTCTTGTGAGTGGACGGGTCATCCGGCTCGACGGGCGCGGGAGCAGGACTAGTGTTGCAAGCCCCCGACGGGCGCATGTTTGAACACTCCCTCCGCTTCGGCTTTGCGACCACCAACAATGAGGCGGAGTATGAAGCACTCCTAACGGGTCTCAGATTGGCCGCCGAGATGCAAGTGGGTGCAGTACGCATTCTCACCGATTCACAGTAGTCACAGAGCAGCTCGGTGGTGGGTACGAAGCCCGGGACCCGACCATGGCAAAATACCTGGCAGAGGTAAGAGCCCTTGCCGCCAGCTTCATTCGTTTTACATTATCCAGAGTGCCTAGAGGTCAGAACGAGCGAGCGGATGCGCTCACAAAGTTGGCTTCGAGATCGACCCCGAAGAGAGGGCCAAAGTTGAGGAGCTTCCCTTCCGCGCCATCGCCACCGTCGTGGTGGTCGAGCCCGGTGTCTCGACAACATGGGTGCAGGAAATGCTGCAATACAAGCGGGACGGCATGCTCCCTCCTGACGAGGCCGCAGCCCGACGTCTGCGCCGTACCCAGGCCTGGTATTGTGAGATCGACGGCCGACTATATAGGAGGTCGTTCTCACGCCCTCTCCTACGCTGCTTGGACCCCGACGAGGCTAAGTCAGTTCTAGCCGAGGTCCATGAGGGGATTTGCAGGGAGCACACCGGCGGTTGTACCTTGGCGTTCAAGGTACTCCATCAGGGCTATTACTGGCCCACCCTCTACCAGGACGCGAGGGCCTACGCGTGACGATGTGACGCGTGTCAGCGACACGCGTGAGCCCCTCAGCACCCGGTGGTCCCGCTCACCCCCATGGATTGCACGTGGCCCTTTGCTCAGTGGGGGATGGACCTCCTCGGGCCTTTTCCCCCGGCCTTGGGGCAACGGAGATACATCATTGTCAGCGTAGACTACTTCACCAAGTGGGTCGAGGCTGAGCCACTCGCGGCGATCACGGAGCCCCAAGTGGAGCGATTCGTGTGGAGGAACATAGTGACCCGGTTCGGATTGCCCAGGGTCATTGTTACCGATAACCAAACTCAGTTTACCAATGCCCGATTCATGGAGTTCTACGCAAGCCACCAGATACAACTGAGGTTCAGCTCGGTGGCTCACCCCCAAACTAATAGCCTGGCAAAGGTAACTAATTGGTCAATATTGGACGGACTCGGGAGGAGGACCCTCGCGGCTCGATCTACCTGGGTCGATGAGCTACCGAGCATCCTATGGTCCTTATGGACAACACCCTGGCGGCGGGAGGTCATCGGGATCTGTCGTTTGTACACCGAGGCCATCCTATCCTACCGGTAGAGGTGGTCGTCCTCACTCCCCGGGTAGAAGCCTTTGAGGAAGCAGCATCGGCCGATGGGCTCCGAGCCGGGTTGGACTTGCTCGAAGAGCGCAGAGCCGATGCACACTTGAAAGCCCTCTCTTATAGAAGGGCCGTAGCCAAGAGTTACAATAGGAAAGTTCGCCCTCGGCCAATCAGATTAGGTGACTTGGTCCCGCACAAATCTGAGGTAAGCGACCCGACCTGGGCACGTGATAAACTCGCTCCCCGATGGGAAGGACCTTACCGCGTCATCGAGGTCATCCGAGCGGGAACGTTCCGACTCGCGACAATGTCAGGTCACCTATTACCGAGGCCGTGGAACGTTCAGAACCTTAGAAAATATTTTGTGTAAGCGTCACGATGATGAAGGCAAGATAAATGAGAATTGAGAAAGAGAACTTTATTTATTTCAGTAGGAACGAGGTTACAAGACCCGACCGACCCACAGACTGACTAACCCCTTAGAGAAGACTACAAAAATCTGCAAGACTATTTCAGGTCTTCGGGGCCTCCAAGCTGTCGTCGAAAGGGACCTCCTCGGGCATGTTCACCTCCAGGTCCTCGGGATGAGAGGTAAAGGGATCCTCCTCCACCTCGAGACCCAGATGGCACGCTCGGAAATGGGCTAGAGCTATCTGGTATCCATATTCGTAGGATACCTGCCCCGTCCGAGTCAGCCCGAGTTCGAACCCCTCAAACTTCTTGTAAGCCTCAAGGAGTTCCTTGTCCTTCTCTGGACGAAGATGCCTCTCCTCGGCAAGGGCCTCACAGGCTGCCTTCTCCGCAGCCTCCTTCTCCTCTAGCTTTTTACTTAGGGAGGACGCCTCCATTTTCAACAGACGAATCTCGGTCCGGTCCACCCACAGCGACTTCTGCAGCCCTTTATTGGCCTCTCCTGCCGTCTGTAGCTCGGACGTGAGGCGAGCCACTTCCGCCTCTAGGTCGGATGCACGCTTCTCAGCAGTCGCAACCACCTCGGGGCCCGTCCTTGCGCGGAGTTCTTCAAACTACTGGCACAGCTCCGCGTTACGCTCGCTCAACCCACCAATAATCCGACTGACGTCCTGTACCCGATCCATTAGGGTTGTCGCATATTGGAAGCCCTACAGAAGCAGGGTCAAGATCAAGTGATATTTAGGAATAACCGTAAACAAGGAGGGTGGTACTTACCCACATTAGGAATAACCTCCGAGGGCAGGGTGGACAAATCCCGAGCCATGTCGGGATGAAGTGCACCTCGGAGGAACGCCATGGAGGACTCTCCTCTGGTCCATATTCTATCCCCTCGGGACAGACCACCCCATCGGGCGACCAGCGGATCCCCCGCTTCCCCCACCGGAAACTCTCCCATTGCCCGAGCCAGGAGGGGCTCGTCCTTGCCTGGGGAAAGGCGGCACAGGTCTCGCACCGTCGGAAGTCAGAGATCCTTCCCCTTCGCCTCCCGACTGGGGCCGGACTCCTCTCGCTACGGGCTCGCCCCTGCTCGGTCCACCTGTTCGGCGATCACTCCTCTCGGGCGACCTGTGGTCGCCTCGGACCCTTTAGAGGCGAGGGTCTTCAGCCTCTTGCGCAGACGCGTGGCTTCAACCTCCGGTGGGGTGTCCTTAGTGCCAGGTCTTGGATTAGCCGCCGGGCATCGGGGGGAAACAGTCGAGGACTGCCCGCTGTGGAGAGATTGGAGGTTCACCATTTCTGCAAAAAACCAGACAATGGTTAGCACTAGAGACAATCCGTAATACCCATGAACCTAACACCTAGGATGTACCCGGAGGCGACGGACTCAGACCCGCCTCGACCAGCCAATGTTCGGTCATACTCCGAATAGCTCATGAGGAGGGAAGGATCCCCTTAAGCCTCCCCAGATCCTCGTGCTCTTGGTCACTGAGGTCCGGGGCTGTATTGTCGATTGCCCTTGCGGACCATCGGACCCCAAAACCCCAGTCCTTCTGGCAGGTCACAAAAAAGAAATGCCCCTTCCACCCTTTGTTGTTGGAAGGAGCCCTGCCGACCCGGAAGCCCGCTCGGGCAGAAAGAAAGTAACCCCCCGACCCTTTAGAGAGGCGAAAACAGGACAAAAAGAGGTTTCAGGTCGGGGTGATGTTGGCGTAATGGCATTTCCCTAGGAAAGCCACCAGGTAGCGCCAGGAGTTCGGCACCACCTGCGACGGCGAGATTCGCCACCAGGAAATGTAGGCTATGATGACGGGGTGGAGAGGAAGACGTAGCCCCACCTCAAGGGCGTTTAGGGTCAATGCGAAACCCTTAGGGATCGGGTCGTAAGCCCGCTGTCCCGGTTCAGGGGCTAAGAGGACATAGTCCTCCGGGATGCTGTAGCGCTCCCGGAGGTTTCTCAAGGATGACCTGCTCACGGTGGAGTCGAGGTCGTGCGACCACATCAAGGCCTCGAGAGCCCTAGCCGCCTCCCCGTCAGAAGACTGGCCGGGGGATGCCGGAGGCACCCCCTTGTTAGCATTGCCAGGGGATGAAGAGGCAGAAGAAGAAGAAGATGAGGTCATTCTCACTAACCTTGGAAAAGAATGGAGGAAGGGCCGACTTGAAGGAAGGAGAGGACGCTGGAGTCAAGGAAGGGAAGGCGAGACCCAGGACGGAAGACTCATGCAGCGAGAGATGAGAGGAAAGCCAGACATGCGCTATTTAAAGGAAAACTCTCGCCAGAAGCAGCGCCCTTTCGTCTCCCGAAGGTGGGCGACGGCCTCGCTTCCGCACCTACCTGTGACCCACATCACTTCAGGAAGGCCAAAGGACGTCCCCTCATAAATGAAGGCCACACGTGGCAACTTTGGAGCGGGCAAGTTGGACGATAGAATACAGGCACCTCGACTTCGATGTCTACAGGACCCGATGAATCAACCCATGAGCCCCTGCATCAAGCAAAGGAATTCTCAATTATTTGCACTATGTGAGTTTGAACAGAGGGCCCACATCTTGCTAATAGCCGCTGTGCCGCCGACCGCCTTGAAGTACTTCTATGCGCGCGCCGCCTACCGAGCACGTATCGATCTCGTCGCCCGACCAGAGTACTTCTCTACGCGGCCCACCTGCTTGACCATGTGCCTCGGCCGCCCGAGTACTTCCCTACGTAGCCCGCCTGCTTGAGCATGTACCATGGTCGTCGATCGCCCGAGTACTTCTCTGCGCGGCCCACCTGCCTGAGCATGTACCTCGGCCGTCGACCGCCCGAGTACTTCTCTGCGCAGTCCACTCGCCTGAGCTTGTACCTCGGTCGCTGACCACCCGAGTACTTCTCTGTGATCCGCTCACTTTGCTGAGCATGCGCCTCGTCGCGCTGCCGAGTACCTCTTTGCGATCCATTCGCTGAGCATGTACCTCGCCGCCGCGCCGAGTACTTTACGTGATCCGCTTTGCTGAGCATGCGCCTCGGCTACGCAAATATGCTCAGCGCACTTCATCATCCCACAAAGCAGAGCTACGCGCTCCAAAGCTCCGAGCCTGAGCCTGGCCACAAAGCCGAAGCTACGCCTCGCAAAGCTTAGTGAGCCTTGAGCATGGCGCAGAAGCCCGAGCTACGCCTCGGCCAGAAAGCCCGAGCTTGTACCTCGGCCGCAGCTTCTCCGTGCCTGTTTCACAACCTGACCCCCAGAGCTGAACACTCCAGTCTCGCCGCGTCCCTAGACGACGAGCCGACAGACCCCCACCACGAGCTCCCAGAAAGCATTCTCCACGCCCATCAGAAGTTTATCCGGCAATCCCCGTGGACTGAAGCCAGCCTCGGACCTTAGAGCGAGCCCCAAGGCAGGGCTTCCTTCGGGGGGGAGAGTGATGTGGGTAATAAATGGAACGTGACATCAGCCCATACCGCTTGCATCCGGATGACGTCTTCTGTCTCCATCGCAACCGGCTGTAGCCCATGTTGATCGACAGAGGTGACGCCACCTGTTCCGCGCAGGTCGCCCGGCCATCGAGGCACGTCACCATCCCGCAGGGGACAAGTCCTCAGCACACTGTCAGACGTAATCAGAGACGTAGCATCACAACTACAGCTGGGGGGAGCAGTCTGACCCATAAAAACCCAGGTAGATGAACGTAAGAGGGGGGCGGGGGGAGGACGAGCACTCAGAAAAGAGGAGAGATCCTTTTAAGGTAATCTGGTCTAACTCATCACAAATTCGTGATGTTTAAAGATCTACTAACTCTGATAACTTTCCATCCTTTTTTTACTCTCCAAAAAAAGCGAAACTGGTCCATGATTAATCGGAAAACGCCATTGTTGCCGAGTTCTTTAATGCCACTTGGCGTAGCTTGTCCCTAGCAATTATTTGGGAGTATGTCTCCTTCATGGCCACCTCCCCTGCCTGTGCCCCCTCCTCGTCTTCTTCTTTTGATTAGCCTCCGCTACTGCCAACCATTGATGCAACACCAGACCAGCTGACGTTATTCTCATAGTGCTATGCGTTCGTCACACACTGTATCCGAGCCATCGAGCTATCATTGCAGGTTTCAGAAGAACGAGTCCATGTTCTTACGCACTTCGGTTCGTGCGGACATGGAAGTATACCGTGTAATTCCCTCTCGATTAGCTCCCGATCCACTCGCCTGGGTGACTCCTGGAACAGCCACAAGGAAGCATTTAGTTGTGGATGTTATTAATTGATGATTTATGAGCTGGTCGGGATCGGTTGGCGAAGAAATCACGCCAAGATGTTTGAACTGTTGGAAGTCTTCTCTCCGGTCTTGCACTTGAGTTGTGACTCCAATTATTCGACTTCGAACTGTTGAAGTCTTCCTTTCGATCTCGTCGTTGTGTCGCAAACCAAATTATTTCGTGGATTTTGCAGTGGGAATGCGAAATTAAATTGCTCCGTGATTGTCGTGAAGAACTTGACGACGCCAGTCAATTCGAAGTCAACGACTAGTCCACAAATCGGAGGCCAATGTGGTTTCGAAGTCTCTATAAATTGGATGCATTGCCATAGCTATCCTGCGCCCAGCAAATGGCTTCGGCTGCTCTCTTAATCTGCTCTTTTGTTCTGTTCCTGAGTCACTGTTCTTCCCTTGCCAACGGAGAAGACGCTCAGAGCTACCACGTGGTTCAAAATCATAATTCGAGTCCCGAAGTTGACTGCTCCTCATCCAAGGGTCAGCCATCCCTCTGCTGCTCTCTTGCATCAATCTTTTCTTTGGGTTGCAGATCTCATACTCCGTAGATGATTGGAAATTCTACTCATGAACTGCTGAAACCAGTCGATCCAGTTTCCTTAAAAGATAGTTTCGTCGTTCGCAGGATCTAACGCTACCGCCCTCCCGTTGGTGCATCGGCATGGACCCTGCTCCCCCTTCGACAACAAGAAACTGCTATCGCTGGAAGAGATTCTTCTGAAAGACCAACTTCGAGTCGACTATCTCCGGCGAAGTGCCTTGAAGTCTTCCACCAAGCCACAGGTCAACGATTCCGAGGCAAGCATCCCGGCGGAGTACGGAGGAGGGGAGTACGTGATCACAGTCGGCTATGGCACCCCCAGCCGAGAGCAGACTGTGACGATGGACACCGGGAGCGACCTGAGTTGGATCCAATGCAAACCATGCTCCGCGTGCTACTCGCAGCAGCAGCCGATCTTTGACCCATCCCAATCGTCCTCCTACGCCACGATCCCTTGCAACTCGCCGGACTGCAGTCAGCTCCGAAGCAGCTGCTCCAGCTCTTGCGCTTATATGATCACCTACGGCGATGAGTCGACCACTTCAGGAGTCTACAGCTACGACAGACTGACGCTGTCGCCAAACGACGTGATCGAGCACTTCCTCTTCGGGTGCGGCACCGACAACGAAGGGCTGTTCCAAGACACCGCAGGGCTCGTGGGTCTCGGCCGCGGCAAGCGCTCTCTGGTGTCTCAAACGTCGCAAGTTTACCACTCGGTCTTCTCCTACTGCCTTCCTTCGACTTCCAGCTCCATCGGGTTCCTGAAACTGGGCGAACCTGGTGGCGCCTCCAACACCGGCTACACTCGAATGCTGACCGGCTCCACTCATCCAAGCTTCTACTTCGTTGACCTGATCGGAATCAGCGTGGCCGGGCAGCAGCTGGCCATTTCGTCATCGGTTTTTAGGTCCGGTGGCACGATATTGGACTCCGGCACTACGATCACTCGCATTCCGGCGTCGGCCTACGAGGCCCTGAGGTCGGCGTTCCAGGAGCACATGTCGGCATACCCTCGTAAGCCTCCTAAAGAAATACTTGACACCTGCTATGACTTCAGCGGCTACGAGAACATAACAGTCCCCAAAGTGGCGCTGCACTTCGACGGAGTCACACTGGATCTCAGCGGACCTGGGATCCTCAGGCATGGCTGCTTGGCTTTTGCTGGATATGAGGGCGGTAGCTTCGGAATCATTGGCAACGTGCAGCAGCGAACGTTTGAAGTGGTCTATGATCTAGGAAACGAGAGGATTGGATTTGTGCCGCAGGCTTGCAGCTGATTGATTCACCACGCAGCCACCTGCTCTTTGTTTTCATGCATCAATAAGAACAATGGGTGACAAAATGAAGACACCCGGAGTCACTCTGTTCACATAGATTCTGTTCCTCCGAATCTTATTATTATCAGTATGTCTGTCTCTTTTGTCCGTAATGTTGAATTTGGCAGTCATTCCTCAGCAGCTTCTCATTTATATCATCACAATTCACATATGACTGTTAATAGATAAGATTTCCTCAACCGCACGAGGAAATCGATCGGTGACTGATTGAGAAAATCCTCTCTGGCATGGGATTTACAAATCGATTCTTATTCCTTTGTCAAACTGCATTGATCAATCCATTATTCCTTTCAATTCATTTCAACATGGTATCAGAGCAATAGAGCAATTTCTCTTCTTGCTGTCCGGCCAAGAAATCGTTTGCCATTGAAAAGCACACAAAAATTGCAAGGAAGTCCTCCTTTCTCAGCCGAGCAGCAGCGTGGACTCAGATTAGTCTTGCTTCCTTTGCTTCCTCGGCTCGGAAGTCCTCCTTTCTCTCAGTGTCGACGAGCGTGGACTCGCCCCTTGACCTCTGCTTCCATGGGTGTTCCTTCTCCCACCGATCGCTACCTCAAAGATCGGCAGGTGGAGTGCTCAATAGGTGATCGCTAGCTTACCTGACTGTTCTTTGCTCCTTCTTGTCGGCGCCCCGGGCGAGTTTCAACTCCTCCAGTTTGAGACAATCGTTGAGGCCCCTTTCTCCCCGGAGCCCCTACGATCTGTTTGAGAGCCGCTTCCCATGCGCAGTTCCCTCCTTTAAATTTGTTGCCAGTGACCAAACAGCAGTCGAGCGCCTGCGACTGCTTTTTTTTCTCGGCAGGACATCCTCTCGATCCGGGCCCACGACACCCAACACCGGCTCGATGCGGAGAGCATCCGCCATCTCCTTCGAGATCGCCGCCCCGTCGCTCTCTCAAGCATCGTCCCCACCTTTGTTGCCGGAAACCGCTTTTCCAGAGGCGAGCACTCTCAGTTGACCCACGGCGTGGAATCAAGGAGTGGCGGTGGGTGGGAAGAGGCAAGGGAATCCTTCTTCCCATTTTTCCCAGAGAGAGCTCGCAACACTCTCTCGCTCCGACCAACATGTGGGAAGTGAGGCGAGCGCGGCCACCACCTCTGCCGGCTTCTTTTCGACGGGCGCTTCTTCAAACCACCAAGCGGCGTCGTTCTGAGAGCATGGCGCAAGCAGACAGCGCCTCATAGAACTTGTTGTCTCCTCTTGTCGCCAAACTCCATCGAGCGATGCGATCTTGACCAGGTTCTTGGTTGAGTCTTGAGACGCCCATTACGCATAAAGCAAATCTCTTGAGATGGTGAGGATGGTTTCTTCTCCTTACGACCCATCAAAGCCAACGCCATCGTATCATCAAATGACTTCATCATCTACTTCCTATACTCGGTCATTGTTCCTACAGGAACAATAGCGATTCTCAATCTCAAGCCTCATCACTATCAATGTTGCGGCACTCATTCCTTTCAAGTTATCCAAAAGCGGAAATTATGCATCTTGGCGTGCTCAATTTTCTAATCTTCTATTTGGATATGACCTTATAGGTTACATCGACTTTGCTCTCTCCATTGTCCATCCAGGCTTCTGCTCAACAACCCAGGAGGATCTAGTCCCATACCAAATCCGACTCCTTGATCTTCTTGGTTACGTCAAGATCGTCTCATCCTCCAAGCCATTCAAGCTTCTTCAGTGTCTTTCGGGTCCGTCGCCCCACTAATATCTTCATGTATGATCTGCTGCGAAGCATGGTCCAAGTTGCAAACAACATTGGCAAATCGAATTCAGCGTGCTTCGCATGCTCGGACTCTTATCGTTCCGATCGAGAAAGTGAAACAAGAGGAAGTACATATTAGCGATTACTTACAAAATATCAAAGTGATCATCGATGACTTAACTTTGATAGTCATTCCCTCAATGAAGAAGAAGTCCTCGTTCATACCCTTAATGGCTTAGGGGCGAATACAAAGAAACACGGACACATCCATTAGGACGTGATTCTCAATATCATTTGAAGAACTCTATGACAAGTTGACCGACTACGAGACATATTTGAAGCAATAGCCGACGATCGGCACCAGTTGCCGAGGACCAACTATCACATACTCTTCTTTTTTTTTTAAATCCAAGAGAAAGAGTAACCAATGATACAATAAGCGCGTCAATCAAGGTCAAACAAAGTGCCACACCCTCTCTACTAGTGAGTCACTAAAACTTCATGATGGAAGTCAGTGCTCACGGACTCTCTCTCAGAGTCCTGGCAAGTACTTGGCTCCCTACAATACTTGGCTCTCACACGATGTCAGACGTTTAATTTACTGATAATAAATTGTCACAATTCATGCATCGACCATCTACAATACATTGGTCTGCAATGGTCAAGCGAATTTTGCGATATCTTAAGGGGACTCTAAATCATGGCCTCACAAAGATTTTTCGTGGAAACACACCTCGCTTCAACTTCATGCCTAAGCAAGTCTTTGATTGCAGCAGAAATTATGATGATAGAACATCCACATTGGCATATTATATTTCTTGGAGCTAATCCAATCGGTTGGAGTTCTAAGAAACAAAAGACAGTTGATATCCCGATCCACAATGAAGTGAATACCTGTGCCATTGCCATGGCCCCCTCCCGAAATAAATTGGATCACAAATCGCTCAAGGAACTCAACGCCAACTCTACTGCTCCTCCTACAATATCACGCGATAATATTGGAGCTACCTATTTATGTGCCAATCCGATTTCACTCACGCGGCGAAGCATATTGCCATGACTTCCCTCAAATCCCGAGATCAAGTTATCAAACATCAACTACGTGATTTTTCTGCCACGTACATACAAGGTGATCAACTCAGCGGACTCACTTACGAAGTCTCCGGCTGGGCTCGTAAATTATTTTCATTACATCGGTCCAAGATCGGTGTCCAACGGCAGGAGCTTGATCTTATGAGGGCATGTTAATAGATAAGATTTCCTCAAAAAACGAGGAAATCTCGGTAAAATTCCAGATTGATGAAAATCCTCTCCGCTTACACGGAAATCGTTATTCCTTTGTCAAACTGCATTGATCAATCCATTATTCCTTTCAATTCATTTCAACAATGACTTCAATACATCTAGACCTTCGATAACCAAATGCTCCATAATCGATCGAACTTGACTGAATGAAAGCAAAATCTTACTCTGGAACATGGGATTTACCATCAAGACAAACTTAGACATGATTCTGTTTTCATATGCTAAATATCAACCATGCTAAATCAACATTCAAACCATAGAGTTGTTAACATAGAACATGAGTTATCCATGCGTGCATAAACACAAGTTATAAAGATCTCTTTGGCAAAAGGCCAAGAAGGCCGTCTACATAGTCACTGCATATCTGAAAAGCACACAAAAAATTGCAAGAGAAGCAAGCAGCAGAATACTGAAAGCAGAGCTTGATCCAGATTAGTCCACCTCCTCCATCTTACTCTCTTCGGCATCGGCAGCATCCTCAAGCGTAGGCATGTCAGTGTCTTCAACCTTTTCATCCTCGTCGATGCTGAGACCTAATTTTAGCATGCGGTGGATCCTGTTGCCAAAAGTATTGGGGTCATCCAGGCTGAAACCAGAGGTGAGGAGAGCAGTCTCAAACAGCAGAAGTGTGAGGTCCTTGACTGATTTGTCATTCTTGTCGGCGTCTGCGCGCTTTCTCAACTCCTCCATGATGGGATTCTCTGGGTTGATCTCCATGGTTTTCTTGCTGGACATATAGCCGGCCATGCTGGAGTCCCTGAGAGCCTGTGCCTTCATAATCCGCTCCATGTTCGCAGTCCATCCGTACTCGCCAGTGACCAAACAGCAGGGTGAGTCAACAACGCGATCGGACACGACTACCTTCTCCACCTTGTCACCCAACACCTCCTTGATGACTTTGCAGAGCTCTTCAAACTTCTCCTTCAGGGCTTCCTTCCTCTTTTTCTCATCGTCACTCTCATCAAGCTTCAGCCCCTCCTTTGTTGCAGAAACCAGCTTCTTCCCCTCGAACTCCTTCAGTTGACCCACGGCATATTCATCAATTGTATCGACCATGAAAAGAACCTCATACCCCTTCTTCTTCAGCTTTTCAAGGAACGGAGAGTTCTCCACCGCCTTCTTGCTCTCACCAGTTATGTAGTAAATGTCATTCTGACCCTCCTTCATTCTCGTAACATAGTCCTTGAGGCTAGTCATCTCATCCCCGCTCTTGGTAGAGTGGAACCTCAGTAACTCTGCAATCTTTGATCTGTTCTGAGAGTCCTCATGGATTCCAAGCTTGAGGTTCTTCGAGAACGCCTCATAGAACTTGTTGTAATCCTCCTTGTTCTCAGCAATCTCGAAGAAGAGGTCGATACATTTCTTGACCAGGTTCTTGCGGATGACCTTGAGAATCTTGTTCTGCTGGAGCGTCTCTCTTGAGATGTTGAGGGGAAGGTCCTCAGAGTCGACTATCCCTTTGACAAAGCCCAAGTACTCCGGAATTAGTTCTTCACAGTTGTCCATAATGAAGACGCGACGGACATATAGCTTGATATTGTTCAGCTTTTTCCTTGTATCAAAGAGGTCGAAAGGAGCCCTCTTTGGCACAAAAAGAATAGCCTTAAACTCAAGTTGACCTTCGACAGAGAAGTGTTTCACAGCCAAATGCTCCTCCCAGTCATTAGTGAGACTCTTATAGAAAGCAGAATACTCTTCCTTTGTAATCTCCTCAGGCTTCCTCATCCAGATGGGCTTCTGTTTGTTGACTAAAGACCACTCATGAGAAACCTCCTTGATCTTCTTCTTTTTCTTTTCTTTCTCTTCCTTCTCCTCATCAACATCTTCCACCTTGCCTTCTTCAGTGTCTTTCTTGTCCTCCTCATCCTCATCGTCTGAAATTTCTTTCTCTGTAGTCTTCTCAGTCCACAGGGAGATGGGATAGCTGATGAATTCAGAGTGCTTCTTGATCAAGTCTTTAAGGCGACGTTCCTCGAGATATTCCAACTGCGATCAAGGATCTCATCCATTAGTAAAATCAAAGCAAAGCAATGGCAGTCCCCAAAAGAATGCTAATATTTGATTCTAGCATAGCAATACGACAGCAGAGTATCTTATAACATGATTTCATGATGGCGAAACAAAGCAAACACGGACACATACATTAGGATGTGGATCCAACAGATAATAGATTAGTAGATATGAACAAATAGATATAAGAATGCAATAGCCTAGAACTATACCACCAGAAGCACGAGAACAAACTATACAACAGCATACTTCTTCTTTTTTTTTTTTTTCTTGGAACAGTTGCTGTACTAATGACTAAAGACAAATCTGAACCGAAACACACAAGTTAAAGCGACACCATGTCATCTTTATAATCAAAATTCATAAGTAAAACAGTGAACCTCAGATAGCATCTCTCAGAGTCCATAAGTTGGTTCTTCAATCTTATGAATGAAGAACAGATACACGATGTCAAATTATAACTAATATCTACTGATTATGGATTCAAGAATTCCATTTTCCCGACTTACTCCTCTGGTAATTAGCTCTACCCAATGGTTGTTTCTACGTGCATGTAACCACAAGACAAGCTCGAAAAAACAAAGTGAACATCACAAAGATGTTTCTCGTGGATTTACCCCCACCCAATAAATTAAGCAAGAATAGCTGCAGCAGACAAGGAAAAGAACACCATACTAATTGGAAATAAAATGTTCTTATCATGCCAAACTACTATTACAAACCGGAAAAATCCTAGTTGCCCCAAGGATTATGATCCAGGGGGATAGTGTTTACCTGATCCTCCTTAAGGAAAAGGGTGATCTTTGTCCCCCTCCCGAGATTCTCCCCTGAGGTATCCCTGGTGACCGTAAATGAACCCCCAGCCTGCGACTCCCAGACGTACTGCTCATCATCATTGTGTTTGGTGGTCACGACGACCCTCTCGGCTACCAGATACGCGGAGTAGAACCCCACCCCAAATTGCCCAATCATACTGACGTCGGCGCCGGCGGCAAGCGCCTCCATGAACTCCTTGGTCCCAGACCGAGCGATGGTACCGAGATTGTTGACAAGATCGGATTTTGTCATGCCGACGCCGCTATCGATTATGGACAAGGTGTTAGTGGCCTTGTCAGGGATGATGTGGATGAAAAGCTCCGGCTGGGCGTCAAGCTTGCTCTTGTCCGTCAGGCTCTCGAACCGGATCTTGTCCAACGCCTATTGAGGGCACCATATCAGGACCAAAAACGAAGCAAACACCAAAAAAAAAAAAAAAATGAAGAGAGATCTTTTTAAAATTCCAGATTGATGCATCAAGGCAACACGACGCTTACATCGGAAGAGTTACTGATGAGCTCTCGAAGAAAGATCTCCTTGTTGGAGTAAAAAGTGTTGATGATCAGGCTGAGAAGCTGGTTGATCTCCGCCTGGAAAGCGAAGGTCTCCGTCTCGGCCGCCATGGCTGGACCTGTAAAGAGAACTCGAACTCGATCGAGAGAATGAGAGTGAAACTGAGGGAGAGATTTAGGAGGAGGCTTCTTCGGCGCTAGGGCTTCCAACAATGTGTGAGGAAATGGGATATATATAGAGGGAAAATAAAATTCCGTTTCTAGATCCTTCTATAGATCGAAAAGACAGGACCGCTGTGTGAAGAAATGGATGTATATACGGGGCAAATAAAATTCCGTTTCTAGATCCTTCTATAGATCGAAAAGACCGGACCGCTGTGTGAAGAAATGGCAAATATATAGACGGAAAATAAAATTCCGTTTCTAGATCCTTCTATAGATCGAAAAGACCGGACCCGCAGGAGACGTGGTGGGTTCGGGAATCAAACCGGGCCGGCCCGTGCAAGGCCTAAAAATTTTGGGCTTAATGCTGACAACTTGTGTATCCTGTGGCAAAGCAATCAGCGTATCGATGCAACAAAGAAATGGTTCATTTTAGCCGCATTCTTCGTTCTGACTCTAACATGCACCGGTGTGCTTCTGGATTGTTCCACGTCCATCCAAGTCATCACTGACGCACGTATGCAATAAATAAATTAAAATATCAGCGCAGTTTTGACCTATCCTTCGTTCTGATGCTAACATGCGCGGTTTTCCGGTGAGTCCGTCTCCCCCCGTCTTCGTTCCGGTATTCTTACCGCCGCCTCCTCTTAATCCAAACCCAGTGGGAAAACTCTCGAAGGGCCCAAGAACTCGAAGTTTCTCGTTCAAAACGATCTCCTACCCTCACCGCAGGTGATTGTTTCCTTCAGGGGCCAAATATTATATTATATTATATATATATATATATATATATATATATATATATATATATATATATATATATATATATATATATATATATATATATATCGCCAAGAAGCACAAACCCCTCCTCTGGGTTTCGTCACCATCAATCGCTTAGGAGGTACGTTCACCGCCTTTTGTTTCTTCGAAAAAGATGATTGTGTTCTTGAGGGATTCTGATATCGTCTAATCGCGTCCCGAAATGACGCTTTATAGTTGTTTATGGATCTTTATTGATCGAATTTGTACATGCTGGTTGAATTTGTGGCAGTATAGCCGATTCTCTTTTATTCCTCTATCACGCGACGATCTGAATTTGTTCGATTGGGGACTTTTGTGGTGGAAGATCGATCTTTGACACCTCTATGGTTTCGATTTTGTTCAAAATGAGATGACCGTGCTATTGATCTATTGTATGTTTTTCTTTTCTTCTGGATCGTACGAATTCTTGGTTGGATTGATCTTAGCATCGTTAGGATTCGGAGAAGTCCCTTCTTGATCGCGAATTTGTTGTGAGAATTAGGGAAAATGAAGTTAGTTGTAGTTTAATTATACGATAAATGGTAGCCCCTTGAGACCGTTCTCAAGTCGAAATTTTCATGTATTTAGTTGAAACGAAAGTTGAAAATTGAACCTCGATTTTTGGTTGTTCTTAGTTCCTTATCTGCAGGCACTGTAGTTATTGTGCAAAATAAAGGGATTTTAAGAGGCCAAGCCAGTGGCCGTGTGGTAGGTTCTCAGGGCTGCATCTCCGTATGATTTTGATCGGAGACATTGATAACGTTTATCCTTTCAATGGGAACTGATACGATAGATTGATATTATGCTAGTTTGATATTTTGTTGGGGAACTTAATTAAATTATAGATGAGAATTGGAAGTTCTTCCATTGACCGCAGAAACCTGCATGGAATTAATGAATGTCTAAGATGTTGGCCGCCTGGGTGTTAAATTCTCTCACTTTTCTCGTTAATTTGTACAAATATTGTTGGAGGTTATTTAGAAGTGCATATGAATATTGAGACTTAGCAAAGATTATATATATGCAGCAATTTTTTATATTTCATTGTGTGGAGTCACTGTTACTTTGCTTTTTGAAGACATGTTCTGATATCTGTTGTTCTCGCTCGTTATACTACCCTAGATGATCTTTCAGCTTGCTGATTGGCATATAGCATGTTCCCCATTGCATGAGCTCCTTTAGGTATTTCTAGCTCATGGCTACAATGTTTCAAATGAATTGCTAGCTTCTGTCAGCACCTATAGTTCATGGTTAGACATCCTGGATTTTGGGTGACATTTTCTAAAATTGTTTTGTCAACAACAAACATGTACTATCTACTGTATTATTTGCTTCAATGTGCTCCATGTTTCCTTGCACTACATCCATAAGCTTACCAGGTCATATTTGATTTTCTGAACATTTTTGGTTAGATTGGACAGAGCTATATATCATAAATGATCCATCAAGAAGATATGTTCAACCAATGTAAATGTAATCACTGAGATATTTTCTTACTTTTCCAAAAATAAAAATTTTCATGTTAGGATTTTACCTTATATGATTAATCTACTTTCTTGATTGAGAAATTTAATTAAGGAAAATATTAGTGTTTGATTCTTATTTTTTTATTGTGCTGACAAATTATGAATAAAATTAATCAATTGAATAATTAATCAAATTATTCTAGTTGAAAAGTAGATTCTCTTTCTTTTATATTTTCTGCAAGGAATCAAAAGTGTTATATATCATAAATGATTTTTGGCAACATTTTTCTAGGGTTGCTTTGTCAATAACAAACATGTAATATCTACTATATGATTTGCTTCAATGTGCTTCATGTTTTCTTGCACTACATACATAAGCTTACTAGGTCACATTTAATTTTCAGAATATTTATGGTCAAATTGCATAGAGCTATATATCATAAATGATTCATCAAGAAATATTCTTCTTGATGTGATGACTGAGATATTCTTCTTTCTTTTCCAAAAATAAAAATTTCTATGCTAGAATTTTTTGTATATGATTAATCTATTTCCTTGATTGAACAAACTAATTAAGAAAAAAAATAATTAATGATTGATTCTTATATCCTTGATTGTGCTGACTGAATTTGAATGAGATTAATTAATTAATCCAAAAAATTATTAATTAGTTATTTTCTTAGGGAGGGCCCTCTATTCCCTCATATTTAAAGATGATGTACCCCCTCCTATTCCTTGTTTGTTGTCTTTTAGCGGGAAGGAGGTGGAGGATCATCATCTTGTTGAAAAGTAGGTCCTCTTATCTTTCTTTAATTGAGAATGATGATTTATATTATCTGCAAATTTTAGGAATTAAAAGTGTTATATGTTCATTCAAGTTGTTTATATTTCGGAATTTTTAATTGATGAATTTTGGGTATTAAATTAATCCTCAATTTTTCAAGATCATGATTTATGAGCTTCAATGCTATTTTAATCAGTTTAAGCTTTAAATCATGATTAGTAAAGATTAATTAATGAATTTCTTGATACCCATGTCATTTTATCTTAAATCCACTGCTTTTTAAGGTTGATGATTTAATCATTTTGCATCATGTTAATTCCTTTAATTTAGCATGTTAATTTAACTATTTAATAGTTTTATAGTTTATCCATGCCTTGTATTAAATCAGATTGATTAGTTTAACTATTTAACAACATTGTTAAATACAAGGGACTGAAATCGGATTGGAATCAGGGAAAATGAGTTCGGATTGAGTCTGACAAATGACTAGAGCCACCGTTGGTTGGATCCGATCAGACCCAACTGCATGCACCTGAGCCTGGCCTGGATGTTGGTCAAACCCAGACCTATAGCTCGATCTGAGGTGACCTAGAGCCTATGGCGTGGGTTTTCTCAAGCAGCACATAGCGACCTAGCATGGTGGCTTGGGTCCAACCTTCAGTGCCGTGCAATGATGTGACGTGGCCCAGAGAGGCCCAACGCAACCCATTCACATCAGCTTGGTGCGGGCTGGTGCGACCTAGAGCTTAAGGCCCATGTGTGGCTCACCACTAAGGCCCGACCCATCACCCACTTTTATTGTGCGACCATGTGCAGTGCATATGACCCTGGTCTAGGGCCTCTATGTCCCATTCCAGCTTGGCATAGCATTGCGTGCCTTGGATCGAGCTCGACTCGACACCTTTTAGCCCAATTATGGCCTACGCCTGCAGCCCATAGTAGCCCAATGCATGCGCCCCACGTGCAAGTCAACCCGTGGACCCTATGGCTTGGTGTGAGCCTTGTAACTAATCAAACTGGATCAGTTCGATCTGTTCAGGGTGATCTGAATATACCTTGTCTTGTCTGGTTCAAGCCGGTTTAGCCCAAATTGGACCTTATTAAGCCCAATTAGGCTGGTTTAAGGTGGTTCCAAACTAGTTTTAAGCAAATTTGATGGTTGGCCAGTTGGGTTCTAGCTAAAAACCTACTAGGTTCAAATCAGTTGGACCATTTTCAATTAAGGTTCAAACCTAGTAGCTAAAAACCTACTAGGTCAATGAATGGTTGTAGTTTGAGTGACAGTTCATAATTTCATGATTTATTGAACTTAAAAACCTTATTTGAAGTTATATTATAAAAATTGAAAATGATTAATGGATTTATGTTCAAATGACATTTGACACTAAGGTTGGTGATATAATGCATGTTATTAATGATTATAGCTTTCACTTTTATAACCTTTGCATTCGTTGCTGCTTGTTTTTTGCTTAACTGTGGTATTGTTGGCCTCCAAGAGTATCTTGCACTTGTTTGTTGTGTGAATATTCATAGAATTATTTCAAGTGAATATACAAGACTTTTTTTTATGGTTGCAGTTTTGTTCTCTTACAGGAAATACATAAAAATTAGTGCAGCTTTAGCAGTATATTCGCAAGTACGTATTCTGTGGAAATGGAGCAATCTTGCAACATTCTGGTAATTTGGAGAGGCAAGCAGTTCGATGTAAATGTCAACCCAGATTCTAATGTCAAGGAGTTTGGGCAGAAACTTCAGGAATTGACTAATGTCAGACCTGATACTATGAGACTTTTTGTTCCACAAAAGAATAACAAAGGTTCAAAAATGCTCAGCCCATTTTCCGATGTTCACTCGATGTTAAGCTTGCAAGAATCAGCAATCCTTGAGGTAAATTTACATTCATACTGCATCATGAATTATTGTTTTCTTTTTTTAGTTTGAGAAAAGGTTGCAACAATTATGCTAATATTGGTTGGCTCAAGCCTGTGGATTACTTTGCATCTAAGTATCAACCGGTAACTTTTTATCTTTTTGAACTATGCTGTGTTTGTTAGTGCCAAGCAAATTTGTTAATATAACTTGACTGCAGCCTACTTGCCTGTGGTTACCGTGCATTAGATAACAGAGAGACCAAATATATATTGTAAGGTAATTGTAGGATAAGTAATCCTGCAAGTATTATGTTCAATACAGATACGTCAAGCAATTTGTAGTATCCTGTGGGACACTCTTGTTAAAGTCATATCTTCCTGACAGGTTTTTGTCAGACTTGTAAAAATTTTCCTTTCAGACAGACTTCTTTGATTGTCAGATTCTTTCAGACACTCTTGTTAAATGGGCTCCTCTCTCAGCAACTGCTCCCATCACTTGTTAAGATTCTGTTACTGCCGATTGACTGCTCTTGGCACACCACCTGCAAGGGTTGGGAGTGCATTTCCTACCAGCCGGCCTCCCTTGCCAGATTTCTACAGATTTGAATCAGTGACTAATTGAAACCCACAAAAATTGCATTACCGTCTTTGGACATGTGGCCATAATTGATCCTTAAAGTGAATGAAGACTAATAAATGCATTATAGAACAACCACACAGATACATGTGGGTTAATACATTCTAAAATTTGTTATTTGGCAATGCAGTAATACTCATAAAGAAACCTGGTATTCTTTCAGCATCTATTGTATTTATATGTAGAAGCCAAAATCAGTTAGATCCTGTATTCATGATAAAAATTTTGAACATTAGAAGCTTCTTCTCACCAGACAGGCTACTAATCTGGATCGGTACAGTCTGTATCATATCATCTTCCTATGCGCTGAGATTTCTGACATGGAGATTTTTTCTGGATAGTATACTATATATCATTTTGTTCAATTTTGTTTAACAGCCGTAGCATGGTGAAGATGATTGCTTGCTTGTGCTTGTCTTTGCAGGGAAAGACTATCAAGATGATGGGTGTTTTTAGTGATGAGGTTGATGAGGTTTCTCATAATAGTAATAAACCTGACCTAAGGATAGCTGGTTTTGCTGAAGAGGAACAGAGATTGAGACAGAGAGCGACATATAGGCCTCAAGCTTCTCTGAAACTTCCACAAGGAACCTACATTTTCTGCGAATTTCGCACACTTCAGATTCCAGGAATTGAGGTATTTACTTGAGCTGTAAATAAAAAAGTATGTTTTATTAATTTTTTGGGCATTTATTTGAAAGTTGTGATGTTCGTGGAGTCCTCTTGGTGTTTCATGTTTAATGGTGATTGCATGATGGCCACAAGAGACTGAAGTGCGCCCTTTTGACCCTTTTTTCTGAATGACATAAAAAGCAGTACATGTAGTTATGATAGTTACCCTTGTTCACCTTTTTCACTATTATTTATATCAGTTGAACCCTCCACCATCTGAGGCTCTGAGAAGAATGCACATGCTTGCCTGTGATCCTGGGATTATTGCTATCATGAATAAGGTAACAATTGTCTAATGATAATTTTTATTATTTAGTTACATGGTTATCTCATAAGATGCTTTTGCCTATTCTCTCAGCATCGGTGGCGGGTTGGTATTATGAGTGAAATGGCACCTGAGGGATATGTAGGAATAAGTCCAAAATGCATTCTGGGATTTAATAAGGTAACCAAGTTGCTGTATAGTTTATAGATAGATAATATTGAAGTGAAGAAAGGTTGACCTTGTTTTTGCTTTTCTTTTCTTTTAACTTTCTTTTTGCAGAATCATGGGGAAGAGATATGCCTTCGATTGCGTACGGATGATCTTCAAGGATTTAGAAAATATGAAAGCATCAAAAGAACACTTTTACATGAACTTGTATGTTCTTTCCTGGCAACTTAAGCTGGTTCCACTTTCATTGTAACAGTTTTTTCTGTGATTGTGTCATTTAATTAAACCTGTTAGAGTGGTTTCTTATGTTCTTTTTTTCTTTCTTTCAAAAATTTATTTCAGGCCCACATGGTGTACTCCGAACATGATTCTAATTTCTTTGCTTTAAATAAGCAGGTACCCTTGTGAACCCATTAAGAAGATATATGGGCCTTTGGCAATATCTTTTTCTAATTGAATTATTTGATATGATCACAGTTAAATGAAGAAGCCGCTAGCCTAGACTGGACAAAATCCACAAGTCACACATTGAGCGGTCGCAAATACCTTGATCATTATGAAGCGGAGGATTATGTCGAACTGAGTAGCAAGGATAGTGGTCAAAAGCTTGGGGGTGCAACAAATTCATTAGTTTCTGCACGTGCATCATCGATTGCTGCTGCCTATAACCGTATGGCAAATGCTTCTATCTACGACCACATGCCTGCCAAGGAACCTGATCCCGATGATAGCCAGCTGATGGATAATCAGGGAAAAATTTCGGAACCTGGCCCAGATGATATGGTTACTTCAGAGAATGATGTCATGCTTGTGGATATGGTTATGGATGCCAGGAGACCATTTTCGAAGTCATCAATGCTTGATGTGCTTGATGAGCTTGACCCTCATGATTCCTTGGACCATAAGAGCATGTCTGAGCCAGACCCTGATGATTCCTTGGATAATAACAACATTTCTGAACCTGACCCTGATGATTCCTTTAATAAAAAGAACGAGTCTGAACCTGACCCTGATGATTGCTTGGATAGTAAGAACATGTCTGAACCTGATCCTGATGATTCTTTAGATATTAAGAACATGTCTGAACCCGATCCTGATGATTCCCATGCTAGAGGATTGATAGTGTCTAGAAGTGAACCTGATCCAGATGATACCTTAGGTGGTGAAGATATTAAATTAGCCAAGGAGACTGATTCAGCAGGTACCAGGTCAAACAAGGTAGACACAAGCAGTCCAAGAGATTATGAACCTGATCCTGATGATTCTTTGAATAATGTGCTCTTGGATGCACAAATGGAAGAAATACATCTGGGAAAATATGGTGGAGAGCCTGATCTGGATGACGTTGTTAAAGATATGGTTTCGGGAGATTATGAGAGGTTGCAGCAAAGTGCTGAAGGGCCACTGGCGACTGAAAATTCAATGGCAGTTGACCATGTCAATGATTTGGACAATCAAGAGCTACAAAGAATTGAAGAACCTGCTGCTCTTTTTTGTTCCCGTCTCCAGAGAGCCATTGATATCCTACGATCAGAAGCAACACCTTTACAGGCCACCTCAGTTCTTCAAACGCTTTTCAGGATTATCAGGTTTCTTATCCTCAAACTTTCTTATAATTTTCCTGTTGATGCCTTAAATTATATGATATATGCTATGTTTTGTTCAACTGGAGTCATTGTGTCAATCTTGCATGTGCTCATAGGAATGTGATAGAACACCCAGATGAGGTCAAGTTCAGAAGACTGAGAAAGGTGCTTTTCTTCTTTTTTTCTGGTTGCACTTTCCTCCTCTTTGATCTGACATTGCTTTAGATCTTTAATCGAGTATTCTTATCCCTTAGGCCAACCCCCAGTTCCAGAGGAATGTGGCAAATTATAAAGGTCAGTAGTTCTCGGTGCTTGTGTTTAATAAGTTGCTTAGATGTTTAATCACTTCATACGATCAGCATTTTTCTCAGTGGGGATCTGGAATGGTGTTTTGTTTCACATGATACTTTGGACTAATTTGATCTGCTTCAAAACAGCTGCGATGGAGGTTCTCACTTTGGTCGGCTTCTGCGAGGATGTCATATCTGATGAGGTCGGCAGAGCCGAGACATTCTTGGTGTTGAAAAGAAATGATCCTGGCTTGCTGTGGCTTGCAAAATCTTCTCTGGAGCTGTCTATAGCTTAGATCCAACCATAACACAACTATGTCAAATGATTTGTTTGTACTTATCATGTGTGCAAATGATTGGTAAAGGTGATGTCCACCTGCCAACTGCGACTAAGAGCTAACAATGATTCCAACCACATACAAGGAAGAGGTGTAAACAAAGGATGATGTGCCATTTATTGTGCTGGATTCTATGTTGTTCTATAGGGGAGTGTTGGCTGATCAATAAAATGTGAATAAAAGCTCAGTAATTATACTACATAATTGTTTATCAAAGTTTGTTCGAATGTATGTTTTGTCTTCTATAATTGTTTTCAGGATTCTGTACTTGTTTCGATGCTCCTGCTAATTAATTGTGTGCGGACTTCGATGGTTATCCGCGAGTTCTACATGGATAAAAATAAACTTTTACTCGCATTGTCTCCATGTTGTGTGAGATGATTTTGTGATGATTGAGGTGTTTATAGCTTATGTTTTCCCGCACTTCTATCTCGAGCTCTAATAAATAAAGTCCAATCATCTTTGAGTTAATTATATATATTTTTAAAAATTAGATTTTTTTAGTATCTTAGTTTTTATATTTAAAAATTTTATTTTAGAATCTTTATTAAAAAAATTATATTAAAATTTAGTTACGAAAATAAATTACCTATGTTCATTTATGGTAATGTCATCAGTTTCATTAGTAAAAATAGAAAAGCAATTCTTTCATCGAATTATATTTGCCTCAACGTCAACATAGTCGTCGAGCGACAAAACGGTCACTTAGCATTTGCCTTGGTGTTAATGCAATTGCCAAGTAATGTCGCTTTTGCATCCGTGTCAAAGCCGATATAGATGTTGGGTGGTCTTTTCATTATTCAACAATTGCGTTGACGTCGATGTAGTGAGCAATCCTTTCACCACCTTGCATCAACGTTGACGTTGATACAATTATCAAGCAACAAAAGGATCGCTCGACATCTGCATTGGCGGCCCTTTCGTCGTTTGATAACTATGTCGATGCTAACATAGATGCAGAGTAACGAAAAGGCTGTTCAATAACTATATAAGTGTCAACACAATTGTCGTACGATGTCGCTCTATATTTGCATTAGCGTCAATGTAGTTACTGGACAATAAAAGGATCGCCCATTATGTTGGCGTTAATGGACGACAACACAATTGTTGGACAACAAAAGAGTCGCTCAATATCTGCATTGGCACTAACAAAGCGACGTCGCTCTATATCTGCACCAACATTGACGTAATTGCTCAGCGACCATTTCATTGCTCGACAACTACGTCGATGCCAATGAGTGGCCCTCATCTCTTATTGTTACTCTGCTAATCTATAATAGTCACCTGCAACTCCTAACAATTTCATCGTCTATCACCACCAACGAGAATAATTAGAATTATTTTTTACTTATTATTTTTATATTTTTATCGATTAAACCAATAACATTAGGGTAAATGAATTTAGATTTTTTTTATAATTATAAAAATTTTAATATAATTTTTTTAAGTAAGAATCACAATATTAAAGTGGTCTAAGTAAAATGTGGTTATATGTAAGCTCTTTACTTAACCGGGCTTAAAATGTGATCACGTACGCCGTCTCGTTGTTCCCTTTTGGGTGGGCACCGGCGGCGGCTCCCTCTGTGGCCATGACGTCGCTGCGGTCCACCGTGGCCACCTCTCTCCCGCCGATCCGCTCGGCGATCTCCCGGGTGAAGCAGGAGATGGTGCGGCGGGAGCTGGACAACTGCCACCTCCTAGCCGGGATCTGGTGCCATGGCCTCACGGTGCGCCAGCTGCAGGCCCTCCGGGGAGCGCTCCCACCCGCGGCCAAGCTGGTCGTGGTCAAAAACACCCTGGTTGAGAAGGCCATTGCCGGTACCCGGTAGGAGCCCCTCCGGCCCTGCGCAAGGGGCATGAACGCCTGGCTCTTCGTCCACTCCGACGAGATCCCCCCGGTTCTCAACCCCTGCCGCGACTTCCAGCATGATTTCAAGCTCGCCCTCAATGACTTCACCGGCGCCGTCTTCGAGGGCCCGTAGAGACCATGCCCACGGGGATGGAGTCGTACGCCTACCTCCTTGGCTGCCTGCAGACGCCCGCCGTGTCCCTTCTCAGCATCTTGCAGGCTCCCGAGGGGGGATGCCGATCAGGCTGCAGAAGGAGCCGCTGCCACCTCCGAGAAATAGAAGCTCGATGGTTGTCGTATGTCTTCCCGCTGCTTCTTGTCTTTGTCTTATCGTTCTGTAGTTTGATCCTGCTCGGTGTTGAATTCACATTATTTTGTTTAGTACAGTTTGTCGATAGGTAGATTACTTTTAGGGTCTAAACTCATTACTTACTAAAAAAATGCACCTCTTTGTATAAGAATAGTTTCCGATGACAAGGGCCACTGACAATTAAGATTTCTACCATGGAGTAGGCTTTCTACTATCGAAAGGTAATCAGTGAGTGTGGTTTGGCACCCAATTGGCGCTTCTATCTGATCGCTAGATGCTCGCTTAAATGTGCAACTGATGTGTGTTTCAATAGGTTAATACCACAAAATGTGGATCTAATAAGATAGAAAATTGGGATGTTGCTCTAAAGGAGAGAAAATTGGCTTTAAATTTCTTGTTAATTAGTTCTCTTAATTTCTTTGGAAATCCAATCTGATGGTTCTTATGGACTAGCTGCTACTACTAATCCCTACTTAGGTCAAAGCCTTTTTTCTTGCCATGTCTTTGAGCTTCTGTGGGCAATCTAATTAATGTTACTCTAGCAATAAGATAGAAGATCTTCCGTGCCATCCCATCTCTAAAACCTTCCGTGGCTTTGTTAACCATCCTATCTTGGGCTCTGTTCAGTGTGGGGTGAGCCTCTTTAAGTACTATCAGTCTTTGAGATTGCATGGTAGTTGATTGCGCCACTGATAACGATCTAAGCAAAATGAGGTTCCTCCCTCCCAGATGTAGTCTGGATTTTACTGATTGAGGACATCATTGCATGTTACAGGACATACCAAGAACTGATGTGTTTTGTTCATGAGTATACTTGGGCATATGATCAACTATGCACCAGCTGAATACAGCCTAGTATTGACCAGTTTGTTATGCATGTTATGATCAATGCTAATAGGCCCAGTCATGCGTTGGGCTAATAGAAGATTCACCATGGTAAAACCAGAAATCTTTTCGAAAGCTTAAAATTTCCAAAGGTATCACATGTTCGTGACGTTTTCATTTGGAAGATATGTTTGAGCTTACAAAGTCATATGTCAGCCTGAGACTAAATTATGTCATTTCAAAGATAAAGAGGTGGTCTCATGCTAGTTCATGTTTTTAATGATGATGAGTTTTCTACAACATTTTCATTTTGTTGGCATACATGTCACCTTCTTGTAAACTCAGTTAATGTTATTGTTTAGTTGGATTTCATTTTTCTAGCTTTGAGCTTGTCCTATTTTTCCATGGAAATTATAATTCTCTCTTCGGACTGGTTGTTACCTCTGTTCCGACCCTTCAAATTTGGACTAATAAGATGCTAGCTTGTCATTAAGATCCTTTTCAAGTTGTTTGTGCTTTTCTCCCATTTGAAACCTTTACCTGTTGGCCAAATAAGTATTGTATTTAAATTTTTAGATTCACTTTTTTGTGATCAAGTGGCCTTGGAACAATATGTATGTCACTTGGAAAATGAAAATTGATGCAATGTTTCCAGTCTGGGTTCCAATTTTTGCTTTAAATTGGAGGTTGTTATTATATAAAAAAGACAAACCTAGTGCATAAGGCTCTGATTGATATATTGTCTGGGTTGGATCAATGTTCTGTTACATACAAAAATTTGGAGAAAAAAACAAATTTGATGGACAAGTTTGTTGTATAGAGCATGCATTCATATCTCGGCCGTCCTGGTTGGTTTGCTCCAGTTTTAACATTAAAATGAAACAGGGAATCTTCAAAAAACAGTCTAGTCCCCAAATATTCTTGTTGGTGTGGTGCAGACCTTCCTGGTGATGAAACTTTCCACCAACAATTCTTCATGGTGAAGATGATTAGCATTGAAGTTTCATCTTCATTGTGATCTATATAGGCCTAACTTATTTTTCACTAGCATAGTGAACAGTTGTTTTGGTTGAACATCTGTATGACAGCAAGTCCTTTATTGGCAAAACTGACCAGAACTCCAAAATCATAATGGCCATACATCGATTGCGGCCTAAAAATTTTATGCATGTTTCCATGCACCGTTTTGTCAGCTGATGCCCTTCTTTCTTTAGTCTAAGGTTCATTTTTGTTGTGTGCAGGTTATGGTCCAGTTGTTCTTTATTTAGATCGCCAGAATAGTTTCTTTAGTTGGCGTAACAATTATAGAAGTTAATGGTCTGATGTACGACATGCGCCCCGTTTCATGAACTCAATCATGGATCTACTAGAACCTCTGGTCATGAAGTCGGAAAATGGTATCTGCTACAAGTGGTATTGTGAGATTTCAGCTCATCATTAATGAGTACTTCTATGGACCAAATGTGATCACCAGTGACGGTAAATTTACTTTTCCGAAGTTTTGGCTAATGTACAAGAGTAGAAAGGATCCAAATGCAGAATTCTCCTGCAACCTCTCTGATGCAGCTTTGGGGAAGGATGGTTAAAGCCTTTTTTGTTCAGAAGTTGCTTCAGGGTTAAGTTCATCAATTAACAAGGCAAAAAAAAAAAAAAAAAAAGAGTTCATCAATGGATATACCGATGAAACTTTGAGGTCAAGTTGACTGTGGTTCCACTTTTTTGTTCTTTTTTTGTGAAATCTGTTCAGCTGGGTGATGGTTGTGCCGAAAAATCAAACTATGGCAATGCCCAGGCCAACTTGAGTTGATGTAATCATGCATGGTATTCAGAATATGTTCATCTACTTATTAGTTTAGTTGCTTTGGCTGACTTGCTACTGATTGAATGTGAGCATTTCCTGTTGAGATTCTATCAGGTTGACTTGCACATGATATGGAAAGCAAATGTCCCAAATGTGTTCCAACCCTTTCAAGAATCCCAAGCAAATGATTAGATATTTGACATGATAAAGAAGGCAATGCATACATTCATCCATCAGAAGTGGAATGCTAAAAGCCATATCCATTTAACGTGCCTTTGAATTCCTCGGCCAGCATTCCCTCGCGGACCTTCACGTCTCTGCAACGCAGTTCTATCCTACAAGGCTTCGTCGTCGTAGTGCCGGACCTCGACGCTGCGCCTCCGTCGGCCTCCCCACCGGCAGCAGAATTCCTTCTGTAGGAGCTGAACCACTTCGCTTGGACGTACTCCTTTCGCCTCCATGGGGGCAGGTGCATGCCGGAGCTCCTGATGGACTCCTCCGTCGCCGCGCACATGAGGCTCACGATGCTCTCCAGCGCGCCCGGCCTTCCCACGAACACGGACGGCAACGCCCGGAGGAGCGCAGTGTAGCCCTCGGTCGGTCGGGCAATCTCGAATTCGGCGGCCAAGTCGATCTCCAAGATGTAGCGCGTACCTCCTCGATCGATCACGTCGATGTACTCGTGGGTGCCGGCCTGGATCCGCTCAGCTCTCTCCCATGACGACTTGCACAGCCCTGAAAAGATTATTGCCGAATAGATGTTGGATCTCCTCCCCAGAATCTAATCTAAATGCGTCAATTTATCCATAACATTTCATCCATGCAGAACATAATCTTATCATGGAATCATGATGCATAGAAACAGTACACACCGGCATCAAATCCTTCATCTCGGAGCCAACCCATAACTCGCCTTTTGAAGCCGTCTCCTGCCGGCGAGACCGCGCTAACCCCCCGCTCGGCCGCGACTCGGATCCGGTGTGCCACCATGTCGGCTTCCGACTCCGCCAGCACGGCGTCCAGCGACCTCCTCGCAAGACATCCTCCCTTCTCAGATCCCATGCCGTGCTTCCCTTTCCGTTTGTCGATCTCCTCCTCGTCGTAGAACGAGTCGATCAGGTCCGCCAACTCGGCCGCATCGGAGGTGGTGGACTCCCCCGACACGCCGCTGCTCACCTCCTGCCACAGCCGCGCTCTTGCCGTCTCGTCCAGCGGCGCTGTCGCCCTTTTGTACTTCCTCGCCATTGGCCTTTTCGCTGGTTACTCTCGGAGTCGTCAACTATATCTCTGCATCTATCATCTCCTCCTTGAGCAAAGATTGCACGGCAACTTATAGGCGGGGCTTTCGGGGACGACGATGACTCGCGCTTCCGTCTTGTGAGGCCAAGACAACTCTTTCCCGGATTGGCCCCTTCACGTGTGCCGAGCTTTCGTGGACGTGACGACGGGACGCTGGTCGACCGGCGGCTGCTCCTCCCGAGTAAAAAGCATCGTGTGACCGTACTCTGGACCAAATACAACGAATGCGGTTAAAAGCGACTAGATTCAATGTACTTGATCAGATGACTAGATTACGAGGCCCGTAGCATTCACAATGAGTGTCGCCGATGTACCTGGTCAGTGTTATCGGATTAATGCAATTGTGATGTCGTATACTGTAAATTCAACCGTAGGCATCCGTGGAAATTCCGTAGATGGAGTGAATCTTCCCCGCAACACGGGCAAGTTCATAGAGTTACTGATGGCCGCGACAGCACGCAGAGTTGGTTTTGGCACAAAACACAAATCCATTGTTATGTTGATGTCTCACTTATATCTCATCTTTCTATTGGTTACAGCATGGTATTTTGTTGTCCTTAAACCTAGAAATTGATTGATTCCTAACTCTCTGGAAATATATATTACTAAGCAAAATTTACCATTCATGCACACAGAAGAATGAGCTACAACGAGACACTAAAATCTAAAAGTATAGCCAATTAAGGCTGCATGGGATTAAAAGTAAATCACGGATAATAAATACTATGTTGATATATAATAAAAATGAATTAAACTCAAAAGGCCTAGAATAACCCGGCCCATTATAAGCCTTACGGCCCAAAGGACCTTCGGCCCAAGTATTGCGCCGTATGGATCACCGACCAAGTCCCGTCTTTATCGAACAGCGGCCCTCAACGATCCGATCGGCGCCTCGCTAGGGTTCCTGCGTGGGTGATCATTGGACGACCGACAGGGGAATCGAGGGGCTTCTGTATCCTCTCATCCGGGTACATATTGGGCATCAGATCGAATAGGAAATCGGCAAGTCGCAATTTTTCTTCGTTTGCTCGATCGTCACCTCCATCTTCTTGTCGGTTCTTGTTCCTCCTTTCTTGAATCGTCGGGTTATTGTGTGTTTTCGTTCTAACTCTGTTTTCGTTTGTTAGGGATAGAGCGATCTTTCTTTTGCTTTGTTCTTCCATATCTGTGGAATTTTAGGTCCCTGCTCCTTCGAGGCCTAACCCTAGCTCCTGAATCCAACCGCAGGAATCAAGAAACACAAGGGAACTCCATGTTAGCCCCGTTTTTGCCGCTTCCGGCCCCGCCCGCTGATGGAAACCTCGGTCCGATTCCCCCTGCCCAGGTCTCGAATGATTCCTCTGCCAATAAGTCGCAAGAACAGAGAGAGCAGTCCCCTCCTGCGCCGGCTCCGGCACCAGTCGCGACGCATACGAGAACGATCGGCATCATCCACCCTCCACCTGATATTCGAGTGATCATAGACAAGACTGCAGCTTTCGTCGCCAAGAACGGCCCCGAGTTTGAAAAGAGGATTCTTGCCAACAATGCCGGCAACAACAAATTCAACTTTTTGACTGCTTTGGACCCATATCATGCCTACTACCAACACAAGGTCTCGGAGCACCGTGCTTTGGTCCAGGCTGCCCCTCAGCAGCCACCCGGAGACTCCTCTCAGCCATCAGAGCCTGCCCCCGCACCTTCTGATGGCTCAGCTGCCCCCGCAGCTGCAACTGCACCTCCTGAAGAGGCTACAGCGAAGGTTGACCCTGCAGCTCTGTTTAGAGTTCCTCCAAAGAAGGTTCTTGAGCCTCCTGAGGCCGAGCAGTACACGGTTAGGCTCCCAGAAGGGATCACTGGGGAGGAGCTGGATATTATCAAGCTCACTGCACAGTTTGTCGCCCGGAATGGGAAGAACTTCCTGACGAACCTCACAAGCCGGGAGATGAGCAACCCGCAATTCCATTTCTTGAAGCCGACCCACAGCATGTTCACATTCTTCACGACTCTTACAGATGCATACTCGAAGGTGCTGATGCCTCCAACGGGACTGACAGAAAAGCTGCGGAAAAGCACCAGTGATTTGACGACAGTGCTCGAGAGGTGTTTGCACCGTCTTGAGTGGGAGCGGTCTCAGGAACAGGCTAGGCAGAAGGCTGAGGATGAGATCGAGCAAGAAAGGCTGCAAATGGCCATGATTGATTGGCATGATTTTGTTGTTGTGGAGACCATTGAGTTTGCTGATGATGAGGATGAGGAGCTGCCCTTACCAATGACATTGGATGAAGTCATTAGGAGGAGCAAGATATCCTCATTGGATGAGGAGGAACCATTGCCAACAGTTGAACCAGGGAAGGAGATGGAGATGGAGATGGATGAAGACGAGATGCTGCTTGTGGTGGAAGGCATGAAGGCTACAGGACTTGATAGGAACGGTGCGGATGAGAAAAAGAGAGAAGCAAGGGCATCTGGTGATGAGCCTGAGCCTCCTATGAGGATAGTGAAGAACTGGAAGAGACCCGAGGAGAGGATAGCTGCTGAAAGAGATCCAACCAAGTTTGTGATTTCACCAATTACCAATGATCTTATTCCTATTAATGAGATGGCCGAGCACATGCGCATTTCACTCATAGACCCCAAATACAAGGAGCAGAAAGAGAGGATGATGGCCAAAATCCGGGAGACAACTCTTGCTCCGGATGATGAGATCTCTAGGAATATTGTTGGGCTTGCACGAACTCGTCCTGATATTTTTGGTACCACCGAAGAAGAAGTCTCCAATGCTGTCAAGGCAGAGATTGAGAAAAAGAAAGATGAGCAGCCAAAGCAGGTCATATGGGATGGGCACTCAGGCAGTATTGGACGCACTGCCACCCAAGCCTTATCACAGGGTGTTTCTGGCGAGGAACAAACTGATGCTAACAACAATGATCCAAGGATGCTTCCAGGTCCTGCACCTGCACCGAGACCTGGGGTACCACTTGTCCGCCCACTACCTCCACCACCTGGATTGGCATTAAATATTCCTCGATTCCCCCCAAACCAAGTCCAATATTCTGTTCCTGCTGCTGGTGGGGGTCTTGTTGCACCTCCAAGGCCTGGAATCATCCCAATGATTCCATCCATTAGGCCTGGACCTTCACCTATGCCTATGACCTCGTCATCGCAGCCTGTTATGATGGGTCAGCAGCCATTATCTCAGTCAATTATGATGAACCCTCCCAGTATCCATGTACCTCCACCTCCTGGATCCCAGTTCACACCATTGATGGTTCCTCGACCTTTTGTTCCATTACCTATGCCACCACCTAACATGCCAATGGTTCCCCCACCACCTCCACCACAAGGAATGCCGCCACCTCCTCCCCCGGAGGAAGCTCCACCACTACCAGACGAACCTGAACCAAAACGGCAAAGAGTTGATGATGTTTCACTCATGCCAGAGGATCAGTTCCTTGCCCAGCATCCGGTATCTCTTCTAATTATGTTTGTTGATTTTTCACTTTAATGACAAGTATTTATTACAGGCCATATTGCTAAACCCACCGTTCATTTTCTCAGGGATCCACCCGAATTTCTGTATCTGTTCCAAATGTGGATGAAGGAAACTTGAAAGGTCAGCTTCTGGAGATTGCAGTACAGTCTTTATCCGAGACTGTTGGCAGCCTTAAGGAGAAGATTGCAGCAGAGGTTCAGCTTCCTGCTAATAAACAGAAACTGAGTGGTCGCGCTGGTTTTCTCAAGGACAATCTTACCCTTGCTTATTACAACATTGGCCCTGGAGAAACTCTAACCCTTGCTCTGAGGGAACGTGGTGGGAGAAAGAGATAAGCTTTTTGTCAAACAAGCAGAACTTTTCTTCATCCAGTTATTCTCATATGTTAGTTATCTGAGATTATAAATCTGTTGGGATGTAATTCATAATATTAGACTTACGTTCTTGCTAGTTTGATGCTTGAAACTTATCTATGCTGATGAACTTTATGGTTTTGTAATGCAGATTTACAATTCGGATGATGTTGTTTCCTTAAGTCATATTGCTGATATGAATATGTTTCTCCAAGAGAACAAGCTTACTGTTATGGCTTGATATATTGCTATCAAAGATCTTGTTTAGCGTGCAATATCTATGCACTACAGAATCTTACTTTCTAATCTGCTAGCTAACTGATGCAGGTTTTATATTCCAGAGAAGATAATTCTTCAGGTCCCCTATGCTGTTAATTTTTTTCTGCAAGGAGGCTTTGAGTTTTTTTTCCCATGCAACAGGAGAACTTTTCAGCATTGTCTATTAGTCCTGATCCGAAGGAAGATGCCATTTTCATAAACTGCTCTTGCGACCTTTTGTTTTCCTTAAATGCCCTGTTATGCTGAACTTTTTACATAGAAAGTTATGTCACACTCGAATCATTTGATGATAACTCAGGGTTTCTTATTCTTGCAATAGCTTTTTGCCAGCTTAGCATGCTGAATAGAGTTGAAATGCTATCATGGCAGGAGCCTGTTGTATGATGTTAAGGTCAGCGCCATCCGCCTTGCTTGGAATTCAGGTACTTGCATGTGTTTCTTTTTTCTCTCTTTTTATTTTATTCATGTTCAACTTTCTTCAAATGATTAAGGATGACTCTGCTTGACATAGGTTTTTTTTGCATGGCTTCAAGGTGGAAGTTAGGGTTTTTTTATCAGCCCTTTTCTGACAACCGCCCATACATCCTTGGGTTGTTGCCTTTTCTTTACTGTCTTTTTCTTTTCAGTTGATGTTTCTTTTTCTTTCGTTGAAATTTGATTCTTTGCCCCTGAGAAAGACGTTCTTTCATTATTCCACTGCCTTATAAAAAGCATTTTGCACCAGGTTATGGTGTATTGAGGATAGTTAGTTAGCTCCTTGATCATAAATTCTCCATTTTATATTGGAGGAAAATCCTTGGATATGTTAAAAACCATCATTCAGATAATAGCTGGTATGATGAAATGGGAAATTTTCGATGGTTTTGATAATCCTGATGATTAAATTTCTTATGAACAAGTCTTTTTAAGTTGATGGATCCAAGTAATTGTAGTGGTGGTTTCATTCTCCAAGATGACTCCAACTTGGTTCCTTTTGATTTCATTGCCTGCATATTCATCGAATGTTTTGGAAGGAAGGAAAAGGTAATTGAATAAAAAAAACTCTCAGACCATTGGTCTTACTTTATCATAAAATAGCAATACCTTGTTGCATGATTTGCATAAAGTTTATACTTTTACCGCATTATGACATGCAGCTTCCTGAATTCCTGGCTATCCCAGCATTGAACTTCTGCTGAGGTTTTGATGATCTTTTCAGGTCAAGAATTTGAGAGAACTTGGTGCAGCGAGCAACACGCTATTTCAATGTCTACCGGGTGTTCGGCCCTGCAACTTTTGGATGAGTCTGGGGTATGGCCTGTTCGATGTTTCTCTGTTGCTCTGTCACGTTCTTTCTTCTGGGTTCCCAAATATCTAAAATGTTTCATGGCAGTCGCAGCATTGATGGTTGATCCTCCCTGTTCACTCCATGCTGCCTGTTATTCCATGCGTTGGCTTTATCGAATCAATCATGCTGACAATACGATCGAATCTTTAGCTTGGTGAGGCAGCTTGATTCCGTGGCATGTTGAACCTTCTGGTCGTTTGACATGTGTGGATTGGTTGTGCCACGTGTGATGCAGACTCGGATCTAATCTGGGTTTGACTTTCAAGATTTTCACATGTCGGAGTGTTGTCGGAAAGACGAAGGATTGATCACAAAGGATGTAATGCAAAATATGGTGGTGGTTTGTTGTTGTCCGAGAAGTGGTGTCGACTGAAATCTGATCCGAGTTCGATTGTCGAGATTGGGTGTGGAGATCATAAAGAATTCAACAAAAGATTATGGGGGGTGGCCTAATCGATGCTTAAAGTTAGTATGGAGTTTCGATTGGGAGATGATCGGAAGTTTGGTGTTTTAGTGTGAGGCTTTTGTGGGGATTAACTTTGTGAACAATTAACATTAGGTATCCGTCCATTATTTCTCAATCCTTGACATTGGTAATCAACCCAATAGGAGACAACTTGATCATCATGTCGATTGTCAAAGTACTCATAGCATTTGTTCCCATATCGTGTTTTGACACATGGATTTGATCGGAAAATGATCATGTTATTTGCTTGCATGGATGTGTTAACTTTAGATTATTCAAAAGTTATTTTAAAAGTTAATTTTTGATCGTGTCATCATTTTATGATCGAGTTTGTCCATGTTATCATTAGGAAATGTTTTATGGTTAGAATCGATTATGTTATTATAGAAGAACTTTTTATTGTTGGAATCAATTGTTGGGATGCTTCATGCCAAAATTTGATCACATTATTGACACTTCATGATAAGATTAGGCCACATCTTCTTTGGAATTTGGTAACAACTTCGTTGTTATGGGATGATTCATATTTAGATTTGGTCGTGTTATCATTAAGGGATGCTTTGTGATCGGACTTGGTTGTGTCTTTGTTACAGGATGATTCATCCTTTGTGGCTTGATCATATCGTGCATATTTTTTTATTTTGTATTGTTCATGTCATCAACTCTTATCGCTTTAGGTTTTGACTTTTATAATAGATGTTGTAGTGGTTTCAGCTCATGCGATTTCTTGTTACTATAACATCTTACTCTTAGTTCCTCTTATAACCTACATGCATGATTAACATATGATGTTATATTTTAAATTTTCATTACTGTTATCAATACGATTACAATGAAAAGTAGGTAAATCTTAAAATTAAAATATGCTAACTTACTAAATAAAATGATAGGGTTTCCCCTTGTACTCAATGTTATTGACACATGTACATGATTATAACCTCTAACAAAAAAAAAAAAAAACACAAACATAATATACTCATAAGTTATGTGCATAAAATGCTCACAGGTCATCATCCATATCTGCGTTCATTTTTCTACTCAATTACTTAGGTTGGGTGTTAGTAAACCTGTATGCAAAATAGAATTTATAGTAAATAATCATTTAGTAAGTATAAGTCTTTATAACTTTATTTAGGTTAGCATATATTATGTCATGTATATAACATTTCAAGATCTTTGACATAAGACATATAACGATAGACTTCTTTATCAAACATAATCCTACGACATAGTATATGCATAATAAGGAGAAAAAATTTTATGTCAAAATAATTCAAATGATTATATGCACACGAAGAAAATATAGTAAATTAATGGATTTCTACACCCCATATCATAACATATATGTATGTATACTCATACACCATATGTCATTGTAATATATACATTCACTCTCATATCGTATATCATAATATATATGTGTACTCTCATATCATTTGTTATAATATATTCGTACACTATCACACTATATATCATAATACATACATGTATTTTTACATCGTACGTCATAATACATATATGCATTCTCACATTGTACGTCATAGTATGTATGTGTATTGTATATTGTAACATATTTATGGATTCTTATATCGCACGTCATATAAAACACGTGCACTCTCATGTCATACATCATCATATATGCATGTGTATAACATGTTTTTATTATAATTCATATATTTTATACTTATAACACGCATACATTTATAGCTAATGATCATTATATTAATCGAAACATTCCTCCAAAATACTTTATGCATATGATAATTTATACAATAATTATTTTATAGTGAATTAAACTTATACTCACCTAATTGAACTAAAAAAATGATGATGTTAATGAAAGATAATGTTTCTTAATGATTGAGTGTATAGCACACCTATCAAAGTAGGCTCATGAGATGTCTTAATTAAGATCTCTATGCCTTGAATTATTGATTTATGATAATTCATAGTAATAATTTATAGAAAAAATTGATAAAATCTCTTATAAAATAGACTATACTTAACTTAAAAAATTATTTAAATTTTATCACTAATTTTTTAATAATCCACTCTATAAGTAAACGAACTAGTTAGTATCAATCATTGCATTGCACAAATCTTCTAAGAAATTTTACTTCACTATTCTAGCTAACCAAACGATCTTGAATTATTATAAAAAATTATAAAAAATTAAGAAATATATAAAACTAAATACACACTAATATATAAAGGTCATTTATAGCCTGTATATTAGGGATGTCTAACCTTCGAACCCTTACATTTTCTCGTGAACTATGTATGATGCTTCAGACCTTATGATTTGTTTTCTCTTCTTCCACTTTGTCCTCCTCCTTGTTGACTTCGGATTGATCAACTAATCCTATCTTTACCGTTGTTGGTCTTGATCGACCTAACATCCTCCTTCCACTCCTTGGTCGAGGTCCTCCTCATGGAGGATTTCCCCTGCATATGTTACATTGAACTCTTGGTATTATCTTACGACATATGTCGGGAGTATTGTTGAGGTCTTGGTATAGTTCATGCTACAAATGTTTGTGCTTAACATATCTCCTTTTGGCCTAAAGTGGGTGCAAAGAAAGATTCTTTTACGTTTCCGGTGGCCTTTCAGCTTTAGCTTGGCCCGCTCGAAGGTTTGTCGATGCCTCCTAAAAGTTGGGTGGGGCTGAGAAAGAATAACTCAATCTAATTGCTCAAGTTTTGTCCAAATCGATTGCCATGTTGTAAATGAACGAGCAATGGTTCATCGAAGCAGAGCTCGGTTTGGTGCCTTGGGATTTTGATTAGTAAACGAGGCTCTTTATTTTCACTCTTGATTCTCCCTTGATTTTTTAGGGACTAACTTGCAAAATGAGGCTTTTCATTTTTTGCTTTTACTCTTCCTTGATTTCAAAGACTAATTTACTGCATATGGATCTCTTTCAGTCATCTCATCCATATTTTTGACAAGCAAGAGAGAGAGAGAGAGAGAGAGAGAGAGAGAAAGTAGATGAACGCTTGGGTAGTAGTATGGTTTTTGCAGCTACAATAATTGTAACATCACGATTAGTCCTACATCCAAAGTGAGTAAGATTAAAATTGATTTATAAGAGTATATTTTTAGTGATTTTAATTCAAACATTTTGACATGTGGTTTGGATTCAACGAAGTTGATAAACCAATTACAATAACTATAACACTTTGATTAGTCCCACATCAAAAGTGGGAATGTAAGAGTTTGATGAGTATATTATTATTAATTTTCGTTTAAATATTTTGACGATGGTTTGAGTTTAATAAAGTTTATAGACTAATTAGCGCCCTGATTATAGAGCCCAAGTAAGAAAGGATTCCTCTTGGATAGAAACAAATGACTAATCACGAGTCACTATATACATCATGCTAGACTTTGATGACACTCTAATTAGTCTCACATTGAAAGTAGAAAAGATCAAGATTGACTTATAAGGGTCTAATGATAGTATTATCATCAATTTCAGTGCATTTTGATAAGTGATTTTAATTTAACGAAATTGATAGGCCAGTTAGCCCATCAAGCTCGAGTCATGACAATAATAACCGAAGGCAGAAAAGCATTCAACATATGAACGTTTAATTTAACAATTGTCGATACTACGATATGACCTAGGGCTTCAAACGGATAATTCTAACCTCACGCACGCATTAGATAGAGGATCTTACTGTTGAGGTTTGGTTGGGTGGGGGTGTTCATCCTCAACAAGTTTATTCCACTCTGCTTTCTTCTTTTTTGACCGCAAAGGATTCCTCTACAATATACTAATTTTCTTTTTGCAACAAGCATGAATTCATAAATCGATGATTTCTTAGTAACAGACCAGAAGAATCAATGGATGGAGTTGAATCCAACAACATTCTTCCCTTCCTTGCAAACGTCTTGATGTAGTTTGCAAGAGATTCACTTTCTTCTTGCTAAATTTCGTGAAGGGACACTATAGATCTCTTTGATAATTTATAATTAATAAAAAAATTAAGTTAAACCAAGGAGTTGACAGAGTTTAGAGATGGACGTGTGCACCATTCCTCGACCACGCAAGGACTGACACATAAATACATCAATAACTACATACAACATCTCTTGAGCTAAGCACATCAACAATCACATACAATATCTTTGAGCTACGAAAGGTCATAATATGCTCATATGAATCCACGTTATCATCGAAGGTCTCCAAGACAAGGGAGATAGAACTCTTGAGGAGACTTTCCCTTAAGACGATGATCCATATGAAAAAATTGCTCGCTCAGATTCGGAGACACCCCAGTCGTAGAGTGCACCTCGGATGTCACGAGACAATTGTGCATCTCAAGGAGCTTCATGTAGTATTAGCCTGTATATGACCAGGTACTGGGTATCAATTCCAAGTATAGGGGTGACCAAGTAGATCCCTAAAATACAAGGAGGCAAAATTACACAATATTCAATCATTCATCTTTGAGTTAGGCTTTGGGATACCAACTCATGCCAGCACTGGGGCCGATTCAGATGTTGTAATTTTGATGTATCGACTCACGTTCATGCTGGAACGGACCGCCATCATTTAAGAAGATCCCTATCCACATTTGGTATCGAGTAATCATGCTTTCACGATGACAACTTAACCATCGTGTCTATCAGATTACCTATGCATCCATAATGACGATATCGCATGAAAGGAGCTTGGCTGCAAGGACAAAGTGCAGCATTAGTATGCCGATCTGAAGCCCTCTGTGAGAGCAACAACCCTCGGAGACAATTTTGGTTGCAGCTTTGATACTGCTTGGCGGATATCCTGCAAAGACCGAGATTTGTTTATAGTTTAGCTGAGTTGTGACCAAAGAAATGAGGGATGGATGGATGTCATGGGGCAATGGGCATATACCTCCATCTTGTATCTGGATGAGAAGTGGGTCAGCAAGATGGCCTTGTTGCGGAACCACTGTGCATGCTCCATTATCTACACGTGCACAGATTTTACTTGAAAAAATCCCAACATTGGGAAAAAGCTCAGGAAATGTTTCAACAGAAGCATGGGTAAAACTGTTACAAGTGCCTTAATACGGCCAAAAACAAAAGAAGAATGTACAGAACCTGGTGAAATTGAAAGTCATTAACCAGATGGTCTTGGAAATCCACAATCATGGCAACTAGAGAACAGAGAAACACTGTTACCTCGAGCAAATGCAGGTGACCATGTTCGCGTGCATGTTCGATGTCATTCTCATCATCTAAGAAGGTCGCCTGACAAATGACAAGAAGTATCTTGTGAGGTCTGAATTCACGCTCAAGAAGTACAGGACTACCACTGTAATCTTGTATAACTGCCACATCCACTTGAACAAAATCCTACTTTTTCTAGCTTTTCAATCGAGAAACCATCTCGCACACAAGTTGAGGTGTTTCTGTACAGCAATTTGCAAGACCAGCCTTACAATCAGGGTTTTTAATTATTTTTCATGCACATACCATTCATCAAGGGTTGTTGTGATTGTAAATGCAAGAATTTCATCAATGGCAGTACCTCTAACAACCAACTCTATGATCTCTGCAAAAAGACAACTATATTCCATTCATGGATCTGCATCCGCAAACACCTTTCATTTTTAGTTACAGATATTCCTAATTGAAGCCAGTAAAATAGCCTCTAATAAATCCTCTGTTTTTCAAACACTTCTAAATCTTCTTGAAGAAGCAAATTAATACAAGAACAAAACAGCACGCCATGTAGTATTTCCTATCATGCAATATTTAGAAACTATAAAAAAAATGCAAATGCAAGACACAAACACCATCAAATCCCAAAGGAGTACTTGAATGCCATTGAAGAAAGAGGATTCAGATCTTAAAGGACAAACAAAAGGATCCAGCAGAAGACTGTTTAATGACAAAGTAAATAAGGTTAGGTTCAGATACTGTTGGACATATAAAAGTATCCAACAGGCAATCCAGTTTATTCTTGAGAGTTAGTAAAAAAATGTTTATGTTTAATTAAATTTGAGCTATCCTAGTGTCAATTTTGGCTGCGTTTGAGTCAATAAGATAGTGCTGATTGTTAAAGATTGATAAAATTTTCAAGTCAGATGGTTATTGAGAACGTATTAACCACCAAAAATTAATTTGTTTCAGGTGTTCGTTGATGAGTTTGAATATCCTTTTTGAATAGATCAAACTGAACCCTAAATCTTAGATAATAAGTAGGTGATAACAAGAAAATATTGTAGTCAAGTTTTTCTTCCCTCATATTAGTAACCAAAAAGTACAAAGTTCAAGTAAAAGCCTCAGAAAAAGAGCTGCAATATATGAAGACAGGTCGCAGCTGCTGAAAGCCTAAGAAAAGAGTTGCACATTCATACGGCAACAGAGTTATCTTTGGTTGGCAAACTAGCAACCACTGTTCTTGATTCTCTTGTATATTCCTATCAGACTTCTTGTCTGAAATCTCTCCAACAGGGGCTAGTTAATCGTCTATGTTCAACCTTAACCATCTTTTATGTTAAGATCCATAGTTTTGGTATCATCAAGTGTACTCCACATATCCATAGTATTGGTGTCAGATTAGCCCCAAAAACTGAATATCTAAGGCTGATATATTTCAATCATAGCTTTTATGTAGCATGGTTTCGTTTCCCATAGATATTTCTTAGCATCATGGCTCATCCTGATTCTGAAAAGCTTAAAAAATATGTCCCTTAGATCAACTGCAGTGTCACTGGTTGATCATTTTTGCCACCATGTTTTCATCATGTAGACATCATAAATATTTCGCAAACAAAACCCTTAACCATCAGTACAGTGAAAAGCATAACGCATACTCCAGGAAATTATTCAACTTCTGGTAATAAAAAAGAACCTCAGTTATAAAAATGAATACAAGAGTCACCTTCTGGTAATAAAAAAGAACCAAACCTCAGTTATAAGAATTTTCGCTCTCAGGGCATCTGCATTTCGTGGCTCAAGAATGAAATCAGAATTTGTGTCTCCTGTGAAGGCAACCTCTGGAGACAATACAATATCTGTAATCTATACAAAACATAACAAGAACATTTTCAATCATCCTATGATGCAAGCACAGAAATTTTGCTCTAAAAAGATAACATAGCATCCAAGCAGCTAGAACTTCTAAAAGGAAGGTATAGTTACAAACCTCAATGCCAGAAAGCTTCAACTTTTTGATTTGAGGACCTTTTAGGTGAGCATACTGTTTTTTAAGCTTATTTCTCACTGAATAAATGACATACCCCTGTATCATATTTGAAACTCGACATGTAAGGTACAAAATGAAAACTGGTAACCACAAGAACACACTAGGTGTCAGATGCCTCTGACAAAACAGGCTTCATCTGGTTCAAATATGTACCTGGCTGGGTATCACATGGTGGGTTCTGAATGGTCTGGCAACAAGGTTGTTACGTATTTCATATGTCTCCCCTAACATTATGATATCAAGCATAGTAAGAAGTAAATATATGCATGAGAAAGAATAAACAGGTCGACTGATGAGGTGCATACCGATACCAAGTGCAACTAAATCAAGTTTTAACTCAACTTGGCTCATCCTTCTATGAATTTCAAGTAAATTCACCACATCTTCTTTGATGCATGGAGGCACAAATACTGTTGGAGGTTTTAGATTGTAGAGGCCGCGAGTTGCTAAATACATTGGAAGTCCCCCCTGCACCATAGCCCAAGACCATTCAGAACTGTTAAACCATGGTTAACAACAAGGAAAGAGGAAAAAGAAGCCGATGACATTTTATCAACCCAATCAGTACATAAATTTGCTAAAAAGTTGGCAAATGTCTATCTGCAACCATAGCCCTCAGACCATGCAGGACTGTTAAACTGTGGTTATCAAAAGGGAAAGAGGGAAAGGAAGCTGAGAACCTTTTAAAACCCCAATCAGTATAAAAGTTTGCTGAGAAAATTTTGAACTATCAACTCGAATAAATTAATAAATAAAATACAATTTGTTCATTCCAAGGCAAATGCCAATGGGAGCCCGTGAAGTGTTAATTTTTCAAGAACTGCAGAAAAGACTGATGGCATTAGTGATGTTATTACTATTATGTCAACAGAAGTGAAGACAAGGATGGCTTGCCATTAGATTTCCTAGAACTAGTAGAAAAAATTAATCTGCATCATGAATGAAAGATATGGCACAACAATCAGCACCATGTGATCAGATTTTTAACCGGCAAAATAATTAAAAGCTAGAGTTCAAGAACTCCTCTACTGACTCTTCTCCTTGATGACCGACACTAAAAACTTTCCTTCATTCATTTCACTTGGTTTCGAATATTAGTTAGGAGATTCCAAGTTCTGTCCAACTAAACAAAGGACTATATTTCAAATAGAGAACGAAAGAGATGAGCATATGAATCAAGATCCACTTTTTGTCGGAAGAGCATAGAACTCCCGTTTCTTGCAGAAAAGCGCGAGCGAGCTTACGATGTGGTCGAGGTGAGCGTGAGTGATAAAGAGAAAATCCTGGTGGACAGCTTTAGACGGGCACCGGCCAATGTCAAACGCGACGTTCAAACTCGGGACCATAACGCACGTCTCGTGGCCGCCTACGGAAATCCCTTCGATCGAGTAGCCTTCCACGTCCACCCCCTTCCGCTGGACCTCCGCCCTTGCCTTCCGGTACTCCTCCTCGTCCTCCATCGCCCGGTCAATCACCGAGAGGAACCCCGACTTCTTCAAAGACAGCGCCCGGAAGCGGTCTCCGTCGCTGCTGCTGCCGCCGTCGAAGGCAGTGATTGAGGGTGATCGACGAGGCACTGGGTGGCGATGATCCAAGGGAAGGATGTGGGAAGGGAGGAGTTGGGGATTGCTCAGGCATGTTAGCATTAGGGTTAGGGTTTTATCGCCCAAGGGGGTTTGCGAGGGGGAGGAGGATAAGGAGAGAAGGTGAGGACGAAGACACCGGAGCCGGGAAGGAAGGAGGTGTCGGTCAAGTATATGTTGTTCAAATGATACCGCAGAACAGTTTAAGCAATGATCCGATATAGAATTATCGGATCCAAATGGGGATGCGAAGGAGGCAATGGATCCATTATAGCATGCGTCGAGTAACCTAGTAATTGGGCTATTGGGCCTTAAACCTTAGCCCAGTATCAGAAGAAGGCGAAGAAGAATTGAACGCAGTGTCTAAGCCGCAACCATTCCGCTTTCTCCTCACTTGGACTTCGTGGGGGCTGCGGCCGCAAGGAGTTCGGAATGGATGAGACGTCGAGCCGGCAGCGGTGGGAGATGGAGGCGGAGCTGGGCGAGATGGACCTCGACCCGGAGGACCTACAGCCCTCCGTGCCCCTCAAGAGGGTCCCCGCAGGCGATCTCTTCGAAGCGGCCCGTGCCGGAGACCTCGACCGCCTCCGCTACCTCCTCGACTCCGGCGTCAACGTCAACGCCCGCGACCGCTGGGATTCCGTCGCGCTATACTATGCCTGCCTCGCCGGCCACGTCGATGCCGCTCGCATGCTCCTCGAGGCCGGCGCCATCTGCTCAGAGCGCACCTTCGACGGCGACCGCTGCCACTACGCGGCCCTCAATCTCCGCGTTCGCCGTCTCCTCAAGGCCTTCGAGGCGCGCCCGCCCCCGCTCGCCCCCTTGCCCGCCGCCCTCCGTGACACGTTTCTCGCTTGCGCCGCCAACCGCCGCGCCTACATCGAACAGTGCGAAGCTGGTGCTGGCTCGGCCGCGTGCGCCGCAGGTTAGTTCCAATTTTCTCGTGTAAAGTTCCATCCTTTATTGACTTATCTGGTTTCCATTACTGAAATTGAAGGCGTTGCTCAACACTTTCGTAGTTTCTTGCTCTTCTGGCTAATTGCGAACGTTTTCCACTCGCTGTCATAGTTCACATTATCATGGGCATATGATCATTCAATTTCTTTTGATAAATTGGGAGCATATAAGCTTGACATTGTATATTTAGAAGAGATTTGCAAGCGTAGATATATAGAAGAGCCCACTGACTGATTAAGACCTGTCTATCTAATCTTTCAAGTCGGGTCTGCTCCTTCTATCGGTTATGCCTGCATTCTCAGCTATGGCTATCTGTCTGGTTGAGTGATTTTCTACAGAGGACATTTACCTCTTCGTCTTTTTTAGGTTGCTCATGAAACTAAATACTCGTTTTTGTAGAAGTTACCGTGCACTTGGAAAGAATCTAGATACAAAATACATTCATATTGGAGGCATAAGAAGACAAAGAGTTGATAAAAAAAAAAGGGAAGCTAATAAGTGTATGGATCATATCAGAAAGTGTCTATCTTGATGAAATAGGTGATAAGAGTTGGAGATCCATAGCAGCTTTGAAATCTGATTGACCAATTAATAGTGCTTTAGAATGCCATGCAACCTCAAGTATTACTCTAAGATAATCCAATTGAACTTGGAAAATATTAAGAGGGAACATCACCACAATGCCATGTAAAGATGGTAGATCCCATCTAACCTTCAGAAATCTACTAGTACTTGATCGATTGTTAATGCTATACAGGGTAGCTAGGAAATTCATTGGTGAGTCAAGGGGGACTTTAGAACTTTTAGACATTGCTGACCATACCCAACTTATATTAGAGAAGGAACAGTTCCAAATTTCATGATATGGCCACATATCCTCTATATAATGATGTTGTAGCCTTTTTTATGGATATCAAGTAAGGTGCAACTATCTAGTGACTAGTGATTTGCAAACTGCCAAAATTTAGGTACCTTGAAATGTACCACATTCAGGAACAAGAATGTTAAATTAGCCTCCGATTTTGAGTGTAAGATGTATGCAATGTAGTATCAACCGGCATTAGAGAATATAACACCATATAATCAGATGTCAGTATTTTGTGTACATTTATTATAATTTTCGAAACCTTGGGTACTAGTTTGAATGACACTAACAAGTTTACTGCTGGGTGAATAGGTTACTTACCACTGAGTGATGGATCCACTTCTAGTCCCTTTCCCCCAGATATTACATTCTATGTTGATGGAAAACCAATTGAAGCTCATCGCGTCGTCTTAAGTGCTCGGTCGCCATTCTTCAAAAAGAAATTTGAGACAGATTGGAAGGACAGAAAGGAAGTGAGATTCTCTAGCCAAAAATTGTCTTATCATGCTTTGTACAGTCTTATTCACTTCTTCTACTCGGATAGACTGGAGGTTGCAGTTGATGACATGGAGGATCTTGCTCGCACATGCAGAGCATGCAAGTGTGATGAATTGCAAAATATCTTACAGAAAGAATTGATTCATCAAAGATATGCAGAGTATAAATCATTAAAGGATGTTGATAATTCTCAAAAAAGGTTCATCTTGCAAGGTCTCTCCCTGCCAGAGCAGGATCGGCTTCCTTTTGCTCTACACCGCATTCTGCAGGTTTCTCTTGCCAACTCTTGTGGGCAAAACAGGGATAGTGTTGACAGACATGAGAGACAGATGAGCCAGCCGAGCAATGATCTAGCTGATGTTTGTATAAAAGTTGGTAGAAGGATCTACAGGTGTCACCAGGTAATCCTGGCCTCCAGATCAGAATATTTCAGGGCAAGGTTGTCTCGGATGACAGATTTCCTTGATGGGAATAATGAGCTGTCAAGTTTCACCCTTCCATTTCTTGAAGAGCATGACTTGTGTACAGAGGCCTTTGAGAAGATGATTGAGTATATGTAGGCATGCAAATTGCTGTAGCTTTGTTGGTTTCTTTAATTCAGATCTTTCTTGCTTCTAACACATCTTATAAAACTTAGGTACACAGATGGCTTGAAAGATATGGACCCTGATCAGGTACTACACTTACAATTTGTAAGATAAAATGAGGCCTAAAATGTTTAGGTTTCTTCTCAATTCCTAATTCTGAATAATTGTACAGGCTGAAGAAATATTTGATGCTGCTTCTAGATACTTGTTATTCCCTCTTAAACGTGCTGTTGCAGATGTGCTGTTACCACACCTAGAGCTGGTCTCACCTGCTGAACTTTGTCACTGGCTGATATTATCAGACATGTACGGTCTCTTCTATTTTAGCATTATTTTATGATGGATGTCCCCTGACTTCCATGCCTGTTCATCCAGTCAAAGCTTGTGCCTATCTATGTGACTCTAATACCCACATTTTTTTAATCAAGTAAATATATTAATTTCCTTGCATGATCACTGACTTTAATTGGCTATGAAGCATCCTTCTTGGCAGATGTCACAGTGCACATGATTAGCCATGGCTCATGAAAAGAGATGCAAGATTTATAATTTCGATTTCAAGATCAAGTTCATTTAACTTTAGACAGATCTAGAAGTATCCCAACTGGGTCGATATCACACAATAGGTATCATCAGCCATAGACTTCATGACTGTGACATAATATATATTATCATTCTTCTGAGAAGCATTAGTGATATGACATGTTATTATATTTTCATTTCTTCCTCCAAGAAATCCAGATACAGGTCCTCTGGTACAGATAAGATAGTAGAAAGGTTAGCATAAAGTCAAAAGTTAATCGAGTAGTATGTTCACTTATCAACAGTAATTGTGACATGCAATGTTACCTAAGAAGAGAAGACCAGAATTTTAGTGTAATGCGAAATGGAAATCATGTTTGCGGCTGTTACAAATTATGACAGACATGCTTGATAAAGGGTGCCCTCAAGAATTTCTTATATGTTATATATAATCCAGATAACAATTCAGTGATATATCATGATGTGGTTTTGATGAGAAAGTTCCTTATCTTTGTGGATGTTGAATTTTTATTGCCAGTAAATATGAAGGTTTTCGTTGAGAAAGTTACTTTTCTTTGCCAATGTTAAACTTTTGTTGCCAGGTAAATTGAACATGTATATTCATTTATCCACTTATCCATTAGTGTGGCTTTAGCAAAAGTTGATTTGATATTGCTAGGCCCTGATGGTATTGAATGTGCTCTGTTAATTTTTTCTGCTCAGTTCCCTTTAAGTTGGAACTTTTGTTAGTGCTCAATACTATCCATCGGATATGATTATCAATTCCTTGTATCCAAAATTTTTTGTTAATTCTGCTGCGCAGAAGTCCAAATTAGAGTCGAGATGAAATTTTTATTTCTTAATGTTTATATATTCTAAGGCTGGTCTCTCATGTGATGCAGGTATGGTGTTCTGAAGATAAGAGAATATTGCCTAGATGTCATTGCTTGTAATTTTGAGACTTTTGCCGACACTCGTGAGTTTCGGGCCATGCTTTTGACTCTCCCACCACCATCTGGAGACTCCTCTTTGAGGACTACTCGCCCCAGCGCTCCAGGTTCTACAGGTAACTCTGATCAGGGCAACCTTCTCGATGATTTGCGAGAGAAATGGTTGGAGGCCGAAGCAGCAGAGCTTGACAAGAGAGACGAAAGTGCAGCTTTATTTGACAAGCGACTAGAAGTGCTTATACTCGTAGCAGAACGAGAAGCTAACGAAGTTCACAGTGATCCAATAGAAAGGAACCATTTTGATCAGGCATCCCCCAGGGTGTAACTTGTGTTGTATCATCAGATCCCAAATGAGTGGATTTTTTTTCTTCTTCTCATTTTGTTTGTTGTCAAAGTGTAAGATAAACCATGGTGCCAGAATTATGTTCTCTTATTTTCTTTTATTTGAGGACATAATAAGATTAAGAAAAAGAAGGAAATGAGAAATGAGATTGTTTGCACTTCTCGTTTAACTAGATTGTAGTAAGTGCTCCATGCAGTGTGTGAATGTATTCCCTGCACCCATTGATGGTGTGTCAAATCCCGGCACTTTGTGCTTGTGTATCTGAAGCATAGTGTACCATGAGCAAGAAAGTAAATTTGCTGTGTGCCTTGTATTAGATTTCAGTCGTCAGCCACAGTGGGGAACTCTAATTTATCAACCACCTGATATGTAGTAAATATTATTTTTGGCTGTCAAAAGGAAATAATAAATCTAATTTCTGATGAAATCAGCTCTGCAATTGCTTCTCTCAAAATAAATCTTCCTATGCTGTTAGGGAGTTGTTTCTGGTTTACTCCTCTTGGACAGCCAAAATTGGTTCGTTCTTCCGATAATGTCTTTTATCCTTTCTTTGTGAGGCAAGAACAAGGCCGAAATCATAAACTTGAAATGTAAAATTAAGGCCAATACTTCATTGCCATTAACACAACTTCTTTAGGTTACCTCTAAAGTAAACTCAATCTTGTTTTGTAATCCAATAAATACTATGTTTACAAGATAAATCATAAATAACATAATCCAATACCAATATTGCATGCCAACATATATTCCTTCAAAAAAGAACACATATTTTTCATTCATTGTTCAGAAAAGAACATGAATTGTCAAAGAACAACTACATCAAAAAAAAGAAACCTACAAATGCATTTCAAGCCTAAATCTTTCTTTTTTCTCTCTCCACCCTATCAAAAAGCCACAAGTAGAAAACGCAAAAGCATAGACTATCAACAGTAATCTCAAGATTTAAGAAAAGAAATCCTGCTATTTGGACGAGAGAAAAATATAGTTATTACCTACCAGACTTCTACTCTATTAATATGTAAACAAAATCATCCTCCATTGATTCCATTGCCATTTTCTGTCCGTGAGGTTTTGGAGGCAGGATCATCAATTGTCAGGTCTGAAATGCTCCGTGCAACAGTAATTCCATCTTCACCATCAGCAGCCGACAGCTTCCGAAACTTTAGCTGGAGACTTGCCTGTTAAGAGTTTCCTCTAGGCTTCCCCAGACTCCAATACATGATGCTGGCAGTAAGGGCAAGGATCATCTTCTGGTTTACCTGTCATAAGCCATACCATGCAACACTAAACATCCAATTTAGAGATAAAAGACATCGGCTTAATGGTGACTCCTTTGTAGGGTATTGCACTTAGACAATTGCAGCTACTACTCTGTTCATTCCCATGAATGATATCAGGTCTATCAAGCAAACTAAGGTGACAGTGCATTTAAAGCAGATTGGGTCAAGAAAATTAGATCATATAAAACAATGTTTGACATGTAGATTACGTGATTTTAAACTATGTGCCGATGCTTGTAGACTAGAGAAAGGAAGATCTACATGGAGATATTAACAGTTCATTTAATCTACCAGGTCTGCAAACGACAACATGCAAATATGAAAGTAGCAATCCCAAAAGAATATCTTAAATAAGCTGCTTTTACCTCAATGATATCCTCAGGCAACAAAAATACAGAACATCCAAGCTTTCTCGCTACACTGATAATGTATGTAGCATTCAACATCTTTTCCTCATCTGCAGCAGAAGGATGTTACCATTAAAGTGGGGCTCCATATGATTAGAACATTTTCAATAAAAAAGATGTGATTCTTCCCAAATATTCATAAACTTTTTGTCCCAAGGCCAATTTGTTTTGCAAAAATCACATAATAAACAAATCTTAAATTTGGTTACTAATTAGTAATGATACCATTTACACCCCGTGTAACGAGCTTCCAGTTTACCACCCTCGGCCCCACAGCACTAAGAAGCTCAAGGAAAAATATTCCACTTGACAAATTTTTATCCTAAAAAGAAATAAAAAAAGAGAAGAGAAATAAGAGTGCATTATCTAAACAGCTTGCTATCCACGCAAGATGTATTGAGACTTGACAGTACCTTGAAACTCTCCATTCGAGAAGTTCTGCCTGATTCCTTGACTTTACTGTTGGCCCAATCTAAGATACCAGCATCTGATATTTCTTTTCCTCGGGTGTGAAATCTCAAGTTCTTTAGAAGTTGAAGACTGTTGAAACGCATTAGCTGCCACAGATAAGCTGAAAAATGCACAATGAAGGGGTCATGTGTGTTGTTTTGATTTTAGGATAAAGGAATTCAAACAAACTTGCCGAAATTATCAAAAGAGGCGGATAGCTGATCAACAAACTTTATCTGTAAGAGAGACATCTCATTTCATAGTTAATATGATTAAAAAAAAAAGTTCATTAATGATAGTGATATTGGTAGACAGACAAGGTTCGTTTTGAAATGTTTTGTTGATTATTACTCAGGGAAATGGAAGTTCCGACAAGCTAGTCGTCTGCAATCTGCCAGTGCAGATTATGATAGAAGCAACTGCAGCAAAAAGAAAAGCAAAACAAAGCATATCTACTCTTGCAGCAAAAACACAGGTAAAATGGAAGAACATCTATTGTTAACTAAAAGGCATAAGTAGGAGTTTTCCACATCAGAAGTATTGGAATCACTTTCTTGACCTCCATGCACGAAAATTATGTCAGAAATAAAAATTAATTTAGCAAAGTCTTATAGACTAAACAGGGTTGTCCACATGAAAATTCATAAAACCTTTTCCTATATCCAAAGCGTTTGAAAGAAACTGTACGTATTGTTTACAAATCTGTCGCCATGTTATAAAGCAACCTCAAAAGCCTATAAACCAAACAAACTATTTTTTTCTAGCTTAATATGCTTATTATTAGTAGAGCCATCTTTTGGTGTTTCTTTCTTCCTTTTTCATTTCATGGTGTGGAACAGCCAAAAAAAACCAAAAAAAAAAAGGAGTTCAGATTCAGCCATGCTGATTCCATCCTAGATGGCACCTACAATTCAACAAAGGAAATGGCAATGAGATCCCTCTAGTACTAAACAGGTATAATCTTTTGGAATGAGCTTTTTCTTTTACATTTTAGTAGTTTGCTGCAAATTTTAGCCAAGTAAACCATAGAATTAATCATTTCAAAAAGAATAAAAAAGTTGTAAGATTCACAAGAAAGGGCTTTTCTTTATTGTTTCCTTGTAGCAGCACTTCCCTAAATGATCTTCGGCCTTCTTAGTGCATTGCTCCCTTTTCTCATCCTCTCAAAAACTGCATTGCTAGCAACACATAGCTGATGGTGTCATTGTCATGTTCATGTCACCAATCAATATGTGGACAGTTTAGTGCACAAGGCTTCCGCCAGTGTGGGGCCTCAGGAGAGTTAATATATTGTACAACTTTATTCCTACAAGCAAGAGTTGTCTCTGTGACTCAAACCAAAAAGTACTTTGTCATGGTTCCAAGGCTTATCATTTGCCAATCAACATCATGGTGTGCCATAAAAATTTAGAAACATTAGAGAAGAAAGTACAAGGATATGAGGCTGTGAAATAATGTTCCAAACTAGTAGTCTAGTAGTATAGCAACTTGCAAAAAGTGGATCATTGAATTAATTAATCAATAGTCTTAAGTTAGAATTCTCTTGAAGTTAACAATGCATGTTCGATAGGTCACGGATAAAGTATTCTTCAAGGAAGATTAGCTAAACTTCATCATGCATTAGACATGACTGGCACTCTATTAAATATGAGGAGTTGGTGAATCAGCATGTAATTGTGCTGTTGAGATTAATGTCTTTTCATAACATATTTCATTATTTTTTTATGCTTCTACAAATCTCTCTGATTCTAGGAAACTTTGAGACAGTTGAACAAACAGTTGCATGACCTTGAACTGCAACTAATAAGGTAGAACTTTCCATTTGTGGATTTATCCTTAAGGTTTTCAACAAGTCACTCCCTTAATTTACCCTGGATAGAAATAAGGTGCTTAGGACGTAGGAACCAGTTTTCAAATTTTTGTCAAACCTCCAAATGGACCTTTTTATTAGTTGCATGCCATATACCACACTCAAGATAAGAGAAATATGTAAAACAAGTATAACAAGAAAAACAAGTATGTAAAACAAGTATAACAAGAAAATTAACTAAATGGAACAAAACACAAGTACTAAAGGTCCTGAAATAAAAACAACTCACCAAGAATAAGCTTTTTATTTCCTTGCACAATGTCACTGCCAGCAACATTTACTAGTGAAAAGTTCAACTGCTTCCCAACCTTTATAACTTGGTTGCAGTTTTCAACTTTTCTAAAGGGCATCTTAATTGGAGGCTTTGTTGCCTGCCTCCAATTAACTGATCCTGGAGACACTTTGTCAAGTGCTTCCAAAAGAACCCATCTGCAAATATCTTTATATTAATAAGGAAACCAAGCGAGTAAATCATCTTTTATTTCAGAGCTCTTACCCATTCCTGATATCCTCAAACAAATCGTTAACATATGTAACAATTCCAAGACTGTTGATCCATAATTGAAAAGCTCTTTCTTCCCGAGAAACTTGGATGTCACCAGGCATTGTTTGTGATAAAGATATATGTTCATTGTCAGAGGATAAACCATTCCTGCATAGAACACATAATTGGCATGCAGCATCCTAAAAGAAGCATAGGTTAATAGAAAAGCAGCTGCAAGTTCTAACTTATGCTGAAATATTTGTGCAACAAATGCAAGGTTCAAGTTGGGAGAGCCTTCAACAATGTCTTTTGGACTCAAGTATCTTTTGCAACCCAGCATCTCAGCTTGTTCAATAACTCTTTTTGCCCTTTCATTACGATCTTTAATATCCAAAGTTCGTGAAAGCTCTGGGGCAAGAGCGTCAAGAAGGTAAGCATAGGCCCTCCCATCCTATAAATTAGATAAGCTCAAGGAGCATTAGAGTTAAAATAAATTATGGAAAAATTATAGAGCAAGAGAATAACAGTATATAAAAAAAGAAAGAAAAAGATGCATGTAAATGCAATTAAAATATGTTCCAGAGAAAACCTATTTCGACTTGATAAATTAACCAACCAAAAGTACCAGTTGTCAAAGACCTAAGTTTTCATTTATGTAACTGCAATTGCCGAGATCCCACTTGATGGAAAAATAATTCATTAACAACTAGCCTAGTATTATGTGACTTAAATTGATAAGTTTACCTAACTCTAATATTATCATAATCATCCACCTACTTCTGATGTTGAACCATTCAGACTTTCACAATCTCCTCCCTGCAAAGGCTTGACACCATTGTCAAAACCCAAAATCCAAGGCTTAGAATTGCGCTCAATCGAATAATGATTCCATATCATATCATGACGTGGATTTAGTCCCATTCATAGACAGTCTTTTCCAAACTGAGCCCTCTTGTAACGTCTAGTACTAGATTCACTGTGATACCATTTAACTTGACAAGATAAAAAAGACTAACCATTAAATTAATAAACCTAAAATCTTGTGGCCCAATATTACAAATGTCTAAATAATCCAGTAAAATGAATTACTGAATTGTACAATATAGGGTTTACTGAATTGTAATCCAGAAAACTGGGTGGGAAGGCCTCTGACTGGATAGTTTTAATTATAAAAATAATAATAATAAAACACTAAGTTATTGTCTGCGCCTGCCATTGCCCGTATCTATCGTCTCTTGCCGCTCACCACCTGCTTGATACACCTCGTCTTTTTCTTTCTTCTTTTTACTTCTTCCTCCTCATCGTCATCCTGCTCGTCCCTTTCTTCCTGCTTCTTTTCCTTGCTTCTTTCTTACTCTTCTTCCTTCTTCCTCTTCCTTCTCTCCCTCCCCCAATGGTTGGCAGTACATTCCGGTGTCCTAACACATAATACATCGGAATGGACCAGGCCCATATTTAGTCCAGCCATGGACCAGCACAGGTCCTGTAACTGAAACTGCAAACCTTGCTGTGAAGTTTAAATTCTTTGCTAGCAGTTCCGACATGATGCAAAAAAATTGATCAGGGAATTAGAATCTTATATCATGCATACAATTAGCATGTACCTTCACATCTGAAGAAAAATTTGTCACAGTTTTTTTGTAGCCTGCTCTCTTGAGATGAAAATTCATCCATTTTAGCAGCATCTTTTCTGGCGCTAGGCTCATTAGTTCCTCCACATCCTATAAATAAAGAATACCAGATCGTAACTAGTTTATGTATGCATTATCATTTGCTTTAAAACATCAAAAGAGTGTATGAAAAAAGGCTGTCTATTACTTGACCTTCTTGTCATCAGCCAACTCCATGAGTTGAGGTGTCTTCTTGAGGTTAAGATCTGCCAAAAGTTTTATCTGATACATGATAACCAGAAAAATTATGATTCTTCGGAGTTCGGACTTCTCAAATTATGGTCATCGTTGCAACTTGCAAGTCATATCTTTTCAGAAAAAAAGAACTAACCTAACTCAATAAACCACCAAGGTCAAAGCCACGTGATATTCCTAGAGTACCTCATTTTAGTAATGAACTATAGGTAAACATATTGCAATGTCATGACCCAGCCCAATTGCCTTACTGACCTAATAACTTGGATATAATTGGCTGAAGAACATGTGATCCAAAAAGTTTAAGTTCAATTCAATGGTAGCAGATAAATCTCGCTCTATAAATTTGTTATCCACCACCAAAACTCCAGATGCGGGAATTCTGGAGCATCGCAGCAAACAAGTTCAGTACGTACCTTTATGATCTGAAATATCAACCCAAGCACCAAATGAGGCTGCATGAAAACAAAACTTCTTCAATCTCGCTATTAGAACTATACCACAGATTAGTTGGTAGAAAGTAACATATGTAAATTGAAAAACAATAGCTACAAAAATATTCAGAAAATCATCCCACAGAGACAGTGGACAAAGCGAAACAAAACCTATGGATGGTTCAACTACTTTCTTATTAATTGCAGGATTTAAATCATCCTTTAAGACATGAAAATTTTCCACTGACAAGCACACAATGAGTTTTTTCATAATCCAATCAACCTTTGTTAAGATGCTTCAATAGTTTAAGTGCACTAAACAATGCTGTAAGGTGTCTGCAATTTAAAAATTGATAATTCGGTTCATTTTTAAGTATGACAGAATACAGGGACAAACTTTAAATAATCATTTTTAAACCTTCTTCAGTTGGTGTTCCTCATACAGCAAGACAAGCAAGAAGAGACATAAAGCTCACCAACAAATAAGTTTGACAAAACAACCAATTTTTTCTTCATAAATGCTGACAAAGAAAAAAGAAACAAACTCCAATAAAGGTGGTTTATGTCGAATGGAAAGTAATCTACTTACTCTCCCTTCTATTAAGTCCTGAGTTCCAATATTAACTACGATGCACCCAATAGCTTTTGCAGAATTCAAGCAAAGAGTGTGATTCTCATTCCTCTCCCAATGGTTAAGTCCTTGTTTGGTATTGATTGCTCTCTCATCTATAGTCCCCGGAACGGCGGCATTGATTAATTTACTGAAGTAAATTACGAAAAGAAAAAATATCAGATAAGAAAGCTTTTGTTAGCAACAGCTGCAAACATGAAAAATGTTCTTAGTAAAAATCATATATAACATAGGTAACAGAAGTTTTTGAAATAACTAAACAACATAGGTCTGCCTTGCTTTTATATATATATATATATATATATATATATATATATATATATATATATATATATATATATATATATATATTTTTGTGTTTCCTGAAGTTAAATATGAAAACTTAGATATAATACTCCATTTCGGTCCCATATCGAAATTGGGTAAAAATCAGGACTGACTTATAAAACTCTCATGGGTGTCTTATTATTAATTTGATTTTAAATATTTAGGCCAATTATTGAGGCTCAACATTAGCATAGAGAGGGTCTCATTTATGAATGTACTATTATTAACTTGAGCTTTAAGCATCTGTCCTACATCAGAAGTGGAGAAAGACTTAGATTGATGTATAACAATCTCATGGATGACCTACTAGTTTAAACTTAAGAATTTTGGATCAATGGTTCAATCTCAATAAATTAATGGGTCAATTATCTCATTCAATGGTTCATGCTCAATAAGTCAATGATTAGAACCTACCATAGTAGAACTCCATCTTTAACAAGATTGAACAGATCATTTGTTGCTGGATCCAGTGGCAGATACTTTTGCAAGAATGGGTCTTCTCCAAGATAGCTGTTGATGTGTGCAACATAAGATGCCTTCTCCGATTCATTTATAGTGTGCAAGTGTGTGGTCGTGGTTGCCTTCAAGAATGACCAGCAGCCCTTCACACTGCTCGATTTGGCTGCTAGCTTTGCTTTAAGATCCAAATACACCTGTCCAATTCATCAGTTTCATCACAGTGAGACCTGCCTCTGCCCCCTCAAAGACAAATTACGATCAACCAAAGAAGAAGAAGAATAACTTGGGATTCATGGATCTGAATTACCTGAAGGAACAATTCGAAGTCTATCTCACGGCTGGTATCAGGGTAGGATTCGGCTAAGAAATTAGCAATCTCTGGTTCCGAGACCACCTGACTCAGGCCCTTCAGTTTTCCCATCAGTGGAGGCAACACGTTGACTGTCACATGACCCATCTCCCTTTTTGCCGAAACAAACTAAGGAAGCCAATGCAGCGGCAGAATCGGCAACAGGGTTCTCAAATCAAGAAGCAGCTTGAAAATGGATCAAACTAGAGGACAAAGAAGGCACGTTTCCCCTCTCAGGGATCGCTTACCTTAGACCTGAGGCGTCGAAGCTCCACCTGATTGAATTGGTTTTGGAGCCAGGGATCGGCGACGAGAACGCCACCATACCCCAACATTCTTTGTCGATCAAATGAACTACTTTCTGATTCTACGACTCTCTCCGACCAAAGCGCAACCAAAATCTCCGATCTTGGAGCCGACTCAAGTCCAAATCACACAAGCGAGCACAAAATTTACCAATCTCGAACGGGAAAAGTGACAACTTTCCTCGAAACAAACCTAATAGTCACAGTCAAAGCAGGAGTCGAGACCTAGATATTAACTCATAACCCACAAAACCGATCTGGGCGAACGTGAAAATTACAACACCCAAAACTGCGACTTTGGAACTTTTCTCTGCGGTTTTCCGCACTCTGTGCTCGAAGTTCCTTCATTCTTATACCTTTGGATTCTCCGCTGGCCCCAATCTCATGGGGTGATGAAAGAGAAGATCCGGGGAGGCACCCATCCGATTCGGTTCCTTCCCCCTCGGAAACCCATGACGGTGTCTCAAGGACTACTCCACCAATCCAATTCGGCTCCAGATGATGTGTTTCGCCCTATCACCAAGGGAAAGTCTTGAACATTCACATGATCCAGCCAAGGATTGATGGATTTGACCTCAGGCTCCTTGCTTGGTGGATGTGTGTTCGATTTTAAACTATACGAAGACTCATCACAACAATTTTTTTTAATTATATAGAGGCAGTGCAACACTGAAAACTACTGAAACAGAAATTTAACATGCAATTTGGTACCTTTGATCGCTGACACCAAGGGGCATGGCTAGAAGAAGGCGAGCACCTTTCCAAATCTCTCAATGGATGTTATGATCGAATACGAATGAAGCCCACTTTAAATACAATTTGTTCTCTACTACTAACATCTGGCATAGGGTGATGGCGTATACAAAGAACCATTGCCAGCTGCAAGGGAACTGCAAGGAGATTGCTCAGTGAGGGATGGAAAGGATGGAAGCGTCGGAGGAAGAAGAAGATGCTAAGATACTTAGCTGCGATGGCTCATTTACACCCAATTCTTCTATTGCAGATTTTGGGTTCTGGGTGAATGACAAGGTAGGGTGGGCACTACCTAAAAGATGAGAAATGTGCGTGGCAAATGGAGCTAAGCAAATTGAATGCAGAACTATTCTAGACGCGTTACGAAGAGCAAAATCTGAAGGATAGCAAGATAGCAGAATACAGGAGGCAAAACCCCATTTAAACAATGCATCACAACTCCATCCAAAAGAATGACCAAAACAACTGAATCAAAACAAAGCCATGGCACCGAACGTGTGAAGATGCTACAGAGCAAGCATCAGACCGCCCGAAAGAGCCAAGACGAAGTAGTTTAAGAGACCAGCACTGGCGCTGTATGAAGAACCACCGGTCGTCGACGACTCTGAAGATTTAGGAGCAGAAACAATTCCCACCGCGGCTTGGAGTCGAATTCGATGGCTTTTGCAGTCTCCGGAGCAGGGGCGGGAGCTGGTGCCGGAGGTGGAGCAGTGCTGAAGATTGCCAAGGGAAGTAGAACGCGATCGATCTGGGAAACAGCAACCGGGACGGTCGAGTGCACACTGCTAGATATCTCTGATCTTGACCAGGACGAAATGATATGAACGAGGCCAGCGGCTTCTGTGACGTTCAAAGTGCACTGCCCACCGGCGAAGGTGTTGACAGGGTTCAAGTTGCTGAGGTTCCTAAAATCGGAAAGCGAGTAGAACATGGGGAAGGCATGGTAGAGGAGTAGGATCCTGAGTTGGTCCTGAGTAAGGTTGGCCGCAGTCGAACTCTTCAGTAATGCACAAAGATGGTGATTCCTTGTTCGGAATTGTTAGCTTGGTTTTGGAAGGTGTCGATGACACGGGTCTGTAGAAGATAGTTGAGGAAGGTTTGGAAAGGACCAGTGACCGGGAGAAAGTGCTGTAAGGTTTACATGGAGTGGGGCGGGGCAGGGGCTGGGGAAGGGGATGGAGGTTGATTTGGTGCCGGGGGTGTTTGCGCTGTTGCAGGAGAAGAAACCAGTAAGATTAGCAGAGTAGTTGCAAGATACATCTCTGAAAGCTCCGTGTCTCCAGATCAATCCTTCTCCTGCTGCCGCTGTTTCACTCTACGATGACCGTGGGAGTTCGCTTGACCATGATGATGCACCTCGAACAAAAGAACCAGCAACTGGAACATGAAGATAAAAGAACTGCTCAGCCACAAAGATCTACGAGCATTCCCTCTAAATCAATGACAAAGCAACTCACAAAACCAAGTAGAAATGTGGAAAGAAAGGAACCACTAAAATCGTGTTGCAACAGTAATTATAATGCATAGAAGCAGCAGCTAAAATATGCATTAAACATTTAGAATGCGGCAGGAGGAGAGTCTGAAGAACCAACCGATGCAAAGGGACCTCAAAATAAGAGTTTGAAGAGGCACAAACCTCGGAGGACAAGGGAAGAATGGGAGACCTGCTTATGTAAGATGAAGTGAAGTGAATTGTTATGGATAGCAGCTGGTCATGGTGGTAGGTAATGATCAGAACTCGTTGTGCAGGGTAGAAGCAGGACATGGGTTGGCCATTCTTCCTCTCCTTTTCCTTCTCTGAAATGTGAACCAGAAGGGAAGAATCGAAGAAGCTTCAGCGGCAGCTCGTATCAGTTGGAAATTGAAAGAGACCCTAAAACTGATGTCCCTTCTATAGCATCTATAAGCTATTTCCACCTTGCATCCACCCCAAATCCTAACGCTGACTTTTTGATGAGATGGCACAGTCTGTAGATTCACACAATCTTGTCTCATTTGCAAAACTGTTGATGGATCCAAACTGCTAATCCTCCCACAACTAGCAACCTGCCACTGGAAGCAAAATCTGCAGCTATTTCCCCTGTTAGAAGAAACAGGAGCTGATGCTTCAAGGAAATTATTTCTAAGTAGAAAGTGCTTGAATGGTAGTCTTTGCGAGAATTCTTGCTTAAACAAAAAAAGGAAATAAATTTCTTCTTCTTCTTCTTCTTCTTCTTCTTCTTCGAACCTTGTACAAAATGTTTCAAGGTGATAGATACATCGGGTCAACTAAGGCGACTCTGGGATTTGAAGTTATACCCCTTCGGAAACTGGAAATGGTTTCTGACCATATTGACTTATGTGTCGGTTCGTCGTAGTGCTTTGACTATATTGCTGTGATCGTCTTCTTTTCGACGCGCCCAAATGCGACAGCGCCTGTCGTTATGAAACCAGGAGGAGCAAACAACGAGCTGGCTGCCCACAGCAGCAGCGGAGTGAAAGTTTGATCCCGTGTTTGGTCTCTGTCTCTTCTTCTATATAATCCCAAGCAGCTGCCACTCTTGTCTCCACACCAAACCTTCTTCCAAAACATTCCGACTTAGCTCTTTCTCTCGCACTTCAGAGTGCTTCATCTACCTGAGGGTGTGTTGGGTTGGGTAAAGCGAAGATGAGCGTGGAAATATTGGACGGATCGACCATTCGCGAGTTCGTGGAAGACGAGGGGGCCTTCAATGGCTCGGTCGAGGAACGGTTCGCGAGCCTCGACATGGACCACGACGGGCTGCTCACGTACCCGGAGATGGCGAGGGAGCTGATGAGCCTCAGGGTGCGCGAGACCCACTTTGGCGTGGACGAAGCGGGGTGGAGCCGTGATGAGCTACTGCAGCTATATCTTGGCCTCTTTGGCCGTTTCGATCGCGACGGCAATGGAACGGTGGACTTGGAGGAGTTCCGGGCGGAGATGAGGGAGGTGATGCTAGCGGTGGCGAGCGGGCTGGGGTTCCTGCCGGTTCAGATGGTGGTGGAGGAAGGCAGCTTCCTCAAGCGGGCTGTGGAGAGGGAGTCGGCGAAGCATGTTGTGGCATGAACGAGTGTCCTCCCAGTGCAGTGTCGAACACTTTTTGTTTCTTTCATTCCCAAATCATGCTTAAATAAGTTGTCTCCGCGAAGAGAATAAATACACAGTCTTATTCTACTCCTTGTAAGGAAGACTGCTATACTTTTCTGTGCATCATCATAAAGGAAAATAGCATTACGTTCGCTGCAATATTATTCCATGCAGGTCGTATATAAATAGACAAAGTCAGACGCCAACTCAGCACATATACTGGGCAGTGCCAGCTGAGACTGTATAAACTTCTTAGTTCCTTCATAAACTTGATGAAATCCTCCTAACATTGCTCATCAGCCGTGGCTTTCCATTTTCAGGTGTTTGGGCTGACGTCCCAAATTCAGCCAATACCTCATCTTTTCCTCTTAAATCCTATTTTAACCTAAACTTTAATTTAAATAGAAGCTAATAATGACTATGAAAATTAAAGAAAAAACAACAGTAAAGAGTAGAAACTTCGTAGCAACAAAGAGGATTCAGGAGAAAAGAGTAGAAAAATAAAAGAAAAGGAAAGAAGACAAAAAAAATATAGAAATTATTCTCATTCATCCAAATAGTTTTTCATCTCAAATTAGATCAGATCTATAGTGAATTTTTACTATGATTGCTTGGGGAGATTTTGGATATTGTGCACAGTGACGTGATCATTGTATCCCAGTTATTCTCTTATGATTGTTGCTTAGGTTTTTGGCAAGAGATTCAAGAATTATATATTCATTATTTCTATAGTGAATTTTCTCTGATTTACCCCATGGTTTTTACCCTTCACGTTGAAGGAGTTTTTCACATAAATCTTGGTGTTCTATTTTATTGTGATTTCCATTTAATTCCGCTGTGTGTTACCGCCTGCTAGTATTTGTTCATATACAAAAGTTCTTCCTTGTTTGTTGCATCTTTTTATCCTATCAACTGGTATCAGAGTAAGGTTTTGGTGATTTAATTTTTGTATTTGAACATGGAGGCTGGTAGTGTGTCTCGCATGATTAGTTTAAACAGAAATAATTAGATGATATGGAAACCAAGAATAAAAGATCTCTTGTATTACAAAGATTTGTATGAACCTTTGCAAGGGGATAGTGAAAAACTCATAATTATGACAGATAATGAGTGGAAGAAATTAGATCGAAAAACGATTAGGTTTATTCGACAATGGCTCGATGATAGTGTCTTTCACCATGTTTCTACTGAAAGTTCTGCATATTCTCTTTGAAAAAAGTTGGAAGGTCTCTATGAAAGAAAAATAGCTTGCAACAAAGTTTTTTGATCAAAAAACCTGTGAACCTAAAATATAAAGAGGGTGCTTCTATTGCTGAGCATTTGAATAAAATGCAGAGTATTACTAACCAGTTATCTTCTATGAAAATATCTCTTGATGATGAGTTGCAGGTTTTGTTACTTCTCAGTTCATTGCTAGAAAGTTGAGAGATATTGATAGTTTCCCTCAATAATTCTGTACTAGATAGTATTGTTACCATGAGTTAAGTAATAAACAGTTTGTTGAATGAGGAGTTGAGAAGAAAGAACTCAGCAGTATCTAAGATTGATTCACAGACACTTATCTCAAAGAACAGAGGAAGATCAAGGTCTAAAGATAGAAGCAGTTCACGCATAGGTAGAAGCAATTCAAGATCAAGGAAAGATATTATTTACTATAAATGTGGTAAGAAAGGACATTATAAGAATCAATGTAAGCAACCTAAGAAGAGCAAGAAAAAGGGAAAAGAAGTAGAGTCTATAGAGTCAAAAGAGAATATCACAACTATAGTGTAGGTTAGTGATTATTTGATTTTGTCCCCTTCTGATGATATTTTTTCTTATGTATGTCAGGATTTCGAGCAGATAATTGACACAGGAGCTTCTTATCATACCACACGACGGAGGGAGTTTTTTGCTACTTACAGGTCTGAAAATTTTGGTGTTATCAAAATGGACAACCATGGCACAGTAGACATCATTGGCATTAGTGACATCCACATAAAGACCAACCTTGGATGCAAATTGGTGCTTAAGGATATGAGACATGTGGTTGACTTGAGGCTGAATTTAATCTCAGTTGGAAGACTAGATGATGAAGACTACGAGTAAGGATTCTCTTGTTATAGCTAGTGGAAAGAAATATCATATTTTGTATAGGTTGTAGGCCAAAGTTTGTGGTGAACAACTGAATGCTATAGAGAAAGACTTCAGGATGGAGTTATGACATAGGCGATTGGGACACATGAGCGAGAAGGGACTACAAGCTCTTTCCACGAGAGATGTATTGCCTGACCTCATAGGTATACATCTGAACCCTTGTATTAATTGTTTAGCTGGTAAATAACAAAGAGTTTCATTTGCTAGTCCTGCTTTATCTAGAAAAATGCATGTCTTGGACCATGTTTATACAGATGTATGTGGTCCTTTGAGGATAAAAACTTCTAGTGGTTCTACTAATATTCCTGGCATCAGTGGTGTACTTTATTTTGTTACTTTTATAGATGACTTTTTCAGAAAAGTTTGGGCTTATGCTTTGAAGACCAAAAATTAGATTATTGGTGTCTTGAAAGAGTTTCATGCTAGAGTTGAAAGGAAGACAGAAAGACAATTAAAATGCATAAGATCAGATAATGGTAGTGAGTATACAAGATTGTTTGATGATTATTGCAAGTCACATGGTATTCAAGATGAGATGGCAGTTCCTGGTACACCTCAGCATAATGCAATTGCAGAGAGGATGAACCGCACCATCATGGAAAAGATCAAATGTGTGCTTTCACAGGCAAAGCTAACTAAAAGGTTTTGGGAAGATGTTTTGAGGACTGCAATTGATGTGATCAACTTATCTCCCTGTACAGCCCTATATATTGATATTGCAGAGTATGTATAGTCAGGAAAAGATGTTTCCTATAGACATTTAAGAGTGTTTGGTTGTCGTGTATTTGCATATGTTCCAAATAATGAAAGGTCCAAGTTAGATGGTAAGACAAAAGAATATATTTTTCTTGGTTACTCACATGATTAATTTGGTTATAGGCTTTTGGATCCAGAAAAGATGTCGTCTTCTTTGAGGATCAAACCCTTGAGGATTTGAAGAAGAAGGCACCAGCCAAGACTTCTACAGAAGGATTAGCATATTGTGACCCAGTTATTCCTCCAGTATATCAGGGTGATGGGGGAGATGTGCAGGAAGATAGTGTAGAACTAGATGATAAACCTACAAGACATATTGAGCAAGAAGAAGTTAAGGAGTAGCTTCCCGTAGAACCTCAGTTGAGAAGATTTTTTAGACAATATCAGCCTTCCAGAAGATACTCTGCAGATGAGTATGCGATGCTTACTGATGCAGGTGAACCAGAGAGTTACTAGGAAGCAGTTGAAAGTGAGCAAAAAAAAATATGGCTAGTTGCTATGCAGGAAGAGATGGATACTCTATAGAAGAATTATACATATGATTTGGTGCAACTTCTACAGGGAATGAAGGCCTTGAAGAACAAGTGAGTTTTTAGATTGAAGACTCAAGAATATTGTTCTCAACCAAAGTACAAAGCTAGATTGGTTGTGAAAGGCTTTGGTCAAAAGAAAGGTATTGACTTTGAAGAGATTTTTTCTCCTGTTATTAAAATATCTTCTATTCGTGTTGCTCTAGGTATTGCTGCTAGCCAGGACATAGAGGTGGAGCAGTTAGATGTAAAGACAGTTTTTCTTCATGGTGATTTAGAGGAGGAAATTTATATGGAGCAACCAAAAGGTTTCAAAGTCAAAGGTAAAGAAAATTTTATCTGCAAGTTAAGAAAGAGTTTGTATGGATTAAAGCAAGCTCCAAGACAATGATATAGAAAGTTTGATTCATTTATGATTAAAAATGGATACAAAAGAATGGCTTCAGATCATTGTGTGTACATCAAACAGTTTGGTGAGGATTTTATTATTCTCTTACTTTATGTTGATGATATGTTTATCCTTGGGAAAGATATATAAATAATTGACAAGTTGAAGAAGGAACTAAGTGAGTTCTTTGCAATGAAAGACATAGGGCCAGCAAAGCAAATACTGGGCATACAGATTTTTCGTGATAGGAAAAACAAGAAGATTTGATTATCACAGGAGAAGTATATCGAGAATGTATTAGAAAGGTTCAGTATGAGCAATACAAAGCCAGTTAGTTCTCCTCTTTCAGGTCACTTCAAGTTGTGCTCAAAACAGAGTCCTAATGAGGAGAAGGAAAAAATGCAAAAGGTTCCTCATGCTTCAGCAGTTGGAAGTTTAATGTATGCAATGGTATGTATGAGGTCGGACATCATATATGCAGTAGGTGTTACTATTAGATTTCTTGCAAATCCAAGCAAAGAGCACTGGACAGTAGTGAAGTAGATCTTGAGATATCTCAGAGGAAGCTCTAAGGTTTTTTTAAGCTTTGGAGGTGGACCACCTGTGCTAACGGATTATACAGATGTTAGGGATCGAGCGACACTAAGAGAGGGGGGGGGGGTGAATTAGTGCAGCGGTAAGGAACGATAAATTTTCAACGATTTGAACATGTTTCAGAAACTTCGTACTATAAAAACTTCGTTTCATATTATAAAAGCCGTATTAATGGAATCATATAAGAAAAGCTCTAACTTAAAGATGTTTACAAAGATAAGAAGTAGTGCATTAAATTAAGTGGAAAGGGTTTGTAGCAAAGTAAATAGCAAGAATGTAAATGCAAACTAGATTTTTATAGTGGTTCGGTTATCCCGATTCCTCTTGCTTGAGGCCACTAGCTTTCCACAAGCTATCCTTCTTCCAACAAGCAAGGATGAACTCCCTCACAGCACCTCTCCTTTTGACGGGCTTAGGAGATAACCCTTACAAGCACTCTTACCTCTCTCTTGGACTAGAACACTCCTAAAACTTAGGGAAGATTTGACACACTTTCAAGAGAGTTTCCCTCTTCTTTTTTTCAGTTCTAGACCCCCCCTAAACTCTAAATGAGTGGGGTATTTATAGACCTCAAAGTGATTCAAATTTAGAGCCCAAACTTGGAGCCAAAATTTAAACCATTTTGAATTTCCTGGTGCTGGCAGTACTGGGCGGTGCTACCGCCCAAGGCAGCAATACTATCGTCATTGCACACTGGCACTGGGCGATACTACCGCCCAGCACTCGACCTTTGGGCGGTGCTACCACCCAGGTCATTTTCAGCATAGTGGTTTCAGCCGAAACAGGTCCAAATGAAGTCCGAATTGGCCCAAATTTAGTTTATAAGATTAACACCTAATCTTAAAATAAATTACATGCTAACTACAAATTTTAAAGATATTTTTTAAGCTATTTCAAAGTCCACAAGACAACTTCTTTCGATGAGCTTTCGGTGAATTTCTGACGGTCTTCCGATGAACCCTCGAAAACCATTCTGAGGACTCCCAGTAAGCTCCTGGACTTCACGATGATCTTGGCGAGTTCCAACGAGCTTCATTGGCAAGCTCCGATCTTTCTTGGCAAGCTCCATGAACTTTCGATAAACCTTTCGGTGAACTTCTAAAAACCCTTCGACAAGCTCCCTACTCATTCTCGGCCGGTTCCAGACAACACTCCCAACGAATCTTCGAATTTTCATCGAACTCTTGAACTCCCAACCATCCATCACACTTGTCTTCCGGCACTTTATTTCACTTTACGTTTTTATCTTCATCATAGTTAATCCTGCACACAAACAAACAAACACTCTACTTCGATCTAGACATTTATTACAACGTGAATTGACATTCAGTTGCCCGGCACGTCATTGGTCGGCGCTTCGTTCGATCCTTCGGTACATCGTCCTCTTTTGTGGTCCATTGCCCAATCGACGATTGACCTCCACAATCTCGATATCCTTGGTGCAACATGCTCTTCTAAGCCCGATGCTCGACGTATGAATCCTTCCACCGATTATCGTCTAAACCTTCGACTCGACATCCAATATCCAAACGTGATCACCTTCGGCATAACGTCAATTCCTCCAGTATCAACTATCAAATCCTAATCGATAGTAGACCTGTGTAACTCAAAACGTAGTTAGACCATAAATCACAATCAATTAGTTTCATCATCAAAATCCGAGATTTAACAATCTCCCCCTTTTTGATGATGACAACTAATTGATTACTAACGGAGTTAACCATAACTCCCTGGAGTTTAACCAAACTCCCCCTATTAATATGTCATTGATAGAACACTTGGATTATCCCAAATCCAAGCAACATTCATCATAATGTTATGAGAATATATTTAAACCATCACGTAAATATATAAAATATTCAATATAATGCATGAAGTCATCAATCTACTTCTCCCCCTATGTCATCAACAAAAAGGAAAAATAACATCATAGCTAGTTTTCAAGGATATGCAAATATTACAATCATACTAGCTATCAATCACATCATAACTCAAGCATAACTTTGCAATATAACATCCAATCATACCATTCAATCATAGCAAGTTTTTAAGGATGAGCAATAATAATGGTAATTTTTTCACTTGCTTCTTGAGATGTGCAAATTGCACTTTTTTTGCTTCCTTTGCATGTTCTAGCTAGCAAAATTTTTCTTTACGATACATAAGCTAGCAATAAATCTTCTCCCCCTTTAATTTTGTCAAAAAAGTAGAGTACAAATAGTTAATGCTTTGATCATGACAAAATAACAAATTTACAACATGAATTTTCAGCATATTAAGTCATGAATTCAAGGGAGTCAAAAATCATGATATGAGAGAAAAAGATGATTAACAAGCAATCAATAATGATAAGTAAGCTAACATACTTTGCGATACATAAGTTAGCTTCTTTTCAATTCTTTTCTTATGTAAGTAAGTTTTACCTTTGCATACTGTCAATTTTTTGTTTGTAATAAGCTAGCAATTATATATAATTACTTTAAACATATATACTAACTTTTTATTAAAACATACAAACATAAAGGCATGACAAGTGTAATATTTTAAATTTTTAAAGTTTTACATTTTGCTTCTTTTGAGATAGTCAAGATAACAATATTTGCATCCTTTGAGATAGCAATCCTTAACTTCTTGTGAAATTACAAGGTAGCAATATTTCTCCCCCTTTGTCTTTGTCAAAAAGAAGGGAGGACTAAATAGCTAAAAATTTCAATCATTATACGAGCCATTTTTCATATCAATTATAAATTTACATCAATAAAAATAGACATCAATTGTTCAATCTTCACATGATGCAAATAAGACAACAATGAAAAGAAATCATGTCATGAAGGATATCAATATGTAAATTTAACAAGGATCAAAACCAAAAGATCATCATTCATGATTCATAACTTTCTTTTTAGCAAGATCAAAATTCATATTTATTAATTTTTAATTCAAGATAAATATCATACAACCAAGAATCATGGTATATAAAAGCATATCAATATTAAGGATCAAATCATGATTATAAGTATTAAAATATTTTCTTTTCATTCATTTTCAAGCCATGATAAAAGAATAAATTAATGATTCAATCATTAGGCATAACTCTTTTACATCAATTTTGAATCATATGAGGCTTACATGACAAATATCAATTCATAATAAAGGGTATACAACCAAGAATCATGATGCATAAAAACATATCATTCTCATAGATTAAGTCATGATTCATTGATTCATCATAAGACAATTTTCTTTTCAATCATCAATTTTTCAATTGTCACATAAGACATACAAGCCAAAGAATTCTTGTCATTTTTATGTTATGAAATATATGATAATAAGGCTCATGAATCATTTAAAAAGATATAGCACAAAGAGCAACTTGATTCATACATAAGAATTCCAAGTATCAAGTAATAAGATATCAAGACTTGGATTGTGATAGAGCTCACTCAAGTTTGAATCATCAAAATCATTAATATAGTTTATGAGATTCACAAAAGATATAAACTTGAATTGTTCTCCTCTTTGATAAATGATAAAAAGAAGCAATCATTTTTGAGATTCAAAATGCTAGCAATTTACATTAATCATGACAAGTGATACATCAAAAGTCTACATCAATATTTCAATCAACAAGTCATGAAGTATACAAAGTAGTATTAAAACATAAGAGAAAATTTTCAATTACACATGTAATGTTTCAACATTCAAAACACATTTTCTCAAGTTGAGTATCAATAAGTCAAGAGAAACTAACTTATGATTCATTTGAATTTCTCTTCAATGACATGGGAGAATTATAGTATAAAGTAAGAGGTCTTGAAAAACTTAAGTTATCAAGATCATGATACAGATAAGACTCATTCTAATTTAAATCATCAACTCCGAACTCATAAATAAATCATCAAAATCACTTTCATAATTTACGAGATTCATAAGATATCATAAAATCATTAATCTCAATAGTATAGTAAATACAATTTCTTTATGTTTCATTATATAAGTATGTCTTTTGCCTTTATATGCCAAATCAAAATATTCAAAATCGAAAGACAAACTTCATTATAAAAATTGTCAAGACAACAATATAACACATTATAAGATTCAATTTATCATGATAATGTGTTTCATTTTGTTTCAAACAAGTGTGCTCATGTTTCAAAAGATGAGTATCAAATTTAAGATCAAAACATGAGTTTGTCATCAAGATATGATATCACAAAGTCATTAAGCATGATAACAAACTTTTAATATTTTCATTTCAATGATGGTTTCATAATGTATGTTCAAACATTTATATGGAACTCATAATTATATAAATTTAAAATATAAGTTTGTCATTAAACCCATTAAGATCAAATGCATCAAAATCTTTCATTCAAAAATTTAATAAAAACAACATAAATTGATTACATGTGAGCATGTATCAACTTTTCAAAGCAAGATATAAGTTTCATCATAAAGACCATTAAGACCAAACACATCAAAAATAAAACATCGTGATTAAAATATTTTTAACTTTCATATTTTATTTTATGTGGATGATCTTATATATATGCATGTTCAAATTTTCATGTAAAAACGAAATCATCAATATGATTGCTTCTATCTTTTAATCATATTTGGTGTGCAAGTATTATCTTGAAACATGCTATTAATTTTTTTTATTAAAAATCATGCATCTTGTTTGAAATGAAAAGTAATATAAAATTATCAAGATTCATGAATGATCATACGTATGGAGCATTTTCATTATCAAACAAGATTTCACATAAGCATGCCCAAAAACTTTTTTTCATGAAAGATATGTATCAAGTTTAAAGTCAAAAAGTGATACGAAAATCATCAAGATTCATGGATTCATTATGAATATATTATTTCAAAATATGAGATTTTAAGTCATCAAGTATGATACAATCATTAAGCATGTTTTTATGATATATCATCAAAATCATTTTAATTCTTTCTTTCATTTGTTATAACATGATGATCAATGCTCAAACTTTTGCTAAAATCATACATCATTTTAAAAATCTAAAAAATATTTTTTATCATGAAAACCATTAAGTCCAAATATAACACAAGGCAACATCAAAACCATATTTCTTTCATTTTGAAAATTTGTGGGTTAGTTCTTTTAGTTTTACAATCGATTTCATGAAGACGTGCATCATATAAAAACTTCATCATAAAAAGGATTAAGACACATTAATCCAAGATAGATGTTTTTAAATCAACATTACATCAAATCCTCATTACATAAAAACCAAAGTACACAATCATGAATTAACCCTATTAAACATAATCATGCTAATTAACTTTTGTGTTAAACCATGCATCAAAATATGATATGAAAATCATAAACTAAGCAATCATCATTCATAATCATTCAAAGTTTTGAATCATAACATCCATGAAACTTTAACAATATAGTTTTTCATAATTATTTTTATAATTTTTCAAAAATGCTAAAAGAAAAACATAGCATAATTTTTTTAAACAATTTGTTTTAATTTCCAAAAACATAAGAAAAAAAATCCTACTAACTAAGTTAAGCATTCATGAAAAGCATCATATAATTTCAAAATAATTCAAGGGAGTTAAGTTACTTACCTTGTAGTCGAAGCTTGTTAAAGCTCAATTCGTCATTTTATCATTTGATTCTTCTCTGTGCTTCTTCTTCATCTTTGGCCTCTTCCTCCGTTCAAGTTTATTATTCATTTTAAATTTTTATTTAATGAACTTATTAAGATTTATTAAAAGATTAATGTCCTCATTGTCCTCATCACTTGAGTCATCACTCAAGTGGCATTCATTTGTCCAAAGTTTCAAATTCTTTCTGTTCTTTGGAAGGTGGTTCACATGTTCATCAAGTTCTAAAAGTTTTAAAAATGACATTTCATAAGTCTTTAAAGATCCAATAAGTTTATCAATAGAATAGTCATTTAGATCTTTTGTTTCTTGTATTGCCGTTATTTTAGGATCCCACCTTTTTGGAAGGGATCTTAAGATCTTGTAAGTTCAAAATTTGAAAAATATTTACCAAGACTTTTCAAGCTATTAACGACATCCGTGAAACGGGTGTACATATCGTCGATAGTTTCGCTTGGTGTCATTCGGAAGAGCTCAAAATCATGCAATAAGATATTTACTTTCGAGTCTTTGACTCTACTAGTTCCCTCGTGCATGATTTTAAGTGTTCGTCAAATTTCAAAAATCATTTCGTACATAGAAATCCGATTGAACTCATTTTTATCTAAAGCACAAAATAAGGCATTTATAGCCTTTGCATTTGACATTTCATAAATCCAAATCTATAGAAAGTAAGAAAACTCTCATTCGAATTTTCCAATATGTGTAGTCCGAACAGTTAAAGAACGGTGGACAAAAAATCGAAAAGCCCTCTTGAAAACCATTTAGAGCCATTTCTCATGGGTGTAAATTCGAAAGAGAAAGAACGTGGCTCTAATATCAATTGGTAGGGATCGAACGACACTAAGAGGGGGGGTGAATTAGTGCAGCTATAAAAAACGATAGATTTTTTAGCGATTAAAACAAGTTTGAAAACTTCGTACGAATGAATGCAACGTTTCGTTTGAACCCGGAAAGATTACTTTTTAACTTTAAAGCATACGTAAGAAGATGAAGATGAAATTGAGTAAATAAGGCAGCATATGAAAATGGTTTGCAGCAAAGTAAGTTGTGAGAAAGTAAATGCAATCCGATTTATAGTGGTTCGGTCATCCGACCTACATCCACTTCCGAAGCCTTCTCCGATAAGGCTTCTAACTTCCACTAGCAAATCCTTTTGAAAGGGAAAGATCAAACACCCCTATTATAATCCTTTTACAAGAAGTTCACACTCTTACAGATTTTTCAAAGAGAAAGAATGAGGTAAACACAAGCTATTGAAAACTAGACTTTCTCAAAGCTTTTACTCAATTCTCTAACTCTCTAAGGGTTCCTCTTTTAGCTGAGAAAGGGGGGATATTTATAGATCCAAAGTGAATTCAAATTTAGGCTTCCAATTTGAAATCAAATTGGAGTTCCCGATGCTTACGGTGCTCATGCATCAGGGATGGTGCTATATCGTGCAAGGTCATCAACCGACAAGATACAGTGCAGCGATGGCGATACTACCGCCTCTGCTCACTGTGGTTAGGCGGTACTACTGCCCCAGGCTAGATGGTAGTATCGCTCCCGACATTTTATTTCACTTTACATCTTTATCTTCATCGTAGTTAATCTTATATACAAATAAACAAATACTCTATTTCGATCCAGATAGTTATTATAAAAAAGAAATAGATTTATTCTTTTTCTTCTTCTTCGAACCTTGTACAAAATGTTTCAAGGTGACAGATACATCGGGTCAACTAAGGCGGGGGTCAACTAAGGCGACTCTGGGATTCGAAGTTATACTCCTTCGGAAACTGGAAATGGTTTCTGACCATATTGACTTGTGTGTAGGTTCGTCGTAGTGCTTTGACTATATTGCTGTGATCGTCTTCTTTTCGACGCGCCCAAATGCGACAGCGCCTGTCGTTATGAAACCAGGAGGAGCAAACAACGAGCTGGCTGCCCACAGCAGCAGCGGAGTGAAAGTTTGATCCCGTGTTTGGTCTCTGTCTCTTCTTCTATATAATCCCAAGCAGCTGCCACTCGTCTCCACACCAAACCTTCTTCCAAAACATTCCGACTTAGCTCTTTCTCTCGCACCTCAGAGTGCTTCATCTACCTGAGGGTGTGTTGGGTTGGGTAAAGCGAAGATGAGCGTGGAAATATTGGACGGATCGACCATTCGCGAGTTCGTGGAAGACGAGGGGGCCTTCAATGGCTCGGTCGAGGAACGGTTCGCGAGCCTCGACATGGACCACGACGGGCTGCTCACGTACCCGGAGATGGCGAGGGAGCTGATGAGCCTCAGGGTGCGCGAGACCCACTTTGGCGTGGACGAAGCGGGGTGGAGCCATGATGAGCTACTGCAGCTGTATCTTGGCCTCTTTGGCCGTTTCGATCGCGACGGCAATGGAGCGGTGGACTTGGAGGAGTTCCGGGCGGAGATGAGGGAGGTGATGCTGGCGGTGGCGAGCGGGCTGGGGTTCCTGCCGGTTCAGATGGTGGTGGAGGAAGGCAGCTTCCTCAAGAGGGCTGTGGAGAGGGAGTCGGCGAAGCATGTTGTGGCATGAACGAGTGTCCTCCCAGTGCACTGTCGAACACTTTTGTTTCTTTCATTCCCAAATCATGCTTAAATAAGTTGTATCCGCGAAGAGAATAAATACAGTCTTATTCTACTCCTTATATACTTTTCTTTGCGTAATCATAAAGGAAAATAGCATTACGTTCGCTGCAATATTATACCATGCAGGTCATATATCAATAGACAAAGTCAGACACCAACTCAGCACATATACTGGGCAGTGCCAGCTGAGAGTGCATAACCTTCTGAGTTCCTTCATAAACTTGATGAAATCCTCCTAACATTGCTCATCAGCCGTGGCTTTTCATTTTCAGGTGTTTGAGACTCTAAAAAAGGCCACCGGTGTACGCCGGTGAGGGTCTGCCACTTCTGGGCTTGTGAGAGACGAGCTGGTCGAAAGGCCGGTCCACGACGTATGTGTACACTGGTGGAAGTTCGATCACAAGAGCATGAAGACACAGCAGTGCATGGTGGACCGAACAACTTGCCCTCGAGTGTTTGAGAAAAAAGGCCATGCAAACATGCCGATGGATGATGCCGTCGATCGAGCAGACAAAACAGTCTACACTTGTTCCTGCGTTCGATGGCGGAACTTGTGGCCGTAACGGGGTTCGAGTGGCTACGTTTCAGCGACCCGGATTCGATGGAAATCTTCCGGGTGTTGGATCTGATGCCGTTGAATGCGGATCAAGTGATGCGGAAGAAATAGGTAGTCCAGAATTAAAGGAGGCGGCGGCGACGACGCGGTCGTCGGTAGTCCAGAATTAAAGAGAGAGGAAAAGCCACCAAATTAATGGCTCCTTCCATGTTGCTGTACGCGGCATTCGGTGGAGCGCCTGCTTCTTCTCGCACCTAACAGCCGGAAGAGAGCGCGAGAGGCCAACCATGGTGGGGACCCAGGTGGACGTCAGGCGCAGGTCCTCCTTCCCGTCCATCCTTGGTGAACGCTATCAGGTTGCGCAGGCCACTCCTTTTTGTAATGTGACCCAGAAGATTGCGTACTGGTGCAGGCACTCGAATATTAGTGACTAAAGCAAGGGTGACGATTCTAACAATGACAACAGTTTAGTGATGATGATGATGATGATGAATTAAATAATATTAATATTTTAAATATTAAAATAATTTTAATATATATTAAAATTATATTAAAAAATTATATTAAAATCTTATTTATCATAGATCTTAGGATATGGATTACAATAATTATCTTTCCGATGATGATGATGATGATAGATCTTAGGATATCCTTGGAGATGGGTAAGATAAAGTTCTGGAGATAAAGTTTGAGGGGTTTCTATAACCTTTTAGATAAAAAAAACGAGGATAATAATTAAACCGACATAGTTCTTCATTTATACTGATGTCATTTTGCATTTGTGTCAATCATTTTATTCATGCTTGGGACAATCTCGTTCCTACAACCAACCAAAGTGCTTGGTTGGGTGAATAAAAATCTCGATGATGCATGACAACAACCTCCTCCTTTTTGTCGAGCAGGGTGTTTGGCTTGGATTGCTACCTTCAGAGCAAGTCTCGATAAGTGCACGCCAATAAAGCTTAGACCGATTCAACTAGGAACAGACCAACACACCATGACGCGTGCTTCCTTCTTGAATAGACTACAGGAAGACTTTGACTTGAGATGGACCCAACAGGTGTCAAGAGATAATATTTAGACCGGTTCAACGAGAACGCACCAAAAATAAAATAGACCGTAGAGGATGCCCTAAACATAAAGCTGGGAAGACTTGACTTGAGAAGTAGAGCGGTTCAAAAACAACACGCCAAAATACACCAAAATCTGATGTAAACCGAAGTTGATGTTACAGCAACAATTCATCAAACACCAGACGCAGACCCTCCAACTGCAATTATGTAGTGACAAAACACACTGCGTTCGATTAAGATTTCCGAGTCATACGCAGCCCATTGGATCCTTGTTCGTGGGAATCAAGCCTCTCTCGCCCTCCTTCCATCCCGTTCGCGCACGTCACGTCACCTGTCCTGGTTCCTCATACCAGAGCCGGAAGCGCCGGCAGCAACCCCTCTCTCTCTCGTTCGATATGTTCTACATGTAAACCACAAGCCGTACTAAGCAGGATGTCGGATATGAAAAAGTTTCTGCGTCCGAGAGCCAAACACCGAGCTGTCTTCGCCCTGCCATGGGTGAGTTCCAATCCTCCGCCGCCAGTCGCAGTCATCCCTTCGCCACTTGTGCTGATGTCCGACTCAGAAAAGACTTTATGCATATGAATACAGAAGAAAAGGAAGCACAAGGTTTCGACTTTGATGGGGAATGGCGATGAACTAATGTAGGCGGTAGATAATACGATAGAATATGGATCATATATTTATGAGGAAGAATAAAACAAAGGAAAGGTGGAAACTTTCTTCGAGAGGGAAGACCGACTTGGCCGATGCTATTATATCGTAATATATAATCACATATCACCACTCTCGTCCTCGCCGCCGTTCGCTCCCTATCTCCTCCTGCGCGTTGCAGTTGTTGATTCTTCCGTCGTGGAGGAGCAGCCAGCCCCGGTTCGGTCTCTTGGCCGGCTGTCTCCGTCGGGGGCGCGTGGGTGCGAGCTCGACTTGGATTTGTTCTTGCTCGGGGGCAATGGGGAAGAGGATCCACGGAGGGGACGTCTCCTCCGTCCTCCTGGCTTTCCTGTGGCTGCAGTTGGGTCTCACCACTGCCCAGACTTCATCGGCTTGGCGGACGCTGAGCGGTACCCTCTCTTTCTCATCCCTACTCTTTTCTTTCTTCTTGGTTCTTGGGAAAGAAAGGTAGGCGCTTGCCATCTGGGTTCTTGGGTGGGCTTGATTTCAGGTGGCGGCGTTCGGGGAAAGTTCTGTTTCGTTTTTATCCACATCAGTATTGTTCCCAGAAAAAAAAAAGAACAAGAAAAATAAGGCTCAATTTTTTTTGTTTCGCTCTCTTTCTTGAAACATTTCGTCCATTTTTTTATCTGGAAATTATTTTTTTGGGAAAATAAATGCCATGTTTAAGGTGGATCCCCTCCAAATTCTTGTCCTGCAAGTAGCTACTGGGTGGCTTGGAGCCGCATCTTTTGTTCTTTTTTACTTCTGTTTTCACTTGGTATTTTCTCCAGACAATTCATCTTCATGTAAAGCTGGTGATTCGTGTTTATAAGCTTTCGTATCAAGTTCAATAGCAGGAAGCTTCTTCTAGGAATTTAACGGCATCAAAAAATTTGGAGCCTATCAGAAGTCTAGAAGTTTTGCAGAGTCTGATGCTGTTTTCAAACTTGAAAGATAGTTTTTAACCAAAAAATATTCTGAGTTCTTTTTATTTCCTAGATGCTCGACCAAGATTTTCGGAGGTTGTGTGCTTAACTGGGGATCTATAAACATATTTATGACATCTGGAGGTGGAGTGTGACACTTCAATTGATCACCACCCCGAATGCCGATTGGGGTACTTAGTACTTTATATTTTGTCTCTAGCTGCTGATACTTCCTTTACCTTTGCTAATTAGGAGATACGGATGAAGATCCAAAGAGAATTCAGTCGAGTACTAGTACTGATCGGTGAATCTTGCAAAGCTTAGAATTATACTTAAGAAACACCATTGAGTGAGGAGCAATTATCTTTGCACATGCACTGTGGTCAACAACCTCCAGAATATTCATGATTCGATTAGTCTAATATGAGAATCCAATCAGTTTCTGCCAATATTTAATGTGTACTTTGCACAAATTTGTGAGGATTGTATATGGTTATCATAGTTGTTTAGCCATATCAAAGAGTGATTGAGAATTTGAGATCATGCATGGATGGATACTAAGAAATTAAGTTTGAAAGATTAACATGTTGAGGATGTTACCTTCAATTTGGACTGTTGATGGCTGAAAAAGAAGAGGGTCCAATACATAGTAAAATATGATCTATGCTTGCAGAAAATTGATGATCAAATTATGGTATATTGGTGAAAATGGCCTTGTCCAGGAAAAAGTTTCAAGGAGGTGCATAAACATTAGATCTTTCAAAAATCGCTTTGCATCATGCTCTTTAGAATTAACTCATCATAGTTATTTGTTTCCGTGTGACAAGTGCATGTGGTATCAGGTTTAGTCTTGCCTTTCTCTGTTTTATCAGCATTCCTGCTTACACAGCTCTTGATGGAATTTTGTTCTCTGCAATTCATTTACCTTGTTTATATTCTCCAAGTATACCCTATAGTTTTTTTTAAACAATTCTTTATGGGAAGGCAATAAATTACAGTTTTATCTATGATGTTGGATGCCTTATAATTTCCTGCACCATCCTGAAGGCTGCAAATGTTATTATATTACAGGTAACTCTCCTGCAATAATAGCTAAGGGAGGCTTGTCAGGATTGTTTCCTGATTCCAGTTCCTATGCCTACCAATCTGTCTCACTTTTCAGTGCAAATGGTACCACTTCATGGTGTGATGTGCGATTGACAAAAGATAGCATTGGAATTTGTCTTCCAGACATAAAGTTAGACAATTGCACCACCATCCAATATTACTTTGGTAAGGGGAAGAAGACTTACGTGGTTAATGGTGTGAATACATCAGGCTGGTTCTCTGTGGACTATAACAAAAGTGATTTAGCGCCGGTTACTTGTAAGTATAAAAGATGATGATTTTAGAGTTGTGTTTTTCTATATTAGTCAAAGATAATTTTGCAGTACAGTCAAAAGTTTGCAAACTTGCTATGTTGCCCTTGCTTAGCCATTGGTCACATTTTACTTTTTTTCCTGTTTGGCCCTGTTGTCCTCCAGTAGTTAAAATCTCATTAATATTTTAAATAGGTTTGAGGATCTCAACAACAGCAAATGCTGCAGGAGCTCATTAAATATTTTCAAGCAGATTAAATTTAATGTCAATGAAGATAAACAATCTGAATTTGGTAGCAGATAATATAACAGAGGGAGACTATAGTTCGAGAGTATATAGTGAAAACTATAGAAGAAAGCCTCTGCAACTATTCTTCTTCTTTCAGTCATAAGATACACATTCTTCTACAAGACTTCCAGGCAAACTTTATTTCTTTTGGGAATTTGTTACAGTGCCATGACAGAGCAAATTAGAGATCCTTTACCAATCAAAATTCACCGGAAAAACAACATAAGCAAGGATAAAAATTCATGTTCTCATGTAATTTGGTACAGAAGATTTTTGATAATTTCTGATCTAGTCACATTGCAATATGACAAAATCCACTGCCTACCAACAATTAGTTTGATCAATCGTCAACTAGTCATGTACAATTTGTTCAAGGTGTCTGATTCATCTCAAATCTTCATATGATCAACAAGGAGAGAAATCTTTTTTCCCTAGTGATGGTTTGCCCTAATTGTGGCTTGGCGTCATGCCACGGACTTAGTTAGTTTTACCTAAGTTGTGCGGCACCCTTGCGTATCCGTCCGCAAAGGTCAGCCTCCCCAAAATTCTTATGGTCCCTTAGGACCTACAAAAGAGAAAACGGATTAGAGAAAACGCTTTACTCGGGATCTACAAGTAATTATTTTCGCAAACACTTTATAGACAATGCAAATTATAATCATGGACTTTACAAGCTCAAAACGGTTACACAACAAAGGTACAAAATGGTCCAACCTTTATTTACAAGCCTAAAACGACCATCAAACCCAATTAAAATGGGGCTGTTAAGTCTTCAGCCAACCCTCTAAATGTTGTGCAAAGCATAAACAAACCAAAAGACAGACATACATAAGCATTACATTGAACACTCCGTTTATAATTTTGCCCACGATAGTCAATTGATTGCTCTTCATCTTTCTCGTGCTGTAGAACTTCTTCATCAGTCTGCTGTTGATTTATATCCTTTTATGGATTCTTCAATAACCAACTCTTCTTTAGGATCTTGTTCTGCATAGGAAGTAGAGAAGCACAGCACAGTAGGATGCTGGAGAATGTCTAACCCTCTATGAATGTTGATTACCATAAAATTTAAATTACCCAACTTGTCATTAAGTATTTTCCAAAGGGTTTCCAATATAGAAAGTTGGTTAATTTCTCTATTGACTATTAAGACAGGACTAATTAGGAGATTAGGCAGTGATGTTAAGGCGGTAATATGTTGAGAACTACCAAACATGTCAAACCATATCTGTCATTATCTACCTGATATGGGCTTCTGGAATTACTCAGACCTCTACAAGGAAAGAACTTCACATAAGATTGCTAGATTTAGATTTTGCAGCAATGAAATAAGTAGAAGCAAACTTGTGGCAATCTATTGTAATCCAGCAACAGTATGTGGTGCAGAATCTGAATAAGTGTGACCAATAGATCTAAGTTTATTGTGAAAATGACAAGGAACCCGAGATTCACAGCAAGTAATATGAGAATAGAGGAGAGATCAGAGAGTAACAAAAGATAGTGAGAATAGCAAAGAGAGGGGCATATCCTTGGGAATGTGGAGAAAAGCCTGATACACCTTCTCTCTTGTTTTTAAACACAAACTATTCACTACTAGTCCTTTTTGTAGAAATTAATCCCTCTAGAACAGTGACATAAACTCAACCTGAATTTAATCTATATCTACAATAAACCATGTATTTACGTGCCTTATGATATTTCTTGTCATCTTTTAGTATTTTTGTTGTTCTGGATTCTTAAGTATTTCAACCACCATCCAGGATGACTTTACATCCCATGTTCTTTACATGCTCTGTTGCTGAGGCATCAAGTACACAATAATTTACTGTTGTAGAAATTTTAGAGAGCAATGTTATAGTATTAGATAGTTGGATCCTGTATTCAAAATAAGAGTATTAATTATTTTAAGGATTTGAGTGGTGTTCAGCTGTTGATGAACCCATTGTATAATCGTTGCCACCAAATGGTTCATTTCCTCAGGTGGGGAACCATGTTAACAAGCTCATGGGAGAGTCCAGGAGGTGATCCTGTGAACTTTGTTTTCTCCTCTTTAATCATGTACCTCACTGACATGATAACGAGTAATGGCAAATATTTGGATATCCATTATACCTTTATATTTCAGTAAATATGCATGGACAAATTTTAATTTTTGTATCCAAAATCATTAGCCCTCTTATTAGAACCTTAATTTAATTTACCTTTGCATAGAAAAGAAACAGTATTACATTATTTGAATTAAACTGTAATAGTTTATTTCTTAATAGAAAGTGTTCATTCAAATTAAGATTAGACAATAACAAAATATACATTTTGTTTTATATTTATGATCAATCATATACTAATCATTTGTTACATCTTGAGCAGTGACACAAGCAATTTATTCTCGAACAGAAAAATTTGACTCTTCTGGATTAGTCATACTTTCTGTAGATGATGTGGTGACACAAGTTCAGCCTTCTTCTCTTTGGTTAAATATACAGGTAGGCCCACTTTATTATTGGTGGAGTTTGCTTGTCTGTAAATATTTTGAAGTTCTCAAATAGTTATATCCACCTAACTTCTTTGGTTTTGGATATTCCTTTATGCAGCATGACGCTTTTTATAGCCAGCATAATTTGAACATGAGCAACTACGTACTTTCTCTAACAAAGCGCATCACTGTGAACTATCTTTCCTCGCCAGAGTTAGCTTTCCTTAGGAGGATAGCACCAAGTTTTACCAACACCAAGACAAAGCTCATTTTCTGCTTTCTTGATGAAGGCATTAAAGAACCCTCCACGAATCAAACATACGGTGTGCTGTTGAAGAATCTCACGTTGATTGGGACCTTCGCTTCTGGAATTCTTGTACCAAAGAGTTACATTTGGCCAGTTACAAAGGACAAATATTTGTCACCCTCCACATCTATTGTCACTGATGCTCATAAAGCTGGGTTGGAGATCTATGCAGCTGGTTTTGCAAACGATAACCCTTTGAGCTACAACTATAGCTATGATCCACTAACTGAGTGTCTGTCTTTTATCGACAATGGTTTATTCTCAGTTGATGGGGTAGTGACAGACTTCCCTACAACTCCCTCAGAGGCAATAGGTAACTTTTTTTCTTTCCTTCAACCTGAAGAAATCATCAAATAAGTACTGCTTTACAGAAAAATCGACATCTTTCTCCCCTCTGAAGTTATAAGTATTGTCATGCCTTTTACCGTAAGCTGTCATGTATGTCCTGTGATCATAGTTTGATCTAGCTGTTCTTATTGGCACTGACTGACTTGTGATTAGTTAAACTGATATCACAAAAATTGCTTGTTACTATAGAAGACTTAAAGGTACAAATTATCTGTTGCTTCAGCTTCACTTTAGGTATAAAAGTAAAGACCATGTTCAAGTTAGTCGGACCACCTAACAATCCTAATCCTTTTATATATACTGTGGCTTGTCCTGTGAATAAGGATTTATTTCTGTTATAAGATTTGGCTGTCTAGGAACATAATCTATATGGAATTTAATTCTAGATGCAGTAAATGTGTAGATAAGCATAATGTTAACAACAACAACAAGTAGTTATAATGTCTGACACTTGGGGTAAACATAATGTCATAATAAATGGAAATATCACAATTGGATTCGAGTGGGATTAATTGGTATACTACCTCTCCGAACAATGTTCAGTTCCAAACAAAAACAAGATAAACACAATCTATTTCAAAATATTCCTCCGCCTCCTGTCAAATGAGATAATTGTTGCTTCCATCAAGAAATAACAATTTGTTATAGTTGGGATCAATGATGTTGACACAAATACCATTGATTCCATTGTTCATGCCTATGATCATGATTTCAGGAGTTGCTTTCCTGCATCAATCTTTGATAGGTACATGTGAAAAATGTCGATGGCAAAGTCCCCTCAGGCTGAGTCATTTGAAAGTTGGATGCTACTTTCCTGTTTGCAGTTACACTGGTTGTCAATGGAAAGGGACGTAGTCAAAGAGACGCTATTGAACAGGATGAAGTTTCAAATGATCACAGTTGATTGAATCAAAGGCAATTGTCACAGGTCAGGGGGGAAGCCTCTCCCCATGATGTGACTCGGATTTTACCTGGCTGGAGAATTAGAACATAAAAAGTTTATGGTTCAAGTACATGTACTGTATACCATTAATCACCAATGTCAGAATCAGGAGATTGTAACTTTAGCTTGTCGTGAATTTGTCTGACTTGAACTAACAGCACTGGAGATCGAAGGCTTCTATTTTGACACTTTGAAATGGAAGTCAACTGAGAACTAATTACAGCACTGTCTATTATCTATTCCACTGATAAAGTATTTCTATATTGCTTGTGTTCTGTGAACTCCATAAGCAAATGAAACCATTCGAATATAATTAGGCTTCTCCTTGGATGTATCTTTGCAGAAATTTGTGCCCATAAATCCTGATATTTTATGAAACAACTTTTCTGGATGTGAACAAGTGCATACACCTACTATAATCTGATATCTGCTTTTCGAACAGAGATTTATCTTCTATTGCATGGCCATTTTGACACTGTAATAACTAGTAACATATGAGTATGTGTTTTTTTTAACATAGTTATTACCTCTTGCAGGTTGTTTTTCTCGGTTAAATAAAAGCAGGGTTGATGGTATGCTGACTTCTACAACATATTTGCCTTAGGTACAACTGCTACTTATGATGTATCTTCTCAATCTTTTATTTTCCTTCTGTACTTCAGGAAAACCATTAATCATCTCAAACAATGGAGCCAGTGGAGACTATCCAGACTGCACTGATCTGGCTTACAATAAAGCAGTTGAAGATGGTGCAGATGTAATCGATTGTCCTGTTCAAGTAACACAAGATGGAATTCTCATATGCATGAGTTCAGTAGATCTCATAGAGGATACTACAGTCACAAAGTCACCCTATAGTTCCCGGCTTTCCGTTATACCTAAACTTAAGAGAACTGCTGGCATATTTACATTCAATCTCACATGGAATGAAATTCAAAAGTTGAAACGTGAGTTGATATCTCTTCCTCCTCTTACATTTTAACAGTGACATACAAAACTAAAGAGTTGCAATACAATTTGATAGCTTGATTTTTAGGAATCACATTTGTTTGTACCTCAGCAATTGCTATTTCTTCCCTAGGCAGATATGCACATCACATTTAGTTCTGATAGTCTTTAATTTCCTTCACTTTTTGAGTCATCAAGGTACTTGTGAGTGTTGTTATATGGAGGAATGCCTCTTAAAGCATGACATGTGCTATCTCAGCATAATTGACCTGTATGATGTAAATTAAAGAACCAGCCCTCTCCTCAGTTTTCTCAAAAGTGATTTTAGTATAGTTAGTTTGAAGGCATACAAGCATCAGGAAATACGAGATGACAGCAACATTCATGATTAAAGGCATACACCTATCTTCTTAAGATATTGCGTATGCAAATTATAGGTAATGCTAGTTATTATTCATGATCATTTCTTGCAAATTCAAAATTTCATCTTAAAGAAAGAAACAAGAATGCAAATATTCTGAATTTACATGCATAAATTAATTATAGATTTTCTTTCTTTAATCTTTATTAATGTGAACTTATTATGACCCCCATGCTTTGACTTGATTTTTATTTTCCCCTCTTCCAGTCCCTGCAATTTTATTTGCGCCGAATAGTCAATTCAGACAGAAACATTTATGAGTGCATATATAGTAAAGCTTGTAGTTATTTTTTCAGCATTGTGAACACATCCATATGATCCAAAAGATAGGGAGTGATGCTAGAGTTGAATCATGTTGGTTTACTGTTACATTAGCTTCTTCTGAATTAGAAAATGTGATGAACCTTTGTCTGGCTACTCGTGGCTTTGACGTATATCTCCTTGGGCTTCACAAAGAGACACGAAGATGTTAATTTCCATTCATTGGTTTGTCCTAGATCTTTTAATAGTCTTGCAAATGCAAATAAATTTAACATTGATTTACTCATTCTTGTACCGTATAAATAGTTAGCGTACTGACAACTGTCCTGATACAAATATCTACATTGAGAAGAGGTAATGCCTTAATTACTTCTGAAGTTATTATCATTTACTATCATCTAGGGCAAGCTGGATACTAGTTTATTTATGAGTACTTACAAATGCTTTGAGTCTTATAATGTTCTCCTTTCTTCGTTTTGTTCTTTTATCTCTGGTTGTATCATGAATTGTTTTGCTACCTTTATCTTTAATTTGATGCTTTTGTATCATGCTTTGACTCTCAACCTTGTTCCTTCTTCATAGCAGCAATGAAATATGAATAATAAACTTGCATTTTGCATATTGCAGCAATAATCTCACAGCCAATGTCCAAGTATGGGTTGGAGCGGAATCCACGAAACAAAAATAGTGGAAATTTCACAAAACTATATGATTTTTTGGCATTGGCAAAAAACAAGTCTGTGTCTGGAATTTTGATCAGCATAGAGGTGAGTATGAATTAATGTCACAGATATGCACCGTCAAAGTTTCAGCTAATAAATGAATATATAAAATGCCATTACAAACTACATGGCATCATAGACCAAATAAGGTGTAGATCAAGCATCAAAGTTTCCATTTTCTCCACCTAGTTATCTTCAACGGTACTTAGGATGGAACCAGCGTCCTATCTCAATCGAGGATTGGCTAGAGACTCACGGGGCATTTGTTGTTTTGTTTGGTTACAGAATGCAGTGTTTATGGCTGAGCAATTAAGATTTGATGTAGTAGATGCTGTCATTTCTGCTCTAAACGATGCGGGCTATGACAAAACTGCTTCAGAAGTAATGATTCAGTCAACCGACAGCTCTGTGCTGGTGAAGTTCAAGCAGCTAACCAAGTATAAGCTTGTCTACAAAATCGATGAGTTCGTCGGTGATGCTGTTGCTTCCTCGATAAAGGATATCGACGCATTCGCTAATGCTGTGGCACTTCATAAGGAATCCATCTATGCTGTCAACAATCTTTTCACAACAGAAGAAACGGGTCTGGTCTCCAAGTTGCATGCTGCGGGCCTTGACGTGTATGCTTATGTGCTTCGGAATGAGTTTGTGTCTCAACCATGGGACTTCCTCGCAGATGCCACCGTCGAGATCAATGCGTATGTTGCCGGAGCTGGAGTGGATGGGATCATCACAGACTTCCCAGGGACAGCTAGTCGTTACAAAAGTACGGATCCGGCACCAACCGTCAGCATGTTCACCACCATATGTCACAAAAGCTTTAGATCTTTGATGATTTCTATTTCTGCTTTGCCTTTGGTTTGGGTTTAGAAGGAACTGAAACCGGATGGTGTTCTCCATTGTGCAGGAAATTCGTGCAGGAAGTTGGGAAGTAATGCACCCAAATATATGTCTGCTATTGAAGCTGGCCAACTGTTACAGTTGATGGCTCCCGACGCACAGCCACCAGCCCTGGCTCCGATGCCGGTGCTGAATGCCACTGATGTGGTAGAGCCGCCTTTCCCGCAGGTTACACCCAAGGGTTCAGGGGGAGCTGAGGCCCCTCCAGCAGCACCTCCAAAGGCGCCTTCGAGTGGGCAACGATGGATCGCGTCGCCGTTCCTTGCACTTGCACCGGTAACGCTCTCTGTTATACACCTCCTGCTTGTGTGAGCCCAGCTACTGATGTGATTATTCTGCTTCCTTTGCTCTTCTTTTTGACTTGATCCTTGTGTTCATTCTACTCTTATCTTGTGAGCATCGTAAACACTACTCATGTAGCATTGTGCTGGTGCTAACGTGCAAGTCATTTTCCTCTTATTACATCTGTTTGCATGGATGCGTAGCACCCATAATTGATGGATTTGACTAGAGTCTAATTAACATTTTGGCAGCAGAAAGTTTTTGTATCCGTAGATTATAGGAAAAGTTAGAATTTATTACTTGGGTGGCAAACACGATCCTGTATGTGGATTGCAGCCTCGTGCGACTGAGCTTTGTCATCGTTCTAAGCCATCCGAAGAAATGAAATTGAATCCTCTTTGCGCATCAAAGCTCAGCTGGCCCCTTGTTCCTCAGCTTGAACAACTCTCCTTGTACCCTTCCTCTACAAAAATACAAACAAAGCATATCATTTGAACGAACAGAACAATGGACACGATACCAACCCAACAGCAGGGATTAATCTCACCTTTTGATAATTGGTGTTGCTCGAACGGAAAACGTCTGTAGAGCACCGTACAACTTTATATTAAGATAAAAGGCATGACAAAGCATAAAAATTATATTTTCAAAACATGGTAGGACAATATATTTCTCCCACATTTATCAATTGATGTCCATAGGCCTGAGGATTATGAATCAAAAAGGCAATGAAAAAATGCGAGCATGAAACTGAGAGTGTGAAGACAAAGGGAAAAAACAAACCTTATAGGAGTCCCACAAATCGACCAGATATCAAATATGAGTTGCCTATTACCGTCGAGAGATAGATTCAACGTGTAACGAAATCAAGATGCATCAGAAAGCTCGATTGAAATTTTTCGCAAAGATCAGGGGACGCAGAAGATTTTTTAGCTGTGAGATCCCAAGGCCAGGACTATCAAGCCTAACAACTTCAACTTCTTTGAGGAGATCCGCACAGAAAGCATCAACTTTTCGATCTCAATGTATTCACAATAGCTGATCAAACCAAGAACTGACCTTTCAACCCAGATCTACATTGAAACCCACCCCTTTCGATTCCCTTTCTTCTTTTTAGAATTGCCTGGGTTAAATCCTATGGCACAGACATCCACAGGATCGAAGAAGGGGGACCCGATTGGCCGTAACACAGATCTACATGTAAAACATGGAAGATTACCGTCGACAGCGGATCTTTGTTCGGATCCAAGACCTACACCTACCCCAAATGATAACAGATAGACTAAACATAAGAAATTGAAGAAGAAACACATGATCTCGGGCATCGAAATCAGAGGAAGAGATGCTTGCATCGACAATCGATTGCTCGCATGAGAAAAAGAAAAGAAAAAGAAAAAGAAAAGAAGACCCCCGCTAAGGAATCGACGAAAAGAAAGAGGATGAAAAACCCACGGAATCGACGATGTAGTGTCAGATTTGGTGGGGAGATTACCTTCGGAGGCGTCCCTGCGTCTGCACCTCCCTCCCGCGGTCTCTCCGCCTCCTTCGCCTTCACGAGGGAGGCGAGTCGGCGACTCTGTTTGTAAAGTTCCGATCGAGTGGGACCGTCTTTCCTCCACTGTGAGGGGAGTGGCGGTGGGTCCCACACATCAATGCCCTGCTTCCTCGCCGACCACGACGCAGGTAGAAAACTCCACAGGCATACGACGGAAGCTGTTCGATGGTAACGATGCTGTCAAAACGCCGATCAATTGTCTCCAACCTTCTTCAAGTTCGTCGGCTATCATCATCGTTGCTATTGTTGCCTTGTCACGAACGGAAGCAGAGGTGTGAGAGAGATGGAGTCGATCGACAAAAGATGGTGGCCGAGGTTAAATTCGCAACTATACGGGGAAAACTGAAGCGCGTAGGAAGAAGCGGACACTACAATGACAAGTGATCACCGGTATGACGATTCCAAGACGCCTCGACTGTGACCAGCGACAGTAAATGCTCCCAGCATTTGGTCGTCGAGATCTGAGAATTCACTGGCGATTAAACAATCATTGCCTTTAGTTTTTTTCACAAGCGAGGCATACACGAGAATCCGATGAATGAAGCAAAACTCGGCGGAATTGCATCCTTCTCGCTTGATAACTTCGTGCGACGATCTCCTGTTCTTTAGCTTCTTGTTTATTTGCCTATGTGAAATCTACAGTCTGAAATATGGTGGCCATAAACACGTCATTATGGCCTGCCGGCGAGCTGCTGAAATCACTCTCCCAAAACATAAAAAGAGCTAAAGGCGTCACCTTTGTGATGTCCGCAGAACCCAACGCCAGTCCTCACCTCCTAAAGACCGCTACAAGCGGCCTTTGGAAAGACCGGGCGGCGGTGGCGGAAGTGGTTCCGGGAGAGGTAAGAAGCAGAGTATGCGGTCGGTTCCTGAGCTTCCATGGGCTCAAGTAAAAGGCCTCTCTGTTCATGGTCCACATTTATTGGTCGTGCCAAGCCATGTTAGCCCAGAAACAGAAATGGCTCGTGAAGTTCTCGATAAGCATGTTGAATTTGTGGCATTCTTCTCTTCTTTTTTTGATGAGTTGAATCGTCGGCACAAAACAGGTATCTGAGCGTCGCAAAGGAAGATTTTGCTTCAGGTATGCTGACGGCGTCCCCTGTTTCTGAAGAGAGAAAGGTATGTATGACTTCATCCACTTCTTCCCGACGACCCCATCCATCGATTCTTGTTAACTGTCTATATCCATGATTTCCTTTGTTTGCTTGTTGGTGAATGATTAAGGACAACAAGATCTTGCATGCGTTATGGGGTCATTATCTTGTAAGTTAAGCCACAATGATGCTTGCAGGTCGGTCCCCCGGCACGAGAGTAGAGTTGGTTGAGACTTCGATTGCGACGAAGATGATGCATAGAGTTAGAAGATCTGTACGCTGCAAGATCAAAAAATGCGTAGGAATCCGGTTTGCAGAGAGGTTTTGAGAGAGACAGAGATGGAAAAACAAGCGCTCCTGGAAATCTGAGTATTCGGACAACAAAAGGATCTGTCAGCCAAGCCTCAAAAGTTTGCCTGACCATGGGATTCAAAATTAGCACCTGGTCTCAGTTCCATCTGTGTTCTCTCCTGCTTTGTACCCTCCTTTCTGTACTTTTGCCCTGCTGGGGCTTCTTGCATCCACTCCAGATCTTGCTCGAATGAAATAGAAAAAGGAACACAAGGAATCCAGCTTGCAGAGAAGCCTAAAGGCTCACGGGTCTGATGTAGCGTCAACTCGGAGGCAGACCGGAAGGTGTCACCTTTTAACCAAGCTTTTAAGCATCGGTGAGGACACGGAGAGCTACCCGAGATGAGGCGCTGAGAATGACGTGAAGAAAGCTGCTTCCGGTGGCATGTCAGCTGACAGTTATGCTTTGAGACTGAAAGAGTAGGAATCGAAAGAACTTGTTTTTGTCCTCGGAGAACTCGCAGCTTTTGATCTTATGGATGGAGGCGAGAACGCAGCATCAAAACTACGAGTTACATTACCTCTTCCTCCACTGATGCCCATGTCGCAAAGGCCCCAGGAAAAGCACGGAGTTACAAGAAAGTTCACCTTTTTCCTCTTTTGGTCTTTTGGACACCTTTTGCAGCTCATTAACCTGCTTGCATGCATCCGCATTGATTCATTCATCTTGCATGAACTACGAAAAGTGCAGTCTGTCCTGGAAACTAGTTACAGAAGGAGCATGATCCCCTCCCTCTTTCTCGAGTTATTGCAGGCGTATTATGAACTTCCAGCAGCAATTACTAGTTCCAGCATCTTGTTGGTGGCAAGGACGAGACAGTTGGAAGCAACGCTGCTGTGTAAAGAGCAGAGTCATTTGGCGAAGGAAAGAATTTTGGGTCCACGACATGTCCTACTGTCCGATCACCATTAGATCAGAGCAGACGCTTCGCCAGATGCCTCGTCCCGGAATGAACTGTACGATTTGTGCTGCGACTGAGACAGCAGTCATGTCACTCAACAGCTCCCTCCCCTCCCCCCCTCCCTCCCTCCCTCATGATTGCAAGGAGAGCTAACCGATTCCCATGGCGGTCTCTCTCGACCCGAGAAGATGGACGCATCGAGCCCATCGTCACGTAAATGTGCTCTTGCTACAACGCCAGATGAAGCTTTGCCACAACGCAGTCAGCGGTGATCAAGTTGAGCTGAGTTTTCCTATGGACGTCCCAAGGAATCAATGGCGGCAACCCGGTGGTCAAACTCCCTAAGAAGCACGGTATGCCTTTTGGGCAACCTTCAGTCTGTGCTGCTGCGACTGCGAGGAATGTATCAGAAAGAGAAATGACAGGCACAATCTTACAACAAGTCCACATACGGAAACTGCTAATTTGTCAGACAACACAACCAATGCAAAACGCAAGCCAATTTCCCATAATCTTTGCACCGCAGCTTGGAACCCATGAATTTAGATGGCCATGCATCCATAAAATTGGAAACAAGTTCGAGTAGATGAGTCACTGCAGGTTTTAACAAAGCACTTGTGAATGCTCATTGATGGTTTGGTGGGAAGGCACTTAATTTACTTCTTGTTCCAACTGGAAGATAGTTACTGATGCCTTTGAAGCACAAGATCCACAGCTGCAAAAGCTTCACTGGAAAAGATAACCAAAGCAATTGCATAAGTCAGATTGCTGCCACTCCCAGCTACCTAGCTAAAGGTGCAGGAGAGATATGATTATCCACTTGACCTACATGCTACATCTTATATCAATTGCAGAATTCCCAGCACCTAGAAACCCTCAAGAAGCCCCTACATTAACCTTGTCAGAAATCATCGACTCCAAGTGCCAAAGAGATTTTTTTTCTTTCAGGAAAATAGATTGTGAGAAAAGCAGCCAGCCTTATCATAAAAATAACCAAGATTCTTGTCTTTTTCTTTTGCTAAAAAAAGTTTCTGACCACTTAACTTTGATTCTGATTAAAGAAAGCTAAGGAATGAACAGTTTCCTGTCGAGAAGCAAGTAATGAACAACTGCAATAGCTTTAACAATGAAGATTTAGCAATCCCATTTTAGTTGATGCAATCCTTGCATGTAACAAAGAGCAAGAGATGTTTTCCTAGTTAGTTGATCATAATAAAAGTGAGCCACTTATCTCAGAGTGTGACGCTGAACCAAAGTAAAGCCTAGAATCATTAGTGCTTAAAAGCAAAAAAGCAAAGAGATTGGATGATGCTTGCTTTTTCCCTTGCCCCCATTCGCAGGTGCTTGCAAGTAAGGTAGGTCACTGCAACAATAATCTTCCTCTTTTTCCCCCGTCTCTGCAGATGTTCCTTTTTGCACCGGTTGAGCACCAAACTTGCTACTGTTATCTCTAACTAGTATGTGTTATTACTGTTGTTGTTGGATTGTGAAGAATTTTCTTTTGTTGATAATACTGCAATTAATTACTGTTGTTGCATATGCAAGCTGTTCTTTCTACCGTCAAAGTCATTATGTTTTGGAATCCCAGTGACAGGCGCAATATCATGGAGGATCAGTAGATCAAAAGTGTTGAATTTTAGTGCCTTGGACGTAAAAATCTGCATTCGACACCCATCAGGATATGCATTTTGTCACCTTTTCTTTTCATATACGCATTGATTTGTCGATGTCTGATCAAGTTATGACAGAACTGCAAGAAGAGAGCTGGTTTTCCGATAACTTGAGTTATTGATTGTAATATTCCGGAGATAGCATGAGAGGAAAGGAATCTACCTTGCAGACACATTCCTTTCCATAGACCCACAATTCTCTCACGCAGTTCTATTATGTGTATATGCCTCCGTGCACTTCATTGTTCCTGATAGCTTCATTGTGCATCCAATCATGGCAGCTTGACCCTCACCCCTACCCTCCAACAGCAGCCTAAGTAACTAGCTGTTTGCAACTTGACGCTGATTTGTCTTTGAGCAAGAACGACTGTCCGGTGTGAAGCGGAGGATGCTCCAAAAATCTGCCTTCTGTCACGGAGCACGCAAGCTTTGTCACTTGTGCAGATCCAGGCGCATGCCGGGGACTAGCATTTCAGAGTTGGGAAACCTGGGGAAGCCAGGAATATGTGGGCGAGTCGAAGGGTTTATGAGGAACTACAACCCCACAGATGATCTGTGAGGCTCTTGCCACGCCCGTGAATGTGCTTGCAGGGAGCATTTCTCGGAGCAGTGACTGGATTCCTTCAGAAGCAGATGCGTACGTATTAATTAACGCATGTCACCCCAACTTGACATCAGAAAGAGCAGATCACAATGTATGCATAGTTGGAATCATCCCTCCGCTTCCATTAATGGCGTGCCATAAATGAATCAGACATTGGGTGCCTGTGCTTGCTATCTTCTTGCACCAACCATTCGGCCTACATGTCTCGCACTCTATCCGTGGTTTAATTGCAGCAATGATGATTGCATACCTCAACGCTCGGCTCTCTCCTCAAGCCACTATTCTACTTCAATTCCCTCGCTATTCATACCCGCTGCCAACGCATACCTGGAACCTTGTGTGTCGGTCTGCAATGTCACCCTGAACTATGCCTTCTTCTCCAGACCCTACAGCACAAGACACCAACACCACTGTTGGCATTTATCTAGCTTTATCATCTGCAGTGACACTTTGGTGCATCAGGTTTCCATTTGGCCGCTCCTGGACCCGGTTACTGTCAGGAAACAACCACTACTACTTGGTTCAACTAGCTCACTAACTGTGGACATGGATATCCAGAGAGAGAGAGAGAGAGAGGGAGAGCCTTCAAAGCTCAATGTATGCTAGCTGTGAGAGGACCAGAGTCTGGATATTAGTAGACCATGTCCATAAGCTGCAAGTCTAGCCGTGAGATCCGGTCGGCTTGCTTTTCCTTCTTACTTCACATGCATATTCTTATTTTCAGGGAACGAATAATTCACCAGCATATATAGTACGTTGATCTGTGTGACATGGTCTTCGTTGTGTACCTAAAGGTTCCATGTGGAATCGAAGACAAGGCAAATCCAGGATGAATCAACAATAATTTTCATTCACGATCTAGAAGAGTGTTTTCTTGTCTGTTCATGATAAATGTATGTTCATGTACACATATAACGAAGTCAGAGTTTGCTGAACCTATTCATAGCGTCACTGTTGATTTATTACCATCACCACATGCCATGACTACAGTGAACTGGATTCAGGCCGGTTGACATCTCTCCTCCATAGTATCCAGATTGTGTTTGTTCTATCATCATCATTCGTCTTCGGCACCTCGAGTTCTGGAATCATTAGTAATGGCTCCTCTCTCTCTCTCTCTCTCTCTCTCTCTCTCTCTCTCTCGTCACCCATTACAACAGAAGCCATTGTAATTCCTGTCTTCTCTTGGAATTTCGATTCAAGTTGTGCAGCCTTTCAGAAACAAAATCGTGTTCATGCGCTTTGGATATTGTATTTCATAAAGTTGTCTTCGCCCATGCACGTCTTCTTCTGGCATCCAGCAAAGATTTCGACGCAAGGATTGGGAAAAGGTTGCGATCGATGTACGACGACTCACATTCGAACAACAGTAAGATAGACAGGTCTGCTGGGTCAAATACCGTGGATTTTGCTTCGAGTTAAGGACAACATAGATGATCACATGCATGGCTCGTAGTACAGAAGTTACGTTGCTTTCAGGAGACTAACATGATTCCTGTCAGCCATCGCCATCAACCTTCTCACGATAGCAGATCATTGGGACTTGCATAGGAAATAGGTTTCTGGTCGCCATCATTTTCAGATAAGTCATTGGTCATCCTTTGCAGCTTGAATTCCATCCCTTGTAGATCCAATCAATTGTCTTCAAACAATGATAAAATAATTAGACCCAACCTAAGAAAGTGGAATCATTTAATAGAAATTGTCATAGTATATTCACATCAACATTCGATGCTAGTAGATACCAAACCGCGTTTCAGATATGAGATTGTAACTTTTAAATAATTGATCGCACCAAATAATTTTCCGATGAAAAGCTTCCTTTCAGTAACCAGCGCACATCAGGCTCTCGTAAAAAAATCTCCATTGAGATTATGAATGTAACGAAACATGCATGAATGCACCCAATCCTGGCTTTGTTTGATTATATACAAATCGATTGACGACTATGATCCGAACTTGTGCTTTTAGAAATCATAATCTTATCGAGTTCAAGCAAACACAATCGATCTCATATTATTTATGACCTCAAATCAACGCAGTGCAACGTGGCTGACACAAAGATCGAACAGGAAGGTGCTTTAATGCTTTTCAGTGCGTGCGAGTCTTTTAGGAATTTTCAAATGAAGAGCCAAGTCACAAACGATCGGTTCCATGCTTCTAGACCAAGTGCGGAAGGTGCGACGTAAACCTGCTGCATGGAAGCAATGCGAACAACGAGGGGGGAAGGCGGTAGGAGTGCGTGGGGATCAGTATTTTATGGAGCGCACCGAGATCAAAGCGAGGTTGGCTTCGGGATGAGGGCGGATTGGTAGGCTGGTACAGAAGCCGACCGTTCGACCGCCGGCAAATGCTCGTGGAAGCAAGCAAACACACGGGGAACTCCTTAAATCCTTACTTAAATTAACAACGCCCAGAAGAGGAAAGCAAGTTTAGACAGCATCCAACCTGAGCCACAGATTGGGCTCCCAATCGACGATGTTTTTTTCTTTCTTGCTTCCTCAATGGCTGTTTACATCGTGGCATGTTTGTATGTGGATTATTATTGTTAGTATTATATTATTTAGTCCAAAGTGTATACTTGTTGCAAGTCCCTATATTATCTAGCACGACTCAGCTTCTATCCATCTTTCTTCCCTTCTTTTGATCCATGTTTTCAGTCAGGCATTTTACTCCCTGTCTCTCTCTAGATCTCTCTCTCTCTCTCTCTCTCTAATGAATTATTTAGTCTTCTGTAGTCCTGAACGTTTATTTATTCTGGTTACTGAAGCGTCTCTCTTTCTCTCTGCCCTTCTCTATAACGGGCAACCCTTACAGATATCCATCGGGCTGCTCTCTTCCGTCCAAAGTCATGGCATTACACTAATTTTCCAGAGGATTCCACAGCCACTACCCTTTCACCTCCACCCCACCTCCGCCACCAGTTGCCACCAGTCCTACAGCTTCATCACGCACAGCTACACCAGCTCCTTCCTCCCAAATCCTTCCTATCTTAGGGGAGGCGATCCTCAGCCTCAGCCCCACAAGGCACCGAGAGGAGGAGGAGGAGGAGGAGGAGGAGGACATGCAGTGCCTCCGCCGAAGGGGCCAAGAACAAAGCACGTATCGAGGACGAAGCTTGATGAAGTTGACTGTGGCCCTTGAGCCCTGGCGCAGCTGATCTGATATCAAGACTCCCTCAACCTCGGAAGATCACAGTGCAGATGGTGATGATGTGGTTCCTATAGGCTACCCTTCCAATCCCATGCTTAACAAAGGCCAGTACTGATTTACCTCTCAAATCCTTATCGGACCTACCCAGTTCTCTTGCCCTGTCTGCTACAAGACTTTTTAATCGATACAACAACATGCAGGTATGTTTCTTCCTAGCACTTGTTTCAATTTGCTTCTCATGTCAGGTCTTTATGATGGGATCTTACAAGGGTTATAATCCTAAAGGTTTGTGAGATATATGTAGCACTTGGCTCCAAATGCCCCTTCTTTTATGTGATTTAACTTGGCATAGGCTACGCTCCTCATACTTCTTTTTTCTTTTTTCCTTTGGAGCTGTGATATGTGAAGCACTTGTAGTTGTGAATTTCTCAAAAAAGAAAAAAGAATGAAAGGTTTTCAGTTCTCAGGAGCTCATATAGTTCAATCTAATCAGGATCTTCAGCTCTTGGTCCACTGACTCAGGAATTGAAGTTCATATAAAGCCAGAAATGAGCTGCTTTTCCAAAACAGTAAGAGCTAATGCAGTAAATGAAATTTTTATGAGCCCTTCTCAGGTTTTGTTTCTGACAAACCAACCAGCAAGGTTTCAGATTCAGCAGCAGATGAAAAAGAGCGACGCAGTCTTATATCAGTATAAATCTTTGCTGCTGATGTCCGGAAGAATAATTCTTCCTTGATATATTAAGGGCTGTTTCTTAAGTCAGACTTGTACTTCGCATGATATAGCTTCATTGGCTGCTAGCTGAAACGCATTTTTTTCTCCTTCCTTATGTCTTCAAATTCCATGCAATTAGCTATACTAGCTAGATATTACCTGAGCCTGTGATTGAAATGCAAAAGAGAATCAATGGCAACTGAAATAAGTGCACCGGCTTTTCCTATCCTTGTTTTCTTTGGAGGAGAACATTATGTGACATACCTTTCTCAAAAGATCTTGATGATGTTAATGGTTTTGATATCATGACTTTGCATATGTTTCAGTATCAGATCTCTATCCAGCCGACGGCCTGTGCTGCAGGAACAATATAGACCATAGATCAAATAGACCCTCCAAACTCATATAAAAGGATGGATGGAATCATGTGCCGCAAGTGCGGTAAGGCCTTGCGGTTAAAGAACTGTAAACTGTGGTAGAGGGATTGGCATCAACTGCTTGAGGAGGAAGATGATCCCTAATCGGAGATCGAAAGAATCAACCACACAGCAAAGGTGATATGAAGACCTTTATGATCCTTCGCTATCCGGTTCTTATCATCTCTTGCATGGTTGTGTCCGTGCCATACCAAGTTAGGCATGTGGTAAGGTCCTAAAGGAGCACTTTTGAAGAGTTCTGAGGCACGATGAGCTGGTGTAGAGCATGATCTCCAATCTTCTCCTGATTCAATGTCTTTTCCTGTTTTAACTGAATACGATGTCCGGAAACTTATTTAATCAGAATCATTTTTGTATAACTGGCTATAATTGGTTCTCTTCTTGTCATTATCAGACTAGTGCAGTAAATCATGCTCATGCAATTAATTGAATGCCATTGAACGAAAAGGATATATATATATATCGTGAGGATGAGTAGATCCTCATGCCATGAAATGATGCTTTTTCAAGAGAGTTATGGATCTACTGTACCAAAGAGGGAGGAGAGCCGACCTTTCTAACACTCCATCAACTCCCAGGCTTCAAAGTCATGTATATTAAAACTATCTCCTTTCTCTGGATTTCTTGCATAAAACAAGGCTGTCTTCCTTCCTTTCGTTGCGTTTCATTCAGATAACAAATGTAAGCGTCTCAAACGGGAGATTCTTCACCTATCTTTCGAAGCATGAATCTTGTTCTTCTTCATGTTTGTATCATCATGCCTTCCAAAGCATACAATGAGTGCCCGTCAGATAGATCCTTTTGAACCTTTTTATGAAATGTCCTCCTATATTTTAGTGTGGGAGAAAGAGTTATGGATCGATCGACAAAATCATTGTCCATCATCATACTGTTATGATCAACGTGAGAGAGGCTTAAGACCTTTGATCCTTCGCCCAGTTGCCCTTATGCTCTGTATATTCGTTTGTCTTCCATCGGGGGGAGAGTATGACACAAGTGTTGAAATTAATTCCGGTGCATCTACATCCCAACCTTATCAGAAATGGACTAGATAATTAGATCCAAAAATCTGAAAGTGCTTCATTACGTGACATTGGATGATGATACGCTTCGTACTAATGAAATAGCGACATGTTATTATAAATCAGTCACGATTACATTATTGGTAATTTCCTTCATTTATTTGTTTGATTATTCCTATTTAAAATTGTGAAATGATAATTAATTTTCACAGGTTTTCATGATTATGTGTTATCATGATTATAGTTGTCATTATGAATTTTAAATTAATATTCAATAATCATTATGGTTGTTGTATTAATTGTTTAGCATAAATTGAATTAAAGAAATTTAGTGAAGTTATTTGTAATTCATCTTCCTAAGTTTTATCGACCGAGAATCTCTGATATATGAATTACAATAAAATATCATTTATAGGATATTTTAGTTGTATTTTATATTTTTATTGGTCTTGCATACCCGAAGTGAAACCAATAATTTATAAAATATTTGGAATGATCTAAATGATATTAAAGAAATTGATAAGTATTTGGTAAGTTTTATCGATCGATTTTGCCGAAGTTTGATAGACTTATGGGATATAAATTACATTAAAGTCTTGTCATTCATAGGATATTTTTGTATTTTATATTTTTAGTCTTCACTTGACCTAGACCCGATTATAAAATACATTATGGGATTGGTCCTAAATGACATTAAAGAAAAATAATATTCACAATGGCACACATTTGGGAGATTTAGATAATCCCAAAGGAGAATCTATTTTGAATAATTATGTGATGGGGTTGGATGAATTCTTGACGTTTAGTGTTTTTATACCCAAAGGTATTAACACTATTCCAGATAGTATGAGTCCTCATAATGATTATATGTGTGAGCAATAGATATATTAATATTGAAAGTAAAATATTGATGATATCAATATTAACATAAAACTCAAGCATTGATGTTATATTAATTGGTACTTCCTTCATTTGTATTTTTATAAATGTCCCTATATTTTATAGAATAAATGGCAAAGCATATATAAGTTATATGAATGAAGAGTGATCGATTAAAGGAACAAGACTTATTTTGAAAGTTACGTGGAATAAATAATTAAGTTCTTGATCGGAAAGGTCGAAAGACTCAATTTGATGATACTTAGACTTGATGTTGTGAGAATATCGATAAGTCATGAGTTGACACATTAATGAAAGAACGATTTAAAAATGAAAGTATTTGAGGGAATTAAAGATTATCTCCTCAATATAATTGACAAAGTTGTATTTCAAGACTTAAATAATTCGAAAGAGTAATAACAATAAAATAAGGATGAAGTTTTAAGCCAAATGAGTTTATAATTATTATATAAACTCATAAAAGAATTTCTTCATAATAAAGCATTACTTGTGTAACAATGAAAGTTATATGAAGAATAATTATAAGATTTGATTTGAAATGAAAAGTTATGTGATTGAATCAAATATTATAGAAATTATTAAGTGGATTAATTTGATGCTTGATGTATGTTACGATAATAGAGATTTATTTTAATATTTAAAAGGAAAAGGAATAAAAATCAAAGGAAATTGAAATATTCATCATTAGAGGGAATCATCTTAAAGTGAAAGCGATAGTAATTTGTATTTATCTTTATGCCCAAAGATGATTTATTTGATGAATCTTGAGGATTTATGTTATATTCTTATAATTCGGAATGGATTCTTTACTTAGAATTATTAGAATATTGTTTCTCCTTTGATAGTTGTGAACTCAATATGATTCAATAAAAGTTAACATTTGGATTACGTATAATGGTCTATATGTAATTAATATGAATCTTGAGTTTACAATGATCCTGTAAGTAAATATTAAAATAAAATAAAAGTTTATAAACTCCTTGAGATTATGCTTACATCTACGAGTCATTCTATATTTTTGTCTCATTAAAGAGAGATATTTTATCATTATATAGATAACCTATTGAGATATGATTTTATATATCTAATTCATGTAAAGTCTCAGGTCATTGACACTTTTAAAGTGTGCATAAAAGAGGTCGAGAGACAATTAGATAGAAAAGTTAAAATCATCATATCCGATAGGGGTGATGGATTTTATGGTATTCATGATTTACTAGATGTGTCGTAGCAAAACATAATAATTCTTTGAAAGGTATAATCGTATATTTATAAATATGATTAGGAGCATGATGTATTATTCTTTTATACCCAAATTCATGTGAGAAGAAGCTCTAAGGATAGATATGTATATCTTAAATGAGGTTTCTAGGAACCTAACTTAAGATATTTACATATTCTGATTGTTCTGTAGAGATAAGGATCTTCAACTCACATAAAAGAAAATTAAAGTTAATAACTATTTCTGAATATTTTGTTATTTATTCAGAAAAGTTTAAAAAGGGTATATGTCTTATTGCTCAATCATAAAACGAGGATGGTTAAATCGGTAATATAAGGTTCCTATAAAATAGCGAATCGGTGGGAGTAAAAATCTCAAAATTTAATTTTGATATAGAGGAGATACATGTTGATACTCCTTTATTATTTGAGAGATTGTTGTTACTCAAATTATTAAATAATTGATAAAGGTGAACAACAAAATAATATTACCAAACTCTCACATTATATTGATATATCGTGATAATGGTCTTATAGAATAACCACATTTGATAGCATTGAAAATTTTTCAATAGGAAAGGAATCTGTCATTTATGATTATGTGGTATATCTATAAGAATTATATTTTGATATAGGAATCAGAATAGATCACTTATTGTTTTCATAGGTCATGAAAGGTAACGATTCAAAAGCAATATGATCAATATAAGTAGAGTTAAAATCAATAACTGAATAGTGTAATCGATGAATTCGTTGAATTGTCTATAATTGTAAAAGAGTCTATTATATAAATATGACTCAAAGGACAATGTCGAAGCGATATAATAGTCGACTTTTAGTTTTTATATGGTTATCGATTTTTACTCATAAAGAATGTATCAATTATAATGAGACATTTAATTTTTTAAATGAGCTCGTTAAGAATCGCCATGACATTAGTGATTCATTATGAATTTGAGTTATATCATAATGATATGAAAATAAATTTTTGATTAAGGATCTAGTTTTATATGGGTTACTCTAAATGACTCGCAGAGTAAATAAAAGAAATATATAATTTGGTATGCAAATTTAGGAATCTATTTATGATCTTAAACAAGCTTCTAGATAATGATATATAAAGTTTCTTAATATCATTGATTTCTTCATATTTAAGAAAAATACTGTTAATCGGTATTTGGGAGCAAGTTTATATTGATCATATATGTGGATAATATTTTGCATTGCCAATAGTGACTTGGTTTATTATACTAAACCAAGAAATTATCACTAAGAATTTAAGATGATTGATATGAATGAGACATCTTATATTATTAGTATTGAGATACTCAGGGATATATCTCAATGATTATTAAGACTGTCTCAGAAAGGATATATTAACTGAGTCTTGAGATGATATACAACTTTGTTCAACAAATCATAAAAGTAAAATTTTAGTCAAAATTGAGTGCTTTAAAATGACTTGAAAAAAATCAGATAAAGGAAATATTCTTTATATATGCGCAGTTAAAAGTCTATGCTCAAGCCTATGTTAGAACAGATATCAGTTTTTGCAGTTAAAATACTGGATAGATATTTGATTTATCCATAAGTGAAAAATATTAAAGGACTGCAAAGAAAAGTTATAAGATATCTGGAAGGGACGAAGGATTATATGCTCACATGTATGAAATTATATCAGTTTGAAATGATGGTGTTTTTTCAAATGCTGATTTTATAAATTGCCTCAATAATAGGAAGTCCACATTATGGTTAAGATCTATATCAATTAGAGAGGTAATTTATTATAAAAGTTGATTTTGTGGTGTGCTTTGAGGCCACTAATCAAACTTTATAGCTGCGAAATTTTATCTCAGGACTTGGTGTGGTCAGACTCAATTGCCAAGTCGTTGACGATATTTTGTGACATCGCAGTAGTTTTCTTCTCTAAGAATGACAAGTACTATTGCATTTCTATGCATTATGGTAGAAAGTACTTGATGGTTAGAAGACGAGTCGAAAACATCTAATGTCAATTAATTACTTGAGTTCCTTGTATTGATTCTTTGATCCATTTACTTAGGACTTTGACCTAAGGTGTTTTGAAAGAACATGTTCTTATGATTGGGTTTGTGAGCAACCCATAAAGGATATGGTGATGCATATTTGAGTGGACACCATGTAATTGACATTTTTACTTACGTACTTAAAGTTATTTGTTTACGCTTATCACTGTTCACAATTATGTATGTACATATTATGGTTGAATGTGATAACAGGATTGTCTTGACAAGACAAATTACGAGGGTCATTATGGATGCATTAGGAAAGGCTAATAGTGTTGTAGTACATAGAAGGAAGTGTGACATCGATGACATACAACCGCTATGACTCGCATTACTAGTCGGACTTAATGTAGTATTATTATATTCATTGGACTTATTAGCTTTGTTTTTAAATTCGCGGCAGTATAAATAGTTTTAAAATTTGAGAATCCAATTATGCAAAATTGTTTTCAAATAAATTTTGTTTATTTATTTTAATTTTGAATATCTTTTGTATCTTATCAATTAATGGGCCAAGTGGGAGAATGTTAGATAATGTGGCCATATTTAATTAGATAAGATATATTAAAGATATGATTGGATTCTGATTATGGTTATTGGCTAATAGAAAGGAAGTCCAATTAAAGTGGGATTCTTTAGAAGAGGCCCTTGATGGGAAGAAATCTTCTAATATCTTATCCTAGACCCTCTGCTCTCGCCTATAAATAGACAGGACCTTAGGGGACTTAGGGGGTCGTGTAGTGTCGTGTGTGAGAAGCAACACAGAAGCATCTAAGAGTTGCGTAAAGATTAGCAACACAAATGCATCTAAGAGTTGCGTAAAAGAAATATTTCTGATAGGTGGGAAAGATTACGCTTTTCCTTCTCAATCTCCCGAGCCATCAATTACAGTGGTCTGTGAAAGGATAGGAAGAGAGGAGAAGAGTCTAGTTCTCCTTGCAGATCATTGGAGAAGGCGTTGGATCTAATAAAGGTATTCAGATCTTTTCTCCTTTCTTTGCGGATGGCATAAAGGTACGCATCGTAAACACAGATCTATTCATGTTTTAATTTCGATCCTAGCATTAAAGTTTTTCCACAATTATAGAAGCATGATTAAAGTTATTTTATGCTTACAGCGGACACTACAATGACAAGTGATCACCGGTATGACGATTCCAAGACGCCTCGACTGTGACCAGCGACAGTAAATGCTCCCAGCATTTGGTCGTCGAGATCTGAGACTGGCGATTAAACAATCATTGCCTTTAGTTTTTTTTCACAAGCGAGACATACACGAGAATCCGATGAATGAAGCAAAACTCGGCGGAATTGCATCCTTCTCGCTTGACAACTTCGTGCAACGATCTCCTGTTCTTTATTAGCTTCTTGTTTATTTGCCTATGTGAAATATGGTGGCCATAAACACGTCATTATGGCCAGCCGGCGAGCTGCTGAAATCACTCTCCCAAAACATAAAAAGAGCTAAAGGCGTCACCTTTGTGATGTCCGCAGAACCCAACGCCAGTCCTCACCTCCTAAAGACCGCTACAAGCGGCCTTTGGAAAGACCGGGCGGCGGTGGCGGAAGTGGTTCTGGGAGAGGCCGGAAGCAGAGCATGCGGTCGGTTCCTGAGCTTCCATGGGCTCAAGTTAAAGGCCTCTCTGTTCATGGTCCACATTTATTGGTCGTGCCAAAGCCATGTTAGCCCAGAAACAGAAATGGCTCGTAAAGTTCCCGAAAAGCATGTTGAATTTGCGGCATTTTTCTCTTCTTTTTTTGATGAGTTGAATCGTCGGCACAAAACACGTATCTGAGCGTCGCAAAGGAAGATTTTGCTTCAGGTATGCTGACGGCGTGACAATGATGATTTTAAGAAAAATCAAACTCCCCTGTTTCTGAAGAGAGAAAGGCTTGTATGACTTCATCCACTTCTTCCCGACGACCCCATCCATTGATTCCCGTTAACTGTCTATATCCATGATTTCCTTGTTGGTGAATGATTAAGGACATCAAGATCTTGCATGCGTTATGGGGTCATTATCTTGCAAGTTAAGCCACAATGATGCTTGCAGGTCGGTCCCCTGGCACGAGATTAGAGTTGGTTGAGACTTCGATTGCTAGGAAGATGATGCTTAGAGTTAGAAGATCTGTACGCTGCAGGATCAAAAAATGCGTAGGAATCCGGTTTGCAGAGAGGTTTTGAGAGAGACAGAGATGGAAAAACAAACACTCCTGGAAATTGAGTATTCGGACAACAAAAGGATCCGTCAGCCAAGCCTCAAAAGTTTGCCTGACCATGGGATTCAAAATTAGCACCTGGTCTCAGTTCCATCTCTGTTCTCTCCTGCTTTGTACCCTCCTTTCTGTACTTTTGCCCTGCTGGGGCTTCTTGCATCCACTCCAGATCTTGCTCGAATGAAATAGAAAAAGGAACACAAGGAATCCAGCTTGCAGAGAAGCCTAAAGGCTCACGGGTCTGATGTAGCGTCAACTCGGAGGCAGACCGGAAGGTGTCACCTTTTATCCAAGCTTTTAAGCATCGGTGAGGACACGGAGAGCTACCCGAGATGAGGCGCTGAGAATGACGTGAAGAAAGCTGCTTCCGGTGGCATGTCAGCTGACAGTTATGCTTTGAGACTGAAAGAGTAGGAATCGAAAGATTCCTCCTTTCCTTGTTTTTGTTCCTCAGAGAACTCGCAGCTTTTGATCTCGAATGGATGGAGGCGAGCCGTAACGCTGCATCAAAACTACGAGTTACATTACCTCTTCCTCGACTGATGCCCATGTCGCAAAGGCCCCAGGAAAAGCACGGAGTTACAAGAAAGTTCACCTTTTTCCTCTTTTTTGGTCTTTTGGACACCTTTTGCAACTCATTAACCTGCTTGCATGCATCCGCATTGATTCATTCATCTTGCATGAACTACGAAAAGTGCAGTCTGTCCTGGAAACTAGCTACAGAAGGAGCATGATCCCCTCCCTCTTTCTCGAGTTATTGCAGGCGTAGGAAGTGCCGATGTGAACTTCCAGTGGCAATTACTAGTTCCAGCATCTTGTTGGTGGCAAGGACGAGACAGTTGGAAGCAACGCTGCTGTGCAAGGAGCAGAGTCATTTGGCGAAGGAAAGAATTTTGGGTCCACGACATGTCCTACTGTCCGATCACCATTAGATCAGAGCAGACGCTTCGCCAGATGCCTCGTCCCGGAATGAACTGTACGATTTGTGCTGCGACGGAGACAGCAGTCATGTCACTCAACAGCTCCCCTCCCCTCATGATTGCAAGGAGAGCTAACCGATTCCCATGGCGGTCTCTCTCGACCCGAGAAGATGGACGCATCGAGCCCATCGGCACGTAAATGTGCTCTTGCTACAACGCCAGATGAAGCTTTGCCACAACGCAGTCAGCGGTGATCAAGTTGAGCTGAGTTTTCCCAAGGACGTCCCAAGGAATCAATGGCGGCAACCCGGTGGTCAAACTCCCTAAGAAGCACGGTATGCCTTTTGGGCAAGCTTCAGTCTGTGCTGCTGCGACTGCGAGGAATGTATCAGAAAGAGAAATGACAGGCACAATCTTACAACAAGTCCACATACGGAAAATGCTAATTTGTCAGACAACACAACCAATGCAAAACGCAGGCCAATTTCCCATAATCTTTGCACCACAGCTTGGAACACCAGAGGAGACAAGAAACCCATGAATTTAGATGGCCATGCATCCATAAAATTGGAAACAAGTTCGAGTAGATGAGTCACTGCAGGTTTTAACAAAGCACTTGTGAATGCTCATTGATAGTTTGGTGGGAAGGCACTTGATTTAGATGTTGTTCCAACTGGAAGATAGTTACTGATGCCTTTGAAGCACAAGATCCACAGCTGCAAAAGCTTCACTAGAAAAGATAACCAAAGCAATTGCATAAGTCAGATTGCTGCCACTCCCAGCTACCTAGCTAAAGGTGCAGGACAGATATGATTATCCACTTGACCTACATGCTACATCTTATATCAATTGCAGAATTCCCAGCACCTAGAAACCCTCAGGAAGCCCCTACATTAACCTTGTCAGAAATCATCATTGACTCCAAGTGCCAAAGAGATTTTTTTTCTTTTTTCTTTTAGGAAAATAGATTGTGAGAAAAGCAGCCAGCCTTATCATAAAAATAACCAAGATTCTTGTCTTTTTCTTTTGCTAAAAAAGTTTCTGACCACTTAACTTTGATTCTGATTTAAGAAAGCTAAGGAATGAACAGTTTCCTGTCGAGAAGCAAGTAATGAACAACTGCAATAGCTTTAACAATGAAGATTTAGCAATCCCATTTTAGTTGATGCAATCCTTGCATGTAACAAAGAGCAAGAGATGTTTTCCTAGTTAGTTGATCATAATCAAAGTGAGCCACTTATCTCAGAGTGTGACGCTGAACCAAAGTAAAGCCTAGAATCATTAGTGCTTAAAAGCAAAAAAGCAAAGAGATTGGATGATGCTTGCTTTTTCCCTTGCCCCCATTCGCAGGTGCTTGCAAGTAAGGTAGGTCACTGCAACAATAATCTTCCTCTTTTTCCCCCCGTCTCCTGCAGATGTTCCTTTTACAATTGTGTTGTTGCCTGCTGCACCGGTTGAGCACCAAACTTGCTACTGTTATCTCTAACTAGTATGTGTTATTACTGTTGTTGTTGGATTGTGAAGAATTTTCTTTTGTTGATAATACTGCAATTAATGCTACTGTTGTTGCATATGCAAGCTGTTCTTTCTACCGTCAAAGTCATTATGTTTTGGAATCCCAGTGACAGGCGCAATATCATGGAGGATCAGTAGATCAAACGAGTGTTGAATTTTAGTGCCTTGGACGTAAAAAATCTGCATTCAACACCCATCAGGATATGCATTTCTGTCACCTTTTCTTTTCATATACGCATTGGATTTGTCGATGTCTGATCGGGTTATGACAGAACTGCAAGAAGAGAGCTGGTTTTCCGATAACTTGAGTTATTGATGTGTAATATTCCGGAGATAGCATGAGAGGAAAGGAATCTACCTGGCTGCAGACGCATTCCTTTCCATAGACCCACAAGTTTCTCTCTCTCTCTCACGCACTCTCTCGTTCTATTATGTGTATATGCCTCCGTGCACTTCATTGTTCCTGATAGCTCATTGTGCATCCAATCATGGCAGCTTGGACCCTCACCCCTACCCTCCAACAGCAGCCTAAGTAACTAGCTGTTTGCAACTTGACGCTGATTTGTCTTTGAGCAAGAACGACTGTCCGGTGTGAAGCGGAGGATGCTCCAAAAATCTGCCTTCTGTCACGGAGCACGCAAGCTTTGTCATTTGTGCAGATCCAGGCGCATGCCGGGGACTAGCATTTCAGAGTTGGGAAACCTGGGGAAGCCAGGAATATGTGGGCGAGTCGAAGGGTTTATGAGGAACTACAACCCCACAGATGATCTGTGAGGCTCTTGCCGCGCCCGTGAATGTGCTTGCAGGGAGCATTTCTCGGAGCAGTGACTGGATTCCTTCAGAAGCAGATGCGTACCTATTAATTAACGCATGTCACCCCAACTTGACACAAGAAAGAGCAGATCACAATGTATGCATAGTTGGAATCATCCCTCCGCTTCCATTAATGGCGTGCCATAAATGAATCAGACATTGGGTGCCTGTGCTTGCTATCTTCTTGCACCAACCATTCGGCCTACATGTCTCGCACTCTATCCGTGGTTTAATTGCAGCAATGATGATTGCATACCTCAACGCTCGGCTCTCTCCTCAACCCTCCGGCCACTATTCTACTTCAATTCCCTCGCTATTCATATCCGCTGCCAACGCATACCTGGAACCTTGTGTGTCGGTCTGCAATGTCACCCTGGAACTATGCCTTCTTCTCCAGACCCTACAGCACAAGACACCAACACCACTGTTGGCATTTATCTAGCTTTATCATCTGGTGCAGTGGACACTTTGGTGCATCAGGTTTCCATTTGGCCGCTCCTGGACCCGGTTACTGTCAGGAAACAACCAGTACTACTTGGTTCAACTAGCTCACTAACTGTGGACATGGATATCCAGAGAGAGAGAGAGAGAGTCTTCAAAGCTCAATGTATGCTAGCTGTGAGAGGACCAGAGTCTGGATATTAGTAGACCATGTCCATAAGCTGCAAGTCTAGCCGTGAGATCCGGTCGGCTTGCTTTTCCTTCTGTACTTCACATGCATATTCTCTATTTTCAGGGGAACGAATAATTCACCAGCATATATAGTACGTTGATCTGTGTGACATGGTCTTCGTTGTGTACCTAAAAGGTTCCATGTGGAATCGAAGACAAGGCAAGTTTTCTCCTTTCTCATCCAGGATGAATCAACAATAATTTTCATTCACGATCTAGAAGAGTGTTTTCTTGTCTGTTCATGATAAATGTATGTTCATGTACACATATAACGAAGTCAGAGTTTGCTGAACCTATTCATAGCGTCACTGTTGACTATTACCATCACCACACCCCGCGCTGCCATGACTACAGTGAACTGGATTCAGGCCGGTGGATGACATCTCTCCTCCATAGTATCCAGATTGTGTTAGTGTTCTATCATCATCATTCGTCTTCGGCACCTCGAGTTCTGGAATCATTAGTATTTATGGCTCCTCTCTCTCTCTCTCTCTCTCTCTCTCTCTCTCTCTCTCTCTCTCTCTCTCGTCACCCATCTACAACAGAAGCCATTGTAGCCCTTGTCCATTCCTGTCTTCTCTTGGAATTTCGATTCAAGTTGTGCAGCCTTTCAGAAACAAAATCGTGTTCATGCGCTTTGGATATTGTATTAGTTCTCCCCATCATAAAGTTGCCTCGCCCATGCACGTCTTCTTCTGGCATCCAGCAAAGATTTCGACGCAAGGATTGGGAAAAGGTTGCGATCGATGTACGACGACTCACATTCGAACAACAGTAAGATAGACAGGTCTGCTGGGTCAAATACCGGTGGATTTTGCTTCGAGTTAAGGACAACATAGATGATCACATGCATGGCTCGTAGTACAGAAGTTACGTTGCTTTCAGGAGACTAACATGATTCCTGTCAGCCATCGCCATTCTCAACCTTCTCACGATGGAACACAGCAGACGCATTCTCATTGGGACTTGCATAGGAAATAGGTTTCGGGTCGCCATCATGACCTTCGCCATCGGAGGGGAACTCAGACGAGGAAATGAAAGGGAAGAAGCCCTGCCTCCGAGACCGAACGAGACCCAGTCACCGGTCATCCTTTGCAGCTTGAATTCCCATCCCTTGTAGATCCAATCAATTGTCTATCAAACAATTGATAGACGAGAAATAATTAGACCCAACCTAAGAAAGTGGAATCATTTAATAGGAAATTGTCATAGTACGTAGCTCACATCAACATCCGTCGACTGCTAGTAGATACCAAACCGCGTTTCAGATATGAGATTGTAACTTTGCTAAATAATTGGATCGCACCAAATAATTTTCCGATGAAAAGCTTCCTTTCAGTAACCAGCGCACATCAGGCTCTCGTAAAAAAATCTCCATTGAGATTATGAATGTAACGAAACATGCATGAAGCTGGTGCACCCAATCCTGGCTTTGTTTGATAGGCTATCGGATACAAATCGATTGACGACTCGAGCTCGTGTTTGATCCGAACTTGTGCTTTTAGAAACTCTATAATCTTATCGAGTTCAAGCAAAACACAATCGATCTCATATTCATTTGGGTGACCTCAAATCAACGCAGTGCAACGTGGCTGACACAAAGATCGAACAGGAAGGTGCTTTACCGATGCTGTTTCTCGAGTGCGTGCGAGTCTTTAGGCAGGAATTAAACACCAAACCCAAATGTGAAGAGCCAAGTCACAAACGATCGGTGTCTTCGTGGTCTAGACCAAGTGCGGAAGGTGCGACGTAAACCTGCTGCATGGAAGCAATGCGAACAACGAGGGGGAAGGCGGTAGGAGTGCGTGTGGGGATGCACAGTATTTTATGGAGCGCACCGAGATCAAAGCGAGGTTGGCTTCGGGATGAGGGGCGGATTGGTAGGCTGGTACAGAGCCGAGCCGACCGTGGGGCTCGACCGCCGACGCAAATGCTCGTGTGGAAGCAAGCAAACACACGGGGGAACTCCTTCCGACTCCCACTTAAATTAACACCGGCGACGCCCAGAAGAGGAAAGCAAGTTGTAGACAGCATCCAACCCGAGCCACAGATTGGGCTCCCAATCTCGTCGACGATTGTTTTCTTTCTTTCTTGCTTCCTGTTGATGGCGTGGTATGGCTGTTTACATCGTGGCATGTTTGTATGTGGTATTATTATTGTTAGTATTATATTATTTAGTCCATACGTGTATACTTGTTGCAAGTCCCTATATTATCTAGCACGACTCGCTTCTATCCATCTTTCTTCCCTTCTTTTGCTTTTTCTTTCTCTTCCAACTTTCCCCTCCATGTTGTAGTCAGTCAGGCATTTCCACTCCCTGTCTCTCTCTAGATCTCTCTCTCTCTCTCTCTCTCTAATGAATTATTTAGTCTTCTCTGTAGTCCTGAACGTTTATTTATTCTGGTTACTGAAGCGTCTCTCTTTCTCTCTGCCCCTTCTCTCTATAACGGGCAACCCTTACAGATATCCATCGGGCTGCTCTCTTTCCGTCCATCTCCTGTCATGGCAGATCCCTACACTAATTTCTCCAGAGGATTCCACAACCACTACCCTTTCACCTCCACCCCACCTCCGCCACCAGTTGCCACTCAGTCCTACAGCTTCATCACGCACAGCTACACCAGCTCCTTCCTCCCAAGGCATCCTCCTTCCCCTCCTCTTAGGGAGGCGCTCCCTCTCCTCAGCCTCAGCCCCACAAGGCACCGAGAGGAGGAGGAGGAGGAGGAGGAGGACACCTCGTGCAGTGCCTCCGCCGAAGGGGCCAAGAACAAAGCCGCACGTATCGAGGACGAAGCTAACGATGAAGTCGAAGCGGTGACTGTGGCCCTTCGCATAGGCCTCCCAAGCCCCGGCGCAGCTGATCTGATATCAAGACTCCCCTCAACCTCGGAAGATCACAGTGCGGAGAAGGAAACCGAAGGTGGTGATGATGTGGTTCCTATAGGCTACCCTTCCAATCCCATAGGAAGGCTCAACAAAGGCCAGTACTGGATTCCTACTCCTTCTCAAATCCTTATTGGACCTACCCAGTTCTCTTGCCCTGTCTGCTACAAGACTTTTAATCGATACAACAACATGCAGGTATCAGTTTCTTCCTCCATTTCTTGCACTTGTTTCAATTTGCTTCTCATGTCAGGTCTTTATGATGGGATCTATGTTCTACAAGGGTTATATTCTGCATCCTAAAGGTTTGTGGGAGCTATGTAGCACTTGGCTCCATCTTTTACTGCAGGTCGCTGAGACGGACACCGATTTTTGCCCCTTCTTTTATGTGATTTAACTTGGCATAGGCTACGCTCCTCATACTTCTTTTTTCTTTTTTCCTTTTGGAGCTGTTGATATGTGAAGCACTGGTAGTTGTGAATTCTCTCTCTCTCTCTCTCTCTCTCTCTCTCTCTCTCAAAAAAGAAAAAAAAAGAATGAAAGGTTTTCAGTTCTCAGGATGGCTCATATGGTTCAAGGCTAATCAGGATCTTCAGCTCTTGGTCCACTGACTCAGGAATTGAAGTTCATATAAAGCCATAGAAATGAGCTGCTTTTCCCAAAACAGTACTGAGAGGCGATCTGCTACTCTCTCTCTCTCTCTCTCTCTCTCTCTCTCTCTCTCTCTGGGGGGGTTTTCATGCAGTAAACCTTTCTGAAATTTTTTGCGAGCCCTTCTCAGGTTTTGTTTCTGACAAACCAACCAGCAAGGTTTCAGATTCAGCAGCAGATGAAAAAGAGCGACGCAGTCTTATATCAGTATAAATCTTGTGCAGACCGCTGATGTCCGGAAGAATAATTCTTCCTTGATATATTAAGGGCTGTTTCTCATCAGTCAGACGTGTACTTCGCATGATATAGCTTCATTGGCTGCTAGCTAGAAACGCATTTTTTTTTCTCCTTCCTTATGTCTTCAAATTCCATGCAATTAGTTCTTGCTATACTAGCTAGATATAATACCTGAGCCCGTAATTGAAATGCAAAAGAGAATCAATGGCAACTGAAATAAGTGCACCGGCTTTTCCTATCCTTGTTTTCTTTTGGAGGAGAACATTATGTGACATACCTTTCTCAAAAGATCTTGATGATGTCTAATGGTTTTGATATCATGACTTCAGTGTGTCTTCCGTTGTGTTGTACGATAGATGCATATGTGGGGGCATGGATCGCAGTATAGGAAGGGGCCAGAGTCTCTCAGAGGCATCCAGCCGACGGCAATGCTAAGGCTGCCGTGCTATTGCTGTGCGCCCGGCTGCAGGAACAACATAGACCATCCAAGATCAAAGCCGCTGAAGGACTTCAGGACCCTCCAAACTCACTATAAAAGGAAGCATGGAATCAAGCCCTTCATGTGCCGCAAGTGCGGTAAGGCCTTTGCGGTGAAGGGAGATTGGAGAACCCACGAGAAGAACTGTGGCAAACTGTGGTACTGCGTCTGCGGCTCCGACTTCAAGCACAAGAGATCGCTGAAGGATCACATCAAAGCCTTTGGGCGTGGGCACGCTGCGTATGGCATCAACTGCTTGGAGGAGGAAGATGATCCCTCATCGGAGATCGAACAAGACTGCCATCAACCACACGAGCAAAGGTGATATGACCAGACCTTTAGCTGATCCCGCGGCCTTCGCTATCCGGTTCACGATGTTTCTTCTTTCTATCTCTTGGGTATGGTTGTGTCCGTGCCGTGCCAAGTTAGAAGCTCCATGTGGCGGGCTAAGGTTCTGTAAAGGAGCATCTCCTTTGTAATGAAGTGATCGACTCTTAGGTTGCTGTGTTCTGAGGCACCGATGAGCTGCCTCTGTGTTCCTTGTTCTGGGTAGAGCATGTATCTCCATCCGTGTTGCTTTATATCTTCTCCTGATTCAGTTTACCGTCTTTTCCTGGGTCTCCTCTTTCCCCAAAGCTAACTGCTTACAGAGAAGAAAGCAATGTGTTCATGTCCGGAAGCTGTGTGTTCCTCTCATTCATAGTATATTCTACTTATTTGTCCCCAGAATCATCTTTGTAGTAACTGCTATACTATTGGTTCTCTTCTCCTTTGGGTTCTAGGGAAAGAGAGCAACAAAGTCGCAGCACTAGGGCAGTAAATGCCGTTTACTTGTTGCTCATGCAATTAATATGTGAATGCCACTTCTTCTTTCTTCGTGCTTGCGCACGACAGACAGACTATATATATATCGTGAGGATGAGTAGATCCTCATGCCATGTCAATATTCGAGATAATGAGCGTCCGGGAAATCCTTTTTTTCTACTCTTCTTAGAGAGTTATGATTCTGATCTACTGTACCAAAGAGGGAGGACAGCCGACCTTTCTAACACTCCATTCAACTCCCAGGCTTCAAAGTCATGTACTAGTAATTAAAACTATCTCCCCTTTCTCTGGATTTCTCTTCCACAAAAGACGGCTGTCTTCCTTCCTTTCGTTGCGTTGCATATGCGCCGCCTGTAAAGGAAAAGAGACCAGATAATTCCAAATGTAAGCGTCTCAAACGGGAGATTCTTCACCTATCTTTCGAAGGGTTGCATGAATCTTGTTCTTCTTCATGTTGTGTGCTCCGTCATGCCTTCCAAAGCATACGAGTGCCCGTCAGATAGACATTCAAAACCCTGTAAGCAAATCATGCTCTCCTGCTCCTCTATGCGCTGCGACACTGCACACATACATCTACGAGAATGATTACCATCATCCTCCGGAGAGACCGACACAGCTATATATCGCATGCCACAAGTGGTAAAACGGGAGAAGGAGTTATTCTTGCTGCGAATTTATGACGAGCAGAGGGAGAGGGAGAGGGAGAGGAGGAGAGCAGTCAACAGCAGGCATGTCGAAGGGTCACATCAGACCACAATCAGTCCATCATCAGTATGTCTGCGCGTACTGTAGGGGAGGGAAGAGGGAGAGTGATCAGGTTGTGTCCGGGAGCAGCCCCTCCCCAACGTGAGAGAGGCTCCACACTCCCCTGACCTTCCCCAAACTTGATCCTTACGCTTTGCCCAGTTGTCCTTGTCAATGCTCTGTCACATATTCTCTATTCTCTGCACTTTGTTTGTCTTCCATCGGGAGAGTATGACACACATCCGGGCTTCTTGGCTGATGGAGCTCCGTACGTATTCCTACCCCAATCCGAAATTAATTCCGGATCTGCACCCTCGTTCTACATCCAATGACCTTATCGAATCATCTTCGTTTACATTCATCTGATATTATGTATTGCACTACATGACATTGGATTCTTCACATCTCAAATACCAATCTCGATGTCCTCTGCTTCGGCTTCATGTATTAGGCCGAAGCAGAAGTCATTGCACTTGACTATTACAAACTCATTCACGTACCAGTAGAAGTTTGGCCACCATCATCTGGACTTTTCTCGGCAAGCCATTTATTAGACCTGGGAGCGATGGTTACAAATGGCAGCAACTCAGCAGACGTTCCCAACCTCACCTTTCTTCCATCCATGTCACTTGCACAAATTCTTCAGTGGGATTGCTTCTCGTGGACATCTACTTGAAACAAGTGCCCTATTTGCATCGAATCAATAAACTTGGTGTAAAAGGGGTGGGTAGCCTTTCCAATAACTTATTGTTCTTGGAGAACAAGACCGAGTCCAACAACGAGAGGTCAGGCTGCTGCAAACAGTTGACAAGATGGATTGGGACATGGAGAGTTGGCCGCCACGAGTCGTGATAATTTATTGACTTGCCCTGACCAGTAGTTGTGACGTTAAGATCCCAGGAGCTAGCCTTCCTTTGCGCACCTAATTCTCCTCTGCGAATCCTCCTTGTCATGTTCATACATGGTTCATGACAGCGCAAACCGACCGCTGTTCTTCTTCACCTTGCAAGGGAAAAGGAGACACTGGACCCCGTCGGCGAGAATATATTTATTGCTTTCGCTGTTCACTTTCCAGCGGAGAGACAGCGTTGTCCCCCTCGAGCGGAGTTACGAGGGTGGCGACGGACGTGTGCGAGGCATGCTGTCGATTTCCTCGGACTAACAACTCGCTGATTAAACTAGGTTGTCTTCCGTGAATGATCGATTGCTGCAACTTGCAAGTCTCTCATCGTTCCACTTAGCAATAGTAGTCAAACTGGGAGCCTCGTTCAGGACTAGGCGAGGGAATACATGCATGTTTGTATTGTTCTCGTACCTACGGAAAAGTAGGCCATGCAACATGAGAGCTGCGACTTAGATTGGGCCTATTACGTAGACGCCCCCGACGTTACCTAAAGCCGAAAAGAGGAAGAAAAAGAAATGGGCAGCAGAGAAATCCGCTTTAGGAGTGCATCGTTAAACTATCTCCTGTTCCGACCGATCCTTCTCCACTGTCGAATGCAAGCTTCGCAGGCTGGCTTGTGCAGAATCTGCAAGGTGTATGCGATCGAGCCTCTCCCCGTCGGATAAAAGGCGGTTCCTCGAGAAGAAGAGAGATCAAAGAGAGAGCACGTGATCAGCGACGAAGGATGATGGCTCAAAGATGACAAAAAGAGCATTTCCGCCATGCTTTTTTTCTGGAGAAAAAGACAACAAGGTTTCCCAGCCACAATGTCGTGGAGCATCAAGGAAAGCATGATGCTGTAGACACAGCTCCAAACACTGTCAAGATTTACCTGATGGGTCTTATTTGCAGAGATAAAATGAACACGATACGAAGGAGGAAGAGACCCAAACTTTTCCCCCCCTCTTCTTTTCTGGGAGGAAGATGCGATGATCCATGAAAGCAAATCCACTATGTTACACGAACACTGCTGTCGACTTGCTAAAAGTGAAGATTTGTAACACAGCTTTAAGATCCCAGAGAGGTAGGCCCAGTTGTTTCGATTGCTGCATGCACAACCCTCAGCTACTAGTTACAAGTCCACACATTGTACTCTTTACTGTTTACATGGATGAACCAATCATCCCAAAAGCTGTTTCCACTAAGTATGAGATGCACCATCACTTTTTCCTTTCCTATTCCATCTCTCTCGATATCCATTGTTCCTTTTTGCTTTCTTCTTTTCTTTTTCTTTTTGATAAAATTCACTGACCCTTCTAACCTAAAGTTGACCCAAGGCATATGTCTCTTGATTATTCTTGCCTTCTTTTGCCTCAGTTGGTTCTTTCATTTTGTTCATCTTTTTCTTGGAGATCTTTTCAGTTTACAGATACAAGTGCGGGCCAAGCCCCTCCAACATGGACCTACAATCTCCAAGTGCAGAGAGAGAGAGAGAGAGAGAGAGAGAGAGAGAGAGCTGGATCACTGCTCCAACATTACCACCCACCTGATGACTGATTGGTTTTTTGTGGCACCGGAACAGAACTATTCTCCTGGCAAGATGACCACAAGAGTTCGTCAATCGATCCATCGCAGTCGTCTGATTCCACGTGTTCTCTAAATGTGTGGTCTCGATTACGTCGGACGGACCACATTGCAGATCCGACGGTCGAGATCGTTGTATCGTCAAATCAAACCAAGTCAACGAACAACGTGGCAGAGCCGCAGAACCAAGTTATGCTGGGCGAGAATCTCTGTATCTGATCGAACACTTGGTGTAGGTACATCTTACGTTGGATTCAAAGTGGTAGAAGAGATGATACGAAGAGTAAGATTGGCGGCCACAAAGACAATGAGTTGGTGGCGCCCGTACTCTGTCAAACTTTGTAGACTACTGCAGAGTTCGAAGGAACTATTTTTGCTGCCCCTTCATTCATCCATGGCGCCGCGCGTCATGGGAGGATCAAGAAAGGCCTTCGACAAAATATAGCTTTCAGGAAAACAAAAGTTTATGAGAGAGAGAAAATATATCCGAAAGATTACAGCATCGCGTCGAGTTCAGAAGTGGGAGATCCTTGAACGCACCACCTGCAAGATCAATCAAGACAGAGGAAAGCCCTTCTTTTCTTGGCCATGTTAGCAGGAGGGTGTTCTTTCACTTTCTTGGGGCCCTGAAGCATTCGAGCTTGCTGTAAATGCGAGGAAAGATCTCCCCTTCCCAATAAAGCAGACAAGATCTAGTGCTCTTCCCTTTATTTAATAACAGACTTTTTGCTTTCTTCTCCGCTTTCAGTGATAGCACCTTTGTCCTACTTCCATAAGGATATATAGTTCCTCCATGAAAGGAAGAGTGCCATGATACGTTCTAGAGAAGCTCTCGTCGTCCATTGGATGCCCACAGCTACAGGTAGCTCCTAATGGTTCACTGGACCTCTAAGAATCCAATCAAACGGCATAAGCTCTTCTTTTCCTGGGAGTAGAATGGAGAGAAGTAGACCACTTTCCAGTTGATGTGTTGTACTTCAAATTTAAGAGCATACAATCTAACGATGTGTTGCACTTCAAATTTGCACTAAATATCATCGAATTAGTTTGGGAAGGAGAAGATGAGTCTAGACTCTTAGAAGATTTGCGCCAACCTGAAGCCGTGAGTAATCTAAGAACATACAATTTATGGATGATCCAACTTCACACTCAAGAACATACAAGCAGAAGAGCAATTTAATGCAAAACAAGGTTGGGCCGTTGCATAGATGTCCAAACTGATCCAGTATCATGGTGCATATGCCTCTGCCTCTCTTCTTGTCTGCTGGTAATTAACTTACGTGATGCTGTTCCTGTAGCAGAAGAATTCAGATCAAGGACTTTAAATGGATTGAAAATGTGAAATATACAAAATAATTATCAGCAGCAACGTAATTTCACACCAATATATGATTTTGAAATAAAAATTTCTTAAAATGATTTGATTTCTTCAGTAGGCATTCATGGGCTGTGCACCGGTTTGGGCCGCGCCACGAGATCACCGTCGATCGTTCTATCGCAGACATGTCCACCGTTCGATGCTGCGTTCCGACAATTCAAACCGACCACGTCAGCAGGCCATCCACGCCCATCCCTTGTCCTAATTACATTGCTGCCATTTCCGTGGATGAAGGGAACACCAGTGACTGCTTCGCGCCGGCTCCTCGTGCTCGGTGGGTGAGGCGAGGGCGGGCCGCACCATCCCCTGAGAACCAACCGATCGAAATAGGAGCTAATTAATTCGCCTAATTTCTCTCTCGCGTCACCACCATTTCCCCCTTCGGTCTTCATCTCGTCTTCATTCTCATCCTCTTCCTCTCGCTGTCAACGATGTCTAAGAGGTATCCCTCCTTTTTGTCCCTTTTTGTTACGTTTTCTTCGGTCGATCGCCATCGTTGCTGCTCTTCTTTCTTGCGAATTTTGATCTGCTTGGCTTTGTTTTAGTGGGATTCTTGTGTATCTACGTGCGGCATCTGCTGCTGGTGTTTTCTGGTTCATATTAACATAATTTTGTGTTTTCTGATATCGTCGATGGAATCTGATCCCTTGGTGATCCCGTCAGTACTCAGCATTTGCATTTATGTTCATGTGTCCGCGGGTTCTTGTTCATATTATTGCCAAAATCCATCCTTGCCAGTTTGCTTTTTCGCAAAATAAATCAAATTTTATTTCTTCCTTCGTGAAAGAAGGAAGATGCTGTTGAGGGATATGGCTTGCATATTGTTTTCGTAGTTGTAGAAGATTGAATCACAAGATTGTAAGTTTTCAAGGCAGAACCATCCACCACTTTGAGGGAACATATTGCAAGGAGGATTGGGGCAGAGAACCATCCACCACTTTAACTGCAAGGAGGACTGGGGCAACAAAAACTTGCAGGAAATCTAATTTGATGGTTTAATGTCTTGACAAGATACTAGAGGAGCTTCTAGGTTTTCTCAATGTCTAACCTTGATTGCCTGACCAAGATTCATCACCATATAACTTAGACCTTTTCCTGTTAACGCCTTTCATCTGCATATGAGCTAGCTAAAAGCCCAGTGTTATCCTTTGCAGCAGTGGCAGCAGAATCAATGTCATACTTACATTGCCACAACTTATAATGGTTGCTAACAACCTTAAAGTAGAGAACATAAGCTTGGAACTTGCCAGGGACATTTTTAGTTCATATTATAGAATGTTTGCTTTACGAATTGATAACTTCCTACGGATAGAAATATAAAGGCTAGTATATATCTATTTAGCTGGAATATTATTGAATTCTTGAGGCTATGATAGGCATAAAATCAACAACGTTAATTCTAAATGGACATGGTGGTAGCATTCTGATGAAAAGACCTGATGCTGCTTCTCAAGAACTTTTGTGCTTGTAATATGTTGATTCTATGCAAGTGTTTAGAATTTGGATCCAAGCATTCACATGCTGTTAAGTGAGATGTTCCATATTTACAAACTGGTGATTGTTGGAGACTAATTCGAGGAAGAATTTGTGTGTATGTGCATCCTCCCCTAGCTGAAGGTCTTTTCTGGGCCAGAACCCCTAGCTGAAGTTTGATTTAGATAGTTTTGTTATATTGCCATGCTTGTGTTCCTAGCCAGGTTTAGTATTTAATGTCACTTGAAGCAAAGTGTCTTAATAGTGCTTTATTTGCTTCATTCTTATATTTCTTAAAAACACGCCTAACTACAGAAGGAGGTTTCTTTTGGATTTCTGGTTTTCCAAAATCTATAAGAGAAGATAGGACGACCTTGTACATATAATGTTGAGTGATTGATTGATGAGATCAGACAGCCCCCTCTCATTTATTGCCCCTCGTTATCTGTAACCTCTCTTCAAGTTTGGGATTTTGGATTCTGCCTATGAATGTATCAATGTACATCTCTGAAGATTCTACAGATATGTGATTTGATCTTTTGATTGATGCCGTGATGCTTGGCTTTGGTGATCCAAGTGATAGTTGATGGATACTTTTTGGGGTTTAGTTCTTCTGGACATTGGAAGATTGAAAAACTACTATGAAGGTTTCTTGAATGTCTTCAATGCATAGCATGTAGATTTTTTGCCCCGGTTATTCTTCATGAATTTTCTGATACCTCTGTTACTTCACGTATCGAGAGCAAACATAAAGTTTACATCTTCATATGTAGAATTTTGTCTCTTATAGCTAGACACTTAGCAACTAATCAGTTATGCATTTTTCATAATCCAGAATTCTTTGCAAGTTTTTTATACATGGAGCATGCTTAAAAGGGGAGTACTGTGAATTTTCCCATGATTGGCAAGATCAACCCAACAATGTAATGCATTTTCTATTTGAATTTTCGTCTGTCTTCAAAACCATTTTTTTTCTAGGATAGCATTGTTGTGATTTCTTTTATTCTTATTCTTCATTACAGATATGCACCTTTTACCAGAAAGGAGTGTGCTCTTATGGTAGTCGGTGCAGATATGACCATGTTAAGGTTTCTCATCATCAAACATCTGGTCTGTCACCATCAAACTCTCATCCTCATGTTACATCAGATTCTCATCAAGATGCTCGCCCTTCTGTAGTATCTTTGACAAGAGAATATAATCCACAATTAAGCACATCCATAGGTGTAACATCGATGAGTCCACTTCATACGTTTTGCTGTACATCTGCCTGGACAAAAAAAATTGAAGCAGATACTTCATTGAACAATGAGAGTGGCCCCTGTCCTCCAGATGTTAGACCTGCCGATCTGCCTATCTGCTCATTTGCTGCTGCTGGTGTATGTCCTCGTGGAGAAATGTGTCCTCATATTCATGGTAATTTGTGTTCCATTTGTGGAAAGCATTGCCTGCACCCATTCCGTCCTAATGAAAGAGAGGATCATATAAAAATGTGTCACAAAAATAACAAGCATCTTGAAGCTTTGAAATGCAGCCAGGAGATAGAATGTAGTGTTTGCCTTGAACGTGTACTCTCTAAACCTACAGCAGCTGAACGAAAGTTTGGGGTACTTTCAGAATGTGACCACCCATTCTGTATTTCATGTATTCGGAATTGGCGTAACAATTCTCCAGCATCTGGCATGGATGTCAACAGCGCCTTAAGGGCCTGCCCTATATGCCGACAGCTATCATACTTTGTCATTCCCAGTGTCATATGGTATTCCACAAAGGAGGAGAAACAAGCAATAATTGATAGCTATAAAACCAAACTCAAGTATGTTATCCTTAAATCTTCTCCACATTCTCCCCATATGTGGCAAATTTTGTTGTGTTTTAATTGCACAACTCATGCAATCTTTTTTTTTTATTTTAAATATGTGATGCCTAGTTGCCTACAGGAGATACGGAGATATAATTAGTCTAATTTGCTTATCTTGGATGTGGGTTGACTCTTTTCCATGGTCTAGTTGGTCTAGTAAGTTGTGATTCTTTAGAAGCTAACTTCCAAAGAGACGTTACGATGCCACCTGGATATGCAAATCTGTTATCTTACAATCTATGCTGCCTTCTTCAATGCTAAATTTCTTCACTTAAAAACACAAACACTAAAAGAGTGTACATTTCAGGCTAGGTGTTGTAAGAGATCAAGACAAGGTTTGACTACTTTAAAATTTCAAGGTAGTTAACGTTTTGAAAATTATGTTCTATTGTCCTGTTATTAGTTATAGTCGACCATGATACTCGGTATGTGGGCTCAAGTTTGGAAGCAAACTGGTCTGATCCAGATGTCAAGGATGCTTCTGAGGGTGTTAGATACTATTTTAATAAACATATTTGTTTCTGAATGATTTGTCCTGGTGGATCATGCAGCAGTTAAAGCTAGTAAGGTCTGAAGTAGAATATCTTTCTTGTCTCATGCTGTCAATTGCAATATTTAGGATCTTACAACCATAAAATGTAGGCTTAGTGTACCTTTATTTTGTCTAATTGGAATTATTGAAATCAATACATAAATATGAGGAAGGAGTTCAATGAAAGATGTTTTTTAAATGTAAAGCTAGATCTTTCCTTCTTCCATCAGGTGTGGTAAGGAACCTCTTTACTTATGTCCACCAGTGTATCTAATCTCTGTGACCATATTTATGAAGCTATGCACACATCCTATTGAATCTCCATTTTGGTTATATCATAGTTACATAATCATGTTTCAAGTGTTACTATGTATTGTTAATTTCTTATGTAACACTATCTATCTTATAGCATCAATAAGCTGATGAATCATGAGAGATACAATTTATTTTGATTATGGTTAGCATTCATTTTTGTTTGGCGAATTTGAGCATGTCACTCTGTAAAGGTTATTTGCTCTATGTTAATAAATTTTGTTGTTTGGCAGGTCAATAGATTGTAAATATTTTGACTTCGGAAGTGGGACATGCCCCTTTGGGACTAGTTGTTTTTACAAGGTTTGGGTGACTTTAATTTGGAGTTCCTTTTCTTGTTTCCTGGCCGTTAGAAACTTATATTTTCTGTCCATTCTATTTAATTATTATCTGGCATTGTAGTTAGTATCTTCCCTTTATACAGGTAGACAAACAAGTGCATTCATGCACATGTATCTCCTTTTACAAAAATCACATTATGTCATGCTTTCAGCAAAGCCTTCCATAAGAAGATAGTGCTATACTTCTAGGAACATATCTTAGAAAAATATGAGGCTGAATAAGTGAAAATGTGTGATTGATTACTTTAATTAGGGGAATTAGAGATACTAGGAGTGCCAGATAATATATAATAAAAATGATGATTTGAAAAAATTGGTTGTTTTTGACAATGCTACCACCAAACATGAAACTTGAGCCATCCTCTTCAAATTATTTTCTAAACACTAGGTCCTCCATGATGAGAGTTTGATTTGTTGTTCATGAGATTTCTCAAAGTTGAAACCTAAGGACCCTAATGAGTTCAAATTTGGTCCTCTTTCTCTTTTGTACCTGATGTTCTTTTCATGGTTATTCTGAAACAGTCAAACTTTATTCTTATTAGATTATTCTTTAGGTATTGTCTGTATAGAAAAGTATTATATATATATATAGAGAGAGAGAGAGTGAACAGTTTGATTAATGAGAACATATTGTTTTCTTTAGGTTCGTTGGCTGTGGTGACTTCCCTCCCTCTTGTTTCTTCCTGCTGACTAAATCTATCAATCCATGGTCTGCCTTTGCCTTTATCTCCTTTATAAAAGTTTTTCTCGTCTGCTATCCTATCATATAACGAAAATATGATTGATAAATATTCACTTTCTCCTACAATGGTGGACCATCAGAACTAGCTTTGGAATTCCATCTCAATGAGAAACGGTGTACTCCTTTTACACCAATGTCATGGTAGATAAACATTCACTGTAACGTGCATAGTTCCTTCAGTGACATGCCAGCTCATCACTCTGAATTTTTCCCTAGGATGTGACGATGTTACTAGATCTTCTGCTCAAAATTAAGAGATTGCTAGAATCCAGATCTTGATCTCTATCAATTTCAATGACTGGTTGCTGATCTTTTTCTATAATATCAGCAGTGTCTTCTATTATATTCTTTTGAAAAAAATACTATATACTTTTGACCTTTCTAGTATTTCTATTTATTTGCTTATAGTTCATTGATAAAAATATGCACTTCTTTACTTTATTCCAGGACTGATTTTCTATTTTGACAGTCCTAGTATGAGTTTCTGATGAAACAAACTCTATCAATCTTCCAGCATGCTTATAGAGATGGTCGTCTAGAAGAAGTGAGACTGCGGCATCTAGATGCTGAAGATGGAAACACTGTTATTGCCAAAGATATTAGGTTTTCACAACGATTTTGTAGTTTGCTTGACCATTTAATATACTGTGAATGAATATATTAGTGCTGACATTCTTTGCTTGATTGTTTTTTCAGGCTTTCTGACTTCCTTAGTGGATTGCATCTCTAGGTTCATATCGCTTGTGTGTAAAATGTGAGTATGGAGCATGATGCTATATACCTTCTCATCATCTATCATTTTCAGATGAAACTGCAATTGAGTTTCCCTCCAGTACTGATGGATAATAAATCATACAACTTTGCTGCACTGGTTGATTGTACATCTTGGTTTGTATCGAGAGCCTTCCTCGTACTTATAGCCCTTCCCCTTTATTTGCAGGATATATATTATGTCCAGGTCAGCTCATTTTACTGGACTAGATGTGTAATTCTAGAGAGGACAATACTTTCAAGGTAAAGTATCATTGTTTCTCTAGCACCATAAATTTGTTGTTGCTTTTTTTCTTTATGCCTCTCTATATTTGGAGTGGTATTAGCTTTCTGAAGGGAGAGCATCACTTCCATGGGTTGTATTTACATATCAAGATGAGGTATGACAATCTATGTCTATGCAATTTTAGTCAAATGTTTGTAAATATGGACGAAATATGCTTATTTCAGCAGGCTAAAATGTCAATCCGACAATTCATTATAACTATAAAGTGAGCCATGTTTGGAAATGCAAGATGTGAGGAGATGGATCTCAGTCCTGTGACCATTCCGTGATCTGTGAACTAGATGGTGGACCACATCATAGACTCCTTTTATCTAGCCATTTCATCAATATTTTTCATCCGTGATCCAATCAAATCTGATCTCATGCTCCGCAGTTGCCATATCTCCCACTCGCTATCTGTTATTTTTTTCTTCAACTCTGTCTCTTGTAAGGACTTTTAGTTTTTGCAACTTTTTTTTTGTCCAGCTGTAGTACTCTCAGTAGAGCTGCCAGGACTCTTATGAAACTATCAATGCCTCTATATCCCACTCCAGTTGCTAGCTGTTACATTATTAGTGGTCAAGAGTTTGAGTCCCATTGGAGTGTTTTGGTGGTGTCTATGATAGCCTAGAAGCCAAGAAGAATTGAATAAGCATTTTCTACTGCTGAACTTGTTCAAAGAAAAGAAAGAAAAATATGAAATAGACTTCGGTTCTCCAGCCGATGAGTTATATATAAGAAGGATTCTGTTCCACCTGCCTCTACAAGTGTAATTTTGAGATCAAATAGAAAAGTCTGAACCCTAGTCTAAACAAGACTGAATCAACTCCAACTTGACCCGAACGATTATAATCATGATTTAAAATACTGATCACTATCAAAAAAGAGAAGAAAGGATATGACGGGTATAGGTAAATGGATTGTTTGGAATAGCTATTCTCATGGTTACGTCAAATCAGGAAATATCAAAGAAACTAATATTCCTTCCTGGCAACTGCCTGCAGCCCAGGTTTGATCACCAAGGCAGGGATGCTTGTTAAGGTCATATATACACTCGTTCAATGCTTCTTTGGATGTCGTGTGATACATGCTCCTTGCTCCCTCCTGTCGACTGAGACGTTGACGCAGTGCATCTAGTGGTTTCCCATGGATTGCAGTCACGGAATGTTAGAAGAGTTGTCATTATGTTGTTAACTGATAACAAATCACCAAATCTTGCTCAATGGTTATGGAGCTTGCTTTAATTGCTCCTATATTCTTGGAACTGGATCATCAATCCTGTTCGGGACTACAATTGTGCTTGTTTTTTCATCTCATTTCGAAGTTGAGATGGAACGAAGATAACAACATGAAATAAACAAATGCTGTGTGACTGTTACATGTTATTCACAACGAAAGACTTGAATTAGATATGCATGTTTTTGTAGTAGATTTGTTTCTTTTAATTTTCAGATCTTGTTATCTAGTCTCCGTGATACTACTAATCGAGTGTCATGATGTGTCTCACTTTGTTTCAGTGCAGAATTGTCTGTGGATATGAATGAAGGTAAGAAGATTATACCGAACACCAATTTTGCTCGGCTGTGGATTGTGTGGACAAGTTAGGAAATTTTTAAGTACAAGACCATAAAGATACCGGATGACAGAAGTGGCGGCAGTGTGTGATGCTAAGACATCTGTGTATACTTACTTTTGAACAGACAATGAAGATTAGAATTTTGTCCTTAATTTCTGTAATCATATTCGGATGCTCGTGGCTTATTAGTCGGAAAAGAAAGTTCAAATGTTCAGATCACATTGTCAGACCGGCGTGTTTTCTTTCTTAATCTCATCCAGGCGACAGCCTCAATTTTTCCGATGATCCTTTACCAAAGCCGGAGACATCCCAAGGCCATTATTGTATCGTTGTTCTGTATTTTGTTCATTACGATTTCAATTTCAATGCAATTTTAATTCCCTTGCCCAGCCAATGAGTGCCTCTTCCACGGAAGGAATGTTTTATGACGGTCATCTACAGGGCTGAAGAGTAAGATAATGATGGTAATGACTCCGGTGGGAGGAGATGATCTTTGAAGGATGCAGGGCATTTTAATACAAATGACGTGATATTAAAGATGTGGATGTTCTTCTGTTTGCTGAGGACCTTTGGGGATTAATGCTTTTAACATGTCATTCCATGTAGGATCCACTGACCATAACTCGTCATTTCCAGTGCTGTCATAGCCACAGCTGTTCCTGACATCCTCCATATAAACATCAAGCAACCCCAAACGATATGAACATCTTCTTTGGTTTGGGCTGCCACCATGAATGATGTTGTTCGAGTAATTCCAAGGAGGCCTTGTCTCAGACGGATCGGTTCGGTTCGGTTCGGTTCAAGTCGTGGAGCAAAAACGAGCCGAGCGGGTTCAAGGCAGGGAAGGGTGATCTCGTAATTTACGACACGTGTACTTGCTATATATATACACACGCGCATTTCTATTCCAGCTTCTCGCACAGCCCTAGGGTTTCGTCTTTGCCGCCGCATAGACCAACAGCTCGAGCTAGGGTTCTTTTCGGGGAGGGCGCGGCGGCGAAGAAGATGGTGGAGAAGGGTAATAAAGGGAGGAAGGAGGAGGTGGTCACGAGGGAGTACACGATCAACCTCCACAAACGTTTACACGGATGGTGCTCCTCTCTCTCCCGTTTCACTTTTTTTTTTCTTGGATCTTTGTTTCTTCGTCTTGTTTAGTTCTTTGATTGCTGAATCATTTTGTTCTGCCGTTAGAGGTACCCTCCATCGAGGGATTTAGTCAGGATCGCAGTGTCACTGTCGTTGCATCTTCAAGTGGATCTAATCCTTTGCGCTGCGTAACAGTAGCTTTTTTCTGTTCTTTATTACCTGTGCCGCCAATTACTTCGAGCCTTTGTAATTTAACCTATTAAAGCAGTAGTGTATTGGTAAGGCAAAAAAAAAAAAATCTGGTTTATGCATTATACAAATCTAAAATTGGTTTCATTTACAAAAATTTAAAAAATATTTCTTTTTAGATCTTATAGTTTCATATCCAAAGATCTCAAAGTAAACTCGATGCGGAATTTGTTGGGGTGGATGATTTATTGATTGGTTATGATTATGTTAATATTTCTTTTGATACATCATGCCAAGAAAATGTTAGGTTGCAGTACAGTGGCTTATTTCATTGCAAAGACAAAATGAACTTTGAGCTCATAATAGTTTTTTTTGCAAATTGTAATACAAGGTCAAAGAACTTGTGTGGACATGTATCCCTGTGCAGAGGTGGCATATCTGATATGTGTGGCATGTGACAATTGCATCGATCTAGATTTTTGGATTCTTCCAAACAGGACTTGAATGCCACTTTGTAAGCAGTCCAGCAAGATGCCAAAAATTAAACTCAATAATATGCGTGACATTAGGATTGATTCGATAGCCCCAACATTGTCGAGGACTTTCATCAACCATCTATCTCCATGAGCTGGTGAAGGAGTCATTTAAGCACAGTGCAAGAGTTGTGGGCATCACTATAACCTCAACCTGGTGGTTGAATCAACCTATGGGCTTATTTCTAACAGCAGGAATCTCAGACCCTCTTGAAAAATCATCAAGGCTTTAGATCTTCATTAAATTCTTTTGATGGACCGTGACAAATTTGATGACTCTTAAGATCTTCTGTTACCTGGATATGTGAGTGCATATCGTAATTCGCATGGCATACTATCAACATGAGGCCCTGGTTGTGTTTGAATTCTCTTCTTTTTTTTTTGTGATTTTGTAAACGTTCTTCAACTTATTTTTTTTTCTATTGCAGAATGAGCCAATATTAAATCTCATACATAAGTTAGATCAACATATTGTTAATTTGGTATTACCTGCATGAAGTCTTTCACCACTTAATTTCGGTTTTACCCTGCGTCAACTCTTTCACTACATAACTGTTACCAATCTCTATAGCCTGCTGGCACTGTGCAAGTATCAGCATATAAATGAGAGAACGAGTGTGTTTGTGATGGAAAGCACATTAATTAGAAGGGAGATCTGTCTGCTTGTGATCAGAAAGATTTTGTGGTTGTCATTGTCTGCCTGGTGTTCCCAAGATGAATTTTCTACTGAAAAAGGACGAGCGTAGAAAATCCTGAATCATGCGCTGTGGTAGTTGCTTTTTAGTGCAATAGCTGCGACTTGTTTCCTCTGTTCTTACCTTCCTCTTCTGTCATTGGGTAGCACTTTTAAGAAGAAGGCTCCCAAGGCGATCAAGGAGATCAAGAAGTTTGCACAGAAGGCCATGGGCACCACAGACGTCAGGGTTGATGTGAAGCTCAACAAGCACATATGGAGCAGGGGGATCCGAAGCGTGCCAAGGCGAGTCCGAGTGAGGATTGCTCGCAAAAGGAACGACGAGGAGGATGCCAAGGAAGAACTGTATTCCTTGGTCACGGTTGCGGAGGTTCCACCGGAGGGGTTCAAGGGATTAGGTACCAAGGTCGTGGATGAAGCAGACTAATTTCTGCAGCAACGGGCACCACCAATCAAAAAGTAAGTCCCTTATAGGTGATTTTGATGCATTGTTCATGTTTGGACAACGTAGTGTTTGCGACTTGTTCTTCGTGTTGCATGTTTAAGAACTTTGTTATTGATCCGCCTGGTGTTTTCTTTCTCTGATTGCACTTCAATGTTTTTTTACCTTGATATTTACGCTGACAACCATTTTGTTAAAGTTGTGGATGCATCACCTGTGTATATTATTGCACATACGACAATAATTATAGGCAACAAGTCGTAGGGTCATACTCTGCTTGTACTGCTTCTTTTTCTCGTTAGTGTCATCGTCGGTTGATATCTCAACTAAATTCGATCATATCATTGTCTAGGGATGTTCCTCGCTGGATTTGATTGTGTTGTCATTATAGGACATTTAAGTGACAGAAGCAGCCCCAGGGAGGGGGAGAGAGAGAGAGAGAGAGAGAGAGAGAGAGAGAGAGAGAGAGCACGCCTTTAACTTGAATGAATAAGCTGTTGGGGCGCAATAAAAAGGGGGCCTCTTTCTTCAGTAGAAAACACCTCCCAGATTAGCTAAGCTACGCTAAGCTTGGCCATGATCTCTACTACAACACCTTTGGGTTGGTACACTTGCCTTTTCTTCTTGGTTTCTAGTTAATGCCCAAAGTCAATGAATGTGTGGGACCTGATAACATTTCGTCCACAGTAGGTTATGTTCTTAATAGTAGAAGCCACCGGGCTTACACTGCTAAGCCTAGACGATGCTCCTTGATGACCTGGTCCAATTCACCTCAGATGTGGTTAAGTGTGTCGGCTTGCCAGGGTTAAGCCGTCATTTAAGAGGTTCACTCGAGGACATGACATTTTGTCCTCCAGCTTAAGCCGATAGCCGATGATGCCGGGCGGGAACCGGGAACTGATGGGCAAGTCAGTTGTGGATCGAGTGCCTTCTCTGCTATATATACGAACGACGATGGTGGCAAAGCCTCGCAGGTTTGCTTCTGCAAACCAGCAAGCATCTACGTTTCGAGGAAGCAGTTCGAAGATAACTCTCCGGCGGCACTCCATCGCTCTTTAAGGCTAAGGCATCACTTCCTTTTATCTCCACAGAATGTATGAGTTACGCATCGACATATCACATGACATTCATACGTGGTATCTACTGAAGTCATACATTTGTATCACGTGAGGCCGACATGAACAACAACATATCACTTACTCCAAAATCAAAACATACGTGTGGTTATTGTTTAGTTGAGTTGATTTTAAATTTTATAAATAATAAAATGATGTGACATATGATTTTAAACTTGTTTTGAATTATTGTTGATGTCCTAAAATGCTAATTTGGATTCTGAAATTGAATTATTATTGAATATAATATTATTGATTTAAAACAGAATCATATCTCCTGAATGTATAATTTGTGACAGTATTTTGGTCCCGTCTCCGTGGTGACTGCGTCATTCGCCTCAATGCCCGTCAAATGATTAATCGATTACTTCAATCAGCCGCTATCTCAAGGCCAATCCAAATCCAACCGGTGAGCACGAATCAACCAATGGACACGGTGACGAGTGCATGCGCAACACCGTTCACTTCTTTAACATTATCCACAGTTATCTTCGCTTTTCAAGACTCACGAAAATGCAGTTCTGATGGTAACATCCTAACGCATTTCTTGTCACACGCATGCAGGCACACTCACAGAGCTCACCGACCCTCACCGGGATCTTTACACCGCCACCGCGCGGGGTCACTTGCAAGCTGGCAGCGGTCCGCCGCAGAGGCAGTCGTTGTTGGCGAAGGACGCCGCCTCGAGGTGGTCGAATGGGGAGCCGGTGGGGATGGTGCCGCAGAGGTGGTTGTGGCTGAGATCCAAGTGTCCGACGAACGCCGCCGTCACCAGCGTCTTCGGCACGGGGCCGCTCAGCTGGTTGTGCGACAGATCCAGCGCCGTGTAGTACGAGTGGGAGCCGAACACGTCCGGTATCTCCCCCTCCATGGCGTTCCGGCTCAGGTTCAGTATGCCCAGTCCACGGCTGGAGAACAGCGCCGTTGGGATCTGGCCGGTCAGTCGGTTCGAGTCGAGAGACAGCGACGACAGCACCGGCACGGACCCGAGACTACCGGGGATCTCCCCGGAAATGCGGTTATGGGCAAGGTCAAGGTCCGCGAGCCGGGCCATATGGCCGACGGAGGAGGGGATGCCACCGGAGATGCGGTTGCGGGAGAGCAGGGCGCGGCTGAGCATGCGCAAGTTGCCGAAGTCGCCGGGGATGGGGCCGGATATCTGGTTGTTGCTGAGGTCGAGGTGCACGAGGGACGAGAGGGCGGGGAGGGAGGTGGGAATGGAACCGGATATCTGGTTGTTAGCGACGTTGAGGACGGTGAGGCGGGAGAGGTTGCCGATGTCGTCGGGGACGGGGCCGGACAGGCGGTTGCCAACGAGGTCAAGGATGCGGAGAAAGGGGAGGGAGGTGAGGCAGGGAGGAACGGGCCCGGAGATCTGCTTCCAGTCGGCGAGGATGAGAGTGGTGAGACGGTCCAGGCGGCAGATCTCCGGCGAAATGCGACCGTACATGATGGGGTCCTGCGACTCGCCGCGGAGGGAGACGTCGGCGACGCGCCCGGTGGTGGGGTCACAGCTGACGCCGTACCACTGGGAGCAGCAGTCGTCGCCAGTCCACGAGGAGAACATTCCCAGGCGCTTCTCGGACAAGGCGGAGCGAAAGGCCAGGAGCGCATCACGGTCCGACGTCGGGCACCCGGAGCTGCCTCGGACGCACGCCGCGGCCGCAACAACGACGACGACGAGGACGAAAGAGAGCAAATGAGGCGCCATGGATGGAGGAGGGATGGTCCGGCGGGGGTTTGCCCTCCCTGCCCCCTCGCCCCTTTAATAACCACCTCCGGACCCAGGTCCAAAGCAAGCATAACAGCAGTAACTGAAGGTGAGGAAACGCGTGTCCATACCTGAGCGGCGGAGTCGCAAAGCAGCCACGGTGGGAGGCATGGGCCGGATCAAGCGATTGGGTGACGCGGGCCCATTGTCCAGCGAAAAGATTGTGATGTTAATTACGTAGACAGCCCAACGGTACGATGGTGACGTAGGGAGGCTCCGACGAGAAAGCGTACGATCTCGAATTCTCGTCTTGATTGCCAATACAGATGGCAAGTGCGCATGGAGGCTCCCCCCCAATAATTGCACATGTTTGCTCCTGCCCCTGCTAACAAACGACATTTATATCAGGAGGATGATTTTGGAGGACTTCTACTTTACTGTATATTTCATCAAAGATTGTTTCATATGAGCTTTTATTTGATTTTTTTTTTTTTGCCCATATAAACACACTGCTGTTCCTTCCTGACATTACAACTTGATGCAGGATAAACTAGTTGCCAGGGAAGGTGCACTAGAAAACAGAGAGATTTAGAGCTTGGATGCACTTAATGCTTGTTGCTTTTTTGCAAGGAGCATAACAGGCATGGAACTAATGAACAGGATTCTGCCATCCTCTTCCTATTACTCATTTGCTAGGACTATCTATAGGTATGAATTCAATATCCTTTTATGCATCAACTAAATAAACATAAGCTCTTCAGATAAATTAATACATTTATTCAACTCAAGTCAATATTCTAAAGATATATAATAAGGGTGGTATATAAGAAAAATAATATGTGAATCCCAGCAGATGCAAAGGTTGACCTCCTCTACAAATGAAGCATTAATGAAACCCTATTTTTTTTTTATTACAAGATAAGAAGCGTAAGAATAATTTATGATTCATTGGCAACTTCTCTTATATAGTTTGTTTCCAATTCTTATTTGATGCACTACAGCAATTGTGTTCAGAATTGATGAAATTGCTTTTTTAGATTATGCTATTCATCCATTCCATTGATTAAAAACTTATTGTAAGCTTGTGATCATGAACCATTGTTAAACTCAATCTTGGAAATCATAGTGGAAAGAAAGAACAAAACTCAGACTGACAGAACATGGTGAAAGAAAGGAAGGAAGTAGAACCAGAGCAAGAATTTTAGCTTCAATGAAAAAAAAAAAAAATGATGATGAAAATTTGGAAATGGCCAGCAAAGGAGAATTGGAGCTAGGAGGTATGAATTTTAAAAGTCTAGAAGGGCTTAATATCATCAATTTCTAAGGGGAAAAAAATCCCATAATTATGAAAACAATCAGCAACCAGGAGAAAAAATCATAACTGGTTTATGAACTTATAGCAATGAAACTAAGCCTTTTACTTGGTGAAAATGCTTGTCTCTCCGGAGAGGAGGTAGGTACCAATTGTGGATTTTTGAAATCATAATCTCAATGTCAACATGGATTTTGCTAAGGACCATATAGTAGAAAGAAGAGATTTATAATTAAAAGACACAATAAGGGCATTTCTTAACCAAAAGTACATCAAATAGATGAAATAAATAGGCCTAGCAAGCATCTCTTATCAATGAAATTTAGACGAGAATTGACGGAATGTCATACTACAATAGATGGAACCTTCACCTATTCCGCCTTTTGTGACGGATTTCCAAAAAGAAGCGACTAATACTGCATAAACACTACCAGAAGTGAAAGGCATGACTAGGATCAAACTAGTTTTGCTTCCTTTGAGGCAATAGACATGTGCAAACTCAAAAAATAAAACCATCTTTACATTACTTATTACTAGAGAATAAGTGACATAAAGAACAGAATAAGGTGTTCCATTTTGTATAAAGCCTTGTTGAATTACTAAAAGATGCTCAGCAACTTGAATAAATCTCTAGAATTTCTTTGGCAGCTCTCAATTCGACTCGAGAAAGATTGGTTGAACCTAATTCCTCTGACCTGCATTCACAATGATTTGTTGGTTTCTCGGCATGCTTTGTCCTACCTTTAATACATTAGACCATGACTCACCTCATCTGGACCCATTGATACAATGAGTCAAGCAATGTGACTAAATATGCATAGGCTATTGATCTTAGAGAACAGCAAGCGAATGCACACTGCTTGATTCATTTGCAAGAAAAAAGACTAACCTCATGCATACACAATGTAACTCAAGCAAAGGAAGAACATAAACAGGTAGGTTTCTTTTTTTGATCCCAAGTTCAATTTTTTTTTACTTAATGAGATTAATTTCAGCTAATAATATGTCCAAGACGATCCTGTTGATCGCTTAAAGAACCAAAGATCTTCCACCCACAATCGGTGGCAAGTTTACATGACTAGCGAGCTGGTTCGAGACCTCAGTTTGCACATCCTCCGAATCAAATTGTCCCACATTTTTCAAGCAAGGGAACATTTTGAATTATAGCAACATTTCAAGAAAATTTGACGGGCATATCCAGAATCATGCACCCAACTAAATAGAAAAGCAAAGGGATCTGGGTTTACCTGAGAAACGAAGGAGACGATGGGTTCGTTCATCGATCAGAAGTCGAGGGCCATCTGGATGTTCTTCTCTGCGAACCCGCACTTCTCGTAGAACGACCTCAGATCGGGCGTGCAATCGAGGATGACCTTGTAGCAGCCAGCGGCCCTGGCGTGGTTCGAAAGGTAACGAACCACCCGCTGCCCAAGGCGGCGGCGGCGTCGACGACGACGTCCTCGATGTGGCCGACCTTGCCGCCGCCGCGGAGGAACTTGCGCTCGATAAAGACGCTGCCGGTAGCGACGATCCGGCCAGTGTGGCGGTCCTCGGCGACGACGATGAGGTGGTCGTCGCCGAAGGCGGCGAGGTCAGCGAAGCGGGCGCGGAAGTCCGCGTCGGAGAGGGGGCCGGTGGTAGGGCTGAGCTGAGATAGTAGCTCGACAAAACCCTTGCCGTTGTCGGAAATCTCGAGGCGGCGTAGCTGGAGAAGCAGATCGTCTTCCTCACCGTCGACCGCCGTCGTCTCCGATCGCACGTCCATTCCGCCCGACATCTTCCACTCCCGGTTCGCCTCCCGGATCGGGTTAGACCACAGAGAGAGAGAGAGAGAGAGAGAGAGAGAGAGAGAGGCATCAACTATTACAATGCACGAAGATTATCGGATCCATCAGGATCCGAGTCCAAATCCGAACAGCTAGCTTGAAATATAAGCGATACCAGCGGGAGCCCAACGGAAGGATCGCTTGACCTTCTTCGTGGGCTTGTCGGCTTATTTGGGCCATTATGCTGTTTCTTACCTTCTTCATTGTATGTTAAATAGATTCAAAGATTTCGATCTCTTTCCCAAGCTCGCATCATCCATAGAACAGTACTAGTAATCGCTATTTATTTCAACAGCTCGCGGAAGCACCAAATCCATGACAAACAATGAAAAGCCAAAGAGAAGTAATCGCTAGTATCTGCAAAGAACCCTGCACCTGAGAACGCTATCCTCGATGTAGAACCCTGGCACGACCATGGTCTTAACTCGGGCTGGGATTTGCGCTCTTTTTCTGCCTAAAAGAATCTCTTCCATGTAGAGGGGATCGAAGTTTTGGTCTTCCTCAACTCGCAGTATCATCAGAGGTGGGCTGAAGGAAAAAGCGAGCAAGTGAAGCAACCAAATGCATTTGGCGGCCACAAAGAAGCACCGGAGGAGCTGTTCAGGCCATGCTGTAGACCAGTTTAGCAAGGAAACAACGCAGCTCATTTTTCTATCACAAAACCTGCTGAATTCTTCGCTGTAGGACGTCGTCCCCTTGCACAACACCTCATTCCAACTCAAGTTCCTGAGTGAAATGAATGATGAGAAATTGTCCTGACGATCTTGCCGTGGATCTAGAAACTTTGGCGAGCCGTTCTTCTGGAACACACAGTTCTCGAAGTCCTGATACATCGATTGGTTGATGAGAGCTTCCAAAACATGGTATGTCAACGCTTTGGAGTATTTATTGCTTGATGCCATCCGGTGAGGTTGGAGAAGCAGATTCAGCTGCTCCATCAGATTGCAATCCGTCTCTTCAATTTGATGGATCAGCATCTTGCAGAACTGTTTGATGGAGAGCCTGGCTTCTGATACCATTTGCAGAAAGCCCTCCACCATCACCTCGTGGCCGACGGGCATCAGTTCGTCTTTGATGCCACCACTGGATTTTGTCCTCGTTGACAAATTAGGCCTGTCCAGAACCTGATCGTTCTTCACATGCTTTGTCTGCTTTAGAGCCTTCTTCAGCCCTTCACAATGTGTTTCCAAAGTGATTAGCTTTTGTTGTAGCTCTCCCAGTGAAGATCTCATTTCCGAGACTTCTGCAAGTGCTGCATCTCTGTTGTTGTTCGCTTCGAGCAGCTCCTTCTTCAGTGATTCAAGTGAAAGTAATCCCCACTCCAGAAGAAGATGGGCCATGTCTTCAGATTCTACCGGATTCGGCGGCATCTCTGGCTTGGGCTTCTTCTTTGATCTTGGAAATAACCATGATAAAAGAGGTCCTCTGTGCTTCGTATGCTCATGCATCGGTGGCTCCGAGTCATGCAATGAGCTTGTCGCTAACTTCGACTTCTTGTGCTCACCTTCAGGTTCCCTATTAATGGTTGCAGGCTTGCATGTGTTGCATGTTGTGATGGCTTCATACACCGGACTGGTTCTGCTACTTGAAGAACTGAGGACATCGGCCACCCGAAAAGCTTGCAGTTTGTGGTTTACGCATGTTCTTCTCTTGGAGAAATGCTCATTGGTAAAGCAAACGTTTTGCTCACTGTTGGATGCAGAAACGACCCTTCTACCCATGTTTACTGCTTCATCATTTGTGCCTGTTCCTAGATTGATAGATCTCCAGGTTTCCGATAAGCTTCGATCCTCTGGTTGGATATAGCGATGATCCCAAAAGGGTTCTTCTTCATAACTCTGTCAAGCAGACAACTGAAGTCACAAGCAAAGAACCAGATAAATGATGGAAACTTAACAGCAATTCTCTACAACCAGCATCAGCTCTAAGAAGAACATTGACATATCTCAACGCTGATTCATGCAAATCAGCTACGAAATATAACTAAATCACCTTATTCCCCACTTTTCGATCCTCAAAAGAAACCAGAATCAATAGAGCATAGACTAACGTCGAGAATCCACCAAGGTCGAACCGAACAAAGCACAATCGAAGGACCACGCCAAGTTAAGGCCTTTCCCTTCCCACAGGGAAACGATACGACCGGAACTAAAACCTCTCTAGGTGCCAAGCAAATGAGGTAAAAGGCGAAGGGCAGCGAGAGGTCTCACCGGTGTGAAGACAGGGTAATCTTCGGCGGCGCACAGCGGATTGGAATGCCGCGAGAGCGAAGGAGAAGCGCCGACGGGGGGCCCGAGGACCGCGGAGCCACCAAAGTTACTCCTTTTTAGCAGTGCCGCGTGCAGGGACCTCAGCTCCACGGCCTTGGCAATGGCGGCCTGGAAGTCCTCGCGTCGGGTCCCATGCGCCTGAGAAGAAGCGGTAGAAGAAGCCATGGCGCCTAGAAGCTATCAGAGCGCGGGGATTGAACTCAGAAGGACATGGTGGAGTGGTCATAATACTCAAAAGAGAAAACTTTGACAAGAATATAGTAGGAGGAAGAAGGGGAGAGGAAATCCAAGGCTGGTTTACTCTAAAAGGTCGGAGATGGGGCAGGACAGAGATCAGAGACTTGTACCATAGACATAGTGAGGAAACTGGTATAAATATCCAAGTTTACCGTGCATGAGAAAATGCTGATGGGCTTCTCTATAATTCACAGGTCTGAGAGCTGTATGAACAACGTAGGCGTCTGAATCGAAACTGGTATAAATATCCAAGTTTACCGTCACGATGTTTCACGGCCATGCGGCTGAAGTCGACATTTCACGGCCAGGATACAGTCTGCATCATAACCTGGAACAGGGGAAGCTTGTCGTCATGGCAACATCAAAAGATTAAAGCGTCGGGGTACGTGAGTTCTGTCCGGTCCATGTCTTGCAGCATCTGCTTTCATGTTGACAATGTCAGCACGGTCACTTGGTCGGGGAAAAGAATGGTCGAAGAAAGAAAAGGCCGAAACGCCTGACGAACAGGAAGAGAGAGGAGTCCGGGGCGGCCCGGCTAGCTGGGGAACTACAGACTGTGGTTGTGGCTACGACACCCTCGGCATGCGCTTCCTTTTCCGGACTACCGTCGTGTGCCATCTTCTTCCTCATAGATGCGGTAGGATTCGATTGTACAGTGGGACTCCATCAGCGCCTCAAGCCCTTCGGTGGTGATAAGATCATGAGTCACTTTCAAGCTTTTGCTTGAATTAGTAGTCGATTTCTCGGAAGGTGACAAGCACCTGCTGCCGACAGGGGTTCGTTCTTTTGGAGCGCAGAGACGTTCCCTCCTTCCCCGCTCATTTGACACAAAAATGAGAAGCCTGCATGCATGTCCATCCTACCATATGCCTGAGGTTGGGTGGGAGTTCTTCTCCTGCAGGAGTGATCGAGGTTTCCATCTTTCTGACAAGAACAAAGCAACCATTTGAACAAGACTACAACTGAACATTGAATTCTGGGTTAACTTCTCCTAACTGTGGCAGCTGCAAGGCAAAAGATCAGAAAGAGAGCAGTAGTTGCCCTTGGATCTCGCCGGCTTAACAGGGACTGAAATCCGATCTTTCTGCTTCTGATGCTTGGCGAAACCACTCATGATAAGCCGATTTATCCGATGGGTCGGTTCCTTCAGAATGCTTTCCCAGCTGAATGCCCCTTTGATCGAGCCTGCTGTTCCTCTGGGAAATCTTGTTGCTTCCAAGAAGACATCTTGTGTCTTGGAACGAAGTAGAAACGACATCGACTGTAATTTTCTTCATCCTGCCTCGCGCGCTATTCTGAAATACCAATTTTTCGATTCAACAGTTGCTGAAATCAGTAGCATTCCATCATCTGATATCAGAAGAGCACGGCTTGGTTATAGTGTGTCGCGGAATGCTCTGGTTTTTAAGAAGTGGCTAAATCATCAGCGGAATCATTCCTTCTCTGCCAGTCGAGCTGCTTTCACCGACTCCAACTTGGCCGTGGTGGACGTAGACGACGGTCGTGCTGCCAGATCACGAATCTCCCGTGTGAACCGAGTTGATGCCCAAATTGCTCTCTTTGAGTACCTTCACAGTACCAGAAGCCTTTGTGTCACAGTTTATTAGCAAGAACTCGCTCATGTTCTTCCAGGGTCTCCTCGCGAAGATCGAGGACGATCATGACGAAGGCAGGTCGTTCACCGAGTTTCTTCGCCATAATCCCATCAATGAGGTTGAGCCGTCCTTTGGGAGATTGGGTCTGAAGTCATCGGAGTTTGTATCCCCTTCTGCCTCACAATTTGATGTTTCTTGGTGATGGTGATGTCTTGCTTGAAAACTACCACATTCTTTGTAATTATGGAGTTCCTCCAAGTAAGATCGGTAAGATGCACAAAGAAGGAACCGACTTGTTCAAGTAAAAGCGTTGATAATTTACCTAAATTTGATGGGAATTTTCTTCAAGAAAACACCAAATTTTTGTCGAAGCTAGGATTTGTTGAGAACTCAGATGAGATGGCGAAAGCACATTGCGAGTTCCGGGGCAGAGGTGACCAACTGCAGGAGAGATTTGAGTGCCTCTCTCTCTCTCTCTCTCTCTCTCTCTCTCTCTCTCGGCAAGAACCATAGCTAACTAAAAATCAATCTTACTAGTAGAATTAAAAAATGTATACAATATAATATAATTATTACTTGCCTCTTCCATATTTTAAAGCTACGAAAGGCATAGAAACTTTAAAGCGCTCATAAAAAGGGAACTAAACTATAATGTTTAAGGTTTTCGCCCAGGTTAATGTATTTTGGAAAGATATACATCAAACGCAGATATGTTACCTTAGTCTAAACATATATCAACTAGCTAAATTGGTAGGAATTTTTAAGCCTTGATAAGTAAGGCATTGAATGGGAATGAATTTTTCTCAGATACTCAATTCATGTTCATCAAACTATTAAGTACAGAAATGGAAACCCAAGTCATTTTTCATTCTTGTATACGTTTGCTAGCCGGAGAAAACTATTTACAATCAATTTTTATTATTTATAATCTCATTTTTAATATTTTAATATTTTTAAAACTATATAAATATCTTCTTTTTTTTTCTTTTCTTATTTTTCCTCGTCTGCCTGCGAGGAGATACAATAAGGGGTTGTGGAAAAAAAAATTAAGAAGAAAAAATCTGACATTGTAAAATAATAAAAAAATATTTTAAAAAAGAGATTATTGATGGTAAATAGTAAAAGAGGAGACCCTAATTTTATCGAGATATCCGACCGATATAAAGTTGGCGTGGTAGGAGAAAAGGTGGAATGGGGTGTGCGCGGAAGAAGAGATGGGAGGAGACATGTCCGGGTGAGGCGGTGAAGAGAAATGTGCGAGTGAGGGCGGAGAAGCTCCACAAATGAGCCCTACAAAGATTCAAAGAAGGCAGTCGAGAGCCAGCGAGGGAAAGAGGAGAGAGATAATGGGGCGGAAGAACTTTCCTGTTCTGGAGGTTCATCCCCTCTTCCCCCTGTCTTCCGTTCATTCACCTTCCGGAGGCTCTTCCCATATACCCACTTCGTTCCTCGTCCGTTCCCCGATTCTCCTCCCCCCCATCCGAGGCACATCCGTTTTCCGGTTTCTGTCGGATTCCATACGGCGACCATGGTCATTTCCTCTCTGTTCACGACGCCTGCAGCTCCGCCGCTTCTCGCATGCAAATCGGGGTTCGATCAGGCGCCTCTGCCTGTTCACATGGTATGCTGTATCTCCCACCTGCTCTTTCCACTTTCTTTTTCTTCCTTCCTTCCTTGCTTTCTTTTCCTTTTCTTTGACGGCGTGTTATGTTTCGAAAATGGGGCCTCCGAGCGCTTTGTGGCTAATTATTAGGCTTGACCTTAGGTGATCATGAGGTAATAGGCACTCTCACTCTCACTCTCAAATATTAAGAAGCAAATTGTAGAGACTTGTCACACTCGATAAACAGAAATCAGATTAGATCTCACAACTTAGATCGATCAATACTGGAAGAACAAAGAACTAGACCAAGTGAATTGTATATGTAACAATGCTCCTAAGTTGATTGATGGAAGAGACTTGATTTACGGGCCTGTCCCATGTACGAAAGATTCATTTATGGCGAGGACAGTTTTCAAACTATATACATTAGAAACATTAGTAAGATCATGTAGGAGGATTTGAATCCATCTCCTCAGGCAACCCTTTGGACGAATTTTGGAGATACACGACATGATGATGCTTTTCAATGAATTTCTGAAAAGATCATTCCCAATGAAAAATCCGAGGTCGCAAGAATAAGCATCATAGGGAGAGGAGACAGTACTTGTACTCTTTTTTTTTTTAATGATCTGAAACACATTACTCAAGTATGGATATGGCAGATCACTTATGGCTTAACATCATTTTTTACATAGGATGTCACTGTTCAATGTGTATATGGGTCAATGTCAATTAAAGTTGCAGTGAATTAGGGAACACCTCTTGATCAACTTAAGATAGGGATCTCAAATATCAAATTGAAGCTGGACATCGCATTGAAGTACTGATATAATGTTGAAGAGTGGAGGATCAATATGTATCTTATGTGGACCAAGCACATGTATGCTCACCAATGCACAGCTGTTTGCTATATCTTTTATTATCATTTTCATTACTGAATTGATGGCGATGGCATATACATACTTCCCATGCTTAGACTGGAATTTATGGGAATAGGAGCTGTTACTTAAAGCTTTTTCTAGTCCTTTCTGTAATTGATGTAACTGATGCCTGGACAGATGCTGAAGCAAATTCAACTTTATGTAAAATCAAATATGGCCCTAGTTTATCAGTCTTTAATATCCATAGTTGCAACTCATTTCCCTCAATATTTCCTTCTTTTGCAGAGGTTTGACATATCTAAGTCATCACAGCTGTCTAATGGAAGATTGCCGCCACTTGGGTTTTCATGCACACATCAGGATAGCATAGTTGCCCTGAATCCTGACAGTACAGTGAAGCCTGAAGGTAGAGTGAAAATATTCTCTGGGTCAGCAAACTTTCTGCTTGCACAGGTTTTTTCTCATCTTTGTTATTCTGTCGTTGTCCCATCAAATGCTTGACTTTGTGTGCTTTATGGTTTCAAGTTTTCCAAGAATATTTACATTCAGAAATGATTAACAATATTCAACTTATTTATTATGACCGAGACACTAAAATTGTAATTGTTTCCAAGATCCTTAAGTAATAAATTGCTAGCGATGATAAACTGAGAGGTCAAATGTTCCCAAGCATTTTGGTTTAGAAACTTGATAGTTCCCTTTATGTTAGGACAAGGTACCTACTAGGATGACACAAAGTGGATTCATTTTAGAAGTTCTCTAATGGTACAAGTGGAAAGGCATTGATATGATCAAGAACTACAGAGAGTATGATTCATGCCATTGCGCAGGTTAGGCAAATAAACTAATAAGCAGTGGTGAGAACACCATAATGAGCAAGGGTAAATAAAAAAAAAACATGAAGTTAGTGAATGACTTATCTGCAACTTGGTGCCAAATGTTTTATAAGATGTCTCTTGTCCAATAATCCCTCTATTCTTCTTACATTGTCCTGGAGTTTTCACAGCAACCTTGAAACTGTTTGCTTGGTTGTTGAATATCTTTCTCATTTCCTCGCTATTTTTATTTCTCAATAGATCCAATAGATTTATCAAGTATCAACTACGTTGCTTAGTTGTTATCTGCAAAATAAACATGTTAAAATTTAAGAGCTCATCTTAGGTTGCTAAAAGCTTGCATCTAGCAACATTGTTCAGCAGATATGTTTAATACTTGAATACATTTAATGGTTTTTGACAAGCTAGTTTTTTCTTATTTTCAGTGTCTGTACTGGTCTCATACATGTGGCTATTAATGCCAATTTCATTTCAAGATATAAAGAAACTTAAGCACAAGTTTAAATTCCAGCAGCATCCTTTGTGCTGATTGGACACTCGCATGAGGAGTGTCACCATGTCAAGCTGCCTGAGTGTTCACCTACGGTTGTCATGCCTGTGTCACCCAAAAAAAATAAAATGAAGACCATTAGAAATTTCATATATAGCCTGTATACCATGTTATTTGAATCCATCTATACTCTTAACTTTGCTGTAACTAAGATTTATATTTTTGTTTAATAAAGTTGAACCGAGTTTCCACTTTTTCTGCACCTGCAAAACCTTATTGTTTCCATCTTGATTATGAAGTAAACAAAATACTAATATTATTATCGTGCACTGTTTGGGTAATAATATTGTGCAATATTATTATCAAAACCCATTATTAGGATATGGTTCAAGCCTAATTTGATTTAGATCTTTGGTTAACACTAATAGACATAGTATACTTTTACCTAAAAAACTTGTGTACAAATGTTAATTTTCAAGTGATGCTACATAATTGTACTTTGAAAAATTTTAAAGGCAAATATACAAAAACTTTCATTTTTTGTTTTTCTGTTTAATTTTCTTTTCTCTTGTTCTATATCCAGGGTGGGGGATATGTGGGTGGGGCCAATTAGTACTAATTCTATTGAATGAATATGAGAAAAAGCATGTAACTATGTAGAATTATGTGCGGTTATGCCGTAGTAAATTGTGTTTAACCTGTAATTCTCAGCATCCTTTTGGATCTTTACTGCCTCCTCTACACTTGGACCCCTTTGTCAGTTTTCACTTGTCAGTTAGAAGTTCTTCATCTAAATATAGCCTTTTGAGGTGGAGTTTATGTATAAAATCACTTTCTTTATTTGATTAATCGAGTAATGCCAATGCACAGGTCAAGGCATTCAGATCATATCCTTGACCAGGGTTCCCTTGCACTGGCTATTTTTCCTGAAATAGCAAGCAAGAAAACATAACTAGGTTCATGTTACATAATCAAGGATAAATATAGGCAACTTTAAATGCCAGTGTAATTATTCTGGTGTTAATGACAAGCACCAGATGGTATGCATGGCACTGTAGTGATTGTTGGAATTAGTATCCAGATGCTTCTTTATTGCTTACTTTTTTAATAATATAAATACTTTTTTTTTCTTGTTCAAATGCTCATACATCATATCCTTTGAGCTTTTCTGCATGTACTTAGGAAATTGCCTCCTACATGGGCATGGAACTTGGTAAGATTAACATCAAACGCTTTGCTGATGGGGAGGTCTACGTGCAACTGCAAGAGAGTGTAAGGGGCTGCCATGTGTTTCTTGTGCAACCAACATGCCCCCCAGCAAATGAGAATCTTATGGAGCTCTTGATCATGATAGATGCATGTCGGAGAGCTTCCGCACGATCCATTACAGCTATCATTCCATATTTTGGATATGGTAGAGCAGATAGAAAGGTAAATAAGTTCAATGCAATTGTATTTTTTGGCATTCCCCTAGGGTGTTACTGATTTATATTTGATAAAAGCAACCAAAAGACATCTTGGTCATTGAGACATGTGATTCTCCAGCAAAACATAATTCCTTCGATTCCAGATACTTAGAATTTCCTATTACATGTTGAAGATATATATAATTTTACATTAGCACTGAGCATCTTTTTCTATACTTTTATTTCATGTATGTATCTATCATGATGATCTGTTCTTTATTATTTTGATTGACATTTCTTAATCGTTCATGCTTCCAGACTAAAGAACGTGAGTCCATTGCAGCTAAACTTGTTGCAAACCTGATCACAGAAGCTGGAGCCAACCGTGTTGTTTCTATTGATTTCCATTCTGGACAGGCAATAGGATATTTTGATATTTCTGTTGACCAAGTGTATGGCCAGGTAGCTCTCAATTATGTGTTTTATTTAGATTAAGGGTTGTAACAAGAACTTTTCTTTTCCTATTTTTGTTCCCATTTTGTCAAAGTGGAGATCTGATTATTTACTTGTTCCTACGAAACGAAGAGACCATCTAAAAACAATTGTTATAGGGAAAAATTACCTATTATGAAATCCAAAAGCTGGGTCAAATTTCTCTAATTTTATCCTTTTTGTGCTACTTAATGTTGGTTGTAATTGGAAGAAACTAGTAAGTAAATTCTTTATATTAAGTTATTTATAAATAAAAACATAGGAACATGATAAAGAACTTCATTCTGCAACATTTTGGAGAAGAGTTTATGTAGATATTCCATCTTATAGTTACATTTGTCTTACATGCTAAAGACCTAGTCAATGAGACAAGTCATTAATAAAGAGCTATATGTGGAAAATTCATTGCACAAACTGCTATAAAGAAATTAAGATTCAGTCCTTGAGAAAGGAGACCTCAAACATACCTCATGGTGGCAAGGAATAAATCTCTGTTTATCATTACTGCTATCCTATTACCTTAACGTGCCTCTATCAGTGCATCTTTCTGCAATTTATGCAATTGCCTCCAATATCAAAAGTAGTTCTTGTCTAAAGAATTATTACATGTACCTATTTCTTATTGAAAGTTTTTTTTTTTCCTTGGTTATCATGATTATCTTATTTTCTTTTCAAGCTTACATATTACTCCAGTTATCTAAAGAAATGACAAGAAGGGCACTAACATTGACTGGAAGGATATTCAGGGGAATTGGGACAGGTTTATCAAATTAAAACTTGATATTCCATAATTTTATATAGTTAATGGTCAAACTCTTATCTGTTTCTTCTTATGGTACATGTTGACAGGCAGAGAGAGCATAACACAAATAATTATGTACATTTTATCATGTCACTGTCAGAAAGCAATAAAGAATAAAAATACTTTGCTTTGTAGACTAGTTTCTTTTAATACAATTTTTCATGCCAAAGCTTTCTTTTGTCAAGGCTACATTATGTTTATTTTAGCATCTAAGGAGCAGGCACAATCACTTGGTTCGTTGTGTCTGTTCCCTCCTTCCAAATTTGGGTATATTTAACCTGTTTTGAGGATATTATAGTGTTCAGTAAGGACTGTTGTATATAAAGTTTAGTTATCTAACTATTTATAATTTGGTTTTGATGTATGCAGCCCGTGATTTTGGATTACTTGGTTAGCAAAAACATTCCTTCAAAGGACTTGGTTGTTGTCTCACCTGATGTGGGTGGTGTTGCTCGTGCACGTGGTTTTGCCAAGAAGTTGTCAGATGCACCTTTAGCTATTGTCGACAAAAGGCGTCAAGGCCATAATATTTCTGAAGTGAGATGCAGTTAATGCAGTTGTGTTTTGCATTACCTGTAATTATTTTTTATTTTGTTCCTGGGTGTTGAAAAGCGAGATTGCACTTTGCATCTAATATCATGACACCATCTCTGGGGACGATATACTCTACTCTTTGTGGAATATAATACCTAGTTCTCTATACTTTATACTTTATAATACCTAGTTCTTCATCTAAAAATGTGATTTGATCTTTTAGGTTATGAATTTGATTGGTGATGTGAAAGGAAAGGTTGCTGTTTTGGTGGATGACATGATTGATACTGCTGGTAAGCTTTTATAAGTTTACTTAACATATTGGCATCACTGATGCATCTTTAATAGAATTATTCACATCTCTTCTTGCTTCTGTTTAACATCTTCATGGATTCAGGGACTATCACTAATGCAGCAGCTTTATTACAGCAGGAAGGTGCTGATGCAGTGTATGCATGTTGCACTCATGCTGTTTTTAGGTAAGCAATGAATGCCATATTCATTTATAATATATCAATAATGGAAAATCAACTGTTTGAAATTGTCCCAGAAAACTTTAATCAGTAAGGAAGACTTGTTATAGCTACTTAAACCCTTCTTTTCTTGGGATATTTTCACCATTCAGCAATGATGCCTGTTGCTGTTGATGATGTTGGTTCTTTTTAGATGAAATAGATATCTTCTGTTCAGCATAGTATGTATTTTATAAATTAGGCTTATTAGATGAATGCTATGGTTATGACTGTAAAGAGCATAATGTAGAGTAGGTTTAGAACGTGTTTTAGTTAATATTCTAAATGACAGCAAATATCCTGATTCTTTCCTTTAATTAGGGAATTTTCGTTATATCTTTTCCTCTGATTTTCTACAAGATTTTTTTTTTCTCCATTGATTTTCCAATATATATTGTCTACTTCAATTTTATGCATTATCTATCTTCTTATCATCACCCTGGATGTGTTTGCTTTTCGTTTCTTTTTTTTTTTTCACAAATTCAGTCATGTACCATAATATGCATAAATTGTTAAACAAGATTCCCAAGTAAACTTTTTTTAAATTTTTTTTGTAAGAATCTCTTGTACATTCTTCAGTTGATCACATCATAATGACATAAAATTCTTGTGCTTGAAATTAACCAGACAAGAGTAACTAAAGCGTCAAGAAAAGGTAGAAAAAGAATAGGATCCAAGAGGATATTTAGAGTAAAGATCAAGTGAAATGGTCAATCAAATGAAGTCATAGTAAATTAGCCTTCATTTTCGTTTTTATGGAAACACATGAATAGATTAGACAACAGATATTGCACATCCCAAGAAGTTGCTGATTCTAATGAGAAGTTGCTGATGTTTGATATGCACTCCTGCTCTTGCATTACCCATTACATTGTTTCTAGACAGCCAAGCAAGTGGTGATGGTAATGACCATTGGTCTTGGAGAATGCAGTAAATGGAAGACCGGAAATTGTCTAGTGACGAACAAACAGGAAAGAAAAATGATTGCAGAGTAAAATCTCAATCATTAATGACACTGTATCCATTTTGTGTGCAATGTGTCAAACAACCAATCTTGCACATTTACCATTAGTTTTGGAGCATGCAGTAAAAGGAAGACCTGAAATTGTCTGCCGACAAACAAAGTAGGATAGGAAAATAATTGCAGAGTAATCTCTGTATCGATATTAATACTGCATCTATTTATGTGCAATCCATCGCAACGACCTGTCTCCTACACATGTTTTTATCGAGGAAGAAGAACAATGCCATGCACGAAGAGATGGATGGAACTATCCATCCGGAACTTAAAATTTGTCGTGATCGATGGATGTTGATGGAAAAAACCACGTGTGACCAGTAATTCTTTTATTCATGTGAAATAAATGCTTGCTTTTAGATGGCGTGGTATTTTGGTCGTAACAGGTACTGCCTTGTTTTTTCTGTAGCCCTCCTGCGGTAGAGAGGCTGTCCAGTGGTGTTTTTCAGGAAGTGATAATAACAAACACTGTCCCAGTTGCAGAACATAATTATTTCTCTCAACTTACTGTCCTTTCCGTCGCAAACCTTCTAGCCGAGACCATCTGGCACATACATTCTGATGGCTCTATTAGTGGTATGTTCAAGTAAGGAGGTTGTGGCAGGTAATTTCTACTAATCTTTGTTCATTGCTGATTAATGTACTTCTACCTTCACCGTTAAATTGACTCAACAACTCAGTTCTCATATCTGTCTTGGAAGTTTTCATATTAGAAGAAGGTCAAATCCCATCGGTCAAGCTTGATTCTTTAGTTGAATACCATTGTTTTCAATGTTCTGAGAAGTGAAACAGATTTATCGTTAATCGCTTCTAGATTCCCTTTTATTTAAATTTGCACATTCATTTACTCCTAGTTTTAACATTTTTTCTTGGTACTAGAGGTGTTTAGTTCCATAGGCTAAAGTTTATTAAATGATGTTATTGTTGTTGTCTCGTGTAGGAGGAATTTTGATGAAGTTCATCATGGGCTTGGCAAATTGAGCAGGCAAAACCAAAAAAATTGCTGCTGGTATAAGTTGATGATGTCTTTTATTTTTGCTAAAAGAAGTCATTCAAGGAACCGAAGTTATATTGCCGACCTTTGTGTTCAACAACGAATGATTCGGAACACTGAAGTATTAACTTTTCTGTTGTTTCCAACCTCCCACGCCGCGTTGGCCGGAAGTATACCGTCTGTCACTCTTTATTTACTGCTTCCGCTCTGGAAAACAGACGGGTTTTGTTCTCAGGGGCTAGAATGTGATGAAAAAGATAAAAACATGCCTTTTTCTTCAGCTTATGCAGATGAGCCTTTTTGAAGCGTCGCACGACTTAGCGGTTGGAGTTGCAGTCTTCCTATATTAGATAACATGTTGCTGCCACACGAATTTATTGGGACATCATCAACATCCGACAGCGTCAGAAGCGGAACGCTGATGTGGTGCAACTCGGAGGAATCGTCTTCGGGAACAGGGACGCATGGGAGCATGTGTCTGACACTCTTGCTGCCACTAGAGAAGAATGGTAATAACTAGCAAAGCATCCGAAGAAGCCAAGTAGCATCAGAGGGAAGATAAAAGATGTGTGCGGATGAGTCCCGGATGAGGTAACGCACGAGTGTTGTGGACGCTGGATCGGTAAGGTTTTTAATTTTGTATCGTATCAAAGTTTCAGTTTGATATGGTACGATATAAATATATCGAATGATATATTTTAATATATCATATATATATATATATATATATATATATATATATATATATATATATATATATATATATATATATATATATATATATAACACGATCGAACCCGTACAATTTTCCCATGCGAAGGTAAAGGCAATGTTGTCTTGGTTTTCCCGTGCAAAAACATAAGGAAAAACATCGTCTCAACGACATTGCTCGGTTTTTCTGGTGCGACAAAAAAAAAAAAGAGGTGTCATCTCGCTTGGTTTCTTTTGCTGGGGAGAAGAAATTGTTTCTCCCCGTGATGCCGTCGAGACTTCATTATCGTCTTAGATCTTTAAGTTTTTTTTTCTTTCTTTTCCTTCTTTCTTCTTCTCCATAATTGATCTTTTTTTTCTTTTTTCTTTCTTTTTCCCCACCAATTGATGCTATCGTTAGTAGCGGATCGATACGTACAATTCGATACAAATGGTATTATTCAAAATTAAAATCCTTGATCGTTCTGTTCGTCACTCTGCTCATGTTAAAAGACGCCTAGCGGTAGTGCCAACGACACCATATAATATTATTGGATATCTGTCATTAAGACACAAAGACACGAGAAGAATATGCCCTCCTTTCCAATGATCAAAGCAACATCATTCTGCACCAATTTGAAATGATAGCTGCCATCAATATAATGTCACGAACGGTCATCGTACACTCGCAACAACTTCGTTCAACGAATCGTTCGTCGCTTATTCATGCTTGTACATATCCTTGGCTGTCTGTTTTGTTATAGTTTTGGTGTGTTTTCCTTGTAAAAATGTAAGAAATGACAGTTCGCAGCGCTATAGAATGGGGGAGAATGTCACGCCCGGCCCGTTGGCTCCAACGCCAAGGCCTTAGGAGATCCGGTGGGGTGCATTAATCCCACATCGGAAAGGAAGGGGGAGTGACTGGGCCTTATAAGCGTTAGTCTGGCAACTCACGTAAGCCGGTTTGCGTGGGGGTGCAACAGGGGCCATAACTTAGATTGGTATCAGAGCCACCCCCATGCCTTTACCGACTCACGCCAAGCGCCTCGGGTCAACACTTTGGGGGTAGGCAGGGTGGTCAATCCGTGACGAGGACGTCACGAGATTGAGTGGGGGAGAATGTCACGCCCGGCCCGTTGGCTCCAAGGCCAAGGCCTTAGGAGGTCCGGTGGGGTGCATTAATCCCACATCGGAAAGGAAGGGGGAGTGACTGGGCCTTATAAGCGTTGACCTGGCAACTCACGTAAGCCGGTTTGCGTGGGGGTGCAACAGGGGCCATAACTTAGATGATCGCTCGTTGCACCGATCAAAACTCTCCAAAATGGCTCCGTTTTCGCGTGCCACGACTTGTTTCCTGCAGCTCGTGATCGCTCCCAAAACATCAATCATCTCAGCTCCTTGGAACCACCCGGGTGGCACCATGGGGGATGGGTCTTCGAGATAGTGTCAAGCGTTGAACGTTTTCACAAGTTTGCACGTCATCTTAATGAAAACTTGCCTTCGCGCCAGGCACCCAGGAAGTAGTTGTTTGCGGACTTGCAGCTGCTCATTCACCCTTTTTTCCTGCACTCTTAGTGCTCATTGAATTACTTGTAAAACTTCTCTCTTAACGTGACGTCGGGATTTGTTCGTCGCTCGTTTCAACACTAATCAACTTTCTGTTTTACAGGTCCTACGGGGCCTGCATAAGGTTGTAAATTGGTTGATCCTAAGCGGACGCGCATGTCGCAAGGGCGCCTCAAGACTTAGGCAATCCCAACTAAGTCTGATCGAAGTGGGTACAAAGGTGCTTCGTAACTTAGGCAACTCTAGCTAAGTCTGTGACTTGTCGCCAAGGGTGTCTCATCACTTAGGCAATTCCAGCTAAGTACGTGATAATACGTAGGCATTAAAGTTTGCGCTGGTATCCGCTATTTACACAGAATTTATAAAAGAAATCATTAGATGAGTCAACCCAACAAGCTACGAAGGTGGGATATCTCTTTTAGAACTTATTTACAATTATGCTGAATCTGAGATATGGTAATATCTGATCCACTAGTCCACTCAATTATGTATTAACATATTGAAGTATCAGTTATGTGGTGTTGAAGTATTAATAAAAAAAATCAAGGTATCGACCATGTAACTATAAAGTATCGATTAGGTAATCACGTGATGTTGAGATATTGATCATGAGACATCAAGTCGACCACGTAACTATGAAGTATCGGTCATATAGTGTCAATGTATCAATCATGTGACTTTGAAGTATCGATCATGTAGTGTTAAAATGTGCATCATGTGATGTTGATGTGTTAACTATTTAATGTTGAGACATCCGTCATGTTCCTCGAATAAACAAAAAAATAATCTTTTTTCTCGACCTCTATTAAAGGTTGGAGTCCTTTTGACTTTGCAACCGGAGCGGATGTAGAGAAAATATGCTAAACCCCTAAAGCACACTTTATAGCATATGAGCAATAAGGTCAGGTTGAGGCAATTTGAAGCCTTATGTACTCTCCGACAAAAGCTATAAGATAATGCCTAGAGTTCGACGTCATCTAGGCAGTGAGAACTTCTAAAACTTGAAAGCCTTGACAAAAAAGTAAAGGGGGTGACATAGTGATGCAACTCATAGAGTCGGTCACTAAACCAAACATAAATCAGCTCATTTGGTACGAGAATATGATAAACCTCTTGAATATAATCCAAGTCGGAGGCCATCATAATAGAGTCAAAGTTGAACGAGTTAGCCAAAGGTGGTGGGACTTTGTCGCTTAAGAGATTTGCCCTCGAACGGGAAGCCTCGAAGCCACTTTAACCCCTTCTAAGGAGAAAGTTTCCATTATCGACACCAAGGGCAGTGACAAAATCGATGACCCATCATAATCTCAAGTGCTGGAGGAGAAAGTGGAAGAGAGGCATTCAGACCTTTATTGAAAGTTATGGAAGAATCTGAAGGCTAAGGTCTGAATACTTTGAATAATCTAAAGATGTGAGGATAAAGCATTATGCATAAATGTTGATGAGTTTTTCCTTGTGCAGTTTATTTTTAATTCTTTTTCTTCTTAGTTTGACTTATTCAAGATTCATTATAATATAAATAAGGATAAGTGAGACTTGAATGAGCAACTAGTATATGTGTTTAGAAAAAAATAAGATTAAAATATGAAAGATTTCATAATACTATGATTGAAGTGTTATCCATCAATTAAGTTTGTCATGTCTGAAATGTTGAGCAAACTAATGAAAAGAAAGCTTTCATAGTAAATTTTTATTTTTTGGCAAGAAAAGATACATGAAAAAGGGATGCAAAACTTAGCTTAAAAAGATAGGTATAAACTTGACATTTATACGTTTCGAATCAAACATTACATAAGTTCATTCTAATACTTGGTGGATTAATTTTAGTACTTCAACTCATGTGAACAATAATATATAACGATTTCTTTTAACCCGAAAACCAAAAGAATATAAAATATTCATCATTCTGGGGAATTATCTTAAAGTAAAACTGATAGTAATGAGAACTTATCGTTTACGTCTAGAGCTGAGTCATCTGATGGATTTTGCTGACATATGCTATGTTCTTATTATTTCTAGAAATTTAGTTTCTCTATCTAGAATTGTTAAGTTATGATATTATTTTTGCTTTTGTAATGATAAACTCAGCATATTTTATGATTATATAAAAAGTTAATTTTAGAATTCTGTGTAATAACTTATACACAATTAATTTGGATCTTGAGGTTATAAAGACATTAGTGATCATGTAATCAAATGTTAGACTAAAAAGTAGTTTCAATAAAAAAATATTATATATTATGACAAAAACGTTTAGGGTATATCTTTAAGGAAAGAATTGAAAGATTAGTATAGGATAATATTTTGAAAGATTTAGATTTCACTGATTTTGATTAAAGAACTCTCTAAGATTATTCATACTATTATCTGTGAACTACTCCATATTTCCTATTATAGTGAAGAAAGATATGTCATTATATTTATAGATAACTTGTCTAGCTATGTGTATCTAATACATGAAAAGTCTTATGTTGTTGACACTCTTGAAATGTACATAGATGAGGTCAAGAGATAATTAGATAGAAAAATTAAAATTATTTGATCTAATAGAGATGGTGAATATTATAACATATATGATGAATCCAGTTAAAATAATAATCCTTTTATTAGATTTTTAGAAAAGTAGAGTATTTATACTCAATATCCCTTACCATGTGTGTCATAATAGAATGATGCTATTGAAAGATAAAATCATACTTTTATGGACATAATTAGGAGTATGATGACTTATTCCTCTATAGATGTTAATGTGGGGTGAAATTCTTAGTATAACTATGTACATGTTAAATATGGTTCCAAGTTGGTTCTATTAACTCCATTTGAGTTATAGATCAGTAGAAAACTCAGCTTGAGATATTTATATATTTATGGTTATCCTATAGAGATAAGAATATTCAATCCACATGAAAAGAAATTAGATCTAAGAAATTTTTTTAAATATTTTATTAATTATATAGATAAATCCAAGAAATATATATTTTATTATCACAATAATAATATGAGTGTAGTAGAATCTGGCAATACAAGATTTCTAAAAAATGATAAAATCAATGAGTAAAAATTATCAATGAGATACAATTTGATACTCCTTTATCATTTCTTATTCGTGAGATTATTATTATCAAAATCACTAAAAAAATTAATGAGAGTAAACAATAAAATAATATTAATAAGCTTATACTTGATGTCGCTATTAATTATCTTGTTAAACAATCACAATCAGTAGTTTTAAGATCTAAAAAAAAAGATATGTCATTTCTGATGATTATATGATATATTTATAAAAAATCTGATTACATAGGGACGAAAAGGGACCCTTTATCATTTTCAAAAGTGTAGCGATTCTAAAAAGTGATATGATGTGATGGAAAAATAGTTAAAATCAATATATCTAAATGGTGTCTAGGAATTTATTCAATTGCTCATTAATCGTAAAAAAGTTGACTACAAATGATTCTTTAAAATAAAGCATAACTTAATAGATAATATCAAACAATATAAAGTTAAGCTTATGATCAAAGATTTTTTTTCAGAAAGAAGACATCTGCTATAATGAGTCATTTTCTCTAATTTCTAAAATGAACTTATTGAAGATCATAGAATTAGCAGCACACTATAATTTTGAATTATATGAGATGGATATAAAAATAATATTTTTGAATTGAAATTTAGATAAGAAAATCTATATAGAACAATCTAAAGAATTCATAGAAAATGAAAAGGAAAAGGAAAGTTAGGCTTAAATACTTAGAAAATCTATTTGTAACCTTAAACAAGCTTCTAAATAATGATATATAAAATTTCATGATGACACTATTTTCTTCGGATTTAAGAAAAATACTATTGATTAGTATTATATATAAAAATATTTATTATATTAATCTTATTTGTGAATGATATTTTACTTGCTAGTAGTGATCTTGATTTATTGCATGAAACTCAGATGTTTCTCATCAAAAATTTTAAAATGATTGATATCAATGAGGTAATCTATATTATTGGTATTGAGATATTCAAGGATGGATCTCAATAATTATTAGGACTGTCTCAAAAATGATATATTGATTAAATCTTAAAATATTTAATATACGATTTTATTTAACTAATAATATATATGTAAGAAAAACTCAGTCAAAGCCAGTGTCCTGAAAATGACTCATAAAAAAAATCAAATAAAGGATATTTCTCATGCATGCATAGTTAAAAATTTATTATATGAGTAAACTTATACGAGACCATATATCAATTTTATAGTTGGAATGTTGAGTAGATATCAAAGTAAACCAAGAATAGAATATTAGAAAGCTGTAAAGAAAATAATGAGATATTTGTAGGAGATAAAAAAATTATATGCTCACATATAAGATATTATATTAGGATTTTATAAATTATTGAGATATCAAGATTATATATTAACATATAAGAGATCAAATTAAGATTATATGCTAACATGAATATAAGATTGGGATATTCATATGCTAATTTTATAAATTACCTCGATAATAAAAAATTCATTTCAGGATTTATATTTACATTAGTTGGAGGGATAATTTCTTAAAAAAGTATAAAGCAATTGCTTATTACTTCATGAATGATAGAAGTTGAATTTATAACATATTTTAATATTACAAATCAAGTTTTATAATTGTGAAATTTCATATTAATATTTACTTTAGGTGATTCAATTGCCAGGTTACTAAAGTTATTTTGTGATAACATCACATAAGTTCTCTTCTCTAAGAATAACAAATATTTTAGTGATTATAAGTACATTGAGATAAAATACTTTAAGATTAAAGAAAAAGTCTAGAAATAATAAGTCTCAATTGAAAACCTGAACACCTTGATGATTATTAATCTATTTAAACTTTATAATTTAAAATATTTAAAAATATTTTTTTAAAATATGGATTGTGAGCAAACCATAAAAGATATGATAATATATGTTTAAGTGAATGTTATTATTATTATTTTAATTAAAATTATTTATTTGTATTGTTATGTTTATATTTATGCTTATTATAGTTGAATGTAATAATATAATTATCTTGATAAGATAAATTATAGGGGTCATTATGAATTATATTAAGAAAGACTAATAATATTATAGTACATAGAATGGTGTATGATATTGAAAACATAAAACCATTATGACTTGCATTGATAGCTAAACTTAATGTAGTATTATTATATTTATTAGGTTTATTGACTTACATTAAAATTCATGAGTGTGTATAATATGTTTTTCAAAAAATTTTAAAATCTAATTAGATAAAATTATTTTAAATAAACTTTTATTTATTTTTATTTTATTTTTTTAATATTTATTAATTAATGAGTAAGTGAAAAAAATATTTTATTATATGATCCTATTTAATTAGATAAATATATTATAGATATGATTAGATTATGATTACGATTATTGACTAATAAAAATAAAGTCCAATTATAATAGGATTTCTTAGGAGATTAACTTGATTATCCCCTAGGTATTATCCTAGACTTTCTATTTTCATTTATAAAAAGATATGACATGAATGATAAACCAATCAATTACGTATATTATTAATCTCTTTTATTTCCTAATTTATCACTCATAACAATCTTATAAATGATAAAAAGAGATAAGAAGATAGTCTATTTTTTTGTAAATCGATATTACCATAACTTGAATCCAACTGCAATATACCTATAGATTACATAATGACTTTCTGTACGATATCAAAAATACACATCATAAATCTGATTTATCATTATTTAATTTTAATTTTTAATATTAAAATTTTTATTATAATAATATAATTATTATTTTTATACTTACAAATCACGGATCCTTTAAACATCGGGCCGTGCGCAGCCACGAAACTATCCACAATCCAGTTAAATTTGTTCTGATGTTTGACCAGTCTTGATGATGAATGCAACCACCTGTGTCAAGCGAGAGAGCATTTCAGAGGTGTAGAAACCAGACAAAGAACTAACTGAAGTAAAATATTAGTATCAAGTGCTGGTTCACGTAAGGAAATAATAGTAACAGGTACATCTCTTCCAAAAAGGACAACCTAGCTGGTGCATCAAGGTCTCATCAACAACGAGAGGTCAGTGAAGCTTACATGCAGCTTTACATATTCTTCAAGAAGAAAATTGAAACATCATCTTTGCTGCCACGATAGGGAAACCGAACAAGAAGAGGATTAAAAGAAATCATCACACACTAGCAGTTTCCTTTCTCAAGGCATCTTCCATATATCGATTCACCTAAACAATCGACATAACACTGGTAACTCACATGGTTGGAGGAGTTCTTGAAGTTTGGTAAGCTGTCAAATGCTGGGATCCTGCTACCACCGTCTTGAGATCTTAAAACCTAACTTAGAGAATGTCTACAACATCGTCCTAAGGTGTAAGAATCTTGAAACATACTAGTCAAGAAAATAAGGAAGCGACAAGGAAACTTCCCAATCTGACGTCCCATTATAATTCAAGATTCATTGGTTGATTCTTTCCCGTGTTATGCATGGAACAACAACAACAAATAACAATCTCATTGTATACTCTGCTTCACATGGCTTTATCGACGACAAATAATGATCCCGATCTAAATGCTCATAAAGCTTTTACCAGCATAATCCTCCCTCTCTCTCTCTCTCTCTCTAATTGATCCCGATCTAAATGCTCATAGGACGACAACAACAACAACAAAGAACAATCTCCTTTCTTATTATATACTCTGCTTCACTAAGCTTTATCGACAACAAATAATGATCCCGATCTAAATGCTCATAAAGCTTTTAACAGCATAACCCGATGGCCAAGAAGAAAGGAATCGGCCACCAATCCTCTCTCTCTCTCTCTCTCTCTCTCTCTCTCTCTCTCTCTCTCTCCATTCTTGAATGCCCACTATAATTCCTATTTTTGTGTGATCCAGGACTACAAAGGAACATTCTCGTGTAGGACAGCACGTGCCCTTCGAATTGAACACCGAAATCTTGATGATCTTGAAACTACTCTTCATCGAAAGAAAGAGGAAAACGAGAGGGAAAAATATTTACCTCGAATTCCGGCGATGTTCACCAGCCCATCGATCCGACCAAACGCATCCACGACCTCTGCACCGAGGCCGCGATCGCCGGCTCACCCGAGCTCACATCCAACTCGATCGCCACCGATCGGATGGCGGAGGTCTCTGACGAGCCGGACCGTTGATCTCCTCGCAGAGGGATCTCAGCCGGTCTGTCGATGATCCGGCAACCGGCCCTGGCGAGGTCGAGGCAATGGTCCCAGCCAATGCCGGAGGAGGCGCCGGTGACCATCACGACCTTGCCATCCAAGCTCCACCAGGGTGGCGACGTCCGGTTGGCCACTTTCGCCGCCATGGTTCGATAACTGCCTCGCTGGAGGCGGTCAGAAGAGAGTTACTTTTGCTTTGTAGTGGATGGGCGGAACAGGCGGAGAAGAGCCGGTGCGGCAGTTACATGGAAACTTCTAGAGCCCATTCCGACCACAGTAGGTTTCATGGGGAGAACCGGAATGAGTACTTGGTTGGTATGTTGCAAGAAATATAGGGAAAAGCTGTGCCGGAGTTGTTGAACATGTCAACAATAAGAGTTTGTGATGTTACACTTTGGAGTACGCACTCTGTATTCGGTGAGCTTTACATCATCATATGCATAATGCTAAAACTGGATACCCTTTTTTCTTTCTTTAATCTTAAACCCCCCCACCTTTCGGCTTATACATCTCATGAGACCAACTCCACCATGCACAGCAGTGTACTATATGAAGTACGTGAAGCAGACTCATGGTATAAAAGAATCCAACTCCTCATATGATGCCAAAAAGACTATAAAACAACTTAATCATGAAGACATTATCTGGTATTGGGAAAATTATTCACCGGGCATTGTCTCTGACTTGCTGCGGGATGAGTAGACCAATATGACCAGGTTTATTGAGTTGCAATTACAGCCCAGCATCTCAATAACTAATCTCAGAGGGAAGAGAAAAGGGGGATCCCCGGCAGAGTTACACCTGCATCAACTATAAAGATGTTGCCCGAAACATACGACGAGGAGTCATGAATCAAGAAGCGCACGACTGATGTCAATGCTGGATCTAAGGTGCCATATGTTCTCAGTGGAACAGTTTTTTCGGCCACCCTATTCAGCCATTCTCTCTCCATTAGACCAGCAGTTATCTCGGATCTGAACAATCCAGGAGCTATAGCATTCACACGAATATTGAAACCGCCCAGCTCCAATGCCATCACCTGTTTGGGAAAGACAACATTGTTAATATATAATCAAGGCATGAACAACAACAAAAAACATACAAACCTTGTCAAACGACAAAGCAATGCCATACATTAATTTGAAGTGAATACTCAAATCATCACACATGAAGGAAAACATTACACGACTAGAGAATACCATGAACTAATTTGAAGAGGAAAAGATGTGTGATGCAGCAGTTGGACCTCCAAATGATTACCTATGCAGTCCATCTTGTGCAAGTATTAGCTCTGCCTAAATTGCAGCATTTGTTCACATTTATTACTAGAGTTCCAACATGCATCTATGAGTTTTGCTTGATTGCATGTGTTAGTAAATGCTAGAGATGGTCATGGCCTTGTATATTCTACCATCAAAGAAAATTTTTTAAAAGTCAAATACAAATTTACTATTAATTTGAGTGACAGAATGAGACTGCTCTGTTGTGGCATAGCCAGTGTTCTATATGCGCAATGACCATGACAAATTCTATGCAGCACCAGAGTTGGCCACATCCGGTACGACTCAGAGAAACATGGCCAACCCATGATGCTAGCAGTCCGATTACCTTAGTGACTGCATTTACACCTGTCTTTGATGCAACATATGCAACTCCTCCCGGTAAGTGGCCACGTTCAGTACCTCCAATAGATGATATATTGATTACGGATCCTTTGTGTTTTGCGTCCCGCATGTGCCTGCAGACATGTTTGGAAACTAGCCACAATCCAGTCAAATTTGTTCTGATGTTGCTACTCCAATCTTCCTCAGACCAATCCAATGGTGAATGGACATCACCTGAGAGAAACAGCGTGTAGTAAATAAGCAACCAGCAAAGGATGATTGCCAACAAAACAAAGGTGAAAAATTACAATGATACACAAATAAGTACAGTGCATGTAAGAGAAAAAGGTGCCAATCACTACTTGGTTAATGATCACACCTGCAAAACAATTTCATGTGGTAGTAGTACCAAAGAATTATGACACCCAAAAGCGAAGATATGGCATGTTAGCAAACTATGTACTGATTCCTATCTGTTGTTCATTTGCATAACTAACATCTATTCTGTTTAACATTTTCTAACATGCAGAGTCATAACTTCTTTTTGTTCATTGCAGCTGCTATCAAAATACCAAATCCAATTGTAACACAGTTTTTCTACAAGTATCCATTTAAAGAGAAAGAAGCTAACAGACACTAATTAGGAAACAAAATCTGAGGGATTTCAGAAGGAACACTAAAATCCTTTCATTTGAACCACATCATCACTTCACAAATAATAATCAATGATGCAATGATCATGATCATGTCCAACATACAAAGTGTCTTGCGACCGTACAATCAAGGACTCATTTGTCTAAAGAATCAAAGTAGTCAATTGAAAAGCAGGAGCAAATATTTAGACTGAGATACATGACCAGTGTAATGGATGGGCAAGCCAAAAGGCAGGAAAGACTCAGCAAGTTCAGACATTCAAGATGGACCAGGTAGCTTTAGGAATGAGCTCTTACTATTTTGCATCATTTAATCTGCAATTCAACATGGTCTAATGTCTAGTTGTTAGAATATTAATTTAATTTTATGTTAACATTAATTTTGCATCATTTAATCTGCAATTCAACATCATTCAATCTGAAGACTAGTAGTTCAAAGACATGCTCTTTTAATTCCTTTTCTAAGGGAAGATGAGATCTTCTAATTCCAATATACAATCTGTACCGTTCAACTCACATTTTGTGATAAGTCCGTGCAGTGTTCAATGCAAATTAATTTATGGTACAATTCATGTTAAATGACGGGATCCTGATGCCGGCATATTAAAAGCTAGCTTGGAAAATATCTGCAGCAACACCCTAAGCTGTAACAATCTCAAACAAAATTAGTAAAGAGGGGAAAAGAAGAATAAAGAATTCAAGCTTTCTTTCAAATATCACATGCAAAAAATGGTCACAATTTGATTCCGCATGGTGATCAAGATTCACTAACTAATCCTAATAGTTGCGTAGCTCTACGACAAACAACAATGTCTTTCTCTGTAGTCTCTTCATATGGCTTTACTCCAAAGTCTATTGGCAACAAACGCGTTTCCAAACCTAATTATTTGTGACGCATTCTGCGCATAGTCCATAGCACTGCGCTATATGGCAACTCCTCTCTGATGATCTGAACCTAAACGCATCGCGACTGGTGATGTGAAGCCGCAACTGTTGTGATTCCCAAGAAAAAGAATAGATATTCAAGGAGTGAGCCTATTTTAAGTTTCGAACAGAGAGAAATGTGCATTCTATTTGGCAAAGTTTGTCTTTCTTTCGTTCGTTAACCCAACACCCCCAACAAAATATTTTTGGTCATCAATCCTCTTAGCGCTCTTAGATTTCCACAGTAATTCCGAAACATGTTCGCTTCATATGTTCAACAAATCCAGAATCTGGGCTAAAGATGACCACAGCCACAAAAGAAAGGAAAGATTACCTCGAACCCCGGCGTTGTTCACCAATCCGTCGATCCGACCAAACGCGTCGCATGCCCTCTGCACGGAGGCCGCGATGGACGGCTCATCCGCGCTCACATCGAGCTCGATCGCCACCGATCGGACGGCGGAGCGCTGCGACGGTCCGGATCCATTTATCTCCTCGCAGAGGGACCGCAGACGGTCGGTCCGCCGGGCGGCCGGGATGACCCGGCATCCGGCTCTGGCGAGGTCGAGGCAAAGGCCCCAGCCGATGCCAGAGGATGCGCCGGTGACCATCACGACCTTGCCCTCCAAATTTTTCCATGGAGCGAGCCCCGGCGTTCGGGTCCCCGCCTCAGCCATCGACTCCGCCATTGGTTCCCACCGACACGCATGTACATAGCGATCGAAACGGCCGGCGGCCACAAAGAGAAGGCATTTATAGTGGGTGAGTAGGCGCCACGGTCTGATTTGAAATGCTGGGGTAATGTATGCGTCAATCCTGATCTAATTGGCTCGCGACGGTCCATCTCTTCCGTCGATGTGAAAGGGACCGCTCGATGGGGATGCACGTACCATGCTACCATTGTGTCAATGTAACACGTGTGTCCACCTAAGTCTCAAAGGACATGTTTTTGTGCGTAGGCAAGTTACAAAGAATCCCTCACGAATTGTTCACGTATCCACTTAATTAGCACCCAATTTGCATCTGTTTCTTATCCAGAAAAGAAAAGCTAAAACCATCTTCGTAGAATTTGCATCAATCGTAAAGTCCTTGAATTATCCATCTCATGTTCATCTTTCATCACATCGAGCGATTCCTGTGAGGAAGAGAACCCTATAAATTAGGATTTATTTATTTTATAAATATTTTATATATCTTTTAAATTTAAATGAGAAAGAGAAAGATTTAAGTAATACTTTGAATGCTCGTGTGTTTCTCTCTAGAAGTTTTAAAAAAGTGAGAGAGAAAATGTGTAAGAAATTATTTGGGTTGATGTGAGAGAATATATGAGATTTGCTTGAGTTAGAGTTAACCCAAGTATTTTAAAATTGATAGCACCTGATGAATAATTTAATATTTTCCATAGATATAGATGAGTATAGAACCAAGCAAATCTGTTATGGATTTTTTGGTATGCTCTTTATTTGTTGATATTTCTTTGGTTTCAAAGATACTCTCCCCCCAGTGCAACATACCTATTTTAAGAATAGCCTAATCAAAATTAATAAATATTTTGATAATAAAGAAAATAAATGATTTTTAAATATACTCACTTTATGACTTTCTTTCGCAATCCAAGTCTTATAGGAAAGTTATAAAAACATTTCAAAATGTTGTCTTCATTTTTCATGGAAATTTTTTTGTTATAATCAAGATGTAATCCATGTCTCATGTAATCAAAATGTTGTCTTAATATATGACCAAACTAGCCACATATAAGATGAAAAATGAGAGTGAGATGAACGCTTTTGGAAAAAACACTTTAATGCAAATATTTTATATAGAATTTGCAGTCGGTTTTGAATCCTAAATTCTGGAGGTTCAATATATAAAGGATCTAATACTCATCTCAACCATATTTTTTATTCTAAATATAAATATAAATTTCTAAAGGCCTTCATCCATTCTGCACCACGTCATGGGCCGTTGGACACTCCAAATGCCACATCGGTCTCTCTTTGTGCCAGTTGGGTTCGAACTAGGTGGGGGTGGATGCTACTTAAAAGTTACCTCCGACGTGGAGATATACCATATTGTATCTCAAATATTTAATTTTAAATTTTTTTATTAAAATAATGATTGGTCAGTATATTGTTACACAGTCGATAGATCTTAGATTTGATTGAGCATTAATGTAATACAAATAATTTTTAATAAAAATGGCTAGAAGGTTGGCTGACGCTGAGTAGAGTGATTCAATAAATTATATGTATCTCATCGTTGATTAATTTTCTTTAAATTTTTTATTGAGATATCTGATTGATCAGTATATTGTTACACAATCGATAGATTTTAGATTTGATACGCGAGCGTAATGAAAATATATGTTTTTATAAAAAGGATTAGAAGATTGCCACAAGCTTAATAGAATGATTTTATAAATTGTATGTATCGTTAATCTACTGGGCTTGGTTGACCTCCGGATCTGGTCTTCAGCGAAAGATGATAAGGGATGATGGGGGGCCAAGCGTGGCATCTTCGTTTCGTTGCCGTCCTGCGTGGCGACATAATAGACGGACATGTGGTCAAACGTGCGGAATGGGACAACAACAACAACGACAATAAACGGAGGCAAAGAAAGAGAGCAGAGCGAATATTGCAATGTATAATTGCATGGAGCAGCGGGAATACTGTTGCGGAAGTCAAGAGTCGGAGTTGGAAACGAAGTTGACATTGTCTTCTGCGTGCAACAGATCATGGGTACCTGGTAGATTCCCCCTGCTGAAATGGTCATCCTGCTCTCTAACAAGGGAGTGAAAACGGCCATGAGTTGGTGCTTCGGCAGCCTGGTGGTGTGTTTAGGGTCGACAGTGCGCTTGATGAAGGAAGGAGATGGCCCAGAGCATCTTAGGGTAAGATTTGGGCCGTGGGAAAACCCAGAGGAAACCCGACGGCAAGGGAATCGGAAGCAAGCGTGCCCCTCCCATCGTGGCCTGTCGGAAGATCCAATGGATGGATGTCACGTAGTTCGAATCGATACCCGAGCAACGTCTTCCGTAAGTCGCCCGCATGGGCCACCACGTCGTGGGACCGAGGAGGCGAGGAAGGTGCCGCGAAGAAGGCTATAAATGGGTCGGAGGTGCGGCATAGGGCTTCCTTCCATAGGCGGCGTCAGGAGCAAAGAGGAATGAGGAAACAGAAATTTTAGATCATTATTCTCGTATCTTGATATCTCCTCCTCCCTCTCCTCCTCCTCCTCTCGTCTTCCTCGATTCCCCTCTCAGGTACGGGAACATTCATGTCCTCTTTTTTTTGTTTTTTTTGAATGAGATGATCGTTTGGTGTGCTGTTCTCGTTCATGTCTTGTCTCGATCGAGTCCCGCCGTGGTGCTTGCTGCGTGAGAAATGTTTTATGGGCCCGTTCCTGGACATGGGCTCTCCTTCCTTCCGGTGTGCTTTCTTCCGTCTATCTTTTTATGTGAACACCTTGACGAGAAGATGATCAGGTGTTGTGGTTTTCTGTAAAATCGATTGTTAATCAATTTTAGGAAGACGAGGACGGTGTTGCTGTTTTGTCTGCACTTGTTTCGAGTCCTTCTCCCAGATGACTGGATGCAATCGACATCTTTTCTTTCTTTATTAAAAAGGAAAGTTGTTTTGGGAAGCGGCTGCCGTCCTTTCGTCGTTTTTTGTAAATATGAGATATTATAATCATCCATGTTACATCGTATCGCGCAAGAGCACCTATGGTGCGTCGGCCCTTTCTCTGCAGAACAGAGAGAGAGAGAGAGAGAGAGAGAGAGAGAGAGAGAGAGAGAGAGAGAGAGCGTGGTCACGACTCTTTCTCTCTCCTTTCCTTTGATTGCTTTCGACCGCGAGAGGGCTGCTTGCGTTCCCTTTCCTTCCTCTTACCTTCTTCACCCGTGCATGGATCCGCGTCCGTGATTGATAACTTGGTTTCTCCGCTGGGCCACAAGCTTGGATGACATCTTGTGATGATATGTCGCGCCAGGCAGAAGCGCTGTTTTGGCCCTTAGTGCTTCGCACTGTTGCGGCAGCGCAGCGGAAGGAGGTTTGGTGATCGTTCAGGCGGACTAAATCACCGGTGGGTATCCGTCGTCATGGTGGATGGTGGCGTGTCGCACATCATGGTAGCTAACAAAATTGTGGCCTTGATTTGTCTGTCGGTATATGGAGATGGATGCCCGCTTGCCCACGCCGTATCTCCGGCGTCATGGCACTTCGTGTCCGGGACGTTGTACGCTTCCACTCGGTCCCAAGTTTATGCTTCTTTACTGTGTTTCTTCTTCTCATAGATAGGTTGTATTAAATAGCCAACGGACCGCCCCAGCATCATGTGGCATAAGATTTCGCAATCCGATATGTTTCGTACTGGCAGAGGAAGGAGAAGACTGATTTGGCTGTCGGCTCGATGCGCAACAGCAGCCCGTCAGATGCCTTTTTTATTTTTATTTTATCGTTTATTAAATTAGCAAAGGGAGCAAGCTTGTTACTTGTTAGTACTTTATGGCAGGGAGAGCCCGGTGCAGATCGTCCGGCACGACCTTAACATATTTATGCCTGTGTATCAGTCGCAGGTGAGCCCAAAGCAGCAGCGGGCATGGGCGCCGGCGGACGCATGACCGCGACGGAGCAGGGGCCCCTTCGCTACGGCGGCTGCGGCATTCCCCTCCACCGCTCGCCCACCGAGAAGCCCTCCTTCACCCTGAGCCAGATCAAGAAGGCGATCCCCCGTCACTGTTTCGAGCGCTCCGTCCTCCGTTCCTTTTCCTACGTCATCCGCGACCTGCTCATCGCCGCACTCTTCCTCTACTTCGCCGTCGCCGTCATCCCCAAGCTACCGCTCGGCCTTGCCCTCCCCGCCTGGCCGCTTTACTGGGCCTTCCAGGGATGCATCCTAACCGGCGCGTGGGTCATCGCTCATGAGTGCGGCCACCACGCCTTCTCCGACTACTCGTTCCTCGACGACGTCGTCGGCCTCGTCCTCCATTCCGCACTCCTCGTCCCCTATTTCTCCTGGAAGTACAGCCATCGTCGCCACCACTCCAATACCGGCTCCATCGAGCGTGACGAGGTCTTCGTCCCCAAGCCCAAGGCAGCCCTCTCATGGTTCGCTAAGTACCTCAACAACCCGCCCGGTCGCATCCTCACCCTGGCCATCACCCTTACCCTCGGCTGGCCGCTGTACCTCGCCTTCAACGTCTCCGGTCGCTGCTACCCCCGCTTCGCCTCCCACTTCGACCCGTACGGGCCCATCTACTCGGACCGCGAGCGCGCCCAGATCTTCATCTCTGACGCCGGCCTCATGGCCGCCCTGTACGTCCTCTACCGCGTCGCCGCCTGCTACGGCTTCTGGTGGCTGGTCAGGGTGTACGGCGTGCCGCTCCTGGTCGTGAACGGGTGGTTGGTCCTCATCACCTACCTGCAGCACACGCACCCGTCGCTTCCCCACTACGACTCGAGCGAGTGGGACTGGCTCCGGGGGGCGCTGGCGACGGTGGACAGGGACTACGGGATGCTCAACAAGGTGTTCCACAACATCACGGACACGCATGTTGCCCACCATCTCTTCTCGACCATGCCACACTACCACGCCATGGAGGCGACCAAGGCCATCCAGCCGCTTCTAGGCGAGTACTATCAGTTCGATGGCACGCCTCTGCTGAAGGCCATGTGGAGGGAGGCGCGGGAATGCATTTACGTGGAGCCGGATCGGGGGAGCAAGCTGCAGGGCGTCTTCTGGTACCGCAGGGAGTTGTAGGTCGAGCTCAGGACGTCTCAGTGGAGTGAGAGGAGGCGACTTCGTCGTGTCCGCGCGCGCTTAGTGTCACCTTTTTTTCGCGTTTGTTCCCGTCCGCAACGTGTAATCTCGTCCTCGTTATGTACCCCCTTCACCTTCACGTTTGTTTTTATGTAAACGTTGCATGCGTATGCTTCGTATCTCCAGACAAATGGTGGATGTATTCCACGGGTTCATGTGTCATTTTGCTCACTAGATGCTGAAGTCTTCCGACGTACACGAAGGGGTGACGGTAGATGCGGTTCCCAAGGGAAAAAGTAAGCCAGACCACTTCAGGACAAACTACCTTTTACAGGTTCGGCTCGTCGAATGCTGTTTGATCAGCAGGATTAGGCAGGGATGACCACAATAGAACATCCATCCGACACAAAACAGATGATAGATGCGAACAACAGGTGCGAAATATGTCCAAAAGACCAAAGATCCTGACGGCATCCGACGTTGACTGGTCCTTCGGTACGGGAATGCTGAGTTTGTCTTCGGCAAGATCCTGTCGAGCTGCAGCATGGGGCAATGATTGACCATGGGCTATGTTAACCAGACGAAACTTTGAAGGTACATATGGGAAGGTTATGGGCCCTCACGAGCGCTGCCTCCGTTGCCATACTTTCAATGGACGAACCCACGACGTTACGATGTGAAGTGTATGTCGATGCAACATTTCGAGCTCCTTCCCCTGGGAGTCAGAAGATTAATTTTAATATTTACGATTAAATAAAATAAAAGATAAAAAAAATTAAATTTAAATAAATAGATTAGGATGAAGGATTTATTGGAATATGATAAATTTATTTCATTGTTTTAAAAAATATATACTCTATATTTTAGTTAATATAAATAGGCACTCGGATTAATCCAAAAGCACTACATATTAATATAAATAAATATGATTTTTGGGTTTCTCCTTATATGTTATTGTTGTTGATGAATCGATTTTATGGTATAAAAGCTTTGATCATTTGAATTTTTATGAGTCTATACAAGCTATGTCACATGATTAATCTTTTAAAATTTAAACTTATAAGAAGATGATGAGTCATAATTGTCAAAAATTTTAGATTTTATTCCATCTACTATTAGTAAACTCGTTACAAATGCTGCAAAAAAAAAAAAAAAGGAAAACACTAGTAGTGATGAATATGATGATGATAGCTCTAAAGAATATTCTGATGATGAACATTCATAAGAACAATAAGCTAAGAAGTTTCAAACATAAAAAAATAACAATGGTTCTGATGAGTATTTTGAAGAAAGTGAATATAAGCAATCACTAAAGATGTCGAAGAAGGTTAAAGATATAAAATTGATGGATGCAACTCCAAAATGTGAAATAAAAGGGCCTAAAACTCCTGCTACAAGTTATACTCAATCTCTTTAAAAAAATCAATCGAAACTTAAAAGAAGACTTTCAATCCTCTAAAGATCATGAAGGCTTGCAAACTTGTGAAACTAGTTAGTAAAGAAGAAATTCAAATAGACTACTGCAACACAAAAGATCAGTTTGTCAATATTTTCACAAAAGCCTTGTGAAATTTTTTTTTAAAAGATAACTTCAAGTTATAACTATTTGAATTAAGGGGGTGTGATGAGATCAATTCAAATAGTTACGATTAGATAAAATAAAAGATAAAATTTTAGGTTTAAATAAATAGATAATGACAAAAGATTTATTAGGATATGATATATTTTTATTATTTTTTTAAAAAAATATATTATATATTATTATTTATTATTGATATATGTTATGATTAAATAAATAAATATTTATTTAATCAATACAAATAAATATTTTTAGACCAATTTAAAAATACTTACTCCTAGACTATTCTAGTTTTTTTTTCTTCTTCATTAAATTCTAAAGAAAAACCAACATGAAGACCATCCTCCAGAAGAGGACTGAGCAACAAACTATCCATACATCAAATCCAACCACCGGCTTGTCCCTCCGGGTTCATCGTCGTCACTGTTGCAGGGTTGTCACAGTGATTACATGTCAAACCTACAGCCCGGCTACGATGGCTACGTTAATGACGTACGCTTCGCCACGACGACAAACACTAATTGCACGGATCATCAAATGAATCGGTGACAAATCTCAGACAAGTTAGTAGGCCTGGCCATTATGGATCTTGCGACGCTGCCAACGGTACGGGCTTCATGATGACGGGGGTTTATGGTTGGATCACTGTTGGTTCGCCAGCGATGATTGACGCCGGGGGCATATCATGTGGGAGAGTAGGCGCTTAAAGGTTTGGCGAGAACCGTTGGTCATGGCGACAGCCGATGAAAGGGATTGGTGCGATAACTTGGAAATGTAGAGACGAAACGAACCTGTTGGCTTTTGTGCGCTCCGAAAAGACGCCACGCAGGGACGACCACCGTGAAGTAGATGGAGGAGGAGGAGGACAGAGGAAACCAAGGTGGGCTCTGGACCTGGGCGCACGAATCGCTTGAAGCGGCCCGACCTGTAAACGTGACGAGCTTAATGACAAGACAAAGTGGCCCGAGAAGATTTTTCTTCAACCTCGAGAAACGCTGCAGCTTCCTGGTTCTTATTCGAACCTCCGGCGTCGGCTTGAAGAGCAACGTCTGGAATTTACGCAGGGATGAGCTTAAATACGTGGACTTCGTGTTACTTTCTTTGCCTTTTCCATGTGTGGAGATAAGGTCCCATCTGTGGCTGTCCAAAGTTCTTACTGTGACGTCCTACGAACTCAGGTTCCTGACTGCGCCTGTCATTCTGGTGGAAAGTGTTACGGTGAAGATGTCTGACTTAATATCTTCGTCTTGGAAGGTCTGCTGCACCACCATAACTCACTTGAGCAGCAAAAAATAAGGTCGCCATGTCTTTGGTACACCTGCTCGGAAATAAAAAGCAGAAAGAAGCAGTGGAGATTGCGCAGAATTGCGTATTAACAATCCACAACTGGTGTCCCGATTTGTTGCTATCAAATACCAAACACCACGTCCTACTTTCGTCTTGCGGCAGATTACATCTTAAACATGCATCGGATGTCTTGAGCCCTTTGTTGCTTGCTTGTAGTCATGTCTTCTAACTAAGAAATACAACTGCTATAGTGAAATGGAGACCGTCTCAAGGTTGGACTCCACAGGGTTGCTTGTCTGCGTAGCCAAAGAACTAGGACGGAACATATAAATAAACAAATAGACATTGGTCACTATTATGCTAAATGCCACAAGAAAGAAGGTGACTGCGCGTACATGCAACCGATCATCCGGTGGACATTTCTTGTTTGCAACTTCAACTCTACTGACCAGCCACCTGAACGCTGACAAATCTTAATAATCCTCTGAACTGTGTATTTGGTTATTCTAGTAATATGGCCTTTAGGTAAATAATTGATCATGTCAAAAATGCACGAACCAGAAGCTCTCGTGCCGTAAACCTAGCATCCGGCCGGCGTATCCTAAGGGTTGGATCTGGTGTTGTATATAACTTGCTTAAAAGGTGTACCTACTTCAACTATTTGCATCTTCATTCAAGCAACGCCTAAATGACCAACCAAACAAACAAGAAAGCCATTTCATGAACAAAGCTTCAAGCTTGATGTGCACGTGTATGCTTGAGCTTGAAGGCCCCAACAATTCATGCGGTTGCTTGGAAGCAAATATTACATGGGGAGAAGAACCTATATGTATTGGATGGAGCTCACTCTCCGATTCTTCAACAAGCAACATACTCATTCATGGAGTCCATCAAGCTCTCCCTTCTCCTCCTCTTCCTTTGCACCGCCCCGTTCTTTGCAATGGCTAAAGATTTCTCCATAGTCGGCTACTCACCGGAGGACCTTGCATCCGAAGAAACACTGATTTCCCTCTTCGAAAACTGGTTGGCTAAGCACAGTAAGTCTTACGCAAGCTTCCAAGAGAAGCTGAGGAAGTTTGAGACCTTCAAGGATAACTTGAAGCACATCGACGAGACAAACACACGGAGGAAGAGCTACTGGCTTGGGTTGAATGAGTTTGCCGACATGAGCCATGAGGAGTTCAAGCACGGGTATCTCGGACTCAACACTGACCTGCCAAAGATAAAGGATGTCAGATTCAAGGGCCGAGAGACCTTCACGTATGAGAAGGCTGCATATTTACCCAAGTCGGTGGACTGGAGGAAGAAAGGAGCAGTCACTCCTGTTAAGAACCAAGGCGGCTGTGGTAAGAAGAATGTCTATTAACTTGAATCCATTAGTTGCACAGGACATCAACGATCTAATGGCGGCATAGCGACGTGAAACTGAGATGCACGCGTGCATGCCTGACCGTGTTACAGGAAGCTGCTGGGCGTTCTCGACGGTGGCAGCGGTGGAGGGCATAAACCAGATCGTGACAGGGAACTTGACGTCCTTGTCGGAGCAGGAACTCATCGACTGCGATACCACATTCGACCATGGGTGCGAGGGGGGACTGATGGATTACGCTTTTGCCTTCATCATCGCCAGCGGAGGTCTCCGTACCGAGGAAGACTATCCTTACCTCATGGAGGAGGGCGCCTGCGAGGAGAAGAGGGTAAGTTCCTGTCGGAGAAGCGTGCGTATTGCTGGCCGGAAGGGAACGAGCCGCATTAACTTGTCTCGGTGTCGTGTTGTTGGCGACAGGGTGGACACGAAGCAGTGACCATCAGCGGCTACGAAGACGTGCCACGGAACAGCGAGGAGAGCCTCCTGAAAGCACTGGCCCATCAGCCGGTGAGCGTCGCCGTAGAGGCCTCCGGAAGAGACTTCCAGTTTTACAGAGGGGTAAGTGACTGTTCCCACACCGGCATGTCGGTCGAGACGAGACCCGAGCAGAGGATGATGGAAATTTGGTGGCCCTGCAGGGAATCTTCGACGGGCCTTGTGGGACCCAGCTAGATCATGGTGTGGCAGCCGTGGGGTATGGGACATCCAAGGGCCAGGATTACATCACGGTGAAGAACTCGTGGGGCCCCGGCTGGGGAGAAAAGGGGTACATCAGAATGAAGAGAAACACGGGAAAGCGCGAAGGCCAATGTGGCATTTACAAGATGGCTTCGTATCCTACAAAGAAGAAGTGATCCACGTTTCCATTCATTTCCATCATTGCCGTTCTATTCGACTATTTAAATGGGAAGGAGAAATGCATATTTATTACCATATAAGACGACACGTTTGTTCCGTCCACAAAGCGGATCTCTAATAAAACAACCTTGGAAATGAAAGTGGCCTAAGTTTCCATGGACTGGCCCAGGCCACCCGCCGGCGTCCATGCATCCTGAACTGGGTTTCGCGTGAGTGTCTGCGCGTGAACCGCATGCTAGGACTGGTCGGCGAGCGCGATCGTCGGGCCGAACGCCGGCGTGGTGCACGAAGCATGGACTGCGGCAGGTCGGCTGCTGTCTGAACCGAGCGCGCTCCAAGTCCTTCGACTCGGCTCACGTACCATGCGAACGCGGTATGTTTGGTGTGATACGAACGTTTCCGATTCTTCGACCATCTATTCTCGACTGTGCTACATTAAGACGAAGAATTGAAGTCGCCTGCCCTGTGCCACCGCCGCCATGTTGGAAACGATACAGCATATTTGTGTCCACAAGTGCCTTCAGACATGGATGGACTTGGTGAAAGCACGACGCCTGAAGTCAATGAGACTCGTGCAGTCTCTCTCACGGGGCAGGCACGCCCAGTGTGAGGACAGGTCAGGGGGAGTACATCTTCTGCTGTTTTTCTAAAACCATGGGCTGACTTGGGCGTCCACCACAGACGGACATGCGGTTTGAATCGCCTGTCTCGTGACAGAGCTCAGAAGTCGTCCTTGCCTAGCTGGTTACATCAGGGTGCGCAGGAGTGGATGGACCTCTGCGAAAACGAATGGGATAGTTCTTTTGGAGCATGACGCTCGGTTGCCAATCCGACGTCCGCTCCTTACCCTGAAACTAGTTACGCCGGCAGGGTTTAATGGCTTCGTTGCAGCTTGTGGCGACGGATGCACCGAGTAATAGGATCGCATCGTCGTCTGAAATTTAAAAGATAAAGTTCTTGATAAACACGGCGCAAGTCAACATTCTGTCCGTGTTCGGTGGCTGGAGAAAAACTAAAATATGACACTCAAGTCAACTTATTCGAAGAGTTTTATACAAATAGGTTGTTTATGTTGGGTACTTTATTTTTACACTCGTGTTGAGATTTAAAATATATTTTTTTATAAATAATTTAAATTATTATTTGCCAACTTATTTTTCAGATTAAGTTGATTTGATGAAATTATAGAGATTAAAAAAATATTTTAATTTAAATTATTATTCTATACCTATAAATAGATGATATCTAAGGCTCATCAAGTCTAAATGTTCAAGTATCAAAGTTAAACAGTAATTTAACATTACAAGTATTATTATAAGTATTTTTTAAAATTTTTATCTTGATCATTTTGTTTTCTATTTGATTTGATCTTGGGTCATTAGTACCTTATTACTCGTATTTGATAAAAGATTATACTTGTATGTGACATCTTTCTTTGTTCGTATGAGTATGTTGATATTTAAGTTCAATATCAAACCTATGACAATTGTAATACATAGTCAAAAATATATTATCTTCTTCGTGAGAAGACATTAAAATATAAATTATCACCTTTACGGTTTTAACACCATGTGAAAAAAAGAAAGAGATCATATGCAAATATATTCCTTTCTCAAATAATAGTAGTAAAGTAATACTAGCCCAAAATTCAACCAAATAAAATAAAATAAGACGAAAGTTAAAAAAAAAGAAGTTATATTCAACTTCTCAAAAAGAAAAACACCTATAAGATTTTAAACTACTCTTTCAGCTTCAGCACTTCGACTTTATAGATCTATGCATATAAACATCATCAATTTATAGGTATGAAATAATAATTTAAATGAAGAGATTTTTTATCTCTAAGATTATATCCAATTAACTTATTCAAAAGGTAAAATAAGAAATAACAATCTAAAATTTTTCTAAAGATATACTATTACTCTTTAACACCGTGCGTTCTGCATAAATGCATGGACAGTGGAAAATGATGTTGATTCTTCATAGTTTCGATTTATATATGCCCACGAGTGCGAGTTCAACACGATTGTAAACGTGGTAGGAAGGAGGGAGCGATGATATGTTAAAGCTAATAGAAAAAAAAAAATCATTTTATGCCTTGTGATATCTCAACTCTGTGATCACTCTTGCACCAAGACGATCCTCCTTAGTTTAGGTAGACACTGTGAAGCTGGATCGATGCTCTGTGAGCTGAACCAGATGATCTTTCCAGAGCATACAGTTCCTGCAAATTGGATGAATTGTAATAATCACGAGGAGCGAGAACAAGATTGAGCGTAAGAGCAATGCACACAGCCAGCAATTATAGACCGAACCAAATCATAAAACAGCTTCCTTCCGTCTGCCTCCCAATACTTATGTTGAACGTACAGATTTGAGTCGTATATATGGCGCCGGATAGTTATGTAAGAGCTACAAAGGTGATTGCAGTGGAGAACGTCCACCGAGAGGATGAACACTCGGAGCGCTGGATGAGAATGTACCGTGGTTGACGTTCTCTAGGTCCTCGTTACCATGTTGACTGTCCCCGGACTCATTCTCCTCCAAGGACCTCATCTTAGTTTCAGGTGTAAAGAGATAGGTGTGAAGCACTCCAATGAGGCATACACCACCCAGGATGATCAACGCATTCGTCATTCCGATCCCCGGCTTCCATCCTTGACTTGGATGTTCCTTGTTCGTCGGTTGAGAGGCCCAGAGGAATCCAACAGCTCCGATTATGGCACCGACTTTTCCCGACGCGCCGGATATCCCATGGCATGTGGACCGGAAGCGAGCAGGGAACAGCTCGGCGGGCACGATAAAGGTGATGGTGTTGGGGCCGAAGTTGGAGAAGAAGAAGGTCAAGCCATAAAGAACGATGAACCACCCTTTGGTGTGGTCGTGCCAATACCTGTCGTAGGGACCTGCTAGCGCGAACAGGAAGACCGCCATGAAGAAGAAACCCATCAGTTGAATCTTTCGCCTGCCGGTGCGTTCGATGAAGTAGACGGTGGCGAAGTAGCCAGGGATGGTAGAGGCCACGGCGATGATTGCTTGGAATTTTGCGACGTTGTAGACCTCCTCGTAAGCGTTTACGTTCTCAGGCGGAGGGAACCAAGGCTGGTAGATTTGCGACTGGAAAAGAGTGCTGCTGTAGTAGGGGATGTCAACCAGGAACCATGCCATGGCGCACGCAAACAGGTTCCGGCCATGCCGTCGCATGAATTGCTTCGAGAAGAGACCGTAGGTTGGGGCTGGTCGACGGGGTCCGCCTGAAACTTCTGAAGTTTCCATGAAGGTGCGCACATCGAAGTCCACCAACACCTTCCCCATGTCATTTGTCGCTTTGACCACGTCCTGCTCCACCAGTGCTGTATACCTGCACAACCTTCAAAATCACCGTGCTGCTCCCAAAATAACTCAGTAAGTCTCGTCATTTTCCGTGTCTCTCTTACACACACACACACACATATATCTATCTATATAAACACACCTACAAGCTAAATATCGCAATAAACTATGTCAACGGGGGTAATATAAAGCAACTGGAGTGGTGGGGGAGGGGAAGGGACGGCTAATGGAGTTTGCCTAAAGCTACACAGAATCTCGTGTCCCTCGCATTCATTATACGAGCGAGCCTGTAGCTCTGCTGCAAATAATTATTCGAATAGAAAGCTCGTGAAATAAACAATTACTTGTTTCTCAAATCCAAAGATTCAGCTGTGCTCTCGTCGCTATCTCCGGCACGACCCAATGGTTCTTGGCGATGCCTGAAATGCATTATGGAGAGCCGGATAGATCTAGCCCACTCTGCTGGCTGCTACTACTTCCAGAAGAGGCATCCCAGTGTATAAAGATAGAAAGATATGATGGAAGGGATGGTAAAACCAGCTCTGTGATCAGCAGCAGCTTGCAGATGGGATAAACTAGGTTTTGTCGATTGGGTGTCTCCTAGTTAATTACCACTACGCGGAAAGGAGCAGTTGCAAAGAGAGGCTGTTGAAGAGGTGGAGCCCGCATGACCGACGTCCATGGCGATGAACAAAAAGTAAACACGTTCATACCTGGCGGTCTCCGGCATGGTTATTCTCCAGTAGAACGTCACAGCCGCCGGAATGGCGCCGATCATCAGTATGATGCGCCACGCCAAGTCCGCTGCCTCTGGCGTGTGCAGCGGGGCGATGCTCGATGGCTTGGTTGCGCTTTTGAACGCTGCAGCGATCGCCATGGTGACCCCTGAGCTGGCCAGTATCCCGAACCCCTGCATCGAGAACACCGCGGCGATGAACGACCCCCTCGTTCTTTTGTTAGCGAATTCAGACATGATGGTCGCCGAGAGTGGGTAGTCGCCGCCGATGCCGATCCCAAGCATAAACCGGAAGAAGCACAAGCTCGTCAGCACGCAATTGCGGGTGCGGCAGATGGAGAAGCCGCAACCGAACGAGCTGGCAATCATGAGGAGGAGGGAGAACCCGTAGACGCGCCGACGGCCCACGCGATCCCCAAGCACGCCGAAGACGAGCTGGCCGATGACCGTGCCGACCAGCGCGATAGCCACGATGGCGGAGACCACCGCGGGTGGCGTCACGCCCGGCTTCCCATCCCGAGGATCGTAGTAAATCCGCCCTATCAGCTTCATGACAGGCGTGATGCAGAAGAGGTCGTAGGAGTCGGTGAAGAGTCCCATGCCGGCGATGATGATGGCCTTGAAGTGGTAGTATTGTGTTCTTGCATGGTCGAGCGCGGTAAGAATCTTGAGGCCCATCCCTCCCCACCTCCCGCACTATGACCTCCAGAAAGAGTGCTTTTACAACCCACCAGGTATCGCAGTTGACACGACGGAAGACGGGGAAGAAGTAGGCTTCCTGGAAAGACTGGAGTGCGGAGCTGATGTGGACGCCCTCAGTCAAAGTCTCCCATTCCCTGTGAAACAGTCCACTTCCGAGGTCTCTCCCTACCATTCATAGTTTCGTGTTTCGCTATCGATATGAATTGCTATTTATATGAATTTTTTTATAAGATTACATACATACATACATATATTTATTCATTTTATCTAATTACTTAATAATTTAAATAAAAAATTATATTTTTTTACTTTTGAATTAAAAATATTACAAGGATAAATTTATTACAATATATTCAATGAACTTTCGAGATGCAATTTTATCAAACAAAATACACGTCAATACATATCTAAAACATAATTTTTATCTATTTTTTGTATAATTACACATTCGGTCAAATCTTCTTCTTTGACCGCACGTTCAAAATGCAAATATGGTCGCAACGCAGCTGATTCCCTGCGCCTCCGTGCCACACAAAAATTTGTGTTCTTCGCTGCTAACCGATGAAGTAATCGCTTCGGAGCAAGACCGTGACTCTCCCACTGCTGCAGAAGCACATCCAATCCATCAAGAATTGCTTGGTCGATCAGCGTTACAGCTAACGTAAATTGGCTGATGACATAAAAATCACCACAGCAATTACACTTAGACTTCTGCCAAATTGTGGGCGGTTTCACTTCAACAATTACGGGATGCGTGTTCCTCGCGATGTTAGGATGTGACCGAGGCTGAAGCGCAAAAACGAGCAGCTTCAGCTTCGTTCTCCACGAGAGAGAACCGGCGGCAGCGAGACCAAGAAGACGGGGGAGCGAGAAGAAGCAGTCTCGCGGTGGTGACACACATCGTCTGTAAAACCACGAGGCGGACTCCTTCCTTGACAGAGACTCGGAGACGACCGAGGAGGCTGCCGCTGCAGCTCACGCAACCAATTAATCTCGGCTTTGAAATGTCAAACATTGCCATGGGGCGTCGATCTAAAATTCTTATGCGCTAAGCAACAGCCACAGCATTGTACATGCATTGGGGCGAACTCCAAAAACAAAAACTCCTTATTTTGGAATTTTCTTGGTTGGTGATCTTCTTCTTCATTAGTACTTTCTATTTTCCTCATCTTTCTGGTTTTCCTATTCATATCTAATAATGTGTGCATAATGGCTAATCTCCATCGTTTATAACGCCATATAGACTTTATTGTCAAGTTGATTTTAAGTTATTTGTACCCCTGAACAAAATGTATTGTTGTTCATTCAAGATTATTAAGAAGCATCGAGTCACATTCCAATAAGACAATGACACGTTTGGATACTTGTCAAAATATATATTATGCATAACATGCTTTGCTAAATTTTTTTCTTTTTTAATGATAATACATTGACAACGACAGACCAACTACGATGCTTACATCATAGTCTTTGGAACGCATGACTCATTTGTCAAATAGAAAAATAAGGAGACGAAATATCTTCGGCAATATGCGTTGTGAGTTTGCAATTTATTTTATATTTCATTGTAAATTATATTTATGTAATTGTTGGCTTTATGTTTCTTTTTCTCGAGAATGATTACGTCATACATGTCGTGAAGTTGTTTAGTATCTAATTTATGATCGATAATACAATTTAAACAAGTTGACATGCATCAGTTTCACTTATAGATTCTAAAATATGTCGTTGATGATGATTACTATAGGTGTAAAAAAATATATTAAGTTCTTATTTTCAAGATAGATTTGTTAAATAATATAGTCATAGTTAATTAGATAAGATATATTAAGGATATAATTAGATTCTAATTATGATTATTTATTAATATAAAGGAAGTCCAATTAAAATAGGATTCGTTAGGGGAAATTCTTGATGGGAGGAAATCTCATAATATTTTATCCTAGATTCGATAAATAGATAACATAGATTCAAAATATAAAGATATCGATAAATAGATAACATGAATATGAAGATATAAGAATACGAGGAGAAAAAATAAGAGAGTTAAGATATTACAGTTTCTCTCTCAATCTCCCTAACCATCATTCTAAGTGGTCATGTGAAAGGGTAAGAAGAAAGGAGAAGGTGAGTACAGTTCATTGCAGATTGATATTTTAGATTTGACGATGATGTGCTTGTGGATCAGATAAAATTTATTTCTCTGAACTACAACGAAACGTACACATCGTAATATTATTTAGATTCATTGTTATTTGATTTTAAATCTTAACATTACAATTTTTTCATAGTATAGATAGCATAATTATAAATTTTATGCTAACAAGATAGTGAATGTTCAATCGTGTTATTAGTTAACATGTATTATTCTGAGACGTATTATTAGGAGAGAAAGACTCAAATGTAATGTGTTATTAACAAATATGATACAATGTTACTTTATTTAAAAGTGATGTGCCAAGAAAAAAAAAAAAAAAAAAAGTGATACGTCTTCCCAGAGAGGTGATTTGTTAAACACGTAACAATATACAAAATATATAATGTCCTTTAAATTAGCAGCAAGATTAAAAAATGACAATAGTGGCCTAACTATATGCACGTAAAACATTTCTTTTTATATATATATATATATATATATATATATATATATATATATATATATATTGATTCAATCGTTGTCTTCTAGTTTCCACTAACTTATACAGTCCTCGGAGGAAATAAAATTGTTTGATGGTCCTCACATCGACGTCAATATTATTTGTGTGACATCCCAGAATTTATAAAATATAATAAATTATTATTTTATTATTCATAATTTATAAAATATTTTTTTAAAATTTAAATCCTTATCTTTATAATAGTAAATATTTTATTAACAAGAAAAGATCATATCTTCTTGGTAGGGTCACAAGTCTCTTTCATCCAAGCTTCATATCTATTATAAAATTATAGATTATACTGAAAAATAAATATAAGATAAAAATATATTAACAACCACGTAGGAACCTCGAAAAAATCATAAAAATAATCTAAAATAAATATCAATAATTTAATAAAAAAATAATAATATATCAATTCATCATAAAACTTAAACATATGAAAAATAATGATACTTTCTTAAGCAAAATTATGCATCTCTCATTCCTACACATCGAGATAACCTGAAACATCTAAGTGGTCATGGAATGGATTCCTCCCAATAGTGGATATAATCCATAAAGGATCAAAAGTGGAGGAGAAGGTGAGTAATCAAGCTCTACTCTCAAAGAAGGATACATAAACATCCAGATTGATTTATTTTTATGATCAAATATTACAAGAGACCATGATGTATGATCTACTAGACTATGTCCATTGTGGCTCTACACCGTGATGGGCCCGTAGTGGATCTAATATAGACCATTAGCCTAGTTACATCTACTAAATGGTACATTCATATCAATATCATAAACTTAAGAAAAATAAAAAATCAATAATCATTTTCAAATGACATCTTCAAATAAATATTTAAATTCATCAAATCATAAAGACTTAAAACAGCAATCTCTCAATAGTCTTCAATCAACTAAAACCCTAATAGGAATATTTGATTTTTAACCTTAAATATGGGAAGGTTTGGAATTAACATTACAAGTAGATTTTTCGGAATCTTAAACCGAGTATAGATAGCATAAAGGAAAAAGATATCGGACTAATTATAAATTTGCTTATGCTAACAAGATAGTGAATGTTCAATGGACGTGTTAGTTAGTCTTTAAGCCATATGAGTTATCATGTATTAGACACATGATTTGAGACGTATTATTAGGAGAGGACTCAAATGTAATGTGTTATTAACAAATGTGATACAATGTTACTTTATTTAAAAGTGATGTGCCAAGCACCCAAAAAAAAAAGTGATACGTCGCCCCAAAGAGGTGATTTGTTAAACACGTAACAATATACAAAATATATAATGTCCTTTAAATTAGCAGCAAGATTAAAAAATGACAATAGTGGCCTAACTATATGCACGTAAAACATTTCTTTTTTATATTTTCTTTTTTTTATTGATTCAATCGTTGTCTTCTTGCTTCCACTAACTTATACAGTCCTTGGAGGAAATAAAATTGTTTGATGGTCCTCACATCGACGTCAATTTTATTTGCTTCCTGTTGAAAATATTTTCTCGTTGTTTGTGTTCGTATAACTTTTAGCTAAAAATAATTTTCATAAATATATACATATTCAAATTTTTATATCCAATAATCACAATGGCATGAGACCATGACATTATGAATATATTAAAGTGATCGCATGAATAACCTCTTCTAGTTTATGTTCATTATAACTATCTCAAAGATATTTGCACGCGCTGACGCACACAAAAAAAACGCTCATGGTGTGTTTACTATAACTAAGTGCCCACATACTTATTTTGATCTCGTCCACAACGTTATTATGTAGATAAATAGAGATCACAAAATGATGTTTCAAATAGAGAGGTCTTACTTTATCTAATAAAGCATGATAAATGATAACACAATGATAAATGATGAATCCCCTTGTGCGTGACATAACAGGTTATGGCATAAGGAGAAAAGAACTGGTAATAAAAAAAATGATAACATAGATGTGTAAAACGGAAATTGTGAAAAACGAGCATATCAAGGGGCAGCTGTTTTAAATGAAAATAGCTAGCAAATTAATTTTAATATGCCATGGCACCACATCATGAAGAACCAGCACCTGCTGATCTACCACTGGTCAAGTAGCTCAAGAAGGTACCACTTAAGTCAATCCTCTCGTGAGATGATTTAAAAAACCAAGAATGTTCGGACATTTTAGTTGTGCCCAATATGCAAAACAAAACGAAGCAAAAAATATTGAAGCGAGCTAGTTCTGTTTTGACGGCGCAGCACGCCCACAGGTTACAGAAAAAGACTGATACAGAAATGCAATATAGGACCAATGTCGGAGCACATTGAATAAAATGGTTCAATGTGATGTTTCTTAAAATCATCTCATGGAGGCTTCACAACACATAGATAGGTATCCAGTTGCATTTCATGATTGGATGTAACAGAATTCTTCAGTGCCGTCTTTCAGCATCTTGTTTGCCGCACTTCGCAAATCTTATTAAGGGGAGGGGTAGAACGCAATACACTACTTACAACTCTGCTCTGGGTTCTTCAACCTCCTCCTCGTAAGAAGAAAATGCTTTGATGATAGACTCGTACATCGTAACTCCTTTCAAATACTCCTCTTTGTTTAGGAACTGCAGCAGTTGTAAAATGTAAACATGTTTCACATCCAATGAGGAAGCACAGTGCAATTGTTACGGCACCCTTAGAACAGTGAGAAAGTTTCAAAATAGCAAGCTTCTTCAAGTATTCCTAGTTTTCAGAAAAATATGTTACAAAACAATAGATCAAAGATGGTTATCATGACAAAACTACCGATAAAGGAGCAAACAGACCATTTGGTTTGCCTTTCAGTTGTGCAAGTTTCTACTAGGATAGAGCATGTCTCATGTTCTTTATGTCATCAAAAAATTTAAAACCTTAATGATCTAGTCCGGTATCTTATGAAGTCTTTCCATCGATGGGGACAAGTTCCAAAAAGAAGAAAACAAGTTGTATGTCTTTAGTTCCAGTTTTAAAATATTGTCTACACTTGCTAGCACCGGACATGATATTATGAAGCACCAAATCATGAACGTCTACATGTCCACAAAAATATCCATTTTGTTGAAATGTCGCATACCAGTCCACAAAAGAGGAGTTGAAAATTCAGAAGCATCAAACCATGCAGAATAACCTACACTATGAAAGTTGTGGAACTTATACTATGTCGTTTACCTCTTCTAGCACATGTATAGTTGTGGAACCATGTACAAGTACCAACTCTGAAAATATAAACAATTTTCTCAAATGATTGTGTGAAGGAAAATTAGTCCCCCTCACGAAAACATTTGTTTTCTAAGCATTTTATTGGCTTGAAACTTGTGTTGATCTAAATCTTTCTGACTTGGAAAGCTACTTCTTTCACAATTTTCACAATTGTTCTCAGCATATCAAGATAGTATTCTTATCTATTATTGTCTTATGTATCATTGAGGAAGGAACTTGCACTAAAGACAAACCTCGTTATGGTCATGGAGTAATATAGGAGTGTTTGCCATCGGTGAAAAACCAAATGCTGGTATTCCCAGTTCTCGAAAAAAGCGAGCATCAGTTGAGGCTGGGAAAATTTCTGGCTTGCTAAGTTTACCATTGGCTTCCTTCACAGCTTCTTCTAACAGTATCCACCAAGAGTTAGATCTATCTGCAACAGTGATGGCTGGCTTTCCAAACTTGTCATACACAAACACCTTCTGCTTAAACTGCTCAATATAAAAATACATTTAGACCAATTGTATAGGCAAAGAAAGATCAAAAAGCCTATTGCATTAAGTTGAAACAACACAGATGTTCCAGTTCCTATGGTTAAGTTCCTACTAAGATCATGTAAAATGGAAAAAAAAAAAAAGAAGCTAAACTGGAATCTTCATATACCAAGTAAAAGAAACAGACATACTTACTTCAACTTCCAGAATACAATGACCTGACCGCACCATGAGACCATTGATGGGAAACATTCAGATAACAAATAAATGGGTTCCATAAATTTGGAACCAGCCCTTAACAAAGTTATGCATTCAAAAGACATTGTTCAATATTTCTTGAACAAGATGATGACAAACTTATTTAGTGCATACCTCATATGTCATGTTGCGTGATGATGGTGCCCATTCCTCAGCAATTCGTTTCTCCAATGCTTTAGGATCAGTGTTAGGAGGGACTCGGATGTCAAGACCAACCTCTGCTTCAGATGGCTGAAGATTCATGACAAAACCCTGATAGAAAGCCATTGAGATACATTCATAAGTGGAAGCCATAATTCATAAAAAAACACAAATTATATGTTCACCAAGTCTGAGAAAGAAATGACATCAGAACGTTCCAATGAAACTGAAAAAATTAGAGCATCTTGTATACATATATGATAATTTTGATCCAATAAATGCCAGTTAAGTTGTTAAACTTGATGATATCATTTTTAACATTCAAATGTATAAAAATGATTAAGAGAAAATGACTTTGTTACTGAAATCATAAAAGCAGTGAGAAACCTCATGACAATGGTCTAAATCAATTAAAATATAAAGTATATCAGATTAACGATTCTTAACATATTTAACTTACTTTGAGTTACTTTATCATTGACATAATTAACTAGAACCCATAATGCAAAATAGGAATTTCTCCTGTTTTAGTAAGGAAATATTGTCGGAAGACATAATGGTAATTCGGTCAGACTTTATTTGAACAACAAAGGCTTATCTTGATCTTGCTGATGTTTCTTCAAAGCTCATTCTTGATAATATTATTTTAGACTATCTGAGTTTACTACTCTCAAATAAATTAGCCTCAAAGCAGCTGACTAAAAATACAAAATATAACACTTCTTTATTCCCATATTTGAAGAAATTTGATCAGAGATTTAAGTTTAGTTTATGGTAGAAATGACTGAGGAAATCTTTGGCATAACATGGAGAGATTAAAATTCCAGCACAAAAAAGGAAAAACTATGAATTACTTCGGATGATGAGTAAGAGCAACTTAAGATGGCAAACAACGAGAGCAAACTGATGCATGGATAAAGTTGAATATCATCAACAAAACCTCTTCTACACTTTGTCGAAGAAGGTGGAGAACTGTCCATCATCATCACTCTCCAATAGACAGTTCATGTTCAACAAATAAATGGCTCAATTATACAGACACAAAGCCTTTCTTTTTTTTACATATTAAATGACTCAATTAATCATGTGTTAATATGCATGTACTGGTGTTAGAAATAAAAAGAAGTGGAAGAACAAGTCAACTTGAAAATGTGATTACAATCTTGTTAGAGACAATTGTTGACATCATGGAAGAAGCATGTGCAAAATAGTGGTTTCGAGTTCAAGCAGTAAGGCTTGACTTAACATTTAATTAAGACAAAGATGGTTGATACCACCAGGAAGAGGCAACAAATGGGTGAGACATGATGATTGCCGGCTCTGGATGTGATTCGAGTACCACAAATATAGACAAAAGTTGAGGAGTGTGATTAGGAGGATTTTTTTTCCACAATAAGGAACAAAGACACAAAGGAGAAGCATGTAAGATTTCTACATGAAAATTTTCCAATGATTGATGAAGTGGAAAAAAAAATGAAAATGAAAAAGAGGAGGAGAGAGAGGCTAGCTGATTCCTCCACCAGTTGCCCTACAGAATCTTCAGGTTCCATCTAACACGACAATGAGATGTCAAGTACGAAAGTGAACTCATACAGCATGACTGAAAGCCTGAATGTGCTAACTGGAGCTGGAGGCTGTGTTAAGTCATGGAAGATTTGCATACTGGGTTTTCCAAGTTTGTTTGCTATGGTAATTCGAGGGACAGGTTTCATGATAACTGGATTCTCGATGTGCCCTTAGTTGCTACACCTACTTTCTATAGTGTGAATGATTAACTTAATTTGTCTTCTGTGGTTGATTTGCTTTGCAACAGACAGTCGAACGGGGATAAAATTCTTCAAAACTCTGGTCATATTTTGGGTAAGACTATTTCTATTTACATATATTTTTGTTTCTTCAAAACTCTGGCTTGAGCCTCAGAAGGATTTCTAGTCTTGGAAACCTGATCCCAAAGGTTTAGGTTTGGCAAATTTTGCTTATATTTTTGTTCAGAGCCTGAGTGGAGAAGCTGTTCAAATTAGTGTCCTCGGGTTAAATAATTGTTACACGATTGCCTCCTCACTTTGGGTAGGTTAGAAAATATAGGGATTGGAAAAGGGGATTTGTCTCATTTGTGTCAATTGGAGAATGAAGTTATTCCTCATCTCTTCTTCCTGTGTTCTTTTTCTACCATGATCTGGCAGTTTTTGAAACAAAAATTAGACATTAAATCAAACTGACACCACCTTGAGGTACTTACAGTGGGCGATGGGGTTCCAGCCTTGAGGTACACCAGATTTACTGACACCACCTCCCCCTCCACCTTCGTCCCCGTCTTCACCAAATCAAACTGCGCCGCCCTGAACCTCCTCACCGCCTCCACACTCTTCATCACATTCTCCATTGCGCTCCCATCGTAAAGCTTCGCTCCGTGTCCTGGCGCTCCTTGGGCTCTGATCACGAGCCACCACGGGCATCTCTCGCCATAGAAAACCCTATACTCCGGCCGGGGCGAAGCCAGCCCCTCGTCGAGCACCACTCCCACCCTCATTTGCTTAAACCTGTCCGAGGCCACCAACGCCCCCACGCCGTCCGTCCCACCGACCTCCTCGTCGGGCACGAAAGAGATGTAGACGGTCCGATCGGGCACAAAGCGGGCGGCCTTGAGGCGGCGGATGGCCTCGAGGTATTGGACCCCGACGCACTTCATGTCCTGCGAGCCGCGGGCGTAGATGTCGCCCTCGGGCCCGAGGGCGGCGGAGAAGGGCGGGTGGACCCACTTGTGGGGCTCGGCGGGGACGACGTCAGTGTGAGAGTTGAGGAGGAGGGAGGGGAGGGAGGGGCGGCGTCCGGGCCACTTGAGGAGGAGAAGGGGCTTGCCGGCGACGAATTCTAGGGTTTCGTGCTGGAGGGAGAGGGAGTCGGCTTGAGAGCGAAGGAAGGCGACTGCGGCGGCGTAATCCGGGGACGGGTGGGCGGTGTCGATGCGGAGGTACTCCTGGAAGCGGGAGATCGCTGCGTCGGCCTCGGCAGCCGTAAAGGCAGCTCCTTCCGCCGCCGCCGCCGCCGCCGCCGCAGAGAGTAAGAAGAAGAGGAGGAGGAGATGAGAAACGGAGGAAAGGTTCTCGTTGCCTCGCTCCGCCATGGATGGATGGATGAGTCGATCAATCTGTTGGATTGCTGAAGCTCTCATCAAATCATAGAATCGAGCCGAACAAAAGAATCCATCTCCTCTCCAAAACGAAAACACCTTCGTTCCCAGCACTCTATATTGCCTCCAAAGTTTAATAATAATAATAGAGATTGACACCAATCCAGTATCTGTCACCCAAACAACATCCCCTCGTTCCGCCAATCCCACGTCGGCCAATCAGCAAAGAAGAAAAATCTCAACTCGAGTGTTCGTTCCACCGTTCTCCACAAATCAACAACAAAATTACAAAAGAAAAATAATGAGAGATGCATCAAGTTCCAACTCACAAAATAGCACTGCATATTTTCTTCCAGAAAATATTAATTCTAGACAATACAAACAACACTATCGATCCCCCCACCCTGCAGATATATCCACCAACTGATGTAACTAGTTACACGCAGATTTAGTAGAAATCACCGTCTTCACATCGTGCTTCCAAAATTAAAAAAAAATTTATTAAATTAATGGATATGGCCTCCGGTAGCATCGTCGAGGACATGGTGCTGTGGGACGCCTTGAAGCCGATGCTCATCCCATGCTATGACTTGGCGGCGAGGATGCCCTTCGTGTTGTCACGAATGGATGCTGTGGAGGAACATCGAGGGTACGACCACGCGAGGTGAGCGACGATATCGTTGGTGATGCTGAGGTGGAGGTCGCCGTCCACGCAATTCAGCACCGCACACATCGATGCTCCATCGCATCGTTGACGATTGACCTCCTCTGCTATTCTCGGTTCCCCCCTTGCTTCCGTCTCTTAACAAACCTGCCCTCGCTGACGTTAAGCAACCCCCGCATCGAGGATTCCTTTGGCGAGATGGCACCACAGGCACTGAAACAGACGACCGCTGCACCTCGACGGAGACGATCGAACGAAAAAAGCAATCAGATTGGCTGAAGCACATGCATGACAATAAAACATTTCTTCCCTGCAATATCTCTCGACAATTCAACGGAACAACAACACTACATGAAGGTACAAACAGGAGCTAGAAACTTGAAAATTTGGTCCCTAAACCACCACCACCAGCGGAAAAACACGGATCAGTTTTGTTTCACCATCACCAACGAGTGACAGCAGCAAGTTACTTCCAGGGCATATTGGACAACCCCTGCTGGTCGCTGCTGTTGTTGTATGTTCCCGTGCTCTGGTTGAGCGGGCTCCCGGGCCCACCCGAAGATTCACTCAGGGTGCCCCGTGAGGGAGGGCTGCTGGGTCCTGATGTCCCAGCAGGAACCAGCTTTCCAGGGGCGGACATGGGTTCCAAAGGATTCGTCTTCTTCGTTTCCTTTCTCCCATCAGCTATAAAGCTCCCCACAATCACCTGCATAGAACAACCAGTATCTTATTGAGTTCCCTAACTCTAAATCAAATACAGGCAACAATTCGGAACCCAAGTGGTCACAGAAAAGGAGAGCATGTCCAATGTTAACCACCTAAACTTGTCCACGGTGAGAAAGATTGCCGCAGCAGAGTGTTACCGTGCAACTCTACACTGACTTGACAAGTTGGTTTTGCACGATCGATATAACTAATGGAACCGTTGGAAGCAGTAAACTGAGCCAAAGTAGAGTTTGATTTCTCGAAAGTTACAATCTGAGATTGGAAGACAAACTACAGTTGCAAGATGTTGTAACTTGGTCCCATGACTGAAAACATGATCATGGACAAAATGGTTGCAAGTGGGTTCTACAGCACCAAGTGCATTTCGCTACTACATGGCTTGGGGTGAGTTCGACAGTCACCTTAAATGAAAAATTAAGCACATTTAACGAACAAAAAACAAAATCACAAAACCGGTCTGGTAAACAATTTGCAAAAGATAACAACAAAGAAGAAATTAGGCTGAAGAATAGTAAACACTGGAGTAAAAAAATTTACATGTGACAGAAAGAGAGACCTGGACAGGTGATGCTGCAGTCAGTAGTCCTGCCACTCCCCCACCCAGCACACGTCCATCGGTACCAGCAAGCGAAACACTCAACCCACCCGTCCGACTCCGCTGGCCACTGCTCTCTGAAAGCAGAAACGAGCCTGATAATGACAATATCTCAAACCGTCCCTGCACATGGAAAATATAAGGATAGGGATAAGTAAATAGCTATTACAGATTAATAAAAAGTGGAAAGAAAATGTTAGTCGATGACAGGGTTCGCTATTTCAGGTACCAGATCCATCTCGGAGATTTGTCAATATCGTATGTACCAGTCTGTACTGGAGTATCGACACACGGTATACACGCTCTTATGAGAACTCGGGCAAGCCATGTCTCGGTGGCGAGTCGAACCAGTATGTACCGTCCGTATCAGACCAACTCGGGCAAAACAACAAGACAAAATTGAGAAAGGACCATCCTAAGGTTGTCTAGTTTACATAACCAGACATTCAGACTACATTGCCCATGTCATACAGGCATGTGCCTCATAAATGGTAAGCATATCTCTCTTTCTTAATCTTAAATGACAATCATAACTTTGAAACTAAAAAAGTACAGATGGAAAAAAATTGACCCAAAAGTAATTCTAAGAGGTCATCTGCTTGACATATCCTCTGGTTGACGATATGGCAAATCCATTTCAGCCAGTGATAGGTTTTAAAACAATCAAGAACAAAAGTTAGCTGTTTGTGCAGACTGAAGCCAAAAATTACTAAAATTACCTCCGACTTAAGCCATGTACCATGCGATTATACAAAATGATCGGGCAGCAAAATTAACAAAAACACCACATGAAACAATTGGTACAACAGTTCCGGAAGGAACCTGAACTTGTCGATGTCAGTTTCGAGCACACACCTCATAAGTTACAGTTCCACCAGAAGTTGCTGCTTGACGAAGAGTTACATTAGATATTGCACCATTTGCTGAAAGAATGCAAACGGCACGAGGACCATGCTGACAAAATGACATAATTTTTGATGATACATCCTGAAACCATGTTCAAATAATTATTAGCATATTAGTGTCCTTAAAACTCAATTTCTCAGAAAATCTTAGATGTAACAATTGAAGATACACTGGCTTTTTCAAGTGTTTATGAAATTTCAAAATTCAGACCTTGATATGTATGTAACATGAAAATACCAAATGCTGCTACCAAGTTGAGCGATTGACAAACTATCGAGTAAATTTTCTCTAAGGTGCAAAGGCTTCATGATTTTCACCATCCGACAGATACAGAAAACAAATTGTTATGACTTAAGGATGACTAAGAAAATGTAAAAAGGCAGCTAATACACACGAGGGTTTCACCATAGCAGAGTTCAAGATGGATGAGAAACATTCTGCTTTACCCTTTACAAGAAAAGAGGCTCTGTTGTTCATACACATGGCACTCAGCACCACCAAAACAGCCATACCAATAAGCAAAGCCCACTCTTGATAATAACAAAAGGCAGTCATGCAAATTGAAAAGCTAAACACATTTACTGTTTCCCACTAATTAGACATATCCGAAGAAATTTCTACTCTGTTAATCATCCTTTAAGTTGCACACTATCTCACTATCTCATCCAAATTTTGCATTACATAACAAAATAAATGAAATGAAGGGGGAAAATGTCAAGTGTAAACCAAACAAAATGCAGTTTTTACTATTCCAAAAAAATCATGAAATTAAATATTTTATTACTGATGTCAAGCATCATTATCACCATAAAGGGAAAAACAAACAATCTGCTACCACAAAAGGTGCAGCAATTGTGGCAATATCAAATCCTACTGAAACAAAATTTGGAAAATGGAAGATGATCCACAAATCCAAGAATTACTACAATCCGAGATGACAACACCTGTATCAGACAGAGCAAGACCAAGATAGAATTGACATTAAAAGACATCTCCAAGAATTCAAATGAACTACCACTAAATAGGTAGCATAAGCATCTGAGCATTCATGTTGATGGGTGACTCTAGGCAAAAATATCAAAATTGACCTGATCTTCCGCTTGTCACAGATTCTTGCCTAAGGCTAGCTTAGGCAGAATATTTGTGGATATATACATATATATATATATATATATATATATATATATATATATATATATATATATATATATATGCATACATACATACATACACACACACATATATATATACATGTATATATGTATTTATATATATACATATGTATATACATATATATACACACTTGAAGAATAAAAACGCTCTCCAAGGATTACTAGCATAATAAATCAGCTACAATAACAACGAACATAAAATAAAATCCACAAGGTTTATATAGCGGTTTTGCAATTTCATTCAGCATCAAAGAACAGACACAAACAGCAATCTGACATGAGAGCAAGTTGCTCATAAATTATTAAGCATAAGAACCAGAATTTCAGAAACAGGTTCCACACAATGCAATCTGTTTGTAGCTCCGTAATTACAACAAAAGAACAGCACCATAGCTCAAAAAATTAAAGGAAAAAAAACCCATAATTCATCCTCCCTAACTACATAAAACTTATTACGCAACAAATATATGAATACCTCTCCAGTCTTCACTGTAATAACATGGGGAGTAAATCCAATCCCTGCTGATCCTGCAAGTGTTTTCTCCTCATTAGAACAATTTATAGAGATGTGGAATTAGAAATGTCAATAAGATATTAAATTTTAAAAATAAAAATATGGCTAATCAAACATATTAAAGAACCTCAATGTTTTCCATGGACTTTAAGATAGAATCGTTTGGATGTGCTTGGGCATATGCAAAGCGGTCTCATTCTAAAAATCCACATAGGTGCCAATGATCTAGACAGTAATTAAAAATGACCACATATGACAAAATAATTCAAGTTTCAGCAGAACTGATAAATTATCTGGTATTTGGTAAATTCGGAAAGTTAGCAATGTATCTTACAAATTAGCATGACCAGTCTAAAAATTCAAATTACAAATAACATCAAACCAATCACCGTATATAATTTATCGAAAATAAACACAGGTAAAAATCAAACAGGGGCATGAAGGTAATTTTAAGAAGATAATTCCCGTGTCAGTCAGATCTCCCAGGAACAGGAGTCCCCAGCAGAGTCAAACACTTGTATTTATAGCTTTTGACCCTGTAATCTCTCGTTCCCACCGCATCGTGAAGCATTGGTTCTTCCACTAGATCCCAAAAAAGTAAACATATATGGACCAGAAAATAAAAGACCATCCATCCCATGTTGCAACAGTAGGAACTCTATTCCACTGAAAAAATCATCAGATCTACAGACATATGCAACGCACAACAGGGATTACCTAAAGCAGCCATCTGCTGCTTCTTGCCGGAACCAGAAGGCCGGCCGCTTGCTTTCTTGGTAGGATCTGCCCAGGATACTGGCTTAGTTGTCCCAGGAAAGAGAGGGGAGCATCCGCCGGCTCCTTGTGGGACTGAAGCGGCAGCGGATGTAGGAGCAAGGGCCACGATGCCATCAGGCCCGTACTTTCTCGGCCGCCCTCGCTTCCGCTTCACTGGCTCCCCGATGTTAATATTTAGGCCATGTGATGCCATTACTGGAGAGGGACCTTCGACGCCGCTGCCAGTGCTTCCTCCCCCTCGGCCTCCTCCTTGGTAAGGGAGAGTAGTAGGACTAGTAGAAGGAGGTGGCGAAGGAGAGTTGCTGGTCACTGGCTTGTATATCGCTGTACCATCCTGCGTATAGGCCAACCGCATGCTCTGGATCGCCGGCTGGTTCTGCGCCGAGCTTTTCTGCATGGCAACGTCAAAGGGCTCCCTAGCAGACATAATTCCTGTCTCGGATCTCACTTCCATGGCCACAGTGAGGAAGCTCAGAACACCATTACCAGAAAAAGAAACAAACCCCCACCGAAGAACCACCTCCGGAGCTCCGCAGAAAGAACAGCACGAAGTAAAAAAAATCCCAACTCAAGATTCTTGTTCAAAGGAGAACAAGGAGCGATTTTGAAGACGAATTCAACGGAAGAATGGAAAGTTCACTCTACCCAGCAAGAGTCCACGAGATCAGGAAATAAATCAGTAGAAAGGACCAATTTTTACAGCAGAAACCTACTCGAACAGGCATGAAAACACGACTGGTGAATGATCGTGCATAAACCCGCAAAACCCTGAGCATCAAAGTCCCATCTTTGTCCCTGGGTATTGCATCAGAGACAAAAAACAAGCAGAAAGAACGACATCATCAGGATCAGACCACAGCTCACTGTACAAAGTGAAGAGGAACCAATACCAAGCTAAACAATTTTACAAACCATCAGCTATTACAGAAAATAAAAAAGAAAAAGGCACAAGCACTAAAACGAGAAGAAAAAAAGGCAAAACCCCGAGGTGATCTCGATCCAACAAGAGATTTTCAACCCAACTCTCCCCAAAACTCCTCTTTTATCCCCCTAATTTCCCGTAAAATTCAAGAATTTACCACCAGTTTCGGAGAAAAGACCCAGGTAATGCGGAAATGTCGAGGAACCCAGGAAGCAAGCCAGCCAGCCAGGTGCTTTATCAGAGAAAAAGAAGAAAACAAGAAAATTAAAAACCCTAATGCCTTTTCAGACCCACTTCCAACGCCTCACCAACCCCCCGAGCTGACAAAGAAAAAAGGGCCCAAATCGTCCCCTAATATTCACCTCTCTCTCTCTCTCTCTCTCTCTCTCTCTCTCTCTCTCTCGGAAATAGTAGACACCTTTCTTGAGAGCAGAAAAAAAAAGGGGGAAAAGACAGGTAAAGAATGCCGAAATTGCTTTCGTGCGATACATTATTTTAAACAAGAGGATTGTTTAAATTGCGATCAAGTCAAAAAACCACAGCATCTACTCCTCTCCATCGGGGTTATAGATTTTAATCCATGGATGACCGTGCTCTTTTCAAGCTTTGCAACCGTTGACCAGATCTACGTACACACACGCCCACCATTTAACGTTGGATACTGGTCACATCATATGCAGCCGTTCACACCAGTGCAATAAACCTCCTCAACCACCCTCCGCCAAGCCGGCTCCTCTCTCTCTCTCTCTCTCTCTCTCTATATATATATATATATATAGAATTCTCTCATCTTGGGTTTACTTGTAATTGCTCGATGATCTCAAACATTTGCGTGTGTTGAAAAGCAAATCAAAATATAAATAATTAATTATATTTAAATTCCGTCCTCGCCGCTTGTAGGACGGCATTTTCGATATTTATTTGTCGAATTGGCATCTACTACGTGGATTCAAAATTGCATTGCAAGGTTCAAATGCTCAAACAGAGACTTGGGATGACCATTACCTAATGAATTGTTAACAGTTGTGGTGGACTACTAAATGGATTTGTAGTGGAATTTCTTTCTTTCACTCTAAACCAAGTTCGCAATAAACAATTCAAAACCCATTACGTCTTAGCTTCTTCTCTCTCTCTCTCTCTCTCTCTCTCTCTTAATTTAAAATATGTGCGTATATGCGGAGACAAAATAGAGCTGTTGATTTTGCAGGCCAATATTTGTCAGATCTATTAATAATAATACTGTGCAGATCTGACAGGGTAGATTATTTGTATAATTTATTTGATATTACGCGCTCCGACACGAGAATAGTATTAGTCCTGAAAAATAAATTAGGTCTCAACGATCATATTCATGACCAGTGAATTCGGTCCAGCTTATAATTCTGGAAGGCAGAATTTTATGAAACATCAGTTATTTATTAATAGATTTAATGTTCGGCCATATGTTTCTTGAGATTGTTAGGTGGAAATCCATCCCATGAATTTTTTTGACCAAGGCAGAGATGGATTACGCCTCAACGTACTTTTTCTTTTAATCCGGCAGCCACCATATAAGTGTTGGCGATGTCACTCTCTGGAAACTGGGACGATCGTGCGGTTTAAATGCGAAGAACACATTTGTGGGGTGAGAGTGCACATCATTGTAATCCCGGATGGATTTGGTACCTAGTGGACGATATATATACATTATAAATAGCTTCCTTTCTACGCGAGAGAGTATACTAATGCACCGAAGCTTATCCAGCAAATAATTAAAGGGAAAGCCACTTGTTTTTTATGGGAAACAACTCCACGCGTTAGATGTTGGGACAGTGTTTTTCTTCCCAAAAAAAAAAATATAAGGAAGAAAAGAAAAGCCTAATTTCCGCAGTAGAATCTGACTGTTTTAGGGAGGCAGGAAAAGGACGCAACCTGATTGATTACCCACGAATCCTTCAAATGGGGTTGTTGATCTAGCAAGGCAAGCCTTAATGTTGACCTGGGGATGCTTCGATATAGTTTTCCGGGGAAAATTAGATGGGAAGCATCCCAAAAGAATGTGCAGCTGCGACCCACTCAGGTACATGATGGAAACAGGAGGCGAAGAGAGAGTTGGGTTGAAAAAGAAAAGTGACACAAGGAGATTGGGAGGAGCAAAAAGAACTCCAACCACTCTCTCTATGTTCTTTATTTCCTCGTACAGCAGCAATATGCTTCAGAGTGACGGTGGCGGAGCTGAAGCACTATGGAGTTGAATGGTTGGCTGTAGGAACGGGGCTTTTCTGTCTGCTTTCTTTTTGGTTCCCAGCCATGCGAGAGGAAGCTCCATGGATGTCGAGGCCGCGCGGAGCTTAGAGTGACTCGCAAGCAATTTCTTTGTGTGACTTGCACCTTTTTCCAAAAGCGGCTAAGCCTTCTTTCGATCAAGTTGTAATTGGATCGACGGAGACGGGGGTGGGGATCTGTCTATTTCAAATGGATAACAACGTGTGAACCAACTAATTAACTCAAAACTCGTTCTCGGAGATAAACCTAATCCGTTTAAGAAGCATAATATTATTTTTTATGACTATATTAATTTACGACGAATCAAAAGTACGATGCAAATTGAATATGATATCTTTCTAATAATCATGACTATTACTCCCAAGCTTTAAAGAAAAAAAGAATAAACAATTTATAAGTGCAATTCACTTCGGTCCACCTGCATCACCTTACGATTTCAATGTGTAATAACTTGCTCGAGTAACATGAGACATGCCTAGTAGGGATATGAGTAGTGGTATTTGGTTGAGTGATAAAATTATGTGGTGTTGCAGTGCCTATGAATATAACTTTTTTTTATCATTAAATACTTATAATTTGTCAATTCAACAAAAAGAAAACATAAGAATTATCTTTTAAAATTCCCTTAAAGCAAAAAAGAAAACATTAATGTGCTGGGTGGATGGATCAGGGTGGAGACGAGGCCCTTTTGGGCCCATTGTTTTGGGCCCAGATCAAGCTTGGCCTGCGCATCCATCCATCCATATATATATATATATATATATATATATATATATATATATATATATATATATATATATATATATATATATATATATATATGGAAAGAGAGAGAGAGAAAGAGAGGTGTGGGGTCCGTGATTTGAGCGGGATCCATACGTGGAACGGCACACAAGCCGGGACTCGGTGGTGAACGGTGATCTCATCCATCCACGTCCCCGAACCGCCATTGCAGGGTTGGGGTGCAGTTTGAAATTCGAATTTCCAGTGGTCAGTTGGCCGTTGGACACACGGCAGATAACCCACTCACAGACCATCGCTGTAATATATGAATACATCGCCGCTTTGCCTTCTGCAACGGAAGGAAGTAGATCCCTATTGTCGTTTCTTTCGATTCAGCGAAGAGAGAAGAATGGTGACGGCGACGATCCAGCAGCCGCAGCAGAGCCGGGCGATGGATGCTTTCGAGAAGCTGGAGAAGGTCGGCGAAGGAACGTACGGGAAGGTGTACAAGGCTAGGGAGAAGGCCACCGGCAAGATCGTCGCCCTCAAGAAGACCCGCCTCCCCGAGGACGACGAGGGCGTCCCCCCCACTACCCTCCGCGAGGTCTCCCTCCTCCGCATGCTGTCCGTCGATCCCCACATCGTCAGGTGGTGCTCCCTGAACGATGTCTATAGGACGACACTAGTTATTTCTTCGTTTCCGGATAGGGGGATTCCCCACCGTTCTTCGTTTCATGATTTAATTAAAATCGGCGTTCCTTCTCTGCTTATGCTTGTTTTTTATTCTTATTCCCGGGTCCGATGCAAACTGCAGTATACGCCTCTGTAAATAATGGATGTCTGGCTCATGTTCCATGACTTTTCTTCCTTCCTTTTCTCTAGAATGCTCTCCGTCGATTCTTCCGGTTGCCGTTTCGGCAGCGCCTGTATTTTCATTCTCATGCCATTGGTCTCCCCCACAGAGTGATGTAAACCTGATCGATTTGTTTGCTCTTGCTATCCACCGCAGACTGCTGGATCTCAAGCAAGGCCAGAACAAAGAAGGACAGACCATTCTGTATTTGGTATTTGAGTACATGGACACCGATCTAAAGAAGTACATCAGAAGCTTCCGCCAGGTTCATGAGATGATCCCGCCCAAAACTGTCAAGGTAAGGGCTCTAAGTCTAGAGGCCGCGTTCCTAAGCTAATTGGCACGTCATTATGCTGCATGCTGCAACATATCGAATGGCTTTTTAGACTATGGTTCATGAAGTCGGTCTACATGGTGTGAGATTGTTGAACTGCTACATCACTGTTTAATAATACTTGTTCTTGTCTATTACCCTAGCGATTCTTGTGAAGTTAGATTGAAATCTTAAAAACACTTTTTTACTTGTTAAAGATTGATGCAGATAGTACTTACAGATGTTTAATCATCACACTATATCGTACTAATCATCAACAAAATTTTGATGTATAATTGCCAGCGCAAACGATTTCCTTAAGATGTTTTATTGATGGTGATGAGTATCTACCACATCCTTGTATACCCTCTATTATTCGTCCGATATTTCTGTCGAGATTCTCAGAAGGTCCTTATGGTTCCTACAGATTTTGATGTATCAACTCTGCAAAGGACTTGCTTTCTGTCATGGCCGCGGTGTGCTGCACAGGTAAAAACTCATTTGAAGCTCCGGTACCTAATTTTAGTTTGTTACATTCAAAGGGAAAACACTCTGAAATTTTCATCTGACAAGCTCCTCACCAATGCAGAGATCTGAAGCCTCACAATCTTTTAATGGACCGGAAGAGTATGATGCTGAAAATTGCAGATCTTGGACTGAGTCGAGCTTTCACTATTCCCCTCAAGAAGTATACGCATGAGGTATGTGAGCTATATGACCCTCGATAGGTGGATATATTTTCTATTGATATTACAGAAACAGCTTCCGCCATTAGGAGGCTTTTATTCATCTTCTTTTCGTGACAACGAATTATTTCAGATCCTGACTCTCTGGTATCGAGCTCCGGAAGTGCTCCTTGGGGCCACACATTATTCAACACCAGTCGATATGTGGTCAGTTGGCTGTATATTTGGTAAGCGGATCTCTCCCTCCTCTCAAAAGCGCTAAGAATTTGTATAAGATAGTTGCATCTACAAACCTCTTTACTGTTCTAATTGGCTCTTCCTGCCTTCTTTGGACTTTTAGCTGAACTAGTTACCACCCAAGCGCTCTTTCCTGGTGACTCTGAACTGCAGCAGCTGCTCCACATCTTCAGGTAACATGATTCTTCGCCCAAAGATTTGGTCTTTTTCCTTTTTCCTTGTGGTTTTGCTAGTTGCGCTAATTATTCTGCTGATGCAGTTTGCTTGGTACTCCGAATGAAGAAGTTTGGCCGGGAGTAAGCAGATTGCCGAACTGGCACGAGTATCCACAGTGGAGCCCCAAGAGCCTGTCATCGGCCGTGCCTACCCTGGAAGCTAATGGATTAGACTTGCTTTCGGTGAGTGGCTGCGCTTTCTGAAACTAAAATAATGCCTTCGGTAAGATAAAGTGCTAAAGTTACAGATCTGGTAAATGTTTTGAGCACAATGCGATGCTAGATGGCATTCTTGCATGCCATATATTATCTTCGACATTCAATTTTCTTTCTTTACCTACGATGATGAGCTTGCCTTCTTCTTCTGCGAACTGAACACTTGCAGAAGATGCTGCAGTACCATCCTTCCAAGCGGATTTCAGCAAAGAAAGCTATGGAGCACCCGTACTTCGACGATGTAAATAAGGCTAGTTACTGAGTTGCCAACCGGTCTTGGTCCTAAATCTAACAGAGGTAAACACAGTGTAGCTTTTCTCGAGCATTCTATTCGGAGGAAGTGCTTAGAGACTATTAAGCATTGGAAACTTTCTAAATCATTTGTCTGACCTTTAAACAAACAACTCTCTCTTTTTTTTTAAATAAAATTTTTAAGGAGATCAGATCTCAAAATGATGCAAGATTAAAGGAATTCAGCATTAGTGATTCTACAGATGAATGTGATAAGAGTAAATTCTGAAATTACTGTTGACCATCAAACATCGCCAATATTATTCTGTTTGGAGATATTAAAAATATTGTGCGTAATTTGACTTTTCAGATACGATTGAAGTGGTTGTGTAGGTTTGGAAAAGGTTTCAAGGAACTGCAATGTGCAACGCACAAATGTATTCCAGGATCAATAAAGTAGCCATGGATTATTCAGTTGGCAGGCTAAATAAAAACATAAATTACATAAAGCCACACTAAGGTCAATTATAGATGAAAAGCATAAAAAAGCCATCTACAACCAGTTTCTCCATTAGCAGTAGCAGCAATAACAGAGAACATGATGGAAGTAAGACGAGACCTTTCTTTTTTTTTTTTTTATCTTCGAACATTGAATTCCATTTCAGATTAAAGAAATTTTAGCAACAAGACGAGCGGTGCTCTTCTTGCTCGCTTGTTTGCTGATAAATCTTAGGATCAGTTGGTGGACACAAGCCACATGAAATAAGTTGACCACAAGGTGAGTGCAACTGAAGCCAGGGAATATGTCCAGAGAAAAATAACCGAGCATTCACTTTCACCAGCCCCAAACAATTGAGTTATAGTGCCTGCAGGTGTACAAATTGATTAAGATTAGCAGATGAAGAAAACATTCATGTCATTGGTCATCATCATATAATAAAAACTATCTAGCAACAAGAACGACTTCTCGATCTGGGCAGATGCCTCACCTATGTTCATTGCTGGTGGAAGTGCATATTGCAGGAGAAGAATGAAGTGATATAAAGGGTCTTGATGCAGCAGACCCAAGTTAATTGCCCCTTTGACGACTAATATGCCTACTAGCGGCAACATGATGTAGCGAACTATTACAACTCCAAGAATGAGCGAAAACCGAATACCTGAACCTCGCAAACCTGAAACAGAAGATGTCCATACCAATTCATTATTTTTTTCTTTTGTGTATCGGGATCATCGTTAATCGTTACACATATCATCTTCCAACAGCTCCACTACCTTTAAGGAGATTTCCTCCCATTATTAAGGTCAAGGTTGGAATCGCGCCTTCACTGCAACCAAAAACAAAATATTAAAAATAGAATTCAATTGGCTGCAGCATCCATTCATCTAAAAAAAAAAAAGCAAAGGGACAGCAGCTTGCTAAATGTTTGAAGATTTATAGCAAAATAGAACTTTAAAACTAATTTTAGTTTCAACCAGAGGATCTCCAAATCTTTATGTGGATTGACTAGTGACTTCAGCTTTCAAAATGAACAATTTGGACTTAAAAGTGCTGGCATAATATTGGACCATGAGCAACCTACATCATTTTTAGTTGTCATACATTGTGCTCTCATACTCGGTTAATTCCACAGACAAATGGCCCTGCTGTGTCAATGTAAAGAAAAACTCATCAGTTGTTGAGCAGTTTTTCTTTAATATGTTGCCAAATAGCTGTCAAGATGACATGGGCACACATGATCCCCCAAAAAGTTGGGAACAAATTTTAGCAAAGCACTTTTGGATGGGAAAGTCTCTTTTTGGAGAAGAATATTAGGAGATCAGTTGCTTCGTTACATGGTTTACTTGTGCAACAGTAAGGGCAGCATTCGACTTTCTAAAGAAGATTAAGCTTTAAGGTTTATCTCAACAATGTCATAGAAGAGGCTAATGTCTGAATTGAGTAAAACTTTTAAATTAAAGAAAAAAAAGCATGATAAGAAAATTCAGACACGACTAGGTTATGAGACAGTTTCTCAAAGATATTGAACAAATCTATAATCATGCGCTTCTACACTAGGAAAAGGATGAAGCATAACGAACATAAACAGTCACTTTCTATATGATGTGCTGGTAGAACGAGATTTTAGAACCAAAACTAGTACTGATATTCAAGGATTAAAATTTTGTACCGTATCGGAGTTTTGAGCATCGCTAGGTATGGTACGGTACGATTCTGTGTACCGAGTGGTACTTCAGGGCGTACCAAGCGGTTTGACTCAAACGGCTCGAACGATCAATTTGACTGTTGGAGCACCATTACCGAGCTGTGCCGAGTGGTAACTATCAAAATTTCAATCGTTACCGTCTAATATAACCTCGTATCGTTCGCTACGGGGCGATGTTAAGTGTTCTGCCTAGTAGCGGGCGGTCTGCATACCGGTATGCTGTCGAACCAGTACACCCCGCTCATATCAGGCGGTATTATTCAAAATTCAAAACCTTGCTGATTTTATATACTGAACAATGTGACACAACACATTCAAAATTGAAGTCCACAGATCATACCCCAACAAATCTGCCGACTCTTGAATTACTCGAAGAGGAGCAGTCTCACCAATGAGTGCTTTCCTAATCTGAGGAACTACTCCAATGATAAATCCAATGATCTACAGAAGAAAACAGAGAGTTTATAATTATGTTCCACTGGTAAATCATGCAATGGCAAGCGTGAGTTCAGATTTGACTTGGTTCCTATAGCATGCAACATCATGATCATTTGAATCCTATACTCCAGTGTTTCAGACAAAGAAAAAAAATAGGTAGACTATAATAAAACTTTTGCAAATCCATATACATCAAGAATGACTTCTTCCTGATTAACACATTCAGTTACTTATTTCTAATAATAACCAAACCAATCAACTCGAGTTTATCACAGAAATATAACCTTCATGTTTACATCTTTAGCTACATTTTTCTTTTGTTTACATCAAATCATGTCTTAAATGATTGAAGTCAAAGATGTTCACTACTTGTCCAATAGTAGATTGTCAAATCTACACAATGTGCAGATGCATTAAAATTTCAACTAAACCTACTGGATACCAACATCTTTCAAATATTATTAACGTGTTTAACCTTGTCAAAAGGTAGAAGAAACAAGAAATACTTGTACGTCAGACCTAATGATCACCTGATCTACAAACAGAGCAAATCTTTCATGCATGCCAAAGATTCCATAATGAGAAGGTGCAGGTATCTGTTTAGATCCCCAGCTTGTTACTAACTAGATTGATAATTTTTAGCATTCTAACATTGTGTTTCTCCAAAATGCAATGACATATGCTGATTCATCCTTCAGCCACTTTCACAATGCAATATTGCAATATTGACTTATGAAATTTCAACTTTCTTATCAAAATTTATTCATCAAATTTTGATGTTCAGTATATTTTCCCTGTTATGGTAAGACGAACCAAAAACTGTTTTCTGCAAAATTTCATACTTTTGTTAATATTAGATATTCTGACATCATCATAAGTGAATTTCTTGAGGAAGAATAACCCAGCCATGCCAGTTGTTAAGACAAATCTGATTGGCATGTTGGAGATACCTAAAATGCATAATCATCACAATTTTTATCATTTCTGGTTTTATCCTCATTTGTATCCCTAACATGAGTTCAGACAAACTTATAGTTAACATATAACAACAGAACTTTCAGATGTTGGCATCTAATATAGCATAAAATTTTGGATAGCGAACATGCTAACATAGGAAGAACAAATATATATACAAAGTTTATCTGATACGAGCATAAAAATGAAAGTGAAATGAAATCTACCAAGTTTTCATGATATTATGGCAATAGACTGAAAAAGAACCAAAAGATCTGTACTTTCAAGATTGGGTTACTTTCCAGATGAAACACCTAATAAAAACTAATGAAGTTACTATTGACATGTAATTTGGGTGACAATGCAAAATATGTTCAACATGTCTTGTATCTTAGAAGTCTGCTCGCGTTGTGGTCGTCAGCAAATCTGATCACCCCCATTAACAACTGTGCTTCCCTGTTGGTATTTATAGATCAAGATGGCATTTTGTGGCACTCTTGGCAAATATTTCGGGGACAAAATTGGTAGCAGAAATATAAGGACAAGTAGTATACCACACCAATAGTTGATGGTGCAAAAAGCTTTTTTAAGTCGATAATTTTCAAAATGTTCGACAGCAGATGCCTTGCTTTATCTGAGAATGACACCTGAAACAGATTTTACAAAGCATTAACCAAAGCACTTTCTGTATGACCAAACAACAAAGGTCTTTGTCATTGTCAATAAATATATTAGGACAAAACCAACAAAACCAGCAAATCTGCATAGCTTTTGTGAACCCATACCAGAATAAAAAAAGAAAGAATATTATGTACTCCCATACATATCTCTGTATGATATAGCAGATGGCTAGATATTTCATACACCCATACCACTCAAACATTATAGCAGGTGGCTACTAGATACCCTGTAAAGGAATGACTAGAATGACTAGATAAAGTGCTGTTCTGAACATGTGCAATAGGAAGCAAACTGTGAAGGAAAAGATTGATTAAAGTTGTCAGAAATTATCTAACATTTGAGTTTGATCTTCTACATGGTTTTGCAATATTGGTTGGACCGGTACAAACCGATCAGTATTTATCACTCTGAACAAGCACTTTTTGTGAATTATACAACTTGATATCGTGTTAATTGTTTTTTTTTTCAGTGATATGGAGTGGTACAGGTTGATATACCACTTAGGATCTTTACAGTTTCAGTGCAACAAATTATCAAAATCAGTATCAAGCTGGTGTTTAAAACTTTATTTTTCTGCACTTTCTGATTTGCTGTTCTTTCCACCATTTTACTGAATGGATATCCCATTTTAAAGTGGTAATGGATCTTTTTATGGTGACAACAGAACTTTTCCTTAACAATATATAGCCAATCTTGTTTTGAAAATTGCACCATCAACTTTAACAATAAATTCAAGTTGAGGAGGACTTGTGAAAAACTAGAGTTAGATGAGCAATATAGACTCTAGCAAACTAAGTATAGAAGCTCTAGCTTGAGATTTTTAGACATCAAATCTAGACATGAAAAATCAACAGCCAAGTTATATAATGAATCAAAATTTTACTTTTTTTTTTTACTCTCATACAAAAATTGGATAAGATATCTTTAAAAAAATTGATCTTTGCTCCAAATAATGAAAAAGTTGCTATTTTAATCTCATAATAAGCTGCTCTTAAGGCACGACCATATGACACTTCCAGAACTGATGTTATCGAGATTCTGCAAATTCTTAGTTCAAAAAGTTACCAGTTCATTCTCTGGTTCTATGGCTGATAAATTGTGGAGAAGGCTTTAAATCTTGAAAAGCAATTTAGATAAGTAGAAACTAGAGAGCATGCCAGCAACCAAATTATAGTCCAAGAGCATACTACAATTATATTTGTTAATAATCAATCAAATCATTCAACAAATAACTTATCTGTACTTTGGAGACTTCTAGATAGCATATCCTACTTTTTCATCTTATGTCAATAAAAAATTCTGTTACCGAAAACATATAATATTGATGATTTGTTTAGGTATAGTGGTGTTCATGGCAAGATTGGCAACATGAACATTCATGCTATGATGAGCAAAACACAATGTATTGAAACTTGCAATAACCTTCAATTCATTCTGTGATATCTTGGAGGCAGAGAAAGTCAAAACACATTCATCTCCAGGTAAGTTGGTGTGTTCTATCGGAAGCGTCCTATCTAAACAGCTTTGAGGAACCAATTTCTCAGTTTCTTCTATAATCTGCTGCTCCTGTGTGTCGCTGCATGCATTAGCTTTGCCATCTGTAGCACCTGCAGATATCCTCACTATATTGTAGACAATAGACCACAGAAAGACAGCACCTATCTGCAGTAAGATGATAGAAAGCACGACTCATTATACAATGCTATTTATATAGCTATCAAGGTTATAAGCAATGTATCATGAATGACACAAATATACTAAGAAGTACATGACAGAGTATAGCAATGTGGTAGATTTATGCCCTGGAGACGAAAAGGGAAAATGTTTAAATTCATGGGCAAACAATATATATTTCAAAATATGGATTCTAAATGTAGCAAGTAATGTGAATGAATAATAACAGATTATTTCAGCAGGTACCAATAACAAAAGACTTACAGCCATTGAAAGAGAAGAATATGCTAATCCATAAGTAGTACAAACATCTGGAGCTCCAAATGGGCTACCTCGTTCTTTACAAATGGCAGGGACAATGATGAGAAGCATATTTCCTAAATTTCCTGTTAAGCCAATCAATCACTGATTAGCTACTATCTTCTGAAAACAAAAACAATGGATGAACATTTGACATCAGACTATCACTTTCCTTGTTCATAACTGGATATAGTTTCTGATGTACATTTTAACATGTTGAACCATATACATGGAGAAAAAGTATGTTTATTCAAGTACATATGACAATCTATATTCAAGCACATATGAGAGACAGAATGGAAGGAAATTTAAGCATCCTGTTATGAGTTAAAAATTGCTGTATATCTTATGTAAGACTTTATATGAACAACCATAGAGATTCTTGACCTTTCGGTAGCGTTGACCACATAAACTGATGATAGAAAACCAAGGTTTGTTGCATTTAGAAAGTGAGTTTCGTATGTGCATGTTGGTGATAATGTTCACTGTACTAATGACAATTTCAAGAAATGGTTATGCTAAAGATAATACAACATATTCAGAGTAATAAACACAAAATAATAAAGCATCATACCAGCAGCACAGCATCCCAGAACTAGTCCCTGTAAATGGGATGGAGCATTTGTTATTTGGTTTACAACCCATCCAAATGCCAAACCAATGATGAAAGTCAGAAGTATGTTGATTGGCATAAACCACCTGCAAGTTTAGATGGAAGCTAAAATCATCTCTCTGTGGTTCACAGTAAGAAACAGATAACATCTAGAAAGAAGTACAAAAATGTACAAGTGTAAAAGCATTCTGGTCCCTTAAACCGGACATTGATTCAGTTTTTTCGCTAAGTGACAGAAGGGACTTGATCCCATCATCCATGTCTTTACCAGCCAAACTGGTTGATATCCTTTGAGACTTATCGAGTAGGTTTTGGATCATTGACCTTTTGATAAGTAGGTCTAAAACAAGTCTCATATTTCTTTTTTGACTTTAGGATCAAACAAAATATGTGAGATGAGGTCTCAAACCTTCAACATTTGATAAGTAATGTATTAGATGTGAGAATTTAAATTATTTCTCGATTTGTACATCATCATTGCACAGGGGCCATGCTAATCTTCTCTACCATTACCATTCCAATTTTATCGGATGTCTCCGATCCGAAGAGACAATAACAATTAAAGTCTCTACCAACTCAGATAGTTAACATCTTCAATGATTTCAGAACAAACTCAAGTGAGGAGGCTTAACAATGCCAACTGATACATTACACATGGCTCCTAGAAATTACCTGAAGGTGAATTGCATGCCAAGGAAATCTCCTCTTAATGAGCAAGAAATATAGAAATTTAGCTGATAGGTTGGACCTGAACTTGAAAGTTCAACAAACACAAAGACCTCAAACACCAGGTGTGTCAGAAGATTAAATCAGATGCTTCTTGAGAGCTTTTTGTCCATCAAGTCATGTACATAGTAGGCATGCAAGTGTGAGAAGAAAAAATGGGGTTCAGATCTCTTTTCCTCAAAGACCTTTTTGCTTTCTGAATTTTATGAGCAAAATTTATTTTCCATTTCTAGTCATATAAATCTAAGGAGACCGCTATAACCTGCTTTGTATGGATCAATTGTTTTTACATTTCTTAAATGAAATAACTTGGGTTTACCATCCTTACCTTCAAATAAAAAAAGAGAAAAGAAGACTCCAAGTGCCGCTAAACTGAGTGTACAGATCAAGCCCTTAGAATTAATGCTATCTTAATAAAAATAACAGTTCCATCAGCACTTTAACAGTATACATGTTATCAGGAAGTAGCTTGGGATGGATACTACCCTGTAGATTAGATAGTATGTGAGTTTGAGAATAAAAAGGGTATTATAGAAAGTAATTCTTATATTTTTCTGGTCTTTCGGTGAAGTTTATCATAGATATTCATTTGTTTCTGCAAGGATATGCTTCTGCAGGGCGAAAACAGATGTATATCTACGCGTGAAAGGGGGACATGTTAACTATGAATAAAAAGATATTTTTCATGTCACAGATGATCTCTGTATCCTAAAGGTGGAGATTCAAATTTCTGCCGTTCTACCTTTAATTGTCAAAAAACTATGATTTGAATTCTGTGACTCAAACAAAATCTAGTTCATCATACTCTGCACCAGCAAACTTCTTGCACAGAGGCAGCAGAGTGAGCTAGCAATTTGGTGACATTGGCCAGGACAATAGCAGTGAGAGAGAAAGGCACTGATGTCTGGGGCCATGGTTTCTCACATAACATAACTTCCATAAAGAAAATAATTCTTTAAACCATGGCAAAGAGGAAGGAATGCCGTTAAATTCAGAAGGAAGCAAATAGCATTACATAGCTCTAGCATTATAAACTGAATAGTGCCAAACTTTCATAATTATTTTGATCCATAATTGTATGGAATGGATAAAGATGAACTATGACTCACAATAAGACCAGGCTTTCCATTGTAATTGTCCTAGATAAATTGGTCGATACAAGCGCTGGATTAAACACGTAAAACACAACCTGCAAGAACAAAGAAAATGAAACTGCGGCTCGTGTTTGATGGTTCAGAATTTGAATCAAGAAATTTTTTGCTACTCTCTAAAAACAAAATGGATGTAAGCACAATAGAATTAAGATTAACAAAAAAGGAAAAAGCCTTTCTCCTTGTTGCTAGATATTGAAAACTCACATTGTTCAGATGTTTCCTTGCTTCATGACATAAAATGCCGACTTGACCTGTTGCAAGAAATGACCCAACGCCAGTCACAAGAAGCACTTTCATGACGGGCACAGATGCTGTGACAAAAAGTCTCAGAAGACCCATATCATCTGCTTTCCTACGACTCTGCAAAGAAGAAGCATTTGTGATTCTCCAACTCCGCTGAAACAATCGACCTTGAGATGGCAAAAGATTTCAAGCTAATCAAACCAGCGCTACCAAGCAGCACTGTTCAGGTACCAAATGTCGATCCAAAATCATGAGACCTTTTTGGCCTCTTCTTATGGTTTGCATAATATGCATTAACAAACCAGTGTTTATAGTTCTTCTTCTGAATCAAGCACAGAGGACTTAGTTCATCAAGGTCGAGTTTTGTTTCTTAGAGAGGATCATCGGTTACCAAGCAACAGTACCATGTCATATTCATTGCTAGATGTGGACACAGCTGCGTTTGTGTTTTCTTTTACTCTTCAAATTTACCAGTATACAATTCATAGTTGAGTCGGCATCATGACCATATAAATTCTCACAGTTTTAGCAGATTTTGTAGCATCAGAAACATCACAAATGCATGAATTCCTCCCCCCAGACCCCTGGAGGAAATCCATCGAAAACTAAAATCGCACGATTAAGAACATCCAAAACACCATAAAATTTTCACACGTCCTTGGAGTGTTTTTGCAAAAAAGAAACTTTTTTCGGATTTAAACGAGCACAGAACGTAGACTAACGCGTGAAAAGATGAAATTGCATGCTTATTCATCGAGTTCTAATAGTTAAGAAACCTGCAAACTAAAAAGAAATAAACATCTGTTTTCGAATCATCATTTCATCCTCGGAAAACCACGTAGCCAGCCGTAAATCGTGCGTCAAGGCTTCATCGGATATTCCCCGGAAAAGCACAACATCAGATCATCTTTTGATGATGCATGTCTAAGCGATTACGAGACCGATCGAGGCAGGAAACCATGAAGCAGACGAGGACTAGGATCGCTAAACAAAAGACGGAAAGAGAGAGAGAGAGAGAGCTGATGTGCAGGAAAAGAATCAGCAAGGGTGATCGTATCCCACCCTTTCACGCTTCCTGCGACTCCCCCGCCTCCACCGGTCTCTCCTCCCAAATCACAGACCCCGCCCGTGCTCTCCGCCAGGCAGTTGTTGAACGTAAGAGAAGCACGTGAGTGACGAAGGGCAGGCTTGGAAGCGGCGCGAGGGAGCGGACAGTCAACCATGGCGTTCCACACCGAGCATGCCATTCTCGAAACGTCGCTCCATTGCTGTGACCGGTTGGCGGCGATCGGCGGAACACAGTTTTGAGTTTTATTTTTATTTTTATTGATCGGAACACATATTTAAGCATCTCAGGCCAAACACATGAAAGCACAGCCATCCTTTATCAAAACCCCGCATCAATAGGATCCTAATTTACATAAAAATAGTTTAAGAGTTATGTTGTCATTTTTCTATTGAATGGTGATTTAGTTGTTTCTTATTTGAATAAATTTAATTAGTTTAAGAGTCATCTTGCATACGTTATAAGTTATACTTTTACAATGTTCAGAATACTTTTTAATATAATTTCCTAGATGGCTCGAGACACGGAAAAGAGAAAAGAAAAAGAAAACAAAATGTGATTTTTTTAAAATAAGAAATTATTCCTTTTTGTGTGAATAGACTATGAAAATGAGGATAAATCAATGTGCTAAGTTCTTTTCTCACATTACATACGAGTTATTGTATTTATTTCCTCTATTTTGAGTCCTCTGTTTTTTTTTAAAAAAAAGAAATCTCTTTATTTCTTAATCTACATTAAATTTGGTACCAAAACTTTTGCTTTTGCTATAGTATGAAGTCGATCCGTATCTCAATTATATAAACTGCGAAACTAATCTGATATATCTTTTATTTGGATGAATTTAATTAGTTTAGGATTTTTTTTCACATGTCATAAGTTGCCACAAAACAACATCTAAACTAATTGAAATAAAATTTATTATATTACTCAAGAAAAATAAAAAGTTGAGCAAATGTGAAAAATAGAGCAAATCAAAATATGATTATGATTAAAAAATATATATTGTCTCTGTAAAGATAAAGTATATCAACAAACGAATTTTTGAGTAAAATATAAAATGTTATCTTCTTTGAAAAAGAAATAATTTTTTTTGGCAAGTGAGATAAAGCAGAGTTTGAACAGTTATCTAATTTTTTATATTATTTTTTTTAGTTATTATCTTTGCTTACTCTATTTCTATTCCTCTATTAAAAAAAATTCCATCATTAATTTAAAATGCTCATCTCATGTTAATAATTTACATATTTCTGATATGAGAATAAACCAAAATGTGTTCTCCTCTTATGACCATCCCTCTCCTTGCATGTTGCATCACGTTCTATCATTGAGACGATTCTTCCAAAATATCGCTCTCACTTTTAGGATTATATTCTCCATTATATCTCTTTTTATTATAGTTTATCATGTTTTTGCTCTAACTAATGCATTGCATTATAATCATGATGATTATGTTGAGTAAACTATTATATTTCATGGTGTGATTCCCACATTCGATCGTCGCATATGAGGTCATGTCGTATGGAGTAACAATCAAACTAATTGGTGGTAATGCTTTTATTGTGATGCGAATGGTATCTCAGATGGGACATGTCTCGATGTTAAATCCATCTTCGGCATACGCACGCCATGGAGCATAATGTGAGTTTAGTGGAGGGAGCTTTCGTCTGGATGATGATGACCTTTACAGTATCTTATGAGTGTCTCATAATAAAATTATGTTAGTACGTCCCACTAACTAATGCGATATATGATGACCTTTACATTATCTTACGGATGTCTCGTAATAAAATTGTGTTAGTACCTCCCACCAACTAATCCAATATTATATTTATATATATACATTTATTATGTTAGTACGTCCCACTAGCTAATGCGATATATGATGGCCTTTACATTATCTTACGGATGTCTCGTAATAAAATTATGTTAGTACGTCCCACCAACTAATGCGATATATATATATATATATATATGTATATATATATATATGTATATATATATATGTATATATATATATATATATATATATATATATATATATATATATGTATATATATATATATATATATATATATGTATATATATATATATATATATATATATATATACATGTACATATGTACATGTATATATATATATATGTATATATACATATACATATATACATATAAAGCGTAAAGAGCCGCACAAGAGACTCTACCAGGAGCTACACCAATGAGAAGATCAAGAAAAGAAGAAAGCCTGTCATGGTGATACCAAAAGTAGATGAGCCTAAGTTATGTGTCTCGACAAAATAGTCCAATATGTGCTCGAGCTATGTATCTAAGCAAATCAGTACTAGAGTTGTGCACATCGACCAAATAGTATCAAGTGATGTACCTTGGCCAAACATTACTCCAATGGTGCACCTTGGCAAAATAGTACCCGAGTTGCACACCTCGGCCAAACAATGCTCGAGTTGTGCATCTCAGCCAAATAGTACTCCAATGGTGCACCTTAGCCAAACAATACCCTAATAGTGCGCTTTGACCAAATGGTGCTCGAGTTATTTACCTCAATCAAACAGTGCTCGATTTATGCACCTTGGCCAAACAATGCCCTAATGGTGCATCTCGGCCAAACAGTACTCCAATGGTACGTCTCAGCCAAACAATGCCTAAGTTATGCATCTCAATCAAATAATATTCGATTTTTTCACATTGGTCAAACAGTGCCCGAGTTGTGCACCTCAGCCAATAGTGTCTGAGTTGTGCAAACTTGGCCAAACAATGCCCCAATAGTGCACCTCGGCCAAACAGTGCCCCCCGTGGGATAGAATGATAGGGCATATTTTGGTATCATCCCATGACAATAATTAGCACCAATGCGAAGCCTTACGGCTAATATGGCACATTGCATCGACACGACACTTCGGACTTGGATAGGACGATCACTTGTCCCCATGGTACAAAGTTGCTCCGGAAAGCTCGAGATGGTGTCACACGACATCGATCTATACAGGTCGATCGACACTCGCATGGAAGTTATGAGTCAGCTGTTCGAAGAGTCGGCTATCATTAATAGACCATGTATGACCGACCTGTATAAAAGCTAACCTCCTGACTAGCGTCAAGGGAGGCACTTCGAACATTCAACTCCTTAATAACACAACACTTAAGCTTTGGAGAGATCGAGTCAGGAAATCCCTCTCCCGATCTCAACCTATGTGTAGGAGCTTGACGATAAAGAAGCAGACCATTTACCAAGGTAGAAGATCGTGCTCGAGATACAAATCTCAAACTCAACATAACTTGACGCTTACTTCCACCAACCGAACATCCCGCATGGACAATTTTGCACATCTGGGATTAGACCATGCCATGCTGACATCTTGGCTATGGTGTAAAGGTTCATTAACACTCTATGTGAAGTGCTAAAGAGAGCCACCCCGACTTGTGGGGAACAAAATTTAAAGCTTCTCATAGAACCGGCCTTTGTCAGCTCTCGCCTCTTTAGCTGCTTGCTTGGTCACCTTCAGCCAGTTTCGAAGCTCTACCATCGACTCTTGCCCGGCCTCGTTTTCATTCTCCAACTCCTCCATCCGAAGCTGGAGCCGAGCCGCCTGCTCATGATGAAAGTCCTGCTCGACTACCTTATTCTTTAAGCTCTCCTACTCCATCAGCAAGCACATGGCAACCGAAGCATCTCGCACTTGATCGATCAACACTGTCAAGATATGGTGCTTCTGCAGCAAAAGAGCAAGTCAGATATATACAAAGGAAAGAAAAATCTCGACTCCTGATCGCTTACCATGACAACGTTCCCATACGCATCTGTAATGGGGTCTTCGTTGGACCTTCCATAAAGGTCCTTCGACAGACCTAAGACACCTTGGTTCTACCGGGCAACCTCCCATCAACATGAAGGGGACCCTCCCATTTTCCAGCCAAAGAGGTCCGGGGAAAGCCGAGTCGGCGGAGGGCCGAGGTGGAGACGGAGAGATAGAGAGCATAGAGGGTGAGGAATGGGAGGGCGGAGAAGAGCGCGGCCGGGAAGGCGGAGGAGAAAATATTTCTTTTTCGTCGAAGCCTACATATTGAGGATGGTTGGTGGCATACAAATGAATTATCTGTAGACTGTGGGATTGAACTCATTTGATTGCCTTTAAATAAGTCAATTATATATAATATATGTTCATGTGACCAAACTTTTACATATTATAAATAAATTTATCATTTGAAACACTGTTCGTCAGCGCTCATTAGTTACCTCAAAATTGACTTTGGATGCTTTGTTGTCCCTGAAAAACTGTTTTATATTTCTCAATTTAAATTTCTCTCTAATCGAATCAATTCAATTCATTTATTTAGATCGGTTAAAGGTAATATATTATCATATTAGTTCATAAAAAATAAATAATATTATATATTCAATTAATAAAAAATAATAATAATCATTAAATAAAAATAATAAATACAAACAAATAAAAAAATCAAACACAATAGCATATAACGGAATATAATTAAAATGAAACAAAATTATAAACTAAATTATTATTATTTACCAATAATAATTAATAATCAAACTTGGTGTGATTATAGTGATGTCTCAAACAATAATAAAAAATGATATCATGTTAATCAATATTTTATAAAATACTTGAAAACTAAAACATAGTAAAATAAACAACAATTACATATTAGAATATCAATTTATTTCATAGTATATTTTTTTTATTTTTTTTAAGCTAATGATTATTGATGAAAAAATTCAAAGTCAGAATTTATGATAAATTATTAAAATCTTTATTAACTAAGCTTCCTGATATAGGCTTGTTTTACTTGGCACATTACTTATCATATGGTGGACTTTATTTTTAAAATTTGAAAAATTTTTAAAGTGATGGGAGATAGGTTCTTCTACTAATAATTGGATAACTGAATTTTTGATATTTTTTAAATCTCAAATCAATTTTTGCTAATGCGAATGACTTTAATAAAAAATCTCTATTATTTTTGAACTCGTTAATGCTATGTATGAGATTATGATTTGCTATAATCGTTATTTGGCATTGTTTTAGCTAATGCCATATCTTTAATTAAGTTATCTCTTAGGCCCCGTGAGGATAAAGTTTTTTTTTATTATTAGGCAAAGTTTGCTTGCCCAATAATGGATTTTTTTATTTTTTATTTTTGGAAGGATCAATTATCTGGTGCTTCTTCGTTTGGAACCACTACCCCAAATGAACTCATCGAAGAGTAAGTAGGACTTCAGCCATTTGCTTCGACCATCTACTATAAATTAAAGAAGCGTGTGGGCATTGTCAGGAGGAGGAGCACGACGTCGCGTAGGAGGAACGTTCCAGCGGTTCAAGATGGCCGGAGCTCGAGTAAGTGGAACACCACGGTCGCCAGTTCACAATCACATCCAGTTTTGGAAGACAGGCCAGCGTCCTCGCCACCCAATCTACGGTGGCCTTTCCCAGGCATTTTAGCGAACATGTGGTGGTCGGGTGTTTAGTACTTTAGGAATCCCCCCCTCCGACTCCGCATCACATCCTGAACGTTCACTGGTTGTGAGCGCCCCCGTCTCGACCGATGTGATCTCATGCCGTGGGTGGGTGGGCTTTGGGATTAGGAATCTTTTACGGGTCGAAAATGTGATGATTTCCTAATATAGTAAGCTGAGCTGGATCAGTCTAGGTTTTCACCTTGAGGGCCTTTTTCTTTCGCGCACACACGCCAATAGGCGTCGGTTGCATATACTGCTGATCCATCCCCCCCACCTCCATCGGTCGGCAACGCCGGGCGAGAGGCGATTTCTTCATCTCCTCGCCTCGCCCCCCGCCGCCAACGCAAAATCTCATATTCACACAACTGGGTTACCTGTTTGCCTCCTCTTCTCCTCTCCTTCAGTGTACTCCTCCATGGGAGAGCCCTCGGTTCCTTGCCCCCACATCGCTCTTTCTTGGCCTCCAGATGGCTCCGTAACGCTCGAATGGATCCGACGTTTGACGGCCATCCTCGATTGGTCCTCGCGCAACCTCCCGCCCTCCGATCTCCCCACACTCCTTCCCCCTCCTGTCCTCCTTCGTATCCTGCTTGCCGCCTCCGACATCCTTCACAAAGAGCCCAATTGTGTGAGGGTTCAAGCCGACGAGGACCTCAGCAGCGTTGTTGTTGTTGGGGATGTTCATGGACAGCTCCACGATGTCTTGTTCTTGTTGGAGGACGCAGGCTTCCCGGGAGAGGATCGGCTGTTCGTCTTCAACGGTGACTATGTGGATCGAGGCGCGTGGGGGCTCGAGACCTTTGTTCTTCTGCTTGCATGGAAGGTCTCATCTTTCGATCAAAATTGTTGGCTACATATCCGTTTATAATTTTCTCTTGGTAGTAACGATCTTTTGCCCTTTGTGAAATTCATTCGATATGCTAGCTGTGCAACATCATTAGCTCACTGATCTATTGGTTCATTATATTGATTGGAAACCATAAGCACGTACGGTATATTGTATGGTTATGGTTTGCTGTCCGATTTGGGTAGAACTTCACTCCGATCTTTATTTTCTTTTCTTCTTCAGAAGATGAGCTGCCTAATAATGATAATTGGAACTTGGAACAATATTATTCAAAATGCTTAACAACTATGGATCAAATGTTAGCCATTCATTAGGATGCTTGGGAAGTATGTTTCACCCAAATCAGCTAATGGGAGATTATAAAAAGAAAAAAAAAATAGCAATGATGCACCACATCATAATGATATATACAGGATTGGATTTTGCAAAATCAGCACTGATGATCTTGATCAACTTTGGCTCCGACATGCTTACCCGCAATTTGTCAATTGCCTTTGGAATTAATAGATAGCTACACGGGCTTCATTACATAACTTTTTTTTTATCAAACTTTTGCAACTTAGTTTAGCTTAGTCATGCATACTTTGGTAAAATATCTGGAGAACCTGAGCAACCAAAAGTAAAATGACATTATGAGGATCACTTCAGACTTATCAAACTAGATGTTGAAATATTTTGCTACATGAAGCAATTCTCAAGGATGACAAACAAAATTTCATGGATATCTATGACTTCGTTTAATAAGGTTTCTTATATGCAAGATTTTACCATTAAAAAATCTTACAAATTTATATATTTACTTGATTCGTGCTGAAATTGTCTGGTTTGCACATACATCTCATGCAATGTAGTTACATAATTTTACATACAAATTTTGGAATTTTAGAACCATGTAATGTGATGGTAACAATTTATTATAAACAAGTTAAATGCTGCACAGACAAATTCTAGGAAAACATAATGCTTGGTTCAATAAATTGATTAGCTTTTTTAATTAATGGTAATTTCATCCCTTGCCTTATAGGTGTTTTTGCCACATCGAGTGTTTCTTCTCCGTGGCAATCACGAGTCCAAATATTGCACATCAGTGTATGGTTTTGAAAACGAAGTAATGGTTAAATACGGAGACCAAGGCAAGCAAGTTTACAGGAAATGCTTAAGATGTTTTGAAGGTCTTCCCTTAGCCTCTATCATAGCAGATTGCATATATACAGCTCATGGAGGACTTTTTCGCAGCATGAATATTACTCCATCAAAGAGATCAAAAGGTAAAAAGGGTCAAAAGATAGTCACTAATGCTAATACAAGCTCTTTAAAGCTAGGTTCCTTGGAAGAGCTATCAAAAGCAAGACGAACCGTGCTTGACCCCCCATGGGAAGGATCAAACCTGATTCCTGGTGATGTACTGTGGTCTGATCCATCATTAGGTTTGGGTCTTTCTCCAAACGAAGAGAGGGGCATTGGTTTACTATGGGGTCCTGATTGCACTGAAGAATTCCTCAAGAAAAATCAGTTCAAGGTCTGACATAGTTCTCTTCTGGCAGCCTCCTTTTTCTTTTCTGATTATTTAGTTATAATGTTCCATTTGTGCTATCTTTCACATTTTGTTGACTTAATGATATGTTAGTTTCCCCACTGTGTTATCGAAACTTGCTCAAATCCTAGGTTTACCATCTTAGTTTTTGGTTCTATCATCAGGATAGATTATATTATCAAAATAAGATCGTTACTTTCAATAAGTTATCTGTAAAATCGCATCTTCAAAACAAAAATGGACAAGTTAGTGAAAGTAGACATAAACCAACAAACGAAATATTGTTATAACATGATTAGGAACATATGTTCCTATGTCATTCATCTATAAATGGTGGGATGGATGTGTATATTTAGCTTTACCATGGAAATTGAAAAAAATATATATATATATATTTGTCTAAATTAGATTTTAGTTTTAATGCGCTTCATGGAGTTCTGGATTCGACTATATCTAAATTTGGATGGAGTGACAAGGAAGTTGTATAATGGTTAATCCACATGAGAGTCGATCATTTTGGGATGCTTACAAGTACATTTTTGGCCTCTACGATTACATAGGAATGTCATGCAGCTATGTAGCTACAGTTAAATATGAAGAAACATGAAGCTAAGGAGCTATTTTTATGTTCAGAAACAACCAACACCTGAGCTCAGTTTTGGATTTATCTCAACCTTCTTACCATCATTTATCAAATAGTTTTAAGCACTTTGCAAACTAGGAAATATATTCCTTACAATGTCCACAATTGTACATGTTTGCAGCAGGCCATGGACTGTCCTTGATTTGTCATGACCTGTACCTTGTAATGGTACACATGTGAGAGAAGGAAATAAAAAGAAAGCAATTGATCTAGAGTTGATAATGTCTTCTCCAGTTAAGTACAGCAGGACATGGTTGACTCATATATAATATTTGTTAAAGGCATTGCTGATTGATTGTTTGTGCATTCAATGAGTGTTTGGAAGCTTTCAAGAGATCAATATAAAGCTAAATAAGCAATGGATTTCTCTTTTTTGGACTTTTGGGAGTCTCCTATTTGGACCGCCTATATCCAAAAAAAATTCCTGCTTGGTGAGTACCTGGTAGCTATGACTGATCTTATTCAAGATAAATATTTGAGATTTCTGTCTAGCTACTTATTGGCTTCCATTTCATACTCTTATAATCTTTAAATTTAACACCTACATTATGTTAAATCTGTAATAAGAAATTTCTGAAATCGTGTTCCCTATTTCAACTATAGTTGATTATCAGGTCACATGAAGGCCCTGATGCAAGGGTTAAACGGCATAATCTCACCGGGATGGATGCAGGGTATACAATTGACCATGACGTGGAATCTGGAAAGCTGATTACTCTGTTTAGTGCTCCAGATTATCCCCAATTTCAGGTTTCTTATATTGTTTATTATTTCAGTGTTTTTATTTTGTGTACTTGGACATGCAATAGCTTTTATCTGTAAAATTTGAACATTGTTTTGCCAAGTTAATTTTCCTTTCTGGGAATATTCTTTCTTTTAAAAGCAAATTCGTTTCATAGAGGATCTTGTTGACTCCGCTAACTTCGGTTTGTTCTGTTTGTTCCTTGGTTGTAAGGATTGCACATATTGGCAAATGCATATGACATTCATTATGCTTGCATCAGGAAAGAAACTAGTTTTCTAATCACCTTACCTGAGGAAACGTTTGCCTGCGCATGGTTTTCCCTTCAATTATCTATGACCAACGGAATACTCGAATCTGTTCCAACACTCTGGATACATATCTGTTCCAACATATTATTTGATGTTAAGCCTTTTCGTTTATCCACTGGTGAATCATCTTTCAGATGGGGATGGATTATTCTTTTGATGATAAGTTATTTGTGAAATTGTCCTTAGTCCTGCACAATAACGCAGGCCGGTAAGGAGCGATTCAACAACCGGGGTGCATATATTGTGCTGCAGCCACCAGATTTTTCTACACCTTTATTCCATACTTTTGAAGCCATAAAACCAAGGCCTCAGGTAACTTTCTTGTTTTTCAAGTGTTTTTGGATAAATTTCACTCATGTAGTATGTTTCTAAGTTTATTTTATTCATCCACAGAAATATGGTATATTGATATTGGTGAAACAAGGGGAATTATCTTGTAGCTTCATGTGTGTGTTCTATGAATGTTTTATGGTTCTTGCTTTCTACCGTCAAGCCTTCAACACAAATTAGTGGAAAATGAAAGAAGGCCTTTTGTTTCAACTTGTCCCTTAATTTGTGCACTAGTCATTATGGATTGTAGAATCTGATGCTTCCATAACATGTTACATTTTTTTTTTTTGGGTTGCGTACGAGGGATTTAGTTTTGTGTCCATTTTAATAGCCCTCGCGCATTACTATTAATCACCGTTGCATAGTTCTCTTTTATTGTTTCTTTTTTTTCTTTTTTCCTTCCCTTCGTCGTTAGCTTAGCTTCTTACATGAGATTGTGATGCAGGTGAGTGCCTACTATGACTATGAAGAAGTAATCGACTCGGACGAAGAGTTGGATTTGAAATCCATGAACAATGGCTCCTCGGCCGAAGGCGTGGCTTCTGGCCGGACAGATTAGTTTTATCTGAAATCAAAGAAATTTTGTTTCCTTTGTATGGTTATCATTCAGAAGTGTAAAATCTCTGTCAATCTCAACCGCAGTTGCCAAGGATAAGAGGAAAGTATGAAATTATGTGGCTGTTGGAAAGAAAAGGTGAGATCTTTAGGAGTCGTTAAATATCTCCGAAATATACTGGTACACTTTAATAATATAATGTTTTTTTTTCTCAAAGGTTACACAAACAAAATTAATAAATACCTCAAGCGGTAGCCACATATTTTTGAACGCTTTAATGAGACTTTCTCGTTAGATTTCGCTGCAGACGTCACGACATCAACAAATAAAAATTAGCCAAGTAAAAGAATCTAGGAATCATGGAGAGCAAACAAGGAGAAATTGAAACAGTTCCGGAAATGTTGTCAGTCCCCCACCATTCAAAAATCTTGTCATTTCTGATGCACATGCAAAAAATTCACCATATGGTTGTTTCCACAATAATGTGAATAAAGCATATAAAAAAATGTGTTATTAATTATAAATTTTAGTTATATTTTAATAAAACAGATGCGTTGTTCTTCTCGTGATGACTGAGGGAATAATAATGCCTCCGATTTTTTGCTTTTCCATCAGAATTGGTCAACGCTTATTTTCTCAGGTCAAGTCAGACCAGCAAATCATGGGGTCCCACTAGAAAACCACCCCCTGATTGGGATCGAGCATGGAGGGAAGTGTGTGAGATATTTAAGAGTCGTTGTCCGAGAAGGGAGATATTATGAGCGTTACACGGGACGTGTACGGGCTACGGCCGGCCACGCCAAAGGCGTCTTCCATCGCATGTACCAGCAACGGAAACCAACCAAAATATCTGAGCACCCGAGTCCTCCTCTTTATATTTCACCTCCATACCCAATGCCAAGTCGTCCCCGTGTACAACTCGCCTGCGTCCGAATGGAGAACGCCGATCAGACGGTGAGGCGGAGGATCAGCAGGATCCATGACCACGTGGCTGCTTCTGCCGCGGCCGATGAAGCCTTGCCACCCTCACCCCACCTCTTCCCCATGGTAAACCAGCACTCCCATCTTAACTCACCTTTTCATGACTGCTGCTACTAGTAAATGGCATTGAATGCGTTCCTAGTTGATGATTTGGAAACTTTGAACAGTACAAATCTCAGTTCAATAAAATCGATTACTCGGGACATTTAAGTACGACCAGGGTCGTTGGGTTGCATTCGATCTGTCAAGGTTAGATCCCGAGGATGGATGAGTTCTTTCTGAACTCATCCAGTCCTGAAGAAACGAATACTAAATACGAGGCTTCTTATCTCTTGAGCTTCATGTTTTGTCTCAGAACTGCAGCAGTTCTCTCAGCACTCTGATGCAGAGGCGTGACAGCAGATTGCTATTTGCACGGCAAGCTCCTGCCTCTCGTGGTCGCTTCATGCAACAGGTCGAGAGAAGTCAGGTATCGTGTCGTGTATCCAATGAACTGACCATTAATGCAGCAAGCTAGCTAGAAGACACTCATGTCATCTTTCGTCGCCCAGGATGCTGGATCCGGTGGCTCTCAGCGTGGCACGCTTCCTAATTGTTTTTGTTCTGGAGGTAGTGCTTCTTTCCAGAATTCTGGAGAACCCCTATTCTCCAGAAGGACCATGTTTGATTCCAGCGCACCATCATCGAGAACTGAGACGCCCGTGAGACAAGATGCCGTGTTTTCTTCGTCCGAGGCTCCATTGTTCGCCAGAGAAAATAGTGGAAGGATCGAAAAGCAGCAGCTTCGTTGCGGCGGAAGACGGTCTTGTAGAGGTATCTGGGATCGATCACCCATCTTTCAGCTCGTTTGTTAATATGCTAGTGCATGACGAGCACCCGCACTATGTTATAGATGATTGAACTTCCTTGGATATCTTGTCTTCCAAATCGTGGATGCAGGCATCGAGTGGTCTCCTCGAATGGATGTGACAGAATCTGGGCCAAAATATGTCGTGATGGTGGAACTTCCTGGTGTCCGCGCCGCTGACGTTCAGGTGGAGGTGGACGATGACAGGTATTAAAGCTACTTCATGGTTCAAAGCAAGGAGGTCCATTGTTCTTTGGTGGCCATATATATACATATGTAATAGAATCTTTTGCCTTACAAATCAACATCGCTTGCTGATGATGATAGCTTGAGGATCATGGGAAAACGCCTGGTGAGCCAGTGGAGGGTGGCCGAGGGTTGGAAACCAACCTACCATCAAAGGGAGATCTTAGAAGGCCCGTACCGAGTTGCTTGGCCTCTTCCCAAAGATGTGAACAAGGATGGTGCTTCAGCTGAACTCATGTACGTTGCTGCAACTCACTCGTAATAAGTTTCCTTTCCTTTTATTCTGGGCTAATTATTTATTACCATATTAGTTAACTATCTTTAGCATTTCGTTTCTTATACTTTAAAAAATTATACTGACATCCCTTAATTATGAAAGTGAAGCATCCAAGTCAATTTACTATAATACTATTGCCATATTTATCTTGACAAATCAAACATTCTGAATCTTCCCATCCCTGCCAAACATCAATTTCAAATTTACTTCACCTAATAAGTGAGATAAGGGAGTTTCAAAATCTTGTAGAGAGAGAGAGAGAGAGAGAGTTTATTTACATGTAGAAGCCTTCTCTGCCTTCTATAAGGAATTTGAGGATAACTATAGCCATTGTGATCCTACAGTTAAGAAAGCAGCTACAGCTTGTAGAAACCATAAGATATTGAGTGCTGTATTGTACGTCTTGATCTTGTAACCCTCAAGCCTATTTCTTGGTGCAGGGATGGCTTTCTTCGAGTCACTCTTCCTAAGTTGTAAACCAGTCCGAGGAGCTGCTATCTACTTCCATGCGATAGTCTGGTCTGGTAAATGATATAAGCCTTCTGTGTGAGGTAAAACAATTGAAGAGAGGAAGCATCAACATTACAGAAATGTAATTGGTTATGATAGTTCGTCCTTTGATTATAATGGCAATACAAAAATGTTGTTTTCTTACTTGATCGATAGGCCACCTCAAGGAACGTGCTGCTCTCAGCTTGCTCCTCCGTCGGACACCCTCTGTAACGAAGTATCCCTTCATCTCCATCTATACAACAAATGGAAGGCCGAACTGGCGCAGTGTTAAGGTAACCCGGATCATGTAGCCAGCGTCCCTTGTCATTTGCACCGCTACTAATCTACAAAAGCTCCTATCAGTACTCTCCCAATCATATATTTGATCAAAGTGTAAAGTAGCTTTTAGCTTCTGCAATGTTATCAAGGAAAAGAACCGATTAGGCGACTAGATGAATATATAAAAATATGATTTTTTTTTATAAATATAAATAAAGCAAGAACGAAAACCCATAAGAACATTGGAATAGCTACTTTAAGCTGAATTAATTCTTAGCCGAACTTTGCCGATTGCACTACCTTGAACTATGACATCAAGAGATCACAATAAATCAACCCTAGAATATAATCCTCCGGATAAGAGTTTTGCTTGGGAGTGGTTTCAGCTTGTACCATTGCAATCCAACAAAAAAGGGAAAAATATATTCCAACAACTGCTAGAATCGCAAAAGGAAGAGGAAGAAATTGCATACCCCCGAGGTTTCAGGACGGCCGCGATGCCTCGAGAGAGAGGGCAGACGATCTCTCCGGTGCCGGAGTTAAGCCAAAGGAACGGCGGTCAGCGGCGAGGTGGGCTGAGAGAACGGCGCGCCGCCCGCGACCTAGCTCCGAGGGATCATCGGACCCGGATTCCATCTTCCCAACGAGCGACTGGATCGAGAATCCTCGCCGTTTCCGTGCCCTCGTATTGGACGCATTGAATGGAACTTAAACCGCCTCCGTTGGTACGGGTTCATGGGAGACTTTTAACGGACAAGATGGGCTTACGATGGGAGAACGGACGACGGATCTCACAAGCCGTCGCGTCTCGCACGCAATCGATGACACGACCGGTCCAGGAAGATGACGTCGGCAGTGACGCACAAGATTCTTTATGCGAGAAATGACATCCACCGTTTAAACTCATTCGGACCGCGGTTACATCATCATCTTATTTTTCATCCCAATCACTTAACTATTTTATGGTATTTATTTTTATTCCAAACATACGTTTAATTGAATTGTAAAGCAAAGTTAGATAATACATTTTCAACTTTTTTTTTCTTTTGAGTAACGAGAAATTTCATGTATCAATAAATAAAAATAAATTAGAAAATCAACAAAAAAAATTATTTCAAGAAAAATAAATATAAGGAATGTTGCCGTTGAACCCAAAAACAAGCCCTCTCTCACATAAGTTTCACTAGAAAGCATCACTTAGAGTGCTAAAGCATCTCCCTTACACCAAAACATTGAGATATATTATGCATTTATAGCAATAAATCATGTATACTAAACTTGTTAGTCTCCTTCCAATAAACCTGAGTTAATTAACATTAATGCATCCGTCAAAGAAATAAGAATTCGGCGACACATACAATCGGTGTTTCACAAGCAGGTCTTTTCTGGGATGTCGTCGCTGTGAGGTATTCTGGTCACTCAAAAGGAGGAGGAAGAAACAAGGACGTTTCCGGGCCGTTCACTGCCCCAGTAACTTGGATAGCTCGGATCATCAAATCCTCCGCAAAACATGATGGATGCATATCCACATGAAGAAACAGTGACCATGGACCCAGGTCGTACGCATCTCCTGGACAATCAGCGAGTCTCCAGCTGCAATCTTTCATGTACGTATGCCTCCAGTTTCATAGACCGCATAAATAATAGTTCGCGTTCATTATTTGCCAACGTTCACATGGAGGAGAATTCATTTCGTGTCCTTTATGTGATGATCCGTTTTGACAGTGTGGGTCATACGTTGCTAGTTCTCTAAAAGACATCTCGCTTGGAAAAGGGATCCCTCCTTACGCGAGTTACAGTCATCTTCAACTTCGAATCTTCCCTTACTCCCCCATCCGCACGCGTCGCAGTTTGGAACCATGAAGACGAGAACGAGGTTGCACAGTTGCTGCTCTTATTTTACTTGTGCTTGTACTCTACCCGTCAAACGAGGGATGAATGACTTCGAAAGATCAAGGAGATGGGGTGATCAGAAGAGGGAAGCAAAGGACACTCGGAAAAGTGGTGATGATGGCTGTCGTTGATCCCAGAACGTTGTGCCATAAGAACAGGCCTTAGCTGAGTGAGAGCTGCAGCTTGGACGATATGGCTAGCATTCCAGACGTGGACTGACTGCATCATATCATAGCTGCGCCTGACGGACGGTATCATACTTTACCTGGAGACTAATATATATATCGAACCAATCATTTAGATATCCAAACTTTTCCCATTATATCATATTTGGGTACCTGCTTTTCTAATCCTATCCATCCGGATCTATTTGATCATCAACATTATGTTAAAGATATGCATGCGTTCCATTTTGATTCTCTGCAGACTGAATTTTCACCTTTTTTTTTTTTTTTTTTGTCTCATTCATACTCGAGACAGTAATCAACAAAGTGTATATGTCAATAATGTTTGGTAGCACAGATGCAGATAAGTAGACGAACCATAATTAATATAATTGAGATGTTTTCTATTGGTGAAAAAGGATGTCACAAAAGAACAATTTCATCCTATTGCAAAGGCTAGCAGGATATTTAAAGAGCAAGTTGTGCTACAAGCGGTAGGTTAAAGATATATGTGATAGATCTACTATAGTATGCCCCAATAATTCAATAAGAAGACGTAGAATGGATGTAAAGATGCTGGGTTTTCACATCAAACAAACTATATACGTATTAGGTGTATGTAACATTTGCATGCATGGTCCTAAAGTTTAGTTCGAGTTAATGTATATCATGGTGAGTAACACGATGGCACATTTCATGGTTAAGGCAATCTAACACGGCCAGTAAATTGAAGTCAACGAATACCTCAGGATCTAATGATTGCAATTGGCGTAACATCAAATTAATAGATGCCAACATTTAGAATTATGGCTTCAATGCTGCATGTCCTGGTGCAGACAATATATTTTGATCTTGTCACATCATGTCTATCAAACGTAGTACAGTGCATGCTCCACAGATATCCCAGTCTGTCTCACGAGCTTATGATGGTGTCACTGTCACAATTACGATCCATTAAGCCCACTATGGTAAGAAGAAATCTAATGGCATGAAACTAAATCTTAATTTGTTAGTAGCGAAGATCCTTGCGTGTATTGACTGGCTGCGGGTTATTTAGGATAATGTTTATAATTTCTTGGACAATATGCATGACGATTCTAAGAAATTTACACCAATTATTTCATCTCATAATTTTATCAAGAATGATGAATTTGGTATTTGTAATATGTTTCTGGTGATTTTGCGGGCAGCAGCAAGTCACCATTTTTGTGTATTTTATTTTTAACTCATAATATGCAGTAAATATTGTCATTTCTCTGCAGCATATGTATTTATTATGCCTTGGCATGGATTTTTAGCTGCGAGCAGAAGACGTAAAGGAACAGCAACCAGAAGAAGGAAGCAACTAAGACCTAAATCAAAACAACCATCGAACGACGTGAATAGCTACGGATCGATCACCCAAAAAAGAACAAGGAAAACATCAAAGAATAAACATGGACGACTGGTTTCTGTGCACTCGACTCTCGGATGCTTATTCTCAGTTTCATTGTATGCAAGATTTGCTAAGTGGTCAATCCGGCATCCTGATGGCGCACACGACAACGACGCCATAAAAACAGGTTTTACGGAGCATGTCGATGTCTTTGGAGATCCTCGTCTGGAATCGCTTGAACAGTTCTTCGGCGATGTCTCCGACATGTGCCTCGACGATGGGCTTCAGTGTCGCTCGTACTAGATTAGTTTTGGCTCGGCCGTACGAGTCTGGATCCCCGATCCATTCCTGTTGTTTCTCCTTGGAGTGCTCAATAATTTTCTGGAACTCCAGTTGCTGGATCTTGAATCCACTGCATTGATCGAATGCCGCCTTAACCTCTTCCACGCTCCTCATGTAGGCTGGGATATTAAACGTGTCTCTTGTGTCTTCATCGATCAATCCCTGTTCGATGCAAACCATACAAGATGAGACCGACCGCCGCTGCACCGACTTCAGAAGAGAACACTCGGATTCGAAGCATAATTTCTGGAACTAGAATGGTTTCTTGAGCAGAAAAATTATGTGAAAAAGCCAACTTCCGATGATTATGGACTTGTGATGAAAGATCAGATGGCGGAAGGACATAAGACTAAGTGGAGGAGGTAGGACCGGCGATTAAACAAAGCAATCCCCCCTCCCCCCAAAGCTGCAAAGTAAATAGAGCGAGAAAGAGAGACGACAATTATTGGAATCAAGATGGAGACGAGAGGTAGTAGAGGGAAATGGACAAGGATATGGTGTCATGCTGGTTTTAAGGTGGGAGAGGAGGTTTCTGACGTCTATGTTGGGCGTCCTCTTATTACCTTTAGAAAAGAAGAGAGAAAGTGAATTGAGGTTGGCATGCAAACCTCATTCAGTAAGTCCTCCCATGCCTGATCCATGGAGTTGGTGAAAGGATGCTTGGCTCGTGAGTCCGGGTCGCCTAATTGGTTCTCCGGTTCCTGAAACTGAGGCCTCCCAGCCATCACTATGAACAGCATCCCTCCCTCCATCATCTCTTCCCGTCGGCATCGCAAGAACATCTCGAGGTCCTCCTCGGACTGCTTCGCGTATGCTTCCACCACCTCCTTCCTGCCTCCATCTATCCATGCTCGGCCTTTATTCCACGCCTTGGACTGCTTGTCCAACACAACAGCTGGTATCTACTGAATCGTTCACAGTAAAGCAAGGATATATGTATCATTCAAACAGGGTTTTCGTACCAATCAGGAGAGAATCAAGTTAAATACACCGTCCCCGGTTCCTCTCCTTGCGATCTATCTCTCTTTCCATCTCGTACGTCCTCTCTGATGTTCTCTTTTCTTTTCCTTTTTTTTTTTTCTTCTTCTTCTTCTTCTTCTCCTTCTTTTCTTCCCATTTCTCTCTTACAAGGCGCTCATAGCAAGGGTGAGAATCAAGATATGGATTGAATGCAAATCATGAATTAGCTAGTGCCGTCTTAAAAGATGTCTAGCCCTGCCCATAATATCAGTAGTAAAAGAAATCGCCATCATATATGGAGCAGTCTGATAACATAAACGAGTTTCTACTCCACTGCAGAACTTGGAAAGAAAGATGACAGGTGCTAAACTCACCTTGGAAAGCCAGTGCAGGGCGTTCAGGCTGACAACCAAATGAAGCTTCTCTTTGGGAAACAGCCGGTCATAGAATGAACCAGGCACACCCGCTGGATAATACGGTTTCTTGGATGAACTGCAAGACGAGTCGACCTGCAAGGACCGGAAGAGGGAGTTGAAATCGTTCGATGGCAAATCGCAGAAGAACGCCTCGAACTCGGGCACATGATCACACTCTTTCTCGTAGCGCAGCCTCAGGTTCTGGACTACCAATTCCATGGTGGACAGCGTGTTGTAGCCCGTGGCACATCCCAAGTCTGCAATCCTAATACAGGCCTCCGACACAAAGAGCCTCATGGATCGGATGGATTCCATGAGCAGTGGCTTGGATGACGTGATGGCAGCAGCAGGAGCCTCGGAATTTTTCGCATAGCTCATGTCGTCTTCTCCTCCTTGCATACATAGTATCCTATGAAGCTCGTTTGTCCATGTGTGGCCCTCGCTGCTACCATACCTTCCCTTGGTTTTCTCCCTGCTGGCGGCAACACGGACTAGGCTGGTGCAATCCATTTGAGATCTCCCACCAGACGACGGAGAAAGGAGGGCTGGTATATGCAAAGCGTGGGAGGCAGAAGAAACAGATGGATAAACAAGAAAAGGAGAGTGTTGGTCATCCCAGAAACTGCATACCTGCTGTTAAATAAGCAAATAATTGGCGGTGATCTTGTTTCACCTACAAAATATTCATATGTCGGGTGACATATATTGAGTTTGACCTATAATTTAAACATTTAAAATTTTTAATTGAATTTATGTCTATGGTTTGAGTTAGATTTTTCGTTTCAAAATTTCTATTATAGCATCAGAGCCTAAGTTCATAAAAGAAAAATGTGAGCCAAAAAAATAATAACCAATGATACATTGATAAATATTAAACATATATTATTGATTGACTCATAATTTAAATTTTGGAGTTGAATTGATATACCTTAACTTCTACCTAACTCAGACAAGTTACTATAAGATTTCTAACACTGTATAAATAAAATTGACAAATTTTACGAAGAAAGATTTTCTTTTTTTCTATTTACTTTCGTCAACTTTTTCTTTTTTTATTTTCGGGTTTTATAAATTAAAAAAAAACCTCCACAAGTATTTTATGTCTCCCTAATGTCAACTCTTTGGTGCAACAGTATCAAAATCCTTACATATTTCAATCAATATATATGGATGATCTGCAGTTTTCTGCAACTTCTAATCCTGATTCTTACAGTGTGACCACAGATCAATCAGAGATCCTTTTATACATTTTACGCTAGCATCAAGGAATAAATGCATCCAACAACTATATCTACCAACAAATACCAGAACCCACAAGCTCGGCCTTATCTTGTGAATGTTCGTCATCTATGGCGCCATGGAGGCAAAGTCAACGCTAGATTACGGGAGAGTCTTGGCAAGTTGATGCCTAGGATGGGCACGTTGGCTGCTTCTTGCGTGCAGGCCAAGTGTGGGCTGCAAACCTAAGTCATATAGTAAAAGGAGAATTAGGTCAACTCTATGACCTGGATGATCGCTGCTGGTCCCATTTGTCCAATTTGTCCAATTTAAAATAGATGTCGAAGAAGGAAAATAGACCACTATCTAACTCGGAACTCACCAACCGAGATAAAAATATCCTTAATATTCTAAATATCTATATTTAAATAATGTATACACCGAACAATCTGACGTTTAAAAAATGTTTAAAGACTTTTTTATACTTAACTTCCAAGAATAGATAAAAGAAAAGAGATGGGAGGAGATAAAAGTAAAGTTGGAAAAGGAAGAGGCGGAAGAAAGATGGAGGAGTTGGTGGAGGAGATGACAGAAGAAGAGGGAAATTGGGATAGAGATTTAGGAATTTTGACCATAATCGATTCGTTGATTCGAATCAGAACAATTCAATTTAACCAAAAAAAAAAAGAAAAAAAAACTTCGTTTTCCATATCGCTAACTAAAATTATTTAGAGCATTTTTGTTCATTAATGAAATTATCTATCTCCAATCATATCTTATCATTGATGACACGATTAAGAAGGGAGAGTGAACTAAAACCAATAATATCACCATATAAGTTAAGTCGTAATAAAAATTTATAAAGAAATTACTCATATCGAGCGTGCAAAAGTTCTCCAAGGCCTTCCAAAATAAAACAGAAACGGTGTTGCCGGAGAAATTGCACGCTTCTGTTGCCAGATTATATTTCGAAAAACAGAATTACACAAAACAAAAGCAACGCCGGATGCCAACCCCGGTCTGGTCGACACCGTCTCGGAAGATTACTCGAAGAAGCAATTGACGGGATCGTCTCCGCCTACCTTAGCATCTTCGGCGGGATCCCATGGCGGCGAACTGGCTGCCGCCGGTCTCCCTGACAGCCTCCGGCCGCCCAGTCTTTCTCCCCGGCGAGGTCGAGCGCTGCCTCCTCCCCGCCGTCGACCTTGAGAGCGAGAACCCCGGCCTCGCTCCCTTCCGTTCCGGCCTTCTCGTCCTCACCTCCCACCGTCTCCTCTGGATCGACGAACAATCCGCGGCCGGCTTTGCCGTCCCTCTTGCCGCCGTCGTCCACGCCTATTCCCCCAAGAAGTCCATCCGCAGCATGTTCGCCAGCCCTAGGATCCGCCTCCAGGTGTCGGTGTCGCCCGACGGGAGGATCGCCGAGGACGGCGTGCGGTCGGAGGTGATCACGGTGGTGATGAGGGGGAAGAACGATCCCGACGCGTTCTATTGCCGGCTATTGGAGGTGCTGCGATCGAGGCAGTGGGAGGCTGCGGTGGTGGCAGAAAAGAGGAATACTGACTCGGGAATAGCAGAGCCTCCGATGGCGGCTGCGGCGAGGGTGAGGATGCCGGTGGTTGGGGTATCGGGAATTCTAAGGAAAGAGCAAGAATTGTGGGAGAGCACGGATAAGAGCTTGCAGGAGGCGTTCCAGGACCTTAACGCTCTCATGGTTTTTTCTCGAACTCGTCGTTTCTGTCAAGATATAGCTATAGTTTGCTCCATTACATAATAATTGAATTCAATCACAATGCTTTTTGACGTGCATGGAAGATCCTCGAGTTTTTAGTCATTAACAGCTTTCTTCTGATGCAACATTATATCAGTTAGCAGAGGAGCTTCGCTCATTTTTGTCACTGTATTCTGCTTCGCAGTTATAATAATCAGGCATGGTGGATTCGGTGCTTCCTTCGTGAACTCTTTCATTTCGTATACTAGGTTAATTGTTTTCATCAAGTATGTAGTTGATGTGCTAAATACTTAAACATCATAATTTATGACAATCCCAAGTATCTTTTTTCTTTTGAACCAACACAGTTTTCTTTGCTAATCACAGTACATGTTTATTGACTTGACAAGTTAGACATTAACATAGCCGCACAGTTGATAAGTCATGCAAGTAGGCTAAGTCCAGATCTGATAAAATCTTTCAACTCAATTTCACAAGATTTTTTGGATGACTCGCATATAAAAAAGATATGAACCACTATTCCTAGTCTTTTAAACTCTTGGAAGATGACAAATGAAATTAAATAAGCCATTTCGTTTGGTCTTTTTTTCCCTTATTTATATCAACGACCATTTTTGGAGCAAGAATTATAATACTTAGGATTTTTTATATCAACGACCACTTTTTGATTGCTATGAATATTTGCTCTTACCGTACATCTTATTTGCTTGTTGTAGTTGTTGCTGAAACGATACTGAAATTTGCCAATAGCAGCTGTATGCTTTACTAAATTCATGAAACGAGGAATATTTGTTGCATGAACTCCAAGTAGCTGAACGCAATATTATTATTTTTTTACTAGTAATTTAGATGCTTTTTTTTATGCATCAACCATCTCCTTACATGACACATTATTAGGTTAGAAAATCTAGGAGCACTTCTTTTGTAAAAATGCTACCTTTACTCTATAAACATTGTTTTTTGTTATCCATGAACCATCTCCTTACATGACACATTATTAGGTTAGAAAATATAGGAGCACTTCTTTTACAAAAATGCTACCTTTTCTCTATAAACAATCGTAATACATGTGCTAGTGATTGCATAGACATGGAATTAGTGCTTATACGAGTGCTAGACATGATACTCTTAGTAGACAGTAGATTCTTTTTGTGGATATCCTCTAGTTTGCAATCACCGTTTTTGTTATCTTTTTTTAATCTATATTGTCCTTCTATGACATGTTCTCTTCTATGACATTTTTCTTAAATATATTATTTTATTAGTGAGTTTTTTTTAATTTTTAATTTTTATATGCTACAATTTTGATAACATGGACCATTACTGATTATATGATCATGTCTTGCAACGCTTTTGTGGGATTATACATCCATCTCATTGGATGAGGCAACATTCTTAAGGAGACATGAAGGGATAATTTTATTTTACCTAAGACATTCCCATTCAACCTATAGGAATATATTAAACATGGGTGTGGGACTTTTATTGAATGCAAGAATCCACCATGAATAATCATTCAGATAGATAGATTTGATCAAAGGATCTTATCCCAAAGTGCTAAAATGGGAACTAAAATATGAAATGAATATAAAATTTAGGTCCATTGTTGGTCCAGTCATACATGGCTTAATCAAAGGCATAACTCCGGTGTATCGAATCTTGATTTTAAAATTAAAAATTATCTATAGGTATAGACTCAAAATTGATTATTTGAAGACTTAAAATTCATTTTTATTGATCTTGTGCATACCATTTGTCATGTATTTGTGTAAGATCCATATTTCCAAATACCAGATTGATCATGAGTTTGCTTCATTAATATATTCAACTGAAATGCAAGTGAGATTATTTTTATGCAACTGCAAACAACTATTACAGTAGATAATGTCTGTTGAGATTTTAAAGCTTATATAAGCTTATAAGAAGGATAACTACCACAAATTGAAGTTAACTAACCACTTCTTGGAATTTCTTGAGACATCTCATTAAGTTCCAATACAATTAGTAACAAAACTCTTAGGGATAAATCATGCTAATGCAGGTAAAGCCAAATGGATAATGCCATATTTATTTCAAGGCTGCATGCACAAGGTAACATAGAATATGCACTCACCTATAAGCATGTGGCACATATCCCCAAAGCATATCACTTACTAAATGTAGTTGCAAGCCAGCATTCTTAAACAAGTAAACAAGCTAGCATTCTTACAACATTTGCAGAATATTAGAAAGCAGATGGAAATTATCTATTTGAAAATGGATCATGTGTTTTCTTTGTTTAATTTCTATCGAGTCTATAACTTTTGTGCAATTACGGTGTTAATTTATTAAATTTCATCTTAGGAAATTTGTTTTGTTTTTTATGTCCTTGAATTTGGCTAAAAACCTTAAGAATTTTACTGTGTAGAGTAAAGCTAAGGATATGGTACAACTAGCTGAAAAAATGAGGCTGAAGTTATTATCAAGTACAAGTGCTTCGGGCAATGCTGATGATGAAGAGATGGGTTCTAAGCAAGAGATGCAAGATTGGCTTTTAAGTGTTGGTATTGTATCACCAGTTACAAAAGAATCAGCTGGTGCTTTATATCATCAACAACTTTCTCGAGAGGTAATCTATTTAAACAAGCATAATATAAAATGACTATAATTTTGTATTATTCAACATCACTAAGCCATGTTTGTGACACCCCAAGTAGTAACTCCTCGCATGTGGAGGATTGTGTTGGTTTATAGAACCAGTCTATTATTGTTAGCTTGAACATAAGCATTTGGTTTGTATGGTTTTAGGCTCATTAACTTATTGTCTCATTAGCCAATCATGACAAAAGGTATTGGACTTAGTACTTATGAGACTGTAGAAGCTCAAATGGGAAATAGGAAAAGACTATTTGTGGATAATAAAATAGGAACATTATTGTGTGGGATTACTATCGGATTAGGCTTTGCATTGGGGATGATTCTTGGCTATGTTTTGTTAGCCTTGACAAGAATATCAAGTCCTAAATGGGAGAAGTTGTGAAACATCGAATTGATGTGAGAGGAAGATTTGTGTTGGCTTATAGAGCTAGATAAACCTAGTATCATTAATTTGGGCTTAAACATCTCGAGCAATATGATCCTAGGCTCATCAAGTAATTAGTTCAGCTTGTACCATCGAGTCAGGTTGTAAACAGTAACCGTATCTTTCTAGCATGGTAATCGAAGCTATGCTGGGTTGATTTGGAAGCTATACTGACCCTAAAGTGGGGCTTCCAACACCTTTCTCTTGCGTGGGATTAAGAGTTTGTGCAAGCTCCTATGTATGGATTGGAATATGCATGTAATTGTCACATTTCATTGACCAATTAAAATATACTTGAAACCCGCCTATTCCTGTTAACTCCTATTCATATCTTACATGTTGGTTAAACATGTTTCTAAGGTAATCGAGAAGTATGTAAACTTATCTCTTTCTAAGCCAACAAGTACCCCGCTTTCATTTTTCACATTGGCTGAGGAAAGTTGGACTACAAGAGAGTAACGGGAAGGGTGGCATCACCATAAGGAATTAGGTAGGTTTCTTATCTATTTTCTTTATTTTGATAAATTTTGATTTCTAGAGATAGAATGATATTTCTAAAATCATGATATTTTGTTTAGGTTAGAAATCATATTTGTTCAATCATGAATTTAATTTTAATCTAAAAAGGAAATTGCATTATTTATATTATGTTATCTTTCAGAATTTGGACATTTGATGATTCTTTCATGTCATTGGGAGAAACATGTCCCTATTTTGGTGGGTGCGGAATATCACTCCGTCCGTCGTCGAGGTGCGATATTAGTTCTCTCCATCCATCGTTTGTTAGGAGAATAAGAACCCATCTCGAGTCCATAAGCCATTCAAACTGCCACTAGGGGAGCATCCTACGGGTATCCGACCTTGTGCCTATATTGACTAATAATGCTAGATGTGCGTGATCATTGTGTGCATGTGTTAATACTATTATACATCATATTTTTGCATAATATATATTAATTATTCAACATGATTATGTAGGTGAGATTTCAATCTGTTTGTTGATGTATTAATGTATAAAGATATGTACTATGAATTTATAGGCTTTCGATAGAACCTTATTTTTCAGACCAGTCTTTTGATGGTGACAAACAAGAGGCTTAAGGAAAAGGTCTTCCTTAACCGCTAGGTGCTTTGTCACGAGAAGTTCAATAATTTAATTAAAGACAATTGGTTATTAAAACAATATTGTAATAAAGACATATGTATGTTATTTTATTAGTAACTTGAACCAAGGTTCACAATTTCATGTATCGGCACTATACCAGTCAAGGCTCAAATTCAATTTCGGCTCGAACTAGCACTGTATTGGTACAGAGCATGTATCACTGTTGTATTGGTCTGTGTTGGTCCAGAGCACTGTATTGGTCTGTACTGGTGTACCAAGTGTTGGTATGTTGATATGTATCAAGTTTCAGAAAAAACCCTAAAAAATCCTGAGAAATAGAAAAAAAGAAACCATTTAGTACAGAGCATGTATTGCCATTGTACTAGCCCTGTATCAGGTGCTACCGACCCTGTACTGGGTGGCACCAGCCCTTTATAAGGTGTACTGCTCAGTACAGGGCCTGTACTGCTCGGTACAGGACTTGGTAAAAATCCAGACTGGATGTACCAGCCTGTTTACATTGATCTATGTACTGGTAACATGTCGGACCAATAAATATCGCATGTATGCTTTGGATACCTGTATCATTTGTATACTGAATTCGGGGCGTGACCACTTGGCTTGTGCTCAACAGTCATTATACTTTAGCCCATGGGTCGTGCTAGTCCCATTACATGGGCTGGTATAGTTTGAGGATCTCAGCAGTGCTTTGACTTGCTGGGTTGACCCCCTAATATTCGCTTCTTAGTTGAATTCTCAAAACTAATGTTGTGTGCTAACAATGTTCGTTAGTTCATGAATGAATTATTTTACACCTGAGAGTAAGGGGATGATGCTATCAAAATATCAGCTACGACCTTATTCTAATCCACCTCATTTGAAATTTGTTTGTTATACTATTTATAGTTTGGTTCATCGTTGAGTTTTTAAATTTAATTATGCTGGTCGTTTGTTGGCAATTGGTTGGTACCTTCTTGAAGACTGGAATGTATACTGCAAGAACATTTTGCCTAAGCCAAAAATGGTTTACATGTCCTTGTTGATCACATTTATAAGAGGATACAATGGATGCATTTGTCAGCTAAATACTTGTAGCTACATACAAAACAATTTGTGACATGGATGATTATTATTGATAATAGATTATGCATCATGGTTATTTAACTTTTAACTTATAGCTTGTTTACCTTACCGTGCCAGATTCAGCTGACCATTAAATTAGTGATGTACGTGGTCTGCGGGGCTAAGAAATCAGACAAGGAAATGAGATTAGTAATAATTACTCGATTATTTGATAACTATTGGAGGGAATAACCAAGGTTTACTATGTATCAGCAATTCAACTGGAGAAAGCCATCGATTGTAGAATAGAGAGTTTCAATTCCATATCACATGCAGTGCCTTTCTTTATCTTCTAGATTCTAAATATTTAACACTTGGCTTCATGTTCTTCATACTTCTGCCATCACATTTCAGAAATTCAACTTAAGGTACTTAGGCTCATGAGGGCACACACTCAAAGTGTCAATGAATCCTGTGACCCTTAGTTGAGGTGAATTTCAAAATCTAAGCCTTGTTTAGGCTTATATGTAGATTAGCTGTCTGGATGATAGGACTGTGGTCTTTTCCGCACTTGAGACAACAGAGGATAAGAATATTGCTAGATCAAGCAATTGCTTTTTCCTTTTGGTACCGAAAAGTCCATTTAGTGAGGTCCTTTTTAGTTTTGAATCCCTGTATGCTATTGCTGGAAATTAATTACATTCAACCGTAGTTCGTTTGAGTGGGTAGTTCAATGCATGCTACCTTGCATGAAGTTGCTGTGGTGAAGAAAAAAGTGCAAATACCAAAAGTCCAGAAATTGTCATATATTACACTTGATCTTAGCCAAAAGGCTGAGAAAGGTAAAACAGAATTGTTGATTGAAGTTTTGAACACTCAACTTTTTGTAAGTGGATGTAGTACACCATTATCATACCATCGTTTTAGGTGTAGCCATCCAACTTTGATAAGTGGATATAGTATACGACCATCAAATCAATATTTTAGATATAGAACCTTTAGTATGTGGCTCAAGTAAGACTTGTTTTATCTTTCTTTTATTCATAAAATATTGGTATGATAATGGTGTACCACAGTCTACGAAGTATTGGTTCGAAGCCTAATCTAATAAACTTTGCATCTAAAATATTAGTATGTCGGTGGTGTATCGTATCCACTTTCATTTGTTAGTACGAAGCTCACTGGTAAAGGCTTTGACTATTGGAATCAAGGTCTTGGGATCAAATATCTCCTTCACAATTTACCCTCTACAAAAAAATATATATCATATAGATATTTAACATATCTCCTCATGTGTGCCACTTGGATAGGGAGCTCATTTATGTATAATATATCTTGCATACCAAATTTCTCAGTTCATTTTGCCTTTTTTCTTATATTAGTTATTTTGCTTCATTAATGAGAGCGTAAAAGTTATATAGGTAATACTTCTTGCAAGATTTCTTTCAGAGTATGAACTCTTGGCCTTGGTGAAAGTACCAATAGAATTGTTCTTATACAATTGGTATCATATTTTATTGGATCAAATCTCCAAATATTTTCAATGAAAAACTGTGATTTTGTAAATATGGCGTGTATTTGCAAATAGCTGCTATAGCACACCCCAAGTTGAGGCATCTACCATGGCAGAGGGTGGGATTGTGCCTGTCAGCATGGATCATCATGGGCCCAGTGTGGTGTGGTCTCATCCTTGCCAGAACACTCTGATTATGCTCTTATCCTACCAACACTGTTCGATGTTGGTGGCAAGGCACAGCATGGTTGAAAGAGTATGTAAGTACAACTTGCCCTAGGGTATGACTTCAGAAATGTTGTCTAGTTTAGGAGTTAGTATATGCTATTTGTGTTTCATAATATATATAATTATAAGGTTTTGGATGTGCACTAGAGCAATACTCTAGGGCCCAAAGAAAAACTCGAGGTATAGTTCAGGGACATCCTAAATCTTACTCTATTGGCAAACTTATTGCTAGTGCAGTGGACTGCACATAAATGGATGCCAATTTAACTAGAAGGTGGAAGGGGATCTGGACGGTAAGAATTTATTCTTTGCTAATCCAACTGACTATTACTCCATGAGTTGGATGATTACAGTGTCATGGGAATCGTTAAAGTTGCCCTATACCATAATGCTGGCATGTCTGCTTTTGCTCGCAACTGAGTGCTTTTGTGATAGGAAAAGGCCATGAGAGACATGAGAATGGATCCTTTTTTGTTTATCTATATTTCAGCTGTAATTTTAGGTTTAATGAGAGGCATTGGCACCCCTTGAAAATGGTATATGTTATGTTTCTAAATATGGAGGTATATATATGTGTCTATGCCCATGTGCTTGTTGTAGAGAGAGAGAGAGAGAGAGAGAGAGAGAGAGAGAGAGAGAGAGAGAGAGAGAGAGAGAGAGAGAGAGAGAGAGAGAGAGAGAGAGAGAGAGAGAGAGAGAGAGAGAGAGGTAACTGCTTGTAGTAGTTATTTGTGCTACCTGTTAAAATTATGTTTATAAGCTTATCCATATGGTATACTATTTTGTAGGCTTATCACAGTTTTATGACAAATATTTGGTTCATTTTGCCTGCTATGTAATGCAATTTTAAAAGGCATAGTACTAATGTTGAATATTCTCTTTCGTGTTCTTGTTGCCTTTTAGCTTGCAGATTTTGTTAAATTGCCACTTGAAAGAGCTGGAGGAATGATTGCATTGGTAGATGTATATTGTCTGTTTAATCGTGCTAGAGGAACTGGTATATGCATTCCCAAATCTTATTTTATTTGTTATTTTGATGCAGCATATATTCTGAAGTTTAGTTCTTTTCCAGCATTGATCTCACCAGATGATCTTCTGCAAGCTTGCACCCTATGGGAGAAATTTGATGTGTATGCACAATAGAACCTTCGTTTCTTTTAGGTTCCTTTACTGCTGGAACTAGAAATTCACAAAGTATCTATTAGAAACCATCTAAACAATCAGATGGATGTTTTATTTTCTTTTTTTGCCTATGCATTATAAGCTTTTATTTTTATTAGCAGCCCTGTGATGCTTAGAAAGTTTGACAGTGGTGTAATGGTTATTCAAAGTAAGGCTCGAAGGGATGAGGAGGTATTACATATTTAATTCTTTTCATTTTCATGTTCTTCCATTGGAAATTCTTCAGTTTATAGTTTATGCTCCTTTCACAAAAGATGCAACTTTTTTATGTTGATGAATGTGCTTTTTTTTTTATAATCTGATAACCATTTGAAGGGATAACTTGGAGGTAAAGCATCAAAGAGATTTTTGGGAAAAAGATAATATCATTCAAGGAATATCTATAATTAAAAAACTTATTGGAGGAGATTTAAACGGTCATGTAGGAGAAACGTATGATGAATTTAAAGGGGTGCATTGTTTTGGTTATGAGGAGAGGAATGAAGAGGATGGTATGATTTTAGATCTTGTCACTTCATACTTCATAATTGTGAATACTCACTACAAGGACTATAGTCACAATTATTAATATTGTTAGATGAACATTTGATTAGAGCGGACACAATTGTAGTTAGATGAGTTTTTTTTCTCACTAGAAAGTTAGATAAAGTTAAACGTAAGAATTGTAAAGATATACACGAATTAAATTAATGGTATTTAGATGTTTGTTGTAGAAAAAGAAGAAAAAAATATAGTAGAAAAATTTATAGATGCTAAAATTTTAAACATAATAATGTAAAGATTTTTAAGAATATGATAAGAGAAGAGGCTTGAAACTTAGATGGGGACAATATTAATATTATTTGGACTATAATGACCAATAAGTTAGGAGCTTGACAAAAGAGATTCTTGGAGAAATTAAAGATACTGGTGTAACTTTAAGAGAGAGCTGGTTGGTGGTGGCATG